>CATQJL010000223.1:14952727-15627445 GCA_958299035.1 Cylicocyclus nassatus
GCTGTTGAACGAGTTAGTCTGGAAGAAAATGGGCGCTCCAAACCTTGAAAAGACGAATGTTTCTGTCAAGGACGCCAGTGGAAAGTCTATGAAGATATATGGCAAACTGTGGTGCAACTTCGAGCTGAAAGGACCAAGAGTGAAGGCTACGCGTATGTTACTCCTCACAATTCTTTGTTAGGTATCGACTGGATACGGAAGAATGAAGAGATGACCTATCGCTTGGAAAGGATGATCGCAAATGTGAGGGCCGACCAAAATGATATCATCGCACACAAGTTGAAAAATGCTTATCCAGAAGTATGCAAAGATGGTCTAGGATTATGCACCAAGGAGAAAACAGACATGCAGGTCGGTGGAAGTTTCCATCCAGTGTTTAAGATTTACAGACCTGTCTCCCATTCTGCCCTTGAAGCTGTCGAGAAGGAACTGGGCAGACTTTTGGAAATGAAAGTGATAACGCCAATAACGCATAGTGAATGGGCAACTCTGATAGTATGTGTAAGAAAGGCAAATGGAAAGTTGAGGATATGTGCAGAACTTATCAACTGGACTCAACAGAGCACTTGAGTCATACGATTACCCTTTGCCGCTACCAGAAGACATCTTCGCATCTCTCAATGGAGGAACAGTATTCTCTCAGATTGATCTTTCAGATGCATATCTACAAATAGAACTATCCGAAAGAGCGAAGAATTTGGTCGTGATAAACACACACAGAGGACTGTACCAATACAATCGCTTGCCATTTGGAATTAAGACTGCACCCGGAATATTCCAACAGATTATGAACAAGATGATAGCTGGTTTACGAGGTGTGGCAAGCTACTTGGACGATATTCTGGTTTGTGCAAAGACGGAAGAAGAGCACATGGAGAATCTCCTAGCGTTGTTCACAAGAATCTCAGGATATGGATTCAAGATTCGGCTGTAGAAATGTACTTTCGGAAAGCCAGGATACGCTATCTTGGCATTATCGTCGATAGAAATGGCAGGAGACCAAACCCGGAGAAGATCGAAGCTATAAAAACATGGACGAGCCGAAAAATGCAGGACAGTTACGAGCCTTTCTTGGCATGATTACATACTATGCGACGTTCATGCCAAACATCAAAAATCTTCGTGGACCATTAGATGCGTTAATGAAAAAAGACACGAAGTGGGAATGGAAATCCAAACAGCAAGAAGCTTTCGTGAAGTTGAAGAAGGCACTGACAAGTGAGCTGAACCTTGCTCCGTAGCAGCAGATGCAAGCGACTATGGAATCGGATGCGTAATTTCGCACAGATATTCTGATGGGTCAGAGAAACCGATTGCGCATGCTTCACGATCTCTCACAAGCGCAGAGAAGAATTATTCACAGATCGAGAAAAAAGCATTAGGAATGTAGCCTTCGCAGTGAAGAAATTCCATAAATACATCTTTGGCAGAAAATTTCTACTCTTAACGGATCACAAACCCTTGTTAGCCATCTTTGGTGAAAAGAAAGGAGTTCCGGTTTACTCCGCTAATCGAATTATGAGCTGGGCTACGATTCTTTTGGGATACGATTTTGACATAGAATACGTCAAAACCACTCAGTTTGGGCAAGCAGATGGACTTTCAAGATTGATGAAGAAGAATCAGAATGCAGAAGAAGACGTTGTAGTAGCCGCTGTCGAGAACGACGTGACCGAAACGTTGAAAAACTGTATAAGGAGATTGCCTTTGAAGAGTTCTGACATAGAAACATATACGAAGGACGATCCGATATTGAAGAGAGTGATGACTTGCGTGAAAAGTGGAAAATGACCAAAGGCTGAAGGAGAGTTAGCAATTTTTTACAGTCGACGAGAGGCACTTTCTATTGTAGGAAAGTGCCTAATGCTGTCAGAAAGAGTTGTTATACCTAGCAAGCTTCGGTCGAAAGTTTTAAAGGAATTACACGTTGGACATCCAGGAATTGTAAGGATGAAGAACTTGGCGCGAAGTCATGTATACTGGCCGAACATTGATGAGGATTGCGAAGATGTAGTGCGGAGATGCACTAAATGCCAAGAAGCGGCCAAGAATCCTATTAAGGTTCCACTGGAGGCATGGCCAACCCCAACCTCGGCGTGGCAACGGATTCACACAGATTTCGCAGGGCCCATACGAGGACTCAACTACATGGTCATAGTTGATGCTTATAGTAAATGGCCCGAAATGGTCGAGATTTACAATACTACTGCGACAAAGACTGTGAAGGTTCTGAAAAGAATGTTTGCTAGATATGGACTACCGCAAACTATCGTGACTGACAATGGAACTCAGTTTACATCAGAGTTGTTCAAAAACATGTGTGCCGAAGAAGAATTTTGCACATGAAGACTGCTCCTTATCATCCCCAGTCGAATGGACAAGCAGAACGGTTGATATCCTAAAAGCGGATTCAAGAAGCTAGAGGGGGAGGAGAGGCCGACGGAAGAAACTTTGAATATCTTGTTACAAGCCTACAGGACAACACCAAATGCAACTTTGAACGACAAGACACCAGCGGAATTATTTCTTGGAAGGAAATTACGCACGATATTCAGCCAATCAGTGCCACAATCAGAAACAAAAGAGGAGCCGCTCGCTAGAAGAAACAGATGTGAACACATGAAAGATCAATTTGATCGAAAACATGGAGTACATCCAAAAGAATTTGAAGCTGGCGATTTGGTCTACGCAAAGCAGTGGAAGCCACCTTATTTTCGTTAAATCAAAGGCATCGTAGTAAAACGTATTGGACGCGTTAACTACGAAGTGAAGATTGGCGAAGAATACACAAGAAGCATGCTAATCAGCTTCGGCATCGAGGCAAAGAAGAAGAAGATCCAGTACAATCGAAGACTTTGACAATACTGTTAGATGTCCTAACAGAAAATGAAGGTCTGCGAAGAAATTAAAGCATAAACGAAAATTATGCAAACGAAGAGACTCCTTCACACTTGGCATTGAATTCACTTCTGTCGAAGACGAGCCATCAATGATCTATGCAGCCTATGGTCACAGAGAATGAATCACAATCAGAAGACTGCGATGCAGCCCATGTGATCTGATTGATGTATACTGTACTTTTACCAGTGTAGTAGGCTTGTTTGATTTGTAACTACCCTACTGGGGCAGGTGTTGTGACTGTATTAGTGAAGGCTGCTAAGTAGAAATGAGTTGATAGAATAATCTAATGTTTTCCATTATGATCTGTTTATGTAAATAAGTAGGCTATAAATAGCAGCCTGATTCGCAGAGACGTTCAGTTTTTACTGCTTGTCGCTGGAAGGCAAAGAATCTCCGCTGAAGCTGTTCACGAACACAACACTAAGTCCGTTTAATCGTCAAACTCGTCCTCTTATCGAATTCCTTTTGTTCTCGTCCGCTGTGGTCTCCACGTCGAACTTTCTTCTTTCTGGATCCAATCTTTTGATGTAGGGTAGTTCCTCGTGGTTTTCGTCCATCAATGAATATCCCCAAACGTGTCGAACTTGTTATTAAATGAATCATTTATGACCATTATCGGAGGGGTATCAATTTAACTATTTAGGTACAGGAAATGGTATCAATTTATCTAGGTACTAGTTGGCTTTCCCGGTTCAGCCCAGGCCAATAATCACCTGCACTGCGAGCCCCCCCCCCCTCTTATAGGCATGGATGACTTACGCTGAGACATCCGCTTCGAAACCGTATCCTCGTGATTCTAAGGTGAAAATGAGCTTCACCGCCCTCCTTTACATGACTATGGGGAAATGATTGATTAAACATGATAAGCCTCCAATTTCTTAGCAAAACGTAACAAATCAATAAATCGATAGCACGACCCAGCGAATTTTGGTAAAAAGTATCCTAAAACCATCTCCGAGGTCAAAAACATCTGTTTGCAAAGTTTTAGCCCAATCGGTTGAGCGGCGGGCGTTTCTATAGCTCACATACCCTCCAAAACAATTTTTGAGTTTTAAATATAAAGAGATATGGAAATGAACGGTGGATGGTGAGTGCTCATAGTTGTAGACCAAGACTTTGGCCATACTTTGTCTGTGTTGCAGATGTTACCAGTGTTACACGTGTTACTCGTGTTGCCGATGTTTTTAGTGTTACTCGTGTTTCCAATGCTACCGCCTTTATTGCTGTTGGTTTTTGAAATGATCGCCAGTACAGCTTCATTCTTGAATGTAGTCTCAGTGGTGAGTGTACAGGATCTGAGGCGATCATACTTCAATTATAATACCATGCTATAAACTTGCTTCAAAAAAGTTTTTGTGACACAAATATAATTATATTGTTTGATTTGTAGCACGATGAGCTCTAACGTGGCCAACGTTTTGGACGCCTTGATCGAACTTCAAAAACCTTGTCTTCGGACGTGTCATCTTTCGCGGCCATATGTGAGAAGAGAGCACATTCCCTACTTAGAAACACGATTTCGACTTTTTGATGAATATCTCATAACGAGAAGGCCAGCTGCATTCTTTGAATTCATCAGGCTTTTGCTTCTCAAGCAAGTTTCTAGCATGGTATCAATATTGAAGTATTATCATCTTAGGTCCTGTATACTCACTCACCACTCTGTGAGACTACGACCCGTAGTAAAGCTCGATCAGTTGAGGTCAACTCAACTTATCCCATCAGTTCACCTTAGGTGAGGTGAACTGATCACCGTCCACGTTCCCATGCTATAAGATGGTCAAGTCAACTGATAGTTGACCATCTGTCCACCTGCCGCAGTCAACTCTTCCACATCAGTTCACGTTCAAGTCACCTCAACGTGAACGGATGTTAGAGTGATCCAAATAGTGTGTAGAAGAGGAGACGCAGACAAGAGGTGACTGCATCTAACATAAGTTGCTCCTGAGTAACTTACAATACACACAACTTTGCCAAAAAATGCAGAAAAAAATCGGCGCAAAACTGCACAATACCGGCGCCCGAAAAGGGAAGAATCGATGAACAGCTGATTTTGGCGACAAAAGCAAGGATAAAAGTTTTCTTTTTTTGCAGAGCAATCTTAGTTTCTTGTAAAAACTACTTTAGAAGAGAATCTACTTATTTATTACGTTTTATTTATGTTCCAAAAATTTCAGTTTTTCATGAATTCTCCGTCAAAATATGTCAGTTTTGTTTTATCTGTCCATTTGCTAAGTGATATCCTTGTTAGCGGTCATCATCGATTTTTTTCGACAGTGGCCGCTATCAAAGATTGTCCAGCGATGCAGCAAAAGTTGTGGCGCTAGCCGGTGTCGAACCACGACCGCGCGCATATGATTCCATTCGCTTATCCGTTTGACCAGACCAGCTCAAGTGGTTGGTTTTCTGAGAACACATGTGGTTATCATGTCTAGGAAGCGATCCACATCCAAATCAATAGCTCACTGGATGCTGGACTGAAGCGCGATGACCTCAACTCCGGTCCGCGTCGAGAGAGATGCCCGGATGGGGGGTTTACTACGGGCCTACGTTTAAGAATAGAACTGTACTAGCGATCATTTTAAGAATCAACAGCAATAAAGGCGGTAACACTAGAAACACGAGTAACACGAGTAATATTGGCAACACCGGTAACACGAGTAACACTGGTAACATCGGCAACACGGGCAAAGTATGGCCAAAGCCTTACAAACAACACAGCACAAAGGACTTAGTGCAATTAGCACCCTTGCGGGCATGCGCAGAATGCACACCACTATAAAACAGAAAGGACATGCATGTGTGCGAGTCCTTAAACCTATTAGAATCAGTCCACCACAAAGCCAGTGCCTTTATCCTCATAAACCACCCCACCAATTCACCCTCTCCGGAGAGCAGTGGACTTGGTTGGCCCAGGGGCAGGATCGAACCTGAGTCGGATCAGGTCATAGCGGCGCACCGTGACCATCCTAAACAAACACCAGGTAGGTTCATCATGCTATAGCCAACATGCAGTAGCACGTTGTTGATAAATCCACCGTTCATCGACCGCTCAAGTCTTCAGGTTACCTTTCACCACGTTCGACATTCTACCTGGCATTATCTCTATGTAGCCAACCCCGACTATATGTGATGCTGCTGTCCGTCAGAAACAAGCTCCAAGCCTTCCAGGCTCAAACAGTGGTCTAGAAGGGTCCAAATACAGTTGGTGTTGGTCTGACCACTATCACTAGTAAGCGGTTGTCTTGTATTATTCAATTTAGTGTCGACAGATAGACATTGTTCACCTCCACTCTTCAATTGAAAGTTGTGTTATCCTACCAACAAAGAATCTTTTATGTGTCCCACAATTTGGATAAGGTGTTCTTGTACTACCGCCGATTCCTGATGTGAAACTTCGCATGATAAGTGGGTCTTCGTCGAGTAGATTGGTAAAAATTGCTTGGTTCTTTCGATGCCCAAGATCGTCCAAAGAAGTTAATGAAGCCATCAAGCTCTATATTTTTTCACAGTCTTGCTATCTCAATGTCCCAATACCCCATGGGGTACAGAGATCCAGTGTGACGTGCACAAAAATTGCCTCAACGAGTGATGTGGGTCCCAACGTGCGATACCAGACGGTGTATGGCATTATCCACTGCTATCCCGGAACACTAGTATTCGACCAACCCTTTATGTCCAAGGTCTTTTGATAAGTTGGCTCATTCGCATGGCGAGTCGGCCATTGTTCTGTGTGGGAACATTTATTATGACTGTCGCGTTTTTATTTGCTTGCTTTAACAAAGCTGCTTTGCTCAACCCAACAAAGGGTAAGGGGTACTGTTCGATAGAGCAAAGCAAGCTCTACAAGATGGCACTCATGTCTTTGCGCCATGCTCGATCCACGGAGAGTTCGAACTCAAAATCTAAAGATTTCCAAATGTCCAAAAAATCGAAAAAAAAAATCAGATCTTCGTCGAAATAATTTCTACGGACCTCCCAATCGCTCACATCAATACTATCGATACCTGATATTCATATGTGCGATTGCCGTATTTTTTCCTTGACTAGAAACTGAGAAAACGAAAATTTCCCTGATTTTCTCAAAGCAATGCTGAGCCGTTTTTACATATGTAGTTCTATAGTACAAGCCTAGGTAAGCACAACTGCAGGTTTTCAGCCTATTTCGAGCGGTACTTTTCGAAAAATGTCAATTTTAGCAGCTGAAACTGAAATGAAAAAATCCGAATTCGTTATTTTTCGAAAACTACAGCTTGGAATGGGCTGAAAATCTACAGTTATGCTTACCTAGGCTTGTACTATAGAACTACATATGCAAAAACGGCTTAGCAGTAAGTACACACTTTTCAATCGTTAACAACTCTCTTCCCATTGTGTCTTTTCAGCCATTTAAGTGTCATCCTGTAGAGGAGGCTTCAACTTAGATTTACAATATCGAGCGAATCACCGATCGCTCTTCGCTACTGTAGGATTACTGTAGGAACTTCGGCAAAGATTTTAGGCCGTTGCAAGCCATATTCTGCCTCGGAACAAAACCAAACAAGCTAAAAACTCTTATACTATGGTAGTGGAAGCCATTGATTTCGAATATGAAACTTCCACTTGACTCTGATGCTTCTTTCCTATGTTATCCCAGGTAAACCGTAATAACGAGTTACCAGCATTTGTCGGAACTGTTATTACACTATCAGAAAAGCTGAAAACACTCATAAAAAGTTGTGTAACGGAATCGGCGTGCGCGAAAACCCTAGTACACGATTTTTCAGATTTTTTTAGAAAATTTTGTCGGATGGCATATTTCACAATGGTTCCACATGCTGGAATTCTTACCGTGATCCCTACAGTAACAAGAAACGATCGGTGATTCGCTCGTTGCCGTAAATCTAAGTTGAAGCCTCCTCTACAAAATGATACTTGAACGGGGAAAAAGACCCAGTGGGAAGAGAGATATTAATGATTGAAAAGTGTGTACTTACTTTTGGGACACCCGGTATAATTATGTATAAGAGTATGTAAATCAAAAATAATTAAACATCAAAATATTTACTCTTAATTTTGCACCCAATCAGCCATTTCATCTTCCATTTTCTGCTTTTCAATTTTTTCTTGACTCAAACCACGAAAAAATATTTGGATAATGCATTTGTCTATTACCAGAAGCAAGTGGGGCGTTCGTGGGGTTTTTGGGGCAAAAATCAGATTTTCGTCACCATGAGTTGCTCTTATTTTTTGGCTCTAAGCTTCGCTTGAATCACGAAATCCGCAACGTTAAGGTCATCTTGTAGAATTTTCTTTGCCCCATTGAATGGTGCATTTTCCCCTACACTTTCTTCATATCTTGTTACTGCTTCACTGTGAAAAACGTCCTTCTTTTCTTTCCAACCTAATACCACTGAATTTGTCATTGATTGTAAATGCCTTCCTGGCACCATGATAAATAGTCACGAATAAAAACGCAAAGGCGTTTTCAATAACGATACAATGGCAATGATTTCTTTAAACTTTTTTTTGAAACAGAAAAGCAAAATTTGTGCGCTTTGGAAGAGACTAAAGAACTGTCGATCGATGTCCTATCTTTTCACTGATCGTCACACTTCCCCTTTCAGAACCTTGGGAGCATAAGCCTGCTAAAATTTGAAAAGCATCCCAGAAATATTTTAAAAGGCGGGTTTTGTTATTTTATATGAAACTTATTCCGTTGACATGGCTTTCATTGGATTTCGAATCGTTACAACTGAAACATGTGCATTCTGTGTGTAAACACAATACGGGAAAAATTTATTTATCAGGTTGTCCCAAAAGTATTATCGCTTTTTTGAATAAGCGCAACAGTCCGCAGAACAAAGATTTACAGAAGCACTTGGCAGCATTCGATGCAGTTTTTCATGCTCTTTCAAACGATCTTCTTATAAAGCAGACTAGCTGGCTTACCCGGCTCCGCCCGGCCCTGTCAAAACACTATATCAAAGATCCACTCCCTTTCCTGTACAACCTTTCCCTGTGCCCACTTCTACATGCAATTCCTTATTCTCGCTGTGTTAGTAATCAGCATGCTCATTTACCCCCCCCCCCCCGTGCCTCCCAATCCCGTAGCTTGAACTTTGCAGAAAAATCAATAAAATCGATAGAAGCAGTGGATAATTCTAAAAACCAATATTGTTTTCGTAATCAGCATGCTCGATTACCTCCCTGTGCAAACTCCTAGCCCGGCAGGTCACACTTTACAAAAAAATCGATAAATCGATAAAAGTAATCGATGATTCTGAAAACTAATTTTGTATTCGGAATCCCCATGCTCGATTACCCCAACTCCCAGGCGCAGGTCAAACCTTACAAAAAAACGATAAAGATCGATAAAATCGAAATTGATCGATAACGAAAAGTAGCCTATGACACCCGCTCCGCCCAGAAGTGTAAGTGTGCCAAGTTTGGTCCGGATCGGTTCAGAAATGGATTTTTCTATTCGGATCGTACGTACAGACATACAGACATACAGACAGACAGACAAACAAACATTCAGCTTTATATATAAGATAAAGCAACGAGCTCCCAAAAAAAGTGCTAAACTGCGACCCATGCTTTTTACCAAGGTCAGGTTCAGCTATTTTTCTAAATTCTAGTAGTGATTTTCCGAAAAAGCCCAAGTAACCTTTCGATAGAGCAAACAAAGTAGGATGCAAAATATTTTTTGCCCCTTCCATAACCTACTTTGAAAAGTTTTCGAAATTATTTTTTCGATGTTATCAAATTCCATATTTGGTCAACTTAATTTTCATAGAACAACAGCGGGCGAGCAATCGGGTGTTATTCGACGCAGCACTTTCTCCTCTTTCAGGAACATGTTTTTTATTCGTGATTCGAGAAGTCTTGGAGGATAAAATTGACAAAGTCATGCATGTTTTTGAGGAACCCCAGGCTGTACCCGACAAATCAAAAAATTATACATTTCGAAACCCGGAACGCTCACTTGTTTCGTAAAATTAGTGCCAAATCGTATTCCACTTTGAGGTCAAAAAACGAGAATCTAGTGGATTTTGATAAGTCTGCGTCTGGTACGGGGCTTCTTAAATTCAATGGTGTTGTTCAAAATTCTGTCAAAAAATTACGGAGAATCCTGAAAAGAAGATCGAAACTGTTTTGTATCCTACTTTGTTTGCTCTATCCGCAGGTTACTTGGAATTCTGCGGGGGGGGGTCAGTTCAAGATTTTAGAAAAATAGTGGAATTTGACCTTAGTAAAAAGCATGGGTCGCGATCTATCGCACTTTTCAGATAGCTCATCATTTCAACTGCTAAATAAAGGTATTCATTTAAAAGAGCATGAAAAACTGCATCGAATGCTGCCAAGAGCTTCTGTAAATCTTTGTTCTGCGGACTGTGGCCTTGTTCAAAAAAAGCGAAAGTACTTTTGGGACGAACTAATATATTAGGTTGGCACATAAGTTTTGCAACTTTTCCCGTAACTTTTTTCCTACTTTATGTAGCAATCTCATTTTGTGGCATCATGTAGATTGTGATGTAAGCTGAAAGTCTGCGCAAACCGTTTGATTTTTGATGACCTAGTACAAAAAATCTAAGCGTTTTTGAGAACTGCTGAAAATCGAGATTTCACGATTTTTTGGCAAACATGAAGCCTCACGAAACCTGATTCAAACATAAGAAAAAGCAATTACAGGCAGCATGTAGCTGGAAGTTGGCACATTGAAATCAGTGAAAAAGAAATGAAATTTAAACGCAAATTAAAATGGGGCGCCTTTGAGAAGTTGAACAAGTCAAATGCGTCAAGTTTTGAAGGCAATTCGTCAATAACTAAGCTGCGAAAAGTCAGATTCGCTATAACTTTGCACTATAGGGTAATCCTACGCGGTAAACACGAATATCATAATCATTTGTCGCTAAAATGAAATTCATCTTTTGATCTCACGAACGAGGCCTTTTCATGCGCAACGGATCTCATTTTTGTGATCAGCATGTCAAATAAGCCCCATAGGCCAAGTTTCAGCAAAATCTGATGCATTCTAAAATTTTTCCCATAGTATCGTAAACCTACCGTAATACTCACATAAGATGGTAGAATTTGGCAGAAATGTGTGCATTAGAAGCTTACATCATATTCCTTATATTGCCAAAATATGAATGCGCTACGTTCAAATAGACAAAAGTTATATAAAAAGTTGCATTACTTATGTGCCAACCTAATAAAATCGATTGGAATTTCGCAAATTTTCGGTTTTTTAGTATAGGATTCGCTTTCTATGTAAATTCAACAGGGATTTTCCTGCAAATAATGCGCAAGTGGTTCTGTAGCCTTTTTCAGCACAGCCAATACCAGTTTTCATCTTTTTCCAACAATTAGCCTTTTAATCTGAAAGTATAGATTAGTGTTATAACATATAATTTCTGCAGTATTTCTCAATAGGCTGGAAACTAAGTTTTGCAACTGGTTTCATAACTCCGCTCTCTTTGAATATGGCGCACTCAAACTTTGGCATTATGTAGAAGGCAATGTGGGCTACAAGTGAGCACAGATAGTCTAAATTTTGAACACGAAATAGAAAAGTTTTAGGCGTTTCTCTAAAACTAGTGAAATTTGAGAATTTTTGGGGTTTCAAGCTAAAATGAAGCCTATGGCAGCCTAGACCACGCGCAGTAATCCGGATTCGTCTATAAATTATTGCTGGAGGTTGACTCCTTTGGCTTATTAAGAAAGAAACAAAATTCAAGGGCATGTCGAAATTTGGCGTCCTCATAAAGTCGAACGAGCCGATGTACGCAAGAGCTGCTGGGGACTACCGTCAATGACTAAAGAGTCCGAAGCTCAAATTCCGCCGAGACTTTATATAGTAAGATTACTTGACCTGCCAAACGCGAATATCGCATTCATTTGTTAAATCAACGCCTTTTCCCTTGTTTAGGGTGAGACCCCATATCGTACACCTACAGTGATCCTACAAAAGCCCTTATCACGCATTTTCACTATCGTTTTCGTGATCAGCATGTCGGATAACACCCCTATGCCAAGTTTCAGCCAAATCCGTCAGACTTTGAATTTTTCCCCTTCATACCATGCACCTACCGTAACCCTCACTACGATGTCAGAATTTGGTAGGACAGCAGCTGCACTTGTAGCTTACTTAATAACCAACGCAGATGCAAAATTTGAGTGTGCCGTGTTGGGTGAGAGAGAAGTTATGAGACCAGTTGCAAAACTTAGTTTCCAACCTAATAAAAGCATTACAGTAGTGTTTGTCTAACAAACATTCCAACAATGGATACTGTCTTCACACATTGATCATATTTGAACGTTACCCGGAAGCTAAAAGCAATTTTTTTGATTTTGTACAGCTGAGACCCCTGTTAATAGAAAAGCCGTTTGTAGGAAGGAAGGTCTATGAAGCCAACGCTATGATAGGAAAACACACAAGGGAAAGGTTTCTAGTCGGAATGCCTTTTCAAATAAGACTCAAGCCACTTTAAAAAGCATTAAACGATGTTCCAAATCTGTTTTAATTTGTGTCAGCCTCTGAACGCCGAGATATGAGTGTTTTTAGATTAAAAAAATGAGCGCGCAACTGGAACAAAATTGCCCAGAATTGCTCAAAAGTTCAAGCTTATTTACAATGGCTTACGCAATGCACACTTTCTGTCTGATATACTCATACTCAGCACAATATCGCTGGGAAGAGTGTAGTACTATCAACCAAATTCTTTCCTTATTTTTCGTTCCAAAAATATTCATAAAGCAACGTCTAAAGGCAAAACCAGCATTCACTGCTGTTCAAATGGAATGAAACTCATTTGGAAAGACCCGTTTGACTATAGGCACTTTCCTTGTCAGAATGTAACAACAAATATTTATCAACAAATACGCATATCGATGAATGGCATTAGGAAAATCTTTTGAGCATTTTTGAAAAGACAGATTAGACAGTGTCATTTGCTGTCACACATCAAAGTGTCTGATTTGTGATCTTCCATCCTTTCACCATCGTGAATGGTTGTTCTTCCAGTGTCAAGCTGCTAACCAAAGGGAAGCAAGCGAGAAGCCGGGAGAAGTACTCAGGGACTTGCGCCGTGCGGGCGGCCAGCGACGACCTTACAATCGCTCGTCGGTGTGTGCGGTTGTACGGTCGTCAAGGGCCGTTGGATCGGTTAAGGTGGGGCGCCCGCACGGTCTCTTATGTTCGCCGCTTGCGCAGGGAAGGTCGGCCGCTCGCTTGCTGTTGGTGTAGATGTATATGGGATATCTTGACCATTTTTCTTGCATAGATCAATCCTTTTCACATTTTGGGAGCATGGATCGATGCTTGCGCAATGGCCAAACTTTTCATGGGGAAGCCCACTCCATCACTCTTGATAACTTTAGCCTCACACAGGTCCATCCAGCCTTGCTGGTGAAAGAAAATGGTGATAACACGATATCTCAATGCTTAGCCAGCCTAAACACTGCGTCGTATCTCACGCAGGTACCGTTTGCGCTCATAATGTGTGAAAATAGTGAGCAGAAAATAGAGGTCAATGTCGGGCGCTTGCACGGCAACAGGTATTGCCGACCGATAAGACGGACGCATTGCCGGCCGCTCACTAGAGCAACTGTATTGCATGCCGTTTGCACGGTAACATTGCCTGCCGCTGGGACGGCGCTTCAGCTGTTTGCCGCACGTACGGAAGCTTTAGACTTATGCCGACCGCTCGTACGCTAGCCCTTGAAGGAGGACCGCTCGCACGGCGCGGATCCCTGAGTAAGAACGTCGCATTAAACATCTTTTATGTTTTGAGAAAATCAAGTAACAGCTATGACACTTCTCAAAAGTGACAGACAAATGAATGTGAACCGCGAAAGAAGATGTCCATTTCAAAAAGTTGAGGGGAGAAGATTTGGCGACTCATCATAAGTACAGACAACCATCCAAAGATTCAAAACCGCTTCGACTGGCTACTATTAATTTCGAGTCACTGCACGACAGCAATAACTAATCTTCTTAGGCCCGTGTGCACGTACAACCCCGCTGGGGAGGGGAGGGGATTTGAGAGGGGGTACGTCATATCTCGCTACTTTAGCTATCTTTTTATAGATGGCATTAAAAATGGAAGGTGATCCCCAGTAGAACACCTCTCAATTTCAATGCCATTTATATTTCTGAAAACTCAATGAAAACGCTGTAAAATTGTACTGTGGATATACTACGGCACTGCTAAGTATGTTTTCGACAGGAGAAATGGAATTTGAAAATTGTGAATTTTTCGATCTATGCCTAGCTCGCGAGCCAGGGATTACCGAAGATTTCGATATCTTGAAGGTTTACTTATTTTTACTATAAACATCTTTAGCAATGCCGTAGTATATCCGCAAAACAATTTTACAGCGTTTTCATTGACTTCTCAGAAAGATAAAATGCATTGGAATTGAGAGGTGATTTCTTGGGGATCTCCAAAGGATCACACAAAATAGTGAAAATCTAATTAGTCACGTCAATAACCCGGCATCCATTATGCGCAGGCACAAGTGTATGAGAACCTTCGTAAGTAAGATAAAAAGGAAGAAGAAAGATAGCTAGGAAAACGGGATACGACGCATCCCTTCTCAGATCCCCCCTCCCCTCCCCAGCGAGGATGTACGTGCATACGGGCCTTAGAAGACGTAATGTAATTGCTTGATTTTAAAAGACCAAGTGGAAAGGTGAAAAGTTGCGCGATATAGGAGATGGATGCAAACATTTATATAGAGGATTAAGTAACGGCAGGAAGGAGTCGGAATACGCTTGTGAAAGGTTGGGAAGCAAGATTACTAACGTGGAAAGAATGACTGATCATCTCACGAACATCAGAATAGAAAATGGAAAGAGAAGTTTGTTACTAGTCACTGTTTATGCACTACAGACAGGGTACGGCAAGGATAAAAAAGATTTATTTTGAAGAGAGCTTGATGACTATATCAGACCATACGGTCTAAAGAAATATTACTAGTTGGCGCAGAATTTCAGTGGTCATGTAATAGAACGACGAGGTAGTGCAGGAAAATGCCATGGAGAGAATGACATTCATGTTAATCGATAAAATTCTTCTTCGCCTTCACGATTTTGCAGCTTCTTGTAAAGTTCTTCGATTCTATTACAATTATTATTCTATACGATTCTTTATCCTCATTAACACTATTCTTTGCTGCACGTCTCTCTTCTATATACTTATGGTGAGCATCTTCTGTGCGTGACTTCTGCCATGCTTTGTACGTCGCCTTCTTCTTCTTTATTACAATCTGTACAGCTTCCTACTATCAAGTTCGTTATCAAGTTTTAATTTTTCGGGTTTAGTGCATCCGACTATTTCACTAACTAAACAATGGACATTGTCTTTTAGTCTTTTCCCGAGCTTTCTGAATTATCAAGCGACTCTGCTAAAGCAGCCTTCATTATTGCTTTTGTGTAGGCATCTTTTTGAGCTTCCACCACTTTATACTCTCTGCTCCGTCATTTTCCTTCTTTTTTTGTCAGTTGAAGTATCCAGATCCAGTGGTCTATGCTGTGGTATGCAGTCCTCATCCGGGATGACCTTGCTATCCTTTATGTACCTGAGATCATGTTGCCGAACGCACCAGAAGTCTATTTGCGATTCTTGTCTTTCACTGGCGAAGTAATTAGATAACTACTCCTAATGAAGTAGGTATTTGCCAGCGCCGATTCGTGAGCAGCAGTAAACTCAAGAATGCATTCTCCACCTCCGTTACATAGTCCAAAACCGTGGACTCCATGGTATTTTCCTGGCACTACCTCGTTATTCTCCTGCACGACCATTGGAGTTATTGAAAGCACCAGATAGTAATATCTCTTAAGGCGTACGGATCTAATAAAGTCATCAAGTTCTCCCCAAAATACATCTTTTTATTTGTTCCTCTATATAGGAGTTTGTGTCCATATCCTATATCGCGCGACTTTTCACATTTTCACTTGGTTCTTGAAGGCAGGCAATGTCTAATTTACGTCGTCTCAGAAGATCCTTCGCACAGAAAGCGAGAAAAAAGGTAGTCCAAAAATGAAAATGAAAATAAAAGTGCAAACTTTGTCCCAGCTTTTCGCACATATGTCATTATGTACTACAACTTATTGAGTAGAATCACATTACTTTACTCCTGTATGTGCTCTTATAATCGAGAGATACCATGTTTTACATACCATGAAAAACGAGAAGTGGCATTTTGGCATTATGGACCATCTTTGTTTATCAATTTGAGTGCTATAAAAAGTCCACCAAGTACATTTTTGAGTACTGCTATGTCCCACCATATGACCAAGCTGGACGTCCGTAGGAATTTTTTCGGAAGGAGATCCGATTTCAAGGGCATTTACAAAAAATTGATATTTGGCCCAAAATTTCAACTATATTACGATTAAGGTGGATCTTTGATGGTCGTTTTGTAGAACGTATTCTATTCTAACGAATGGCACCCTAAGGGATGACAGGAACAGCTCAGTTTGTTCGAGAATGAATTTTACTGGGCAACCTAATATTGAATATTTTACAGCATTTCAAAGAAACAGCACAGCGATCCTTGCATTTCCCAAATAAGAATTACTGCACAAAGATCAATGAATTAAGGGTGATAACCGATTGAGTAAATGTTTGCTTGTTTTTCTTCGAAATGCAATGAAACAAAAGTTTTGGTACGTTACACCTTTTTTTCTATAAGCTAGCTGTACCGTATTATGAAACCATTACTAGACCGTAATTTGATCTCGACGTACATGGTGTCCCCAATGCCTCGTTTAAACGTGGATATCTCTCTATTTTAAAGGGTTGGCCTCAATCCAAATTTACTTTGTTGTAAATCTCATATCGGCATGTAGATTGAAAAACTCTAGAAATGGCTACAATCTCAAAAAATTAATGAAACGCCGAAAGACTCTGCAAAGCTCTTGAAAGCTTTTCTTTAGTAAATGTGTATCTTCGTTCAGTGGAAGCAGTTTTGGGTGGACTAGATTTTTGATGAGCTTCTGGAACGTTGATTCCAGGATATTTGACCGTTCAAGAAATTACACGGTGTATGGACCTTGTAAGTCTTAATTGCTCGCGAAGTGCTTTGAACACCAGCGTCAGCGAGCGGCCGCCGCGAACAGATGTAGGCTCTCACTATTTTTGCAAGAATTTTCTGTCACCTTCCATGTCGTTTTCGACAATTAAACTAAGTTTTGACGGAGAATTTCTTTGAAGCTTTTGGAAATATTTGTGAAAGCAGGCCCCTCACTCTCGCTCGAAGTTTGTAGCGCTTCGGGACCAGACTTCCCAATCGCCGCGCGCGGTGGTGTTCAAAGCGACGCGTGTTCAATTGGATTTGAAAAGACCTGTGCAATGGTCACATTTGAAATTCCTTTGTATAATAGCAGAGCTCTCAGATTTATAGGTTTTTTTTGAAGTTCAATCCTCACAAGACTTTCATAATTTCTACCGTAATCCTATCTAAGAGATCGGTAGTCTAATCTATACTTCGAAACTGGGGTTGAAACCAGCTCTACAGGCTGACACACGAGGGTCGACGAAAAGTACCAGAAAAAGATATTAACTCAAAATAAAATAGTGAGATTATTTTTGGATATCCTGTACATCTCAAGACAAATCCCGTTGTTGCCGCTCTCAAATAGCAGGCACCCTCAATTTTTGATTTAGTTCATTCTATTTCTCCGGTGATTTTCTGTCATGACTAGAACTGCTGGGAACCTGTCATCAGAGAGTTTTGAAAGAACCGCTAAAAGACCACTAATTTTTTGTTCTTCATTTAGAACACCAGAAAATTACAATACTCAACAAATTCTATCAAAACATTTTTCCAACTGAGATCAAAAAATGCACAAACTATTTATCTAGCTAAGGTAGTAACTCAATCTTTGACATTAGTCATCGAAACAAAGCATAGAATAAAACGAGAATCGCGGTCACTATCCCATTGAATCGAGAGTTGCCTAAATTTCACCGTAAATCACTCGTCCAAAAAATTTAAAAACAAGATAAAATACCTCCTGATTGAAGGGCATCATTGATCCATTCATGCAACCTAGATTTGAGGCGCATTCTAGCATCCGTCAAAGACTGTAGGTCATTTGGAGAAGCAGGATACATATCAGCACAATGTGCTGTGCCTATAGATCTTGAAAATAAATAGTTTCTACCACTAAGATATCCAAAGGTTACCTTCGATCAAGAACGCATCAATTTTGTTGTTCTCATCGGATTGAAGGTGGCCGAGGGATTTCCAAGGATCGATTGAACCATTGGGAAAAGCAACCTTTGTGCCCTACAACTGCATAATAAATTGAAAAACAATTTGACCACAGCATTAAATCGACGCAGCTTCATCTCTGAAATTGTCAGTCTAAAAAATTATTTCATGCATCTGAGCGGCTATCGATATTGTTGAACATCCTCAAATTAAGAGCTTCTAGCGTGAGAAATAGCCTTGGGATAAAGTCACGCGGTAAACCAAAGAGTGACGCTTACTTTCACTCTTTCTTTCTTTGAGTTCGCACAAAAACCATTGCAGAAAAGAAGGTGCTTTGATTTGCCGATTTTTTTATTGAGATATTAGGAGCGTCTCGGAGCGAAACATATTGAATATACCAAAACATCTCTAGCTCTTTCTTTACATGTAATTAATTTCCCTTCACTACTTTAGAATTTTTAACAGCCTACGATGTAATTTCTTCTACTTTATTCTGACTCTTCAAGGCTTCTAACTTTTCTTTAGCATGTTTCTAATATAATTGCTCAAAAAGACGCTACAGCTTCATCCTATTATTAATAAATAATTATGATTAGCTTGATTCCAGCAAAAAAAAACTTCCTTGTTAGCTGACATACTGTAGCATATTTTTTGCTAACTTTATAAACTGAGTTTACCTTATAGGCATCCGCTCCACCGTATTTTTGCAGAACAACTGCAACATTTCGGTAAGTTGAATCCAAGGTGTATTCTGGACCAAACAAATCTATGCATTGGTCCGAAAAGAAGCTGAAACACAGCATCTTCATTACTCTTGTTGATTTTTTTGGACAAAGAGCTCACTCTACTGGCAGAGTGCTGCCAAATATCCCATTATTGCCTCCATCAGTTGTTTGGAAGTAACCCAGTTCCGTACACGTCTGCCATACCCAGCCGCGCATAGGAACTGGAAACATCTTTGAAAAGCAATTCAGTCCATTTATTTATTGCTGCTTTCGATCAGTAATCTTATTTCTAGGCGGGCTTACATAAAGCATGTACTCCGGTAATCTTCACTTTGAGCGTCATGATAGAACACAACCTTTACTTAAAGAAAAGAAAAGAAGTCATCCGGGGCTATTATGACACAACTATATAGGAGTGAATGTGAATGAGGCAAGTGTGGATGATTTTTGAACGAAAGCTTGGAAAACAAAAAGATTGCGTTTTTGTAGCCTTCTCTGCTAAAAAAGTTTTTATTCTCAAATTCTTCTAGAATTTGGAACGACAATTCTCAAATAACCTTTTTATTAACTTTGAGTGTAAGAAGTTCACTAAAGCTGTTGAAGTTCAATAAAATCGGAAAATTGCGCAAGAAATCGCCATATAAATGCTGGTTTATCTCGTTATGGAGTGATTTTCAACATCTGCGACGTTGTCAGTCCTCCTGTTCGTGTCATGAGGATCACAACGATATACAGGGTGTGCAAAAAAATGTCCTAGCAAACTGTTTGTTCATATTGAAGCTTTATCTCCGCTTTCAGGCTGACAGCCTCGCAGAACTCCATTTTCTGATTTGAGCAAGAAGTCTACAAAAACCGTGATTTCAAAAATACCTTGCTTTTCATTTAATTTAGCCCTTTTCAAGCGGGTTTTTGGGCATTCCATAGATCTTGCTTCTGTGCATAGCGCAGACAACGTCGCGGGCCTAACCCCTCTGACTGTAATGGAATATCTGGCAAAAAGCTGCAAAAAGTGCGATTTTGTTCATAGGCCTTTATTGGAGTTAGTAAGCAATCACTTTTCATATGCTTGGGGGCATTTTGCTCAAAATTATGAGCACAACAAAGCGAACAACGTCGCCAGTAACGGAAACTATGAGAAAAAGGTTAAAATTCGAAGGACGCGTCAAATAAGTTGGGGACGAGTGGATGGTGGTATGAGGCGCCGCTATGACCAGATCGGACACAGGTTCGATCCCCGCCCCTGGGCCAACCAAGCCCTCTACCCTCCGGGGCCGGTAGATTGGTACCAGAGTAATCTGGGAGGATAAAAGCACTGACTTGGAAACGGCTGGCCCCGCAAGTCGCTGTAATAGGCTCGCACGCATACAGTTGCCTCTTCGATTATGAAGTTAGTGTGTGCGTTCGGCGCATACCCTCAGAGGGTATTGAAGACGCCAAATCTTTTATCCTTTATCCTTTAAAAACTAAGCTGTCTTCGATTAGGAGAAAACAAACTTTGTTTCCATAATTGGATGTTTTTCGTTCATTTTCTTCTTGTTAATCACCATCATCAAAAGATGTTCGTTTTTAAAACAATCACAAAGAGATAACTGACTTTTCCTCGTTTTCCCCTGCTGTGGATTGCCTAGTCAGCGAAAACTGCAATTCGAAGTGCCGCCAAACGAAAACTTTTAAACTGATAGCGGCGTGTTGCTAGGTTTCAAAAACTTCTTCTGCTTTCGCTAATTGTTTTGTATCTTTTTGTCTTCTCCGATTTCCTACAGACAACTTTCACTTTTTATGGGGAGCAAACACTCAAAGAACCTTAGCATTTGACGCTTTATCTCTAGACTATCGAAGATGCGCTTCCAGTATACGAAAAAATTCTGGAGTAAAGGCCTCGGTAGATGGTTTTAAGCTACCCTTCAAAGCAATTCGCGAAATTCTTCTATCGATTTAATGATTTTTGGCACCTTGCAAGGAAAGTGAACACTTACCAGCCGCTAACAAACTGCTTGCACATTTTGGTGTGAACAATGCAGTGAAGTTCATTTCCACTTCAAAATTAGAAGGTGCAGTCACTCCAATAAGCCTTTCTGGGGTAAACTCGTGCAGGAGGGTAAGACCCCGGACAGACTTCACGCGATTTGATCGTCTCGACTCAATCGCCGACATTTCCATTCATTTTCATTTCACATTCAAAAATTTCAGACTGGAAAAGTATCACAACCGAAATGCAAGTTGATCGGCATGGAATGATGTTGTAACAGTTGTCTCGCCGCGATTCAGTCGCGACGATCAAATCGCGTGAAATCTGTCCGGGGCCTAAGGGGGAGGGCTGCAGTGCAGTATTGGTACTGCAGAAAAGGGGTGGAGAATATGGCCCAAAAGGACGGGAAGGTAGAAGGACAAAGTGTGGTTTTTGGCCACCCCCTCAAACGATGACCTGGGCTGGACCAGGAAAGCCAGGTAGTGCTACCATAATAAGCGCTGAGGCAGCCCATCTTATTATTTGCGTATATCTGTTTGTCAGCGACTTACGGGGGTCAAAATTAGGGTCAAAGGGGAAGTCGTAAGAAATTTTGGCTTCAAAGGGGATATCGTTTTCAAAATTCTGAAATGCCACCTCCTGCCGGGCCCTGCTCCAACTTTAGATATAGAAAAGAACAACGTTGGTTCAACGGAAGCAGATATCTTTTACTTGAATGTACTAATCTGTGAGAACACGATAAAATTTAGCATGTACAAAAAACGAACGCATACAATTCCAAAGTTAATAGTATCCACAGTGGATACCAAGATATATTATGTACAATACTTGTACTTCAAAATTACTTAGAGTGTTTAGGAATTGCTTTGATTACGGACAGTTCAAAGCAAGAATAATTGAACTTAATAGTACGTCTAAAAAAACGGATGGAAGTTTGATATTTTTATGAATAGACATTATCGCATATTCCTCGATAGACCATCCATAATGCGTAAATATGGATTTGCTACACCCCTTCATTTCCCTCTTCTACATGAACTGCGAAACATGGAATGCGGCTAATGCGCTCTGAGGTCATGGCGGAAGAACACTCATTCGAAAGTGAGGTTGCAATCAATTTTTCGTCACTCGTCTTACCTTTTGGATGTTACATTTGTTTTCGTCAAAGGCCTTTATTTTTCCTTGTCTTTCCTGCATCTTTTGTGTTTGAAAATTTGACTTAGGATTCCAATCTTGCATAAATCTTTTGCTATAATTTTGAGGCTTTCTCGGGAACTACTGACGAGGGGGACCAGAAAAGCTGCACTACCGGTATAGTTCTTAGCACCAAAACCGGAGAGTGTTCAAAAACTCGAAAAATTCTAAGACTCTTTTTGTATGTGTCTAGCATTTTATCTATCAAATGCACAAAACATTGTTATGATATGTTTTTAGTATTATACTGCTTACCAACATCATCAAGAAGGCTGTTATTGTAGCTAGTATCACCATAGTATTTCACGAAATCTTCATAGCTGTTGGGATAACAGCCCAACTGGCCACCATTCATAATCGTATACCAGTCCATCTAAGAGTAAATGAAAATAAGTATGAATTATAGAGAAAATTGCTCTGAGAACTTGCATACAACTTGTTTCACTCTCGCCATCTCATCACCGAGCGTGAGGTTATTCATAATTCGACAAGCCATAGGTATACCCAGTCCATTGCGGGTTGCATTGTTCTAAACATTACATTAAGTGAAAAGGAATACTTCTCGTAGCAATTATATGTTTCATTATTTTACTCTGTTATCTCCTGAATACTGATTGATTCCTTGAAAGTAGCCGATTACATTGGAGAAGAAAAACTGCACTGACTTCGCAATATTCGTCTCATTGAATGCATTGCAAAGGCTAAAACATAATCTTCAACAAAGCAAACTTCACTTTTTCAAGGCTTTTAGGTATTTGCAGCCATTTTTCCGTTTTTTTTTCAAAAATATGAATATTTCTCGATAAGATAAAACTTGATGTATAGAACAGCGTTTCATGATCTCACCAAAATCTCACGTATGCGAAGAATTAATCACAAAACTGAAATTTTGCTAAACTAGATAACATTTGAGAGCAGCAATGCTTTCCCATGATAATGGTGGTCTCATGCCCTTTGTCAAAAACGTTGTTAAGCTCGTTTAACAATATTTGTTTCAAGAAAAAAGCAAAGGGTTGAAGTAATTTGGAGTCTAGCTATGCAAACATTTGTTCAGCACAAATTTCATTTACCTGCAACAATATGAACCAAAAATAAAATTGCGATAAGGTTGTAATCTTAGCACTTACTACAGTAGATTATTAGTTGTAAATTTTTTTGTTCTGCTTATTTTTCAGCTGGTTACCAAACAGCGACTTTTTTGCTCTAAACATCACCAAAATGCGCAAGTCTCTTCAGAATACGTTTCCCCCCCCCCCCCTCCCCCCAACTGTGTTAAATTCTCCAAGTCGGATCTCAAAATCTTCCAAAAAAGTTCTTGGGACATGAAACAATTTCAAATTTCTCATCGGCTAGATGGTCACCATTAGTTGCAAGACTCGGGTACAGTGCATAATGCATCTAACTTCTGTTATCTTTTGATTAAGATTGCCAACTTAAAAATAGAAATTTCTAATCATTTTTGTTATTTTCTATGAACAGAGAAATTTTTTTGGATTAACGAAAAATTCAAGCTGACCTGGATAGCTAGCACTTTCAAAAAATGTTTCAACATTATTAGAAAATTTTCAGAAGTTTGTTTATAGACTTATACTCACTTGAAAATCACTTGCAGCTTCTTTCTCCCATCGGTACCGTTATACGCTAATTTTTGCATCTTCGTAAAAGCTGTGCGGATGTGATCAGCGCACAAAAAACTTTCACCACGATAGTTTTCCTCTGTATGGACTAGATAGTCTGCAAAGTGGTATTGTTTGCTACACCGATGAAACTTTTTAGGTTACCATAATAGTCGACGAAGACGTGAACAGCAGATGAAGATGATATGGCTCCAATTGTATAGTCTGGATAAGTCTCTCGGAAAAATGCCGATAGTGACCCTGTAGAATTTTTAGGAAATTTGATCTAGTTTATGCCAATGTTGAATAGATTGCCTGGGTAAGATCCTCCAAATGTTACCCAGTGAGTTTTCGTGTGTGGGTAATACTTCACATTCATTTGATCGATAAATTCCTTTATGTCTGCTAAAGCTTGGTCAATAGTAAGGAGTTTTAAAGATGCGACGTCCTGTAGCCTTAATTTCATAGATAGTCTGTTTCTTTTCTATTTCAACAGCTACCCTGTCGGTGAATTTTCCTTGGGACCATAAAATCTATGCTCAAGCTGAAAAGCGGCAGCCCCATATTCTTTGGCCCATTGCATCATGGTGACACTTTCATCCCGCACCCATTTATCGCCAGGAGGAGAAATAGAGCCTAAAATGTTTTTTATAATTTAAATCTAGCTATCATTTCCGACCTTCTCCTCCAAGCATTAGGAAGACTAGCCCTCTGCTTGCATTGTAAAACTTCCAGTTGTACTGATAGCGCTAAAATGAGATCAATTACATGGGTCCAATAAAAGGCATAGAAAGATAAAATTCTACGAACCTGTGACCAGATTGCCGAAGAAGCACTGTCAAAGTGGTCAATTTTTTGCTGTATGGTAGAGTAAATTAAGTACTGATCTTCAGTTTGTGGTCCATTGGAGTCAGGTGCCTTAACGTCACATTCACTTTGAAAATAGTTATACACGTCTATATCCTATTTCAAATTTTCGGTATATCATTCACAGAAAAATGGCAAAATGCCAGAGGAATTATAATTTGCTTCAAAGAATGTGTGTATATGTTCAACAATACATCAGATCAAGTTCTCTTATCTATGCTTATTGCTTGCCAAATCTAAAAAAATAGCGACTTTGGTGCACTCTTTTTCCTATAATTTTCTTACCTACAATTATCTCACAACTTTGTTCAACTCGACCGTTCAGAAGAGAAAACTTGCTTACTCAAAAGTCGATGATGTTAAGGGGGAGTTAAGGGGTGGTGTGAGAATTTCGAAATGATTCACTAAGAACAATATGATAGTGATTGCTTTTCTTAAAGTTAACCACACTTTTAAACAATATAGAGCTACAAAGTTGAACCAAAACTCAAAATTAGCAATCTCAGGAAAGACTTCATTATTCTCTAGGTACATTCCGTGTCAATCACGAGCTCCCTTTTCCGTGAACGCAATGAGCTTTGAGCTACGCGCGTGCGTATGGCTTGGGCGTTCAAATGGTCTCTATGGATTGGAGGTCCGCAGGCAAGGCCCTTGCATTGCGCACGCGTAGTTCCCAAGCGAAAGTGAGCGCGTAATTGACATCATATGTAACCAATTTGTGTCGACATTTTTTTTCAGAGTGGCAATTTCAAAACAAATTAACTTCATTTTGACTAAAACGCATGCTTAATAACCACATCTGTAACATCAAGAGCATCGAAAGTGAAAATTTCCAAGGTGCCTTCGCGATTTTGTAGAAAAGCACAACTACACATGAAAATATATTGACATGTTGGAGATGCTGATAGTAAATCAAAGTGCAAAGCGAAGTCACCTTAAGTAGTCCGCCATGTGGTCGACCAAATATTACAGGGGAGAACAATGCGTCTGTCATGCTCGTGATTAGTATCGATGACAATAACAGTAGTTGAAACATGCCCACACAATCGAGCATGTGCACAAACGGAAAGCTGATGGGTGTCTTAATAAAAGCGGAGACGTGGAGAGCATGTTCCGATAAGGTGTGCACTCAATTGCTAATAGATTGCTGATTAGCTGTATTCCAAGTGCTTGTAAGAAAACAGTTTGAAGCGATAACAAGATGAAGTGTCCAATTGCGTTGTACGGATCTACATGTAATATTGTAGATAGGCTCTCTATCAACTGCCTCATTAAATAATGCGAAGGACTTCAAAAGTTGGAAGAATCAAAATGACATTCTGATTTGTTTGCGTCCTTCATTCTTCCCTCTTGCTGTTGTCTTTAAAGCTCTCTCACATAATACACTGGTGGCGGTAGCAGTAATTCATTAATGTCAAAGGCAGCGCCTAATCCAAATAGGACATATGGGAGGTCTGACATAGAAATTTTGGTTCTTTAAGGCGTAGCCCAGCCGGCAGCTTGGATGGTGTATTCGCTGCTGAGAAATTATTTTCTAAACCAAACTTCAATGCCTTGTTGATGGATGACTTGCATCATGCTCACCATGCTTTTCACATCATGACCCGTTAGATTCGCGCGAGTCCTTGCGCGGGATGCATGCACGATGCAATTCGCAATTTGATACGATACTGTTTTCCAGTTTCATGGCAAATTTTTCAGCCGTAAGTGAATCATTTGCGCTGCCACTTAGGCAGTGTCTTAGTTAGGCCCCAAAAATCAGTTACCAAGTGATACTGTCCAAATTTGCATGGAGGCATGACGTATGAGGTTCAAATAATGAACACGATATGAAGGCATCATAATGTTCTGTGCATGTCTTGGATTTACCTTACGATTTGGACTACTTTTGGTCGTTGTCCCCCTCATAAGCCTAATCTTTTTATATGATACCTATGACTCAAATGTTAATGTCTCGCTCAATGGTCAAAGTGCACACCAGAGTTCTTACTCACTTATATTCGTATTTTGCCTTACCTCTCCACTATGTCGGCACGCAAGGCTATGAATATAGCCGTTCTCATCCTACTAGACATCTGGTGGCCAAATGATCTTGAACTGGAGCGGGCCGGTTGCGGTAAAACTTAGTAAGCAATAACAAAACCGCCAACCCTAATCAAACATTGTCATACATAGGAAGTAACATACAGCGACAAGAAAAACAAAAAAACGTGCTTGAGTTTGAAAAGGACTGAGAGTGCCGGTCCACCGCACACAGCCTGGTCGTCCAGTCCCAATTCTAGTTGGCCCACCTGTGTTTAGGAGTGAGGACGACTATAACATAGCTTTACAGTTATAGTTTTGCTCGCCTTTCGATATGGCTTTGTTCTGATGTGGCGTAATTTAAATGAAGGCAAGAGGAGTGAAACTCTGAAAACTGCATCTTCTTACCGCTTGTTCAAACTTGCGAAAGCGATGGCTTTGGGAAGGCTGAACTGCAAATTTAGTCAAGGAAATGCAATGATCGGGTGTATAGGCAGTATTACGTGCTCACGGACTTCGAAATCATGCGATTCTTCCTCTGGCAAACCCTCAAAATGACGTGATATATATGACCATGTAAATCACTAGTTGGCAAACCCGGCTCCGCCCTGGCCCGTCAATAATATGTTTGTAATCAGCATGCTCGATTACCCCTCTGTGCCAACTCCCAGCCCTGTAGCTCAAATTTTGCAAAAAATCGATAAAATCGATATCGATCGATACGAAAAGTAGGCCATGACACGCTCGCTGCCCCGAAGTGTATGTGTGCCAAGTTTGGTCCCGATCGGTTCAGAAATGGAATTTTCTATTCGGAACATACGTACATACAGACATACATACAAACAGACATTCAACTTTATATATAAGATTGGAACATTCTAATTGACGCAGTGTACAGATATCTTGCTACTTCTGTATATTATCTTTTCTTTCTATTTTTACATTACGTATATTCTATCAATGTGAAGAGACAAAGTATTTGCATCTGCCATTTCGTACACCTTGAGTTCTCAAGAATATTTATAGAAGAAATACAGTTATGTGATCGTGCAAGAGCAGTACCCCTAGCAGATGTCTTAATGAGTGGCGGATGACTTACATGCCGCAGAAAATGAGTGATACATAAACGAACATAAATAACATAATAACATAAATACATAAACGACTTCCATGAACACATTCCAGTATACTGCAGCAGTGCGATAGAAACACTACACTTAGTTTTGCATATTATGATGAAGAAAGTTTGTTATGCTATGCTATCTACTGGGGCGATGTTGTGGTGACGGTTCCCTATCTTGGCCTTTACCTGAATGTCTAATTGAGAGAGTACTACAGTCATGACGGCCGAAACTCGCCTAGTGCAACCACAGGCACAAGAACGATCTCAGTTTTTTTGTGGTTGTTTCCTCTATTCTTAATTAGAAAAATGAATGTGCTGAAAAGTACAACCATATCAATATGCAAGAACTCAATAGTTCGAAGTTTTAAAATGGCAGCATTACTTAGATTACTAACGATAGGAGTGCCTACCAGTCTTGTTGGCATATACTCCTTCAAAAACTGTTGCAAGTGCACCTTCGGTTAAGCGTGCTGACTCAGGGTCGTTAGAAAGAATTATGGTTAGAAATGCATACTGACATCGACTATGCCAAGCTCATCTAACCTACAGTTCTATTTCAGGTTAGTTCTTGACTCAGCTTTACTGCGCAAATGTTTCGTTATTCAAGGGAATAAGCAAGAAAAAAAGAATGAACTTGTTGAGGTGGTTTATAGAAGGCAGCACGGCCTATTTTGCGGATCAACAATGCCTACGAGGTGAATGAACGGACTAACGAACCTAACAGATATACCCAGATATACTTTTTACATTTTGAAACAAAAGCCAACTAGCTTGAAGGACGGGTTATAGCAATCGAGGACGCTTTCAACTCCAGAGGTTACCGTGCAGATTTTTCAAAGTCCTAGTAGATTCAAGAACAAGACTTGCTTTCGCAGTCTTGCACCGCTCAGAGACAAGTGGCATTAACGATGGAAGCAATCCTTTTTAAACACTCACAAGTATTTGCAAATGGTAACAGTGAACATATGGAAAAAGTCGAATTTTATCACATGCTGCTGTGATTCGTGTTGAGAAAAATACCGGAGCATTCGATTTTCGGCAACCAGAGATCTTTGAAAGTAGGTGGGTCCTATAACGCTGAACACGGAGATCAAATTATGTAGCATGTAGACCTGGCACTCAGCAAGATTTGCGAAGAAAACTCTGCAAGCTGCACTATTTGGAAAAAGTTGATCTCATTTTGTAAAACGCAGCTTTCAACACGGAGGAAAGGTTACAAGGCAATCTTTGACTAGAAAGCTTATACAAAGGCTCATTTACTCATTTACACCATTTCATAAATGGTGCTCAATCAACAACGGCGAGATGATAAAGCAGTACTTCGACACATGCTGCCAACCATGTCGCAGGCCCTAAAAGTCGAAAATTCTGTCTTAAAAAATTTTAAAAAGCTTTTACGGTATGAGCACGCAAAAAGTATAAAACAGCTTACGCAACAGAGTCTATCAGACGAAAGGAAAGGTCAGCCTGCGAAAGTCTAGCCTATCACAAAGATACCAATGCGAATAGTCCTATAATATGACTAACGAGTATCAGTCTGAGAAGTCTTTGCAACATATCTATGGTGCTAATAATAAACCTGTGTGTTTCTAGGGCACCTGTCGTCCAAAACAACTTCTTAATCTAATTGATCAAGTGTTGAAAAAAAATGGAAGCGTGAGTTGTTCCACACGTTGCATTGATTTCCTCCCGTTGGGATCATAGAATTGAATTTGACAGTAAAAGCAATTTTTTGACTACATTGAAGTATTTGATCCAATTGCCTTCTGGTCGCGAATTTGGTCGTTCATCGTACAGAGGGTCCCATCATTAAATCCTTTCACAAGCAGCACTTCGCATTTTTGTTCTTGACGCCACAGTGTTCTTCAAACGTTTTGTAAAAAAGGATTGCAATCTCAAGATCAGCATCCACTGCTGACTTTAGCAAAATATACATCTCAACTGCCACTTCGACTAGAGAGGCATTCCCTGTCAATGATACTCTTTTCTCATCACTCAGACACTGTCTAAACTGATTTTCTTTTGAACATGCTTAAAAATCTTCCCATTGCCATTCGTCGATATGCGTATCCGTTCCCCTAACAATAAATGGTGACAAGGACATCTGCTTTTGCGTGCTTCTAACATGACCGGCTGGAAAAGGGTGCGGTTTGAAGAAATAGCAGGATTTATCATTACGGTTCTGTACATTCTGTACACCTACACAAGTTTATCCAAAGCCCTCGGGAACTTCTGCAACTGAAGTTCTCGCAATGTTCCTATTTCTTGGGATTTTTTGGGGTTACACGAGAAAAGTTTCCTCAAAGACCTCGGGAAGCTCCCACAAGTTCTCTGAGAGTGTCATTTAGCGCTATCAGGCAGAGGCCCGGAGTGGACAGTGAGAAGACCGTTCAGTCATATGCCGCGATCAGTACGACGTACTGCCACACTAAATTGAAGGTATTCCGTCAGCTAGACTGACGAGAATAATGCACACAAGCGGAAAATTAGACAAAAGGCTTAGTTGCTCGTTAGTAATGTCGACTCCCCAACTGCGGCGAGGCGGATCCGTGATGATGAACAAAGATCAATGATCGGGTGTGGCTCAGAACAGGGCAACCGCAACGCAAGAGGCGCTAGCGAAGCTCTGCCTCGCTAAAGTTCAGGAGCTACTCATAACTTACGAAACGTTTGGATTCACTTCCCTTTGAGGTGCGACAGCGCGCAGAACTGCACAGTTCCAGGGCTTGAAGACAAGAGGATTGATGAACGGCTGATTTCGATGAGAAGAACAAGGAAACAGATTTTTTTCTTCTGCAAAGTTTGCTTAGGTTTTCTAAAGCTGCTTAGAACTAGAATTTACTTGTTTACTTCATTGAGTCTGTATCCCAACCATGGTTAGGATAAGTTGCATTTCAATTTATGAAATTTTTGTCAAAAATCATAATTCTTGTTCATCCATTCATTTGCTAGGCGAAATCCCTGATAGCAGTCATCATCGATTTGCGATAGAGCCGTCATCAACGATTGCCCGGTAGTACAGCAAGTGCCGCTAGCCGGTCTCCAACTATGGTCGTGCAAGCTGTCGCAGTCACATACCCGTTTAATCAAACTTGCTCTCGTGTAGAGTAAAAAAAAATTTCAAAGAAGAAAATTTCGCCTCAAAACCTTTTGTTGGGCTTTACCGAGTTAAACGCATCACCTCTGCTTGACAGAGGGTTGCACTGGTTCCATTATTCCACTGATTTCCTCCTTGGTCTTGATCTCCTTATTCATTTGATTCAGTTGATACCCACCGAAGATACTGTTCATAGCAAAAGAATTGCAAGCAACCACCCATTTCAAAAGCTTTCCATGTTGAAGCGGTAACCATGAACGGTTACAACTTTCCATTAAAATAAATGCGAGATCGACAGTCGTTGGATTAATTATGGTTTATTAACTTCAAAAAGAGTGATTAATGCAATTTTCTTTTTAAAAAAATTTATTTCTCTCCTGATTGAACTGAACAATGAAGGGTCTGTGCAACTATCTCTTTTTTTCCCACATTCTTTCGAAACATCCTTTTCGCCTACGTTTTGACTCAAATTCCATGTCTTGAATGTTCCAAGCCAAAGAACTCTGCCTGTCAAAGGCAATGTGGATAGATGACATGCGATTTTTGAAGAAACCACACGTCGGACCCTTTCGTCATATGTCGAATTAAATGCTAGTAGTATGGATCATGCAAATTTGGCTCAAAAGCTTGGCTACTACTCTAGCCGGATGTTGTTTAACCTCTGTCTCTCATCGCGCATAGCCTCTTAAAGGTAATGGAGGTTGAAGAAAGCAGTTCTACAGAACACATGTGCACTCGGGTACACCTGTTGCACGAGGATCAATGCAAAACCGAAGTGCTTTATTCGCAAACTAATTGACTGTTCAAACAACGAAAGCGTGGGTTGTTCCACATGTTGCATTGTTTTCAGCTTGCTGAGAACAAAAAGTCAAATTTGACGGGAAAAGCACTATTCGACTGCACAAGCATTTGATGTAATTGCCTTCTGGTTGGATATAAAAAATTGACAAATGTGGACAAAATTATCAAAAATGAAATATTTTTGCCTCTTTCTTGTTGTAAGTGTCCACTGTCTAGCAGACTGTCAATCCAAACAAAAATTTAGATAATACTCCCACTTACAGATACTCCCGTTTTTTATTGTTGCTGCTGCTAGAAAGGACTGTAAAAAACCCGATAACTTGAACAGGAAAATTATTAAATATCTGCGCGCGGAAGCTAAAAAGGTGATCGCTCCTTAACTCAGATCTATCATTCATGTAGGTGCAAATATAGCGCACTCTATCATTGACTAACTTTGAGAACTGCTCTTCCTAGAATGTAAATTCTAAATTTTACAGGTGGAATACTCGTGCAAACATACAAAAGTAGCACATCTAGTTTTGGACAATACAAAAGTTCAGCCTTTTATATATGGCTACGTAACTTCTACATACACGTAAAGTTGACCATATTTCACATCTTCATAAATGCAAGTTATGCAAATAAATCCATTCATTACAGTGACGTCAGCGAATATTATGTTGGTTTGTGGCTAAGAGTGATGATAAGAACGGTATGTTTATGATAGCTTATAGCATAAGTTCCTTTCGTTTTTTGTTGCCTTGTGTTCGAAGTAGGTTTTTGTGGAATTTTGGCCTTTGTTTTTGCTTACTCTGATATCAAATTTTGATTTGATCTTCACTATGACAAGATTGCAGAGCTAAAAATATAGGGCTCAAATGCGATCTTACCTAGAAAATACGTTCCTGTAAGAAAATCTCTACAATGTGCTGGTCAGGGAGTTCACCATAGGGTTCACCAAATAAATCTATAATGAGATAGCATGTGCAGAGATTGCTTTCATTGAAAATTGTCTTGCATGAATAAAATGCTGTTAAAAACTAATGCTTTCAAGAGCTTTCATAAAACTAAGAACATTCTCTGTATAAAGCAAGACGCCTTCTTTTTTCCAAAAAATGTACGCGTGTACAAAGCGCCGTCAAAGAGCGAATTTTTCTGGCCTCCTGAAAAAATTTCTATGCCTTGAAGACGTATTCTCGCTACCTATCGATAGCTACTACGCGTGCTTGTTACTTCTTAATAGGGAAGTCGCTACGCCAAAAAAATTTAGGGAAAAGTCTTAGCCTCGTTATTCTCTCCAATGGATTTTTTGTAAGGCTTAGTGTATGTATAATAGCCGGAAGCTTGCTCAGTCCAAGGAGATTGGGATCATCAATGAAGAGAGATCCTAAAATAAGCTATATCTGAGCTTGAGATTTGCAAGGGAACTTATAGAGCAAACTAGTGCTTATAAAATCAAATGATGCCAATTTCTAAGATTGGGAAATAACTTGTCATGGCACATTTACCTAAGAGGTCTCAAAATGTCCTATTGATCTTTGATAGGCCCTTGTCTCGGTGTCTTGCCCTTTCGTAAATAATTGATCACTTTTTCATTAGAAAGTACGGACTTAATTAAATCAAAATAAATTACAATAAAACTTTCACACTTTCAAGCGAGAAACCATTGCCGTTTTATAGATCAAAGCCAGGGAAGTCTTATAATTTTTCTCACATACTGATCACAAGAAATTTGCCAATAATCAAAATATTCGTTTCTTGATAGATACTTGCAGCAAAGGTTAGAACTCACTGAATTATGGTCATTAGAGGGATCTTTTTGCGAAATTTCTGACCAAGGAAAAGCCTTTAGTCAAGGGGGCCCTTCCAAATAAGTTTCATTCTATTTGAACAGCACTGAATGCTGATTCCTTCTCTAGACGTTGCTTTGTGAGTATTTTTGAAAAGAAAAGTATAGGAAGAATTTGGTTAATACTATTACACTCTTTCCAACGATGGATCATGCTGTGTAAAGAGAATATTAGAACAATTGCGTAAGCTTATGTAGATACACTTGAACATTAAGCAATTCTAAGCGATTTTGTTCCAGATGCGCGCTCATTTTTTACAATCTAGAAGTACTCATATCTAGCACTCATATCTCATATCAGAGGCTGACACGTATGGAAACAGATTCAAAACTATTGTTCGATCTCCTTAAAGTGGTTTGAGTATTATTTGAAAGGGCCATTTCGACTAGGAACACTTCCCTTGTGAATTTCCCTATCATAGCGTTGACTTCATATATCTTTCTTCCTACAAATGGCTTATCGATTAACAGGGCTTTCAATTGTACAAAATCAAAAAATTGCTCTAAGCTTCTGGGCAACGTTAAACTTGTTACCCAGAAATTCGTGAAGACGGCATCCAATGTTGGAATATTAATCAGACAAACGCTACCGTGACTTTCACCTACGAAAAAAATATTGCAGAAGTTGTAGTACTATGACATTAATCTTTACTTTCAGATGAAAAGGCTAGTTGGTGGAAAAAAGAGGAAGGTTGGGATTGGCTGTGCTGAAAAGGGCTACAGAATCACTTGCGCATTATATGCAGGAAAATCCCTGTTGAGTTTACGTAAAAATCGACTTCCTCTGCTATAAAACCAAAAATATGCGAAACCGCAGATGAGATTATAGTTTTTTCGTCGTTTGCAAACGGTTTACGTCATAGTGTATTCTAAATAGAAATAAAGATTCAACGAGAATGTCACGTCAACAGATAAAAAATCGTAAAGATCGTTTTAAGATATACAAGTAAACCCGCCTTCCGTGAAAGTTTCTGGATACTAGATTTCAGTAAGCTTATGACCCCAAGGTGTAAAAAAAAGGGGCGTAAATGTTAGTAATATTGTTGTACTGGACTTCGATTGATTCCGAAGTCTCTAAAAAGTGTAAATTTTTCCATATTTGTCTCAGTGATAAATGAAAAATGCGTATTGTAAAGAAACAGCTAGTGGAGAAATGGAAATATATGTGTTTAAAGCAAGCTACTGCTTGACGAAGGCGCAGAAGCAGTATTAGTTGAGCGGGCGCATATCCTCACCGTTGTAAATCCTGCGCTTTTGCGCTCTACGGCTAATATAGCCGCGTTCGCGCGCAAAGATATTGCGCTTTCGTCATGCAGCAGCCCATACATTTAAGGATGTTCATTATGGTAGCTGAAGTGCACGGACAACATCGATGTCAAAGTACTTTATAAGTAATAAACAAAAAACCAAACATAATTGATATATGTACTAATAAACATGCTTTGCTTTCCATACAACACTATAATAAATCTTTCAAATAATACTCAGCAGCCTTTCGACGTTTCTCTCTTTGTTCCATAATTTCTTTGAGATTCGAACATAAGGTGCTGATTAGTCGTGTTTGTAGGAAATCATCGCGAAGACTATAGCCTCTCTTACGGCGCTTCATTCGACGTCGTTTTCTGATGGCGAGATCAAGAATCCGAGACATAGTCTTTTCTCGCATCATTTCGTCATCGTAGTCGCTCTCCGACTGTAATGCAGTTTTGAGTACCGCAGATTAGCCTCTAGTCATCAAAATTCTAATGGTAAATAGCTAGATTATCGTGTGGGGGAAGATGAAGGAACCCTCATCATAGAAACATACTTCTTTTCAAATACTTATTACACAGTGATACTCATCAAAGAGGAAATCTTCCTTAGGCAATAATGTACGGCGTCCCAAGAGCAAGATAACCAATCGTTAATAACTGTCTTCTCAAAAAATCTTTTGCCTAAAAGGGAATGGTCAAGAATTATTTCCGGCCATTTCAAACGAGCTACTATATAACAACGTACTCGCCTTGTAATTCTGATTTATCTCAAAAATTGTACTATCTTTCGAACCTGGATGAACCTGGAAGGAGCTCTGAGCGTTGAAATGTGCGAATTTTTCAATATATTCTATAGCGCATGTTCCACGAAAAACGTTTCAAAAATTATTCTTCATTTGGTGATTTCGCTTCTTTCTTGTAATCAGAGTACAATCACAAAATTACCCTCCCCAGGCTGTCCTTCAGCGAACTATGTTCTTAGGGAGTTGAATAGCCTCTGATATTTGAGAGCCGATAACTCCTTCCACATAATTGTTATGCGGTTAAACATACATTTGTAATAGCGCTTCAAACTAAGTCTTATAATATACAACTTGTTTGGAATACCGAGTTAAGTCCTAACATTTCCTTGTTAGCTATAAATAGTATTCAGTAGAACATCGTACAGTACGGAGCAAATCAACCACCGCTTTTTCATTACTGTAGGATTACGGTAGGAACTTTCAAAAAGTGTTTGGGCCATCAATGTCTACATTCTATTTAGGAAATTAGGCTAACCGGGTGCTAGCATGAATATTTCGCACTCCGTAAGGGTTATTCTCATGTAATGTCAGGTAATCCGCAGCAACGTTTTTTTCAGCATGTTTCAAAAATGTGTTTACATTATTTAAGATGCCTGAAAAACTCGTAACAATCTGTCTAGTGAAATCAGCAAGTCTGAAGATGCTGCAGCTCTTAAATTTTTTAAGACATTTATTTCAAACTTCCCATTCTATTTCGCATTGGCCCAGTGTGCTGATAGTCTACGTTGATTATAGAGTAAAGAAGTTTAGATTACTTCCTCAGATCTCAAAAAGTGAACTTTCATCCAGTTATATATTAGAATTACTCTCGAAGAATTTTTCCTAGTAAAGCTCTAAATTTAGAAAAGATGTTTCTACCTCTTCCTGTTAAGTCCTCAGTCGTGATTTTAGAAACAATTACTTCATTTTTGCACTGCTCGTGTTTTGTGATGGAAAAATGCCAAGAGGAATTGTAGAAAAAAACACTCATTAGCTTATCTAATTTCCTTTTATTTTTTTACAACTGTCTAGGTACTGAAAGAGCAAATTAAACATACTTCTATTAGGAGAGCTGATTTGAAAAACAATCGTGAAAAAGATTTGAGCTACTCTGTGATCGCTTGAGCACCATTGCGGTCGCTGTCAAGCAGTATAACCAAACTACAATGTAATTATTTATATAGAATAAAATCAATATTTGAAGTAAAGTCTTTTTTGAACGAAAATTGTCGATGAAATGAAATGAAATATAATGTTCGTGGAATTTGATCGAGTTGTAAAAATAGACTCACCCATTCCATTCCAATAATGTCGCGCTTTAGGAAAGAAGCAGAAATAGTTGAAAATATGACCAATACATAAACAATTACGTATAGATGGAATGAATTGGGGGATCCCCACTAATTATGCCTTGTCCTAGGCAGTTTTGCCTGGGTCACTTTGTGACATGACATAGCCGTTGGCTACATTTTCACAGAGTAGCCGGCATATCTCAAGTGTTTTTTACTTCAATGTTTTGCTTTATACATTGAAAATTGTGCATCATCTCAGCTGACATTTTGGTTTGATGATCCAATTGTTTACAGGCTGTCAAATTGAATAGAATCTAAGTCAAAATTATGCAGAGGCAAATTTTGACATTGTCACCTATTATTTTTTTTTATTTCAAAGTCTCTTGTGTTCGCAGAATCTTTTTCAAAACTATTTACCCCCTACAGCTTCGAACCTGCGCACCTGCTTCATGACTTAATATAGAAACAAGCAGAACTTATGCAACATATGCAGCAGTTAAATAAGGAAGGTTTTTGAAATCAATAAAAAAGTCTGCAGTATTTGCCGATTATCTAGATTTCTACAGCTTGTATAACCACACAAGCTTCCTTGCTCTAAAAAAAGTATAAGCTTTGTTTGAAATTCAATTCCACATAATGGGGGCTATTACTGTGGTAGGGCGAAGATTAGTAGTCGATAGAAAAAAGAAGAGAAAATTTTTGGGATCCAAAATATCTACTCTATGCTCAGCTGTTTTTCTTCTTCATGCTCAAAACTAGAATGTTGTAGTGCAGCCTAATTTTTTTCAAATAAGGAACCTTTAAACTTGTAAATCAACGTTCAAGGTCCAGCTTCTAGGACAAGATTCTGATTCGATTCGATTTACCAAAAAAACTACTAAGAGTTCTAATCTCTAGTGGCGCAGTTTGTCGGCATTGCACGGTAAACTCTGGCATAAGCATTTCTGATCATCACTGCATCATAGTCGAACCAACCTTATGGAAGAAATTGGATTTGGAATCAAACTGCTAAGATCGGTATTGTTTGACATACCTGAATCCAGAATACTGGTACGTATGGACGCAATCTCCCGCATTGATATCCGGATATCCAGGTGTCTACATTTGGAAGTTAGAGTTTTGCTAAATTTTGATGATTTGAAAAAATAGTAGAAAAATTTAGAAGTCTCACTAGACATGTTCCATCTGTCCATTAAAAGAATCCATTGACGCTTTTCAAACCGATCCAAACTTACAATCAGTTCTTGTTGGAAGCACTGAAATTGGTCCTAAGGCAGATTGAATCTGGGAATTGACGCAAAGGTGCTTACTTGTTCATAGGATTCGTGACTTATCGTTGCTCTCCACTTTGGCTAGCCTCGATGCGACGATTTTTCAAAGCTTTCAGCAGCTAAAATGATTCAGCTTAAAGTGGTCCAATGTTTTGCTGATAAAGCCACCAAGTTTTCTAGGCTTATTAATAAACTGACGACTCTGAATTTGTTCCTTTACTGCCATCGTAATTGAAGTTAGAATTATCAATCACTAGCTGTCTTACCCGGCTCGACCCGGCCCTGAAAACACTGTAATAAAGGTTCCATCCCTATCCCTGTACAGGCTTTCCCTGTGCCCACTTCTACATTTCATTTCTCGTTCCCTGTATTGTTTTCGAAGTCAGCATGCCCACTTATCCCCCTGTGCCGACTCCCACCCCTTCAACTCAAATCTTAAAAAAATCGATAAAAAGCGATAAAAGTAATAGGTAATACCAAAAACTAATATTGTATTCATGATCAGCATGCTCACTTACCCCCCCCCCCCCCATGCCAACTCCCAGCCCTATAGCTCAAACTTTGCAAAAATTGATAAAATCGATAAAAGTAATCGATAATTTTGAAAACTAATACTGTATTCGGAATCCCCTTGCTCACTTACCCACCTGTGCCAACTCCCAGCCCTGGAGCTCAAACTTTGCAAAAAATCGATAAAAATCGATATCTATCGGACGAAAAGTCTTATGACACTTGCCGGGGCCCGAAGTGTATGTGTGCCAAGTTTGGTCCGGATCGGCTCAGAAATGGAATTTTCTATTCGGAACATACGTACACACATACAGACAGACAAACAGACATTCAGCTTTATATATAAGATATTGTCTGATGATTGGAAGGCGGTCAAATCAAATTTTTTTCTATTTTTAGCCTTATTTCTTTACACAAATGTTACTCCTTGCTCTGTCACTCATGGTTACAGTCCCCGGTGTAAGAATAGCGTTCAATTTCGATCCTCGCTTAAAGTTTGAGCAGAGAACTTAGAAAGATTCAAGGCTTTACATTCAGTCGAAATGGAAAGCATCAAGCATTAATCCATACAAGGAAATGTTCCAGTACTTAACTTTTTGGTATGTATGAAGCTACTGAGCAACTGCTCACTTTCAAATGATATATTGTTCCGTTAAGGTTCTGCAAATTTCTGTACTAAATTGCACAAAAGCCATAGTTGCAGCTTCACCTCATTGGGTTTTCTTGAAAGTATATGTTTGCTTTACTAGCACGAGGCTTCCAACATTCTAAGGGTCAACTATGCAGTGAGAGCATATATAACAGTATACCTTATTGTTTTTAGAGAAATTTCTCGAAGACTATGCGATCCCTGTACATTGATAGCATTCTCGCCAATACTCGCTCCATGGTGGATGTTTCTTTTTGCAATGTTCATGGCACTACAAAAGTATCAAAATACTCAAGCCAATTACTGTGAGATTAGAAAACTTACGTAGCGTGAGTGTTTTTTGATACTCTCTGTTAAAAAACATTGTGCATATGTCGGGAAACAAATCTTTGAAAAGATCCAAGAAACAGGCAGAAATTGTATCTTATATATAAAGCTGAATGTCTGTTTGTCTACAAATAGGAATACAAAGTCTGTTTGAATACATAGGAGAAACGGGACGATCCCTCTCAGTTCGTATCAAAGAACACTTGGATGGGCTCAGTAAGTCAAGATCATCTACGCCTTTGGGAGCCCATCGCCAGAAAGATCATGCCAACGTTTCGTTCGAAGTGAAGGTCACGATCTTGTCGTACGAACCCGAAATTATAGCGCGCAAAACTCTCGAGGCGTTGTGGATATCCGCAAGAAATCCAAAATTAAACAGAAAAGAGGAGTGCTTATCGGTAACAAACGAGCTCGCACCTTACCAAAGCTTATGTAAATTTGACCTACGTAGCTGAGGTTTGCGTTGGCGGGTTGCGTTGGCGGGCCCTCAGGCCTTAAATAGCGTTGTGGCTAGTATACCTCACTATCGGGTGGCCTTTGGCAAAATCTCGTTATCTCTAAGGTGAGTATCTCTTTGCGACCTAACATGCACGTTTTGGCTTCATCTGATCTTGACAATCGATTCTGTAGCGAGATGAGGCGTTTGGAGGGACGTGTCATAAATGGTTTTTGACTTTTCCAGGCTCTGACGAAGGCGTGGACGCCGAAGCGTCGGCCCAATAAATATCAATACCATCTTGGTCAACGCTAGAAAACAATCAATAATCATGTCTGTTTGTCTGTCTGTCTGTACAGGGCTCCCAAATTGCAGAGTCGTTTGCACCAGCGGTCGCGCGACCGCGTCGCGCCCAGGCATCAATGGCGCCGCCTCGATCGATGGCGCCGGCGCCGGCAAAATGCCCGGGAGCGACGCCGCGCGACCGCTGGTGCAAACGACTCTGCAATTTAGGAGCCCTGTATATCTGTCTGTCTGTATGTCTGTCTGTCTTTCTGTCTGTACGTATGTTCGAATAGAAAATTCCATTTCTGAACCGATCGGGACTAAACTTGGCACACGTACACTTCGGGCCCCGGCGGGTGTCATAGGCTACTTTTCGTCATCGATCGATATCGATTTTATCGATTTTTGCAAAATTTGAGCTACGGGGCTGGGAGTTGGCACAGGGGGTAATCGAGTATGCTGATTACGAATATAATAATGACAGGGCCGGGCGGAGCCGGGTAAGTCAACTAGTGCAACAATATTAGAAAGAGAATCAATTTGTATGACATGGATATTTTCATGACATGGATCTGAAATCAAACGCTATAAGGAAGGCAACCTTTTTTAGCAGGCGATGATTCGATAACCGATGTAGTTGATAGGAGCTATATGATAATTGCTACACCGCTTACACGAACGAACGGTCGAACTCTAAGATTCTGATTCAAATGCTAAGTTCAGAATCTTAGGGCTTGCGACCTTTTCAATTTGGGCCATCTGGCAACAAGGAAGCTTTGATCTGTATAAATAAAGCTGAATGCTTGTTTGTCTGTATGTTCGTACGCGAGTAGCATGTTCCAAATATTTCATTGGAGACTTGTGCTACGAAACGCTTATCGAGATATGATTTCAGAAAAATTTTGACCCACAAATTTCTAGCTCAAACATAACCTGTCTTTATGGTCCCTTCAATTTCGCATAAAAATCATAAACATATTGCAATCGCGGAGCTTTTACTCTGTATAGTAAGATGAGAGCTAGAACAACCGCTACTAGAAGAACGAAAAGATTTCCTGGTTTGTCAACGGTGAACATAATCAAAAATATCAAAAATTGCATTCTTTGCCGCCCCAGAAAGAGTAAAATAAGTGCGTCCTTACGGATTTTTCAGCGCAAAATTTTTATGAGAAAGTTTGATGAAATCCAAAGTTAGCGGTACTACTCAGTCGACTATGGGCTACACCGTGAGCAGTGCTTGTGCAATTCAGCTATATTCCAAATCAAGTTATGCTTGTGCAAAGTGAAGGTTTCTACAAGGAGATGCTCTTTGATTTTCGCCTATAAGATTTTTCTCCGCTGTCACTGCAATAATCTTGAAGGGTGCGCAGAATAGCCAAAGATGTGCAGATTGTAATACAGTTTATAGCATTTGCAAAGATTATTTCTGAGAAGAGTTACGATGAATCAAAGTTGAAGTTCGAAAACGGGTAGGACTTTTGAAACAAGAGTACAAAAAAACTGCGATAGTTCTCCAAGCGTTCGTCTAAAAATTGGCCAAAATTATTCCAAATTCTGCAAGGGGACCGCAAGAAATTAGCGAACTATTTTTTCGTTGCCCGCTTGCTCAAAATTCGCATGGGAGCCTGCCGCGGCGATTTCTGAGTAGGTGCAAATAAAGCGATCTTTGTTTGACTATGAGAACTGCGTTTTCTAAAGTGATAATCAAACTTTACAGTAGAATACTCGTGCAAACATAGAAGAACATCTAACTTTAAACAATAAGTTTAGTCTTCTAGATATGGCTACGTAACTGCTACATACATGTAAAGTAGCTTTTACCCTCCATGAATGCAAAAATTATGCAAAGAAATTCATTCGTTACAATGACGTCAGCGAATACTATGTTGATTAAATCCCAGGTTCGGCCATCGATGAATCTTGGCATGACTGTGTAATCTTCTATCGGCTGATGTAGCGTAGGACAAGATTGGTAGATAGGTTTATTGGTTTACGTACATTTTGGCGTCTCCGCCTTCTTCAGTGATCAACATATCAGTAACTCATCAATATCAGCGGCGCAGCTTTGCTTGGTGGTCGCTTCCTCTCATCCGTAAGGCTATAAGGTGAGCGCTAACCCTATTAGCGTTTTCTCGTTTGTTTTGGCTCTGTTGGTTGTTGAGTTGTACCGATGTGGTAAAAACGAAGCATTTGGAAGGATAGATTGTGAATATTTTCGACGTTTCCAGGCTCTAAAGAAGGCGGAGAATCCGAAACGTATGTAAGTCAATAAATCTATCTACCAATCTTGTCCTATGCTACATCAGCTGATAGAAGAATACGTTGGTTTGTGGTTAAGAGTTACGATAAGAACGGTATGTTTATGAGCTTACAGCATAAGTTCCCTCCGTTTTTTGTTGTGCCTTGTGTTCGAAACAGGTTTTCGTGAAATTTTGGCGTTTGTTTTTGCTTTCTCTGATATCAAATTTTGATTTGATCCTCACTGTGTCAAGATTGCACACCTAAAAGCATAGGTAGCTCAAATGCGATCTTATCCAACAAATATACGTTCTTGTAAGAAAATCTTTACAAAGTGCTGGCCAAGCTAGTTCATCATAGTGTTCACCAAATAAGGATGTAATGAGATAGCATGTTAAGAACTCCAGCTGGAACTATAATTTTGTCCAGCCTTCAAGCCTGCTTTTTTCAAAACTTTCAATTTTTTCTTGAATAACCAAACGAAAACGAGACTCATTTTGATGTTTGATAATAGGGTGGTAAACACACGGCTGTACCAGATTTTTGGAACATTTTATTGACGACAGAGTGAGTTATGGCACTTTTTAGGGTGGACCTATAATTTTGTCCAGCACTGTATGTGCCTTTTGTACCAAGTCAAAAAAAATTGTTTTTGCTTCTGGATAACGTTGAACTATGTTAAAATGTTAGTTAGACAAATACCACTGTGATTCTTTCTTTTATAAAGAAATACTGCAGAAGTAGTATACTATAACACTAATCTTTACTTCCAGATAAAAAGCTAATTGGAGGAATAAAAGATGAAAGTTGGGATTGGCTGTGCTGAAAAGGACTACAGTACCGCTTGCGCATTCTATGTGCAGGAAAATCCTGTTGGTTTTACATAGAAACCGAATTCCTATACCAAATATCCAAAAAGTTGCGAAACCGCGACCTAATTCATGAATTTTCCCCGTATTGTTTGAACACAGAGTTCATATGTTCCAGTTGTAACGATGAAAATTCAAAAAGCCATGGCAGCATAATAGTTTTGAATAAAATAGCAAATCCCGCCTTTCAAAAAATTTCTGGGATGCTCTTCAAAATTTCAATAGGCTTATGATCCCAATGTTGAAGGAGGAGGTGTGACGGTCAGTGAAAAGATAGAATATAAATCTACAGTTTTGTAGTTTCCTCAAAGCGTACAAAATTGCATTTCTGTTCCGAAGAAAAGTTCCAAAAAATCATTGCCATTGCATCTTTATTGAAAAAAAAAACGCCTTTGCGTTTTTATTTATGACTATTAATCATGGTACCAGGAGAACACATACAATCGATGAAAAATTGTGGTATTAGGTTGGCAGAATAAGAACGTCATTTTTTCATAGTGAAGCAAAAAAAGAATTCGTAGAAAATGTAGAGGTACCATTCAATAGAGCAAAGAAAACTCTACAAGATGACCTTTGAAGAAGTCGTAATTTAAGAGCCAAAAAATAAGAGCAACTCATGGTGACAAAAATCGGATTTTTGCCCCAGAAAATCCCAAGAACGTCCCACTTGCTTCTGAATGTAACAGACACATGCGTTATCCACTGCTATATTTTTTCGTGGTTTGAGTCAAGAAAAAACTGAAGGACAGAAAATGGCGGGTTCCGCCCCCAGTGTTCCTGAGCTCCTCCTTCGTGGGTGTAGTGGAACCAGAGGTGCGATAGGGGGAGCCAAGTCTCCCCCTACCTTCACTTTTGAGCTGGTACGGGGTGACCACCTTCACTTTTGGAATAAAAAATTTTTCGCTGGACGACAAAGAAGGAAAATAAGCAAAACAAACGCAAAAAAGATTATTGAAAGCATATATTTATGTATACGGCGGCATATATATTTAAAATAAAGGTTTTTAGTAAATGATGTATTTGGAAGTAAAGCTTAGCAAAATTGTACTGATTTTATTAAGCAAATTATGTTATAACGTATAGCGAAGGAAGTAGGTCGATCCAGGCAGTAACGGCCGAGAACCAGAATTTTGAATATTTAAATAGTGAAAAATCATGCGAAATTTCCACTGTTATAAATCTGTTGTTTGAAGATGTCAGCAGTTGCGACTTCATAGGTTTTGAAGAGTAGATGTTGCTCTATCAGCTGGTGAAGGAATCGGGTCGATTTAAGAGATAGTCGTTGAAAACCAAAATTCTAAAAATTTACGCCATTTTTGCGTGTTTTTTGACTGTCGAGAGTTAAACTCTTATAAATCTCGAATGTAAAAGTGTGTGATGTTGCGACTTCATAGGTTTTATAGAGTAAGGTTTGCCTTATCAGAATATGTCTTGTCCGTCAGGTAAAAAACAGCTTTTTGAACTTCAACAGCTCGTAACTTCTTCAGAACTGCATTCATGTTGCGACTTCATAGGTTAGATTCTTCTCATCAAGAGCTTTCAGATGATATATAATATGTGGGAGTTTCGCGCCTCTTACGGCATAAGCCCGGGGGGGGGGGGAGACTTTTTAGGCCAAAGTCTCCCCCTCGCCCATTTTAATGTATTGGCTGGAGGCCGCCAGGGGAGACTTTGGCCTAAAAAGTCTCCCCCCCGGGCATATGCCGTAAGAGGCGCGAAACTCCCACATATTATATATCATCTGAAAGCTCTTCATGAGAAGAATCTAACCTATAAAGTCGCAACATGATTCATGCAGTTCTGGAGAAGTTACGAGCTGTTGAAGTTCAAAAAGCTGTTTTTTACCTGCTTTTTCAAGAGCCTGGATCTCGGAAGTGTTTCAATGGATCGGAACGGACAAGACATATTCTGATAAGGCAAACCTTACTCTATAAAACCTATGAAGTCGCAACATCACACACTTTTACATTCAAGACTTATAAGAGTTTAACTGTCAACTGTCAAAAAACACGCAAAAATGGCGTAAAGTTTTAGAATTCTGGTTTTCAACGACTATCTCTTAAATCGACCCGATTCCTTCACTAGCTGATAGAGCAACATTTACTCTTTAAAACCTATGAAGTCGCAACTGCTGACATCTTCAAACAACAGATTTATAACAGTGGAAATTTTGCATGATTTTTCACTATTTATTTATTCGAAATTCTGATTCTCGGCCGTTACTGCCTGGATCGATCTACTTTCTTCGCTGTACGTTATGACAAAAATTAATTAATAAAATCCTTACAGTCCAACAAATTTTTACTTCCAAATACACCATTTACTAAGCACTTCTATTTTGAATTTTTATAAATAAAATTTATAAATATTTTTAATATTCATCGTATCTGTGGCCCTAAAGAGGGTCGGTGGGTCACAGTTCGACCTAGAAAGATAGCTCTATTCGTCCGTTCTACCACCCCCCCCCCCCCCGTCGACGTTTTTGGGAGGTGAGTGTCCGGCACTACCACCTTCACTTTTGGCCGGCCAGTGGTAGCTGGAACCACCTTCACTTTTGGTGGGCCCGGCTCCCCCCATCGCACCTCTGAGTGGAACGCGTTGAGTCGTTGACGATTCATTGGGAAAACACAAAGGTTCCCCCCTTTACATATCAGCGTACATGCCGCGGGATCACTAGAAACAAGTTTATAATAGACATAGCAACACGTAAACATATCAAGGTGCGGCGGGTATGCCGCAGCCACCTAGGTCACCTCAGCCTTAGATATCAATAGTGAGCGAGTTCCAGTCTATGTTGAACAGCTCTATAACACCTCCCTGCTAAGATGAACAGGTACATCCTAAAATGAGATCTACTTGAAGACGTTTTGGTGGTTGACGACGGCGGCTTGATCTGGTTGGTGTCAGTGACGTGGTTGAAGCTGCTTGGTGACCAGTAACCTCCATGCCATTGTCCATGCGACCTTCCTCGATACATGAGTTGTGTGATGAGTCATGACGGCGATCCATACTTGATCCGCTGCGCATCTGGTTCGCATGTCGATAACTGGTCGTCTTCCGTAAGCACATCATATACGGCTTCTCCATAGCGTTTCTTCACGCGGGCTGAAATCCATTTTTCGAATCCGAAACGAAAATCACGAACCCATACGGCTTCTTCGGGCTTGTACTCTTTTTTCCGTGCTCCGTGATGCTGGTTAAACTGTTTTTCCATTGTTTCGTTGTTCCTTCTTCTTTCTTCATTGTCCTCTTCGGACTTTTCGTTCATCAGCGTAAGCGGTGTCTTTATTCGACGTCCCAGCCGTAGCTCGGCTGGTGAAAGTTGTCCAGGGGTAAACGCCGAGGGCATTCTTCGATAACATTGCAAAAATTTTGCTAGCTTCTGTGCCGTTTCTCCCTCCTTGATCTTCTGAAAAGTTCGCTTGGAGATATCCACAAACCTCTCGGCTTGACCATTCGATTGTGGATGGAACGGAGGGAAGCGCATATGCTCGATTCCTTGCTCTTCACAGAAATCTTAGAATTTTTTTGCTGTAAATTGTGTTCCGTTATCCGACACAATTACTGGCGGATTTCCGATTCTTGCGAAGAGTAGTCTGCCTTCAAAGTTGCAGCAGTCGACGAAAACGACATTTCTAGCACTTCCGGCCATTTTGAGTACGCATCTATTACGACAAGATACATCTTTCCATTTAGTGGTCCTGCATAATCAATGTGGATTCGATTCCACGGTTTTTCTTCCATTTTCCATGAATGTAGTACAGTCTTCACTGGCATCTTGGCTGCTTCTTGACATTCCCTACAGCGGCGTACTGAGTCTTCGATGTCTCCACTGATACCCATCCAGTATGCGAATCTCGCGAGCATCTTCATCCTTGTCATTCCAGGGTGTCCCTCGTGTAACTGCTTCAAAACCACTTGTCGCAGCGAGGCTGGAATAACTATTCTGTGGCCAAAATACAAACATCCATTTTGCACTGATAGACTCTCGCCCAGTGCTCTCCAGTTTCCGATGTCTCCTTTCGGCTTGGACGGCCATGCTCCCAATTGTAGCATTTGTATAGCCTGCAGGATGTTTCGTCCTTACGGGACTCCTCTTCAATCTTACTCCTGGTCACTGGTAGAGCTCGTACAGCCTCAGCTTAAACAGCCCGCACATCTTCTTCTATCTTCGCGATCACGACGTCTTCGGTTTGGAATGGATTTGTAAGTATCAGTCGAGACAATGAATCCGCCTGTCCGAATCCTGTCGTCTTCTGGCACTCCAGGTCGAAGTCGTATGCGAGTAGAATAAGCTTCCATCGTTGCAGCCTGTTTGCTGTATACACTGACACCATCTTCTTAGGTCCAAAAATGTGCAGCAGCGGCTTGTGGTCGGTCAGCAATCTGAATCGGCGTTCGTATATATACCGATGGAACTTATGGACTGCAAAAACCAATGCTAGTCCTTCCTTCTCAATTTGTCCATAATTCTTCTCGGCGGTTGTGAGGTTCAATCCTGTCGAGAAGTCGGCACATAAACGGATTTTCCCGTTCTTCTTCTTGACGGCAACTACTGGTGCGGCCCACTCTGAGTGTTCGACCGGAGAAATGACTCCTTCGGCTACTAAGCGATCGATTTCGGCTTCCAGTTCCGGTGCTGACGCGTAAGGCACCGGTCGCTTCTTCTTGAAGACTGGAACAGCATCGCTCTTCAAGACTAATTTTGCCTTACTCTTCGTGCACTTTCCGAGATCGTTATTGAAGACTTCCCCATACTTCTTCTTCAAGTCGGCGACCACTTCAGCTCGGATTTTCTCTTCACTGTCACCTTTCTACAGTGGTACGTGTCCTTCAGCTTTTTGTATGCCGGCAGCTGGATGCACCATTCCAGTCCTAGTAGATTCGAGCCTTCGGTGACGTAGCATGTGCCCTTTCCATGAACCATCTTCCCTGTAACTCGATCTCTGATGAAAAAGTTGGTCGAGAATTTACCTAAATTTGCATCGGCGTTCCGTCTGCTGTTTTCACAGGCATCACACAGGATTCCAGAACAGGCGATCCCATCCTCTTTCAAGCTCTACGTGATATCAGGGTCATGTCTGCACCCGTATCCAGCTAGAGCTTGAAAGAACATCGTCTTACTATGACGTCGAGGTAAGTCCGTGCACTTTCGGCGTCGAAAGCGACCACATTCTTGCACTGTTCTTTGCGACCAAAGTGTTTTATGCCTGTCCTTCGTCGCTTCTTCCGACCAGTGCTGCCAGATTTAGGGCACCTCTTCTGAAATGTGGTCCTCCGCATACGAAGCAATTTACCTTCTTCTTCCATACAGCATGTATGTCGCACGTGCCTTCCATGTCTGTATCATCCATTTTCAGAGCAGTGAAGTTTTCACAGTCCGTGACGAGGTCCTCTATTGCCAACGGTGCTTCTTCCGTGTGAGCGTTCAGTCGCCGAATCATCCGAAGGCGAAGTTCCCCAAGCGAGGGATCTTGAAGACCTGCTAAAAATTGCAGCGTCTTCATTGCCGTGTGGTCGAGCTTCTTGAGGCGTGCATCCTCGTCTATCCGCTTGATGGTATTGGCGTACTCGCGAAACGGTACGTACGCTGGTGTAAGCGGAGGGCACGTTATCCTTAGGCACTCATACCGTCTTCTGGTGAGCGTTTTCTTGGAGGCGAACAGCTTCTGGAGATTTGCGACGATGCTGTCGAAGTCCACGTCGTTCGGTTTCGCAGGCAGAACCTCGTCTGCATACATACTTCCGGTATGCTTCTTTATCCAGCTTCATAAGGATCAAATCGCGCTTCTTGTGATCCGGCAGCTGAGAGTCGTGAATGATAGGTCCGTACCTGCCGTACCAGTAAACAAAGGTGTTACCTGTATCTTCGTCTGAGACGAATTTTTGCACGTCTTTGTTCAACTGATCGTACTGGTCCTTGCTGACGTCCTGGACGGCTATCCTTTGGTTACTGGTCAAAGCAATGACCAACGTCTTCATTTGATCCTGTTGTGCTTGCAATTGCACTTGCATTTGCTCCTGTAAAGCTTGTGACTGCATTTGCATTTGCTCCTGCTGAGCTTGCCACTGTGCTTGTATATGCTTCTGTTAAGCTTGTCCCGGGCCTGCATCTGTTCTTGTTGAAGCTGCGTATGCAGCTTCATTTCCTCCTGTTAGAGCCGCATTTGGTCGACCATGACCGAGAGGACCTTCTTCAGAAAGTCGCCATGCCGCTCTTCACTTGCTTTCGGCATGGTAAACCTCTCTGGTGTCGACGAAGTCTTCTGCTGAATCGATAAGCTTCTCAGCAAAGCTTACTTGTCTGGCTGTCCTCGACCAGTGACGCTTCTTCCTCGATTCGAGCTGCAGCGCTTCTTCTCCTTGGACTGGAGGCTTCCGATCCTTGTCGATCGAGCTTCTTCTGGTCCTTGGTCGGTGGAGGCTTCTTGTCCTTGATCCTGATTGCCAGTTGTAGTGGAACGCGTTGAGTCGTTGACGATTCATTAGAAAAACACAAAGCTCCCCTATACGTATCGGCGTACATGCCGCGGGATTACTAGAAACAGTTTTATGATAGACATAGCAACACGTAAACATATCAAGCTGCGGCGGGTACGCCGCAGCCACCTAGGTCACCTCAGCCTTAAATATCAATAGTGAGCGAGTTTCAGTCTATGTTGAATAGCTCTACAACAGTAAGCACTCGTGTATTACAAACCCTCAAAAACTTTGACCATAAAGTTTTGGCCTTGTTTATGCTTTAGTTCTCGAGGAACATCAATTTCAGTTGAAAAAACCTGGAAAAAGCGACAATCTTTTTTCTCCAACCCAACAATATACACAAAATCAAGGTTCACACTAATAAACATGCTTTCAAACATGCATTACAAGACTCCATAGCAAATTTTGAAAAAGCAGCAGCTTTCTCTTGGTTAATTTCTTCGAGATTCGAACGCAAAGTTTTGATCATTTGTTTTTGCAGAAGATCATTGTGAAGACTATATGCTCCTTTCTCTCCTTTCCTGCGGCGCTGCTTCTTCATTTTTTCTCGTTTTCTGGTGGCGAGTTTGAGCATTTTTTGCATCGTCTTTTCGTTGTCGTAGATACTCTTCAGCTGTAATGATGGTTTTCTTCAGTACTGCTTGCATCATTAGGTTTGTAAGAGAGTTTTCAGACATTGCTTTTGACCAAGGTTTTCTTCAATGTGAGCATAGGGGATGCACTACACCATTACCAAAAGGAAAGCAAGATTATACTTATTACGAGCGTAAATAATGAATCCTGTGAAAAGAGGCGAAAAAGTTGAAGACATAGGATTTTGACAGAGCTCAAATCTCTACTTCCCGCAAACGCTGTAACACTCACGACAAACATACACTCACATACATATTTGTCCAAGAAGTAAACTCTATTTTCAAATAAAATGAGCTGTTTTTTTCCTGATAGACTTAGGATATCATTCGATACAGCAGAGCAAGTTCTACGAAAAGACCACCAAGGGTCCACCTAAGTCATGATACAGGCAAAATTTAGAGCCAAAAATCAAAAATTTTCAGCTACCTTAGAAATCGGATCTTCTTCCAGAAAATGCCTACGTACTTGCTTGGTCTTTATGTTATAAACACATACTAGTGTAAAAATGTAATTGAATGATTTTAATTTTCTCCGAAACTCAACATTGAGAAACAAAGATGGTCCGAAAATGCCAAAATACCCTTTTTTCGGTTCTTTCATGTAAAACTTGGTATATCTCGGTCATAAGAGCACGTACAGAGGTAAAGTTTTGAGATTATACCGATTGTTAGTAAAGTTTGTAGTATACAATGATTATGTGGGAGGGGCCGAGGCGAAGCTTGCCAATTTTGGACTTTCTTTTATTTCTCGCTTCCTATGCGAGTAAAAAATTCCAGTAAAGGCATATTTGAGTATTACCATGTACCTACTGTATAATGAACAAGTTGGAGGTTTGTAGGGTTTTTGCTTGCGAATATCCAATTCTCAGGTGACAACAGAGCTTTCGAAAGATCTTTCATCTGCTATCGAATGATAACCCAAGTCTACTATTAAAGAAAAAACAGCTCGAATTATTCAAAAAGGTGTTTACTTTTGGGACAACCTAATATATGCAAAGTTTGTATTCAATTCGAGCTTTATTAGCAAAAAAATGTAGTTAAAAACTGGCATACTCCGCCCCAGCTGACCTTAAGAAAACAAAACAGAGGTCGTTGTATGTTCCTTAAAACTAAAACTCTTTTTGCTATTATGCATATAATTAGGTTGTTTATCACTTGTAGTCCACGATTTTACCTCCGGTTTTCGAAGCTATTAGGTTAGTAAGAAAGTTTTCGACCTCCCACCTGCGCTGGCATAAGTCACATACATGTGGGAGTATAAGTACAAAATTTCACTTTCGTTGATGCATTATATACTGAAAAAAGTAGCAACTTTATATCTGAAAATGTTCGAAAACTTTCTTACTAACCTAATAGCTTTGAACTCAAATTGAGGGTAAAATCGTGGATTACACGTGATAAACAACCTAATTATATACATGTTAACAAGAAGAGTCTTAGTTTCAAGGAACATACAACAGCCTCTGTTTTGTTTTCTTTCTCAAGGAACTTTTAACTGCAAGGAATTTTCCCTGCATATATAGATGGTAACTTGACAGAATGAACTATTTCATAATCTTGAAATCGAATGCGCATTAAGGTCGCTTCTCTATGACTTCCATCCGAATTTCACCCCTATCTTTAATATTCATGAAATCAAATGCCCAAATCTTAAGAATAAAGGATATTTGTATGGGCTGTTGCAAAAATAATGTCTGTTTTTCTAGCCCTACATTCCGAACAATTTTTTTTCTTCAAAATTTATTTTCCGATATGGATTCTGCATATCATTGGAAAGCTTTCTTCATGTGCTTTCTAACAAGTATAAAATTAAGCTTCTAGTGAGAACTTTACCAGCGCCTCACACAGCTGCACTCATCATCGAAATTTCGTTACTTCAACTCCCTTGACCACAATTCAAGCGCAAATAAACGAATTCTTTTGGAAACATAGCTACTGTGTTAGCTGAACATTGTTTACCCGTAGCATGTCTGAGTAGATTTTTAAAACATGTCTGAGTAGATTTTTAAAATTACCTGAACTCAGAAATTAACGTCCCGATATAGATTCTTGCTGCTAGCATTCTAGGGTCCAATGTTCCTCAAAATTAGGCCAATCGCCGAAGCTCCGCTCATTTCTGTATGCTTGAGATCAGGACACGTACCCGACAACTTTTGCAGAGCGACTTAGCTAATCAGTGTATGAAGAATTTTCAGTTTCCATAGTTTGGGACTTTGTGGCCTACCACAAATGAGCTTTATAAAGTGGACAATTTTGGATTTCTATCGTTTTTTCGCAAAACTTCTTCGTCAAGGTCTTTTCTAAGCAGACGTACACTACTAGCTTGCGTTTACAAAATAAGCTGATCAGAAGCCACAGGAACAACATTTGAAGGGAGTTGTAATCTCTCAAAGACGAGGGTTTTCAAAAGAAAAACTTCGGTTTTTTGACGCATGGTTTTCTTGCCGTTTGCGATATCAATGAATGCAGGCGCGCATTAAGCTACAAAAGGTTCACTACTTCAGATAATTTCGATTGTATCCAAAAATATGAAGATTGAACAAAGTTATAGCCTTTCAAATCAAAACCTTGCAAAACGGACATTATTTTTGCAACAACCTAGTAATTTAATTGTGCTCTCTTTGTTCTCAAAAGACTAATACTTTGATGATCCTTGCATTGCTCCTTCTGTCACGGGTTTTCCTCAAGATGTGCAAATAACCAGGTAAGAGGAGAAGTGCTTGGAAAGTGTAGGCTTTAAAAGCTGGGCATGACATTTTTACTTTTCCGCAGATAACTATAATATATCCGAAGCATTGGCTACAAAATGATAGTGATGACGGTGCAAACAATATAGGGTGTCCCAAAAATGTAACGAACGTTTGATCTTTAATAACTTTTCTATATGAAAAGCTCTCGCGGATTTTCGAGCGTCATGCGGTAGAGCTGGGTTCAAGGAGACGACCGATTTTTCTTAGTTACTGTAGGAATACGGTAGGAATTTGGACCAATGTTAAGATTCTGACTGGCGAAAACTGCTCCTAAAAACTCCAAAAAAACCGAAGGACGTTAAAGTTATGCTTTCGGGGATGCTGAATCTAATTACAAAGTTTTCCGCTACCGTATACTCCTCATCTTCCTAAATTAATTACCCTAATTTCACGCGTACAAGGCGCGAGGGATTTTTTTTCCAAAATTGACTGGCCCAAATACGCCAAAGAACTTTGCAACCAAAGGGCCCTATGCCGTGCTGTATATTGCTTAAGAGAATTGTACGGCATAGGGATCGCTTTCCGAAATACTTTGGAGCGGCTGAGGGGCTTGATTGAAAAATCAAAAAAGGTGCGCCTTGTACGCGTGGAATTAGGGTACCTAAATTTTTTCTCTTTTTTTTTCAAAATTTACTAAAGCAACGTTGTAATTGCAAACACATCGTCAAAAGCCTTTGCGTTAGCCAAAACGTTACAGTGCGCATACCGTAGGAAAATGAGGATTACGGTAGCGAAAAACTTCTTAATTAGATTCAGCATCCCCGAAAACCTCAGTTTAACGTCCTTCGGGCAGTTCCCACCTGTCGTAAGCTTAAAATTAGTTGAAAATGCCTATCGTAATCCTACAGTAACTAAGAGGAATCGGTGATTCGCTTTATACTGCAAATCTAATTTGGACCCAGCTCTACCGTACGACACTCAAAGATCCGCGAGAGCTTTCCCTAAAGAGAGGTTATCAAAGATCAAACGTTTGATACATTTTTTGGGACACCCTGTATAAAGACATTGTGATTTTTGTTGTAAGCAGATCTTTGATATACTTTCAATTGTGCAATTACTTGAAAATGAGTCAAAAGTCTTATGTTCAGCAGTAACTTCAACTATTATGTAGTCGCAAATTTAATGCAGGTTTCTCTAATTTTGACTTTGGACTCCTGCACTACAAACAGAATTGAAATACTCGAGCCTGATTTCTTTTGGATCAAAAAACTTACGGATTGTTGATACTCATCGTCCGTGAGCTTTGTGCATGGAAAGCAGTTTCTGAGAAGATCTTTGAAGCAAGAGTCAGAAACTGCAGTATGCAACAATATTAGAAGGAGAAATAATAATTTGTAAGACATGTTTTCTGAAATGTAAACACTATAAGGGAGGCAAACTTTTCCAGCAGGCGATACGACTCGATAACCGATGTAATTGATAGGAGCCAAGTGAAAGAGTTCCTACACCTGCACCCTTACACGAACGCACTGTCAAACTCTAACTGATTCCTGTTTAAATGTTAAGTTCAGTAGGTCATACGGTTGCGCCCTTTTGGTTGGGTCGAACACCAAAGAAGCTTCAATCTGTATAAATAAAGCTGATCTGTTTGTCTGCATGTTTGTATGTGAGTAGTACGTTCCGAACTTTCATTATCAATCAATATCGATTCTACCGACTTTTTGCAAAGTTTCACTTACGAGGCTAAGAGTTGGCACAGGCGGGTAAGTGAGCAGGCTAAGTACGAAATTCTCATTGACAGGCCGGCAGAGCCGGATTTGCCAGCTATAGTCTCTAAACAAAGACTACGATAATTTTGTTGGCTGCGCAATGAAATCGCGTGTTTCGTTAAATGATGGTAAAAGGCAAGTGCAGACAACTATGTCACCATAATTGCACTCCTTACACTGTCTCTAATGGGCACTGCTGCTATTTGAGCAAACCCCACTCATTTCCAATCTTTAATAAGACAGCTGTTGAAAGTGCTACAGCTTGCGAATTTCAACAGAAAACAAGACAGCACCCGACCTTACAGTGCACCCGAACCTAATCTCCGCAATGTACGTGCAATATCGGGAGTGTATAACAATTGCTGCCACAAACCCAAGCAATCAAATTTTTGTTCCAATTTTTGGAGTTAGAGCCAAGAACTCTCAAAGTGTCTTCAGAGATTTCAAGCTTTTTTTCTCTTTTATCATTACTAGCGGAGAACTAAACATGATTTCAATGATTCGGGCTAGAGACTTTTGAGTGAAATTTGACTTGATTGAAACGCGCGTTTTATTGCTTACTAGTGATTCGTTTGAACTCTGCAGATTTTATCTCTGTGCTTCGATAGCAATAGCGTGTAATGTCATCACATCGTTTTTCTTGGATTTTTTCCTTTTCACATTGAGATTTTCATTTGAATACGGTGCAAATATGCTTTTTCACTCAGAATTAGTAAATAGCTAAAGTAATCATGCTTTTTTTACGAGCCCTGAGTATCAGTTGAATTTTATTTAGTAAGCAAGGGAATTCTCCAGCGGTTCACTCCAGAAACAATGCATTGCACTTCTCGTTGGCTTCACAACAAGCAGTTTACCGCGATACTAGCCTTTACCCACAAAATGACGTTGACATATGTTTGACCATATGTTTCTCTGGTTTGCAGGCGGCTAGATGGTGATCGCTTCCTCTTGATGTGAAAAATTTTGTTGTTTTGAGATAGTACCGTCAAAGCAGGGCATTAGTAAATACATTTTACCTTCGTTCTTGGGAGGCAGGGGAAGAGGACCCTGAAGAAACAGTAAGAACCATTTTACCATACTGCTTCTGTATAATATTATAAAAAGTTTGACTTCTATTTTGAACGGTAAGCTACACAATTGTAACTAATTTTTGGTGAAACATACATTGCTAATTACCTTTAGACCAGAGGCCAAAATTTTGTTTACATGTGTTGGTGCTTTTTGCAATTTTTTTGATTCCATTAAAACATGTGTCTACCACGCACATACTAAGCATCTGCTTTTGATCATCATTGCATCTAATCATTATTTAAGAAAGAACCACTGAGATTTCTAATCGCTTGTAGCACAGTAGTTGTCGGCGCCACACGGCACACTCTGGCATACATAGTTCTGATCATCATTGCAGTCATCGTTGAACCATACATAACTGGAAGAAATCGGATTTGGAATCAAAATGCCACGATAAGCTTTGTTTGACATACCTGAATCCAAAATACTGGTAAGTATAGACGCAATCTCTGGCATTGGTATTCGGATATCCAGGTGTACCACATTTGGAAGTGAGAGTTTTGCTAAAACGTAGTTTTCGAAAAAGATTGGATAAAAGCGCTTCTGCAGGGCGTGAAAATCAGAATTCTCAGTACTCACAATTTATTTCGTAACTAAAGCTACAGTGAATGTCCTACAATGCTTTGATGCATATAATTCGAAGAGGCTTTGCGCTGTCAGGTCGTAGTAGTTGTGTTTGCCAAAAAACTACTCTTTCCCAAAACTGAAAACAAAAATTCGCGAATATCACCTGTGTGCCAGCGGCCATTCGTCTCCAAAATAAATTTGAAAGCTATAGGATCGCAGCAGGCACTGAATTTCAAGCTATATACTCTCCACGAGTCATCTATATAAGGATCTATTGAATTCGATCGATGGAACAGTTTCAATACTTTTTAAATTATGATTTTCCGCTCCCGTCCGTGCAATCGAATCCAAATTTACAGTATGAGAGTACACTTGCCTTTATTTTAGATTCCAAAACCTATTTTCTAAATACTTCATAAAAATTTTTCTCGTGATATATAGCCAAAAGCTTGCTCTATCATAGTGCAAAGTTGCCTAATAGAAGGTCATTGTGAAAGCGTGGGACAAATTTTACTGCGACTGCCTGCGTGCACGACAGGCGGTCTCGCCAAGATGAAGGGCTGCTTTGAGGCCAAAAGAGGCAATTTCAAGACTTGAGAGCTGCGCTGAATTTGTAAAGTTTCGACTTACGTGTGCACGCAACTTCTCGTTTCTAGAAAATTCCCTTCTGATTTTATTTGGAAAAGTACTAGGCTCCCAGACTTTTGCCCCACCCTGTACTTTGCCAAAGAATTGCAAAAGCGCTTACTTGACTTACGAACAGTAACTTAACCCTGCTTTCAATTTCGGCAAGAAGAGCATTGTGTTGTTTGATTTTTCATTTCCATTTTCATTTGTATGCTCAAGGCGTTCCATAACAATAACAAACGCATCGAGAAGTTAGTTATACAGCTGAATGAACAAGAAACGTAAACGAATGCAAACGTCATCGCGTCAATCCGAGTCTAATCCTAGTCAGACTAATGCAAGAAAAAATGAAACAGCTTGCATGAATATGTTGATAGGCTAATAGATATGTACACAAATGTAGGTACTGATGGGCATTGATACTCATAACTCCACAATTTATAACTCCAAGGAAATGGAACCCATGCCCCCTCGTTGCCAGCAGAACAATCTTTACATCACTCTTAAAAGCAAACGCTTATAAGGCGGGCCTACTGGTCCAGGTGTATTAACTATAATTCCGCCTAACCGGAATGCTGAGAAGGCGCAATGACCCCAAAACTGAAAAGATTCACATTCAATCCATTTGGTTGAATCAGCAAGCTGTACGATTGAATACTAGATAGCTGAGCGAAAAAGACTTGGACCAAGATGCTGAGAGACCGATTAGTGACTAGAAGAAAACGAGTGCACCGTAATTACAGGTATGACGCAACGTGCGGAAACACACGAGAGATGTCAAAACCATAATTTATAGCCATAATTGAAAAGCAGACCATCACAAGGCCAAAGAGCACCTAAAATGGCAGTTTTAAAGGTGAGACTTGGAAGAAAATGTGATAAAAACAAAGCCTATATCGGAAATCCATTCGCAAACAGCCATATAGCACATTCCGAGCAAGTAAATACAACTCTAGCATTTCTGATACAAAAAGGCTTTGACTGTCAGGCAAAGCTAATCCAGCGATACTTGACGAATCAAGTCTTCTTAATCTACTCCTGAAAATATGGCTACTGTCTGTACTGGTGGTATCAACAGGGAGACGCGAAAGCCACCCAGCTCCCCTACAAAATACATTATTGAACATCAGTAGGTTTTCTGCGTCGGATCCTTGGATATTGCAGGTCAAAGAAACCAGACCTTTCAGTGGTAGGAACAAAAATCCAGTACTTTCTAGCTTTTAGTTTGTTCTCTTCCCTCAGAACTTGAGCGCAGAATACCAGATCCGAAAATATCCGCCGATGTGTTAAAGACTCCATATGAAGCTTCTTAAGGCGGGTTTGGTATTCAGGAGAGGTCATTCTGGGTGATAAACGTCTATACAACAGCCTCGTAAAAAGCTGTTGAACATTTCCTAATCTACGCATATCTTTTTTGCGGAAGGGAGACCAGATCTGAAAACAGTATTCCAGGTGAGGGAGAACAAACGCTTTATAGAGCGATACAAGTATCCTTGGTACTAGTAATGCGAAAAAGCATGAAAAGCGAAGAATATGCTATCTTGGTTGTCATATCGCGTGCTTAGTGAAGCTAAGGTTTGTATCAATCAGACTCCCAGATCTCTAACAGCATCACATCCTTTCAACGTAGTGCCTTTGATGTGATAGGAGATTGTAGAACCACCACCAAGATGAAGCGTTGAGCATTTGTCGAAGTTCAACGCTAGATCCCAGCTATCGTTGTTGTCGACTTCTTGGCAGCAAAGGCCTGGAACCTATTCGACAAAAAAAAAGATTTGCCTAACAAATTTAATGCTCAGTCAGCAGTTTGTATAACTCTTTCTTGGCCAAAAAATTCAACTTTAAACTCTCTCCCAGTACAGTACTCTACTACCTCTACAAATCGCTGATTGGTCCACTAAGAAAGGCTACGGTATTAAGCTAAACTAGAGTTGGAAATTTTGTTCGCAAATAAACCGTATGGGATAAATCCTAATCATCTTAAAATAAAAGTATCCAGATTCCCATGAGTGCTGCATAAAATTTTTTAAAGTTGTATACCTGGATAGCAGATATCAGAACGGGTCTATAGCAGTCACCGATGGGCACAACATCATCTGAGTGTAAGGCAGGTAGTTTGTGGACAGAAGCAGTTGACTAGATGGCGATTTATTAGCATTTCAAGAAAACTATCTCTTATTTATTTTTTTATCATCTACATTCTACGTCTGGGACAGTGACTGCATCGGAACAAACTCATTTAGTACTTTCCCATCCAAATGTTTACGTGGAAAGCCATGTAACCCCGCAATAATTTCAAGTGTTTTAGGTATAATTGTAGTGGTAGGGGGTATAAAAATTCGATATTTTCCGATTGGTAAAGAGGATTTTCAAGCAATTTATGTAAACGATTCTTCCTTTGTATTGCATTACCGTAATTTTATGAGTGCGATGGGTATGCATAAGCAATCCTATTGCATAAGCAATAGGATTCAAGTGAGGTATGGGAGTATGCATACGATGCCGTATACCACCTGCAGTGTAGAGAAACATCTCTAAAATGTGATGTATCACAAGCTCCGTTGTTGATCCTTGGTAAATAGAACTTTGTGCAAAAAAGACACCGGCTCACCGTGCTTTCGTAGATATCTTGTATTCTGAACATGTTCATATCAGTAAACACTTATTTCTTCTACTGTACCTGCTGACATCTTTCCAAAAAATCTTCAAATCTTACCCAAACATTTCCTTTGAAAGGCTATCATGAGTTTTTTGAAACCGACTGTTTATTACTGGCACTATGAAAGGTGAAGTCATTCTATAGCACAAGTTTCTGCGGTGTTGCATTCTGTTTACTAGCAATGCTTTGGTTAAAAAAATTACTTATTGTTAGTGTAATTGCATAATTGCCACACTTATTGGTTGAACTAATATTGATAAGATCTGAGGATAGTGGTTCAGAACCGCTACATAATTGAGTAATTTTTGTTGTTAAGTTCTTTCGCAGCAAATTACCTATATCTCAAGCGCAGTTGAAGTTTTGGCTTATGACAATCACAGCTGATTCGGATGTGTAAGTTGCTTAATCTGTTCCGCATGACTTTCTCTTTTCTGGCGGCTATGCATAGGCGACGCAAGTGTATACTCTAACAGCCGTGCAAGTAAAAGGCAGAAAATTTGAAGAGGAACCTCGGGGTTTACATATTTTACCTTCTTTGTAACTGAAAGAATTTGACGCTGATTAACGAAAAAGTATTTCTGTCTGAAAACTGTTTCCGCAGAATTTCTTCTTCTTCCCTTACCTAGGGTAACGATGATAGTGCCGTTTTCGATAAATGTTATGATTACCTTGGTTATATCATTGTAATTTCCGCTTTTGAATAACCGGTTTTCTTATTTTCTAGGAATATATTTGTGTCAAAAAAAAGCTTAGCTTCCTGAAAAAAGCTCAGCTAATCTGGTAGCTCCAAAAGTGTTCAAATACCCCCGACAAGCGCTAAAGTTCTCTAGGCTTACTAATAATCTCACGACTCAGTATTTGTTTCTTTGTTCTTTCGCAATTGAATTAAGAAATTTTAATCGTATAATCTGATGATTGGAAGGCGATCGAATCATAGTTTTTTTCCTGTTTTCGGTCTTATTTCTTTACACCAATTTTACTACTTACTCTGTCACCCATGGTTACCGTTTGCAGTGTAGCGATGAAGCGTTCATTTTCGAACCCGACTTGAAGTTTTGCCAGAGATTTCAAAGATGCGGCGCTGTAGAATTAGTTGAGTTGAGAGACATTACAAAATAATTTAAGCTGTAATATTCCCAAGCTTTGCTTCTGACAGGTACATATGAAGCTGCCGAGCAACCGCTCACTTTCAAATGATCTATTGTTCCGTGGAGGTCCTGCAACGTGTTGCACAAATTGCACAAAAGTAGCTTCACTCGTTGGGTTTTCTTGTAAGTAGATTTGTGCTTTATTAGCACGAGGCTTCCAACATTCTAAGCGTCAACTATGCAGTGAAAGCATGTGTACAGTGAAACTTATTCGGTGTCTTTAAAGAGTACTGTTGAAAGCTTCGCGATCCTTATCTTTCATGCATTTTTGATAGCAGTCATGCCAACACAAGCTTCTGAATGGGAGGCAGCGGCAATGATCATAGCACTATAAAAGTATTAAAATACTCAAGCCAATTACTTTGAGATTAGAAAACGTACGTCGCGTGAGTGTTTTTGATACTCTTTGTTGAAAAGCATTGTGTATATGTCGGGAAAATATGTTGCGAGAAGATCCTTCCAGAAAAAACAGGCAGAGACTGTATGCAACAACATTAGAAAGGGAATTAATTTGTACGACATGGATATTTTTATGACATAGATCTGAAATCAAACGCTATAAGAGAGGCAACCTTTTTTAGCAGACGATGACGCGATAACCGATGTAACTGATAGGAGCTATATGAAAATTGCTATACCGCTTAAACGAACGCACTGTCCAATTCTAAGAGACTCTGATTCAAATACTAGTTCAAAAGCTTTATACAGTTGTATCCTTTTTATTTGAGCCATATGGCGACAAGAAAGCTTTGATCTGTACAAATAAAGCCAAATTGTTTGTCTGAATGTTTGTACGTGAGTAGTATGTTCCGAATATTTCATTATCGATCGATATCGATTTTATCGACTTTCTGCAAAGTTTCACTTGTGAGGCTAGGAGCTGACACAGGCGGGTAAGTGAGCATGCTGAGTATTGAAGACAGCGTCCATACAGATTCGGACATATTTAGATACTGTCATATCCGAGTACTGAGGCCTGGATCTAGAACTATCGCACAAGGTCCGACATTTGTACACCCTTTGTAAAAGGAGAAAATCGGAGCAGAAAACGCCGAGCCTCGAAAACCACGCCCACTCCCTCGCACGGCCCGCCCCTTAAACGACTTTCCTCAGCCCTTAACATGTTTATACAAGGAAAACAAATGGAACAAACAGTTTTTACCTGTTAATGCTTGCTTTCGACAAGGATAGCATTAGGAGCCCACGCTTCTCACAAAATTGTCTCAAAAATGAGGTTTTGAGGAATGATTTTGAGCCGTATTTGGAATCGGCGCCATGAAAAGGCTTGGGTAGTGCAAAAAAATAAAAGTCGAGATTCTGCCAGGACGCTGCCTCTAAGATATTATTGACAAGTCCGGGCGGACTCGGGTCCGCCAGCTAGTAGCCGCTAATCAAAGATCAAGATAATTTTGCTGGCTGCAGCACAGTGAATCGCGTGTTTCGTCAAGTAATGGTAAAAGGCAAGTGCAGACAACTATGTCACCATAACTGCTACTTACACTGACTCTAATGGACACTGCTGCTGTTTGAGCAAACCCCACTCACTTCGAATCTGTAATGCCATAGCTTTTGAAAGTGCTACAATTTGCGAATTTCAACCGGAAACAAGACAGCACCCGATCTTACATTTCAGTCGATCTTAGTCTCCGCAATGTACGCGCAATATCGGAAATGTATAAACGATAATTTGTCACAAACTCAAGCAATTCCAATTTTTTTCCAATTTTTGAGGTTAGCCCCTTTTAAGCGGTCGAAATGTTTTCAAAAATTTCAGTATCCTTTTTTTCTGTTTTACCATGACTAGTGGAGAACTAAACACGATGGCATTTGAATAATTCGAGTTAGAGGCGTTTGAGTTAGATTCGAAATGATTAATGTAAACGCGCATTTTACTGCATACTACTATGTTTGAAAACTCATTTAGTGCTTTCCCGAAAATTCGATACTTTCAGATTGAAAAGAGAATTTTTATGCAAATTATGTAGACGATTTTCAGTTGTACTGCATTACCGTAACCATAGGCAGTGCGATGTACATACGCAATAGTTAGATTCAACTGCGATATGGGAGTGTGCATGCGACTACCGTATACCTACAGTGTAGAGACAGATCTCGAAATTGGCTTATATCACAACCGTTCTTGATCTTTGTGCAAGTGAAAGTTTGTCCAAAAGAGGCAACGGCTAACCGTGCTTTTATAGATATCCTGTATACTGAACATATTCATATCAGTGGAAACTTATTCCTTCTACTATGCTTATATCTTTAGCGCAGTTGAAGTCTTGGCTTGTGACAACTACGGTTGACTGGGAAGTGAAAGTTCCTTAATCTGTTTCACATCATTTTCCCTTTTTCTGCCGGCCATGCATAGGCGGCGCAAAGAGTGCATACTGTAACAGCCGTGCAAGTAAGGCGTGCAAGTAAGAGGCAAAAAATTTGAAGAAGAACCTCGTGGTCTACATATTTCACCTTTCTTGCGACCGAAAGAATTTGGCGGTGATTAAAAATCAAAAAACTTCTGCCTGAAAATTGTCTCCGCATAATTTCTTCTTCTTCTCTACGATAATGATAATGGCATAATTTTCGATGAATATTTTGGCGACTTCGGGTACTTAATTTCACTTTTCACTTTTGAATAATCGGTTTCCTTTTTTCTTTGAGAACATAAACGGGTCAAAAAAAGCTTATTCATAAGCTGAAGCAACTATCACAGTGACTTTTCGTACGTAACCCAATGCAATGATTTTCTAAAGCTTAGAGCAGCTAAATTGCTGGCGCCAAAAGTGTTCAAATATCCCTCCGATTAAGAGACCAAGTTTTCAAAGCTTACTAATAAACTCACAACTCCATATTTGTTCCTTTGCTGCCATCGTAATTGGAGATAGAATAATCAATCATATCGTCTGATGATTAGAAGGCGGTCAAGTCATAGTTTTCATTCGCGTTTTCCGAGTAAGAGATGTAGCTACAAAGCTGAGTCCTTAGAAATCAAGATGATGTAGAATTTTACAATTTTGCAGAAAAGTCTTGGAAATAATACCCAGAATCTGATTTGTATGGCTCAAAATAAGTCATGATGCGAAAGCTCCAACACTTTTTTTGTGAGAATTTTTGAAACCTATAAGCTATATATGTAACTGTTAGGCAGCTGAGCCAAAATTTTTGCTGATCAGCATGCTCATAGAATAAGCCGATTTGTGGGAAGGAAATTAGTATTATTAGGGTGAAATTTGATTTTAGGGAGCAATCAAATACTGGATTTTGCACGTGTGACACGTACAAACCAATGTTTCAATCATAGCTTCGGGAACACTTAATCTTCCTTATGAGGTACACACCATGCTTGAGGCTAATTTCATATTAATCCGAAAGCTACGGTACAGCTCTCGAGATGTGTTTTAATTGCACTACTCGCGATTGGTTTTATCTGTGTTTTGATGAGCCTAGTTTTTCAGTTTTCAGCCTCAATTTGTTACACAAATATTATTACTTGCTCTGTCACCCATGGTTACTTTCCCGGTGTAAAGATATAACGTTCATTTTCAAACCCGACTTGAAGTTTTGCCAGAGTTTTTAGAGAGATGCAAGACTGTGCAATCAATTAAAATGGAAAACATCAAAAAATAACATTTTGCTGCTATAGTTATTGAAATACTCACAAGAGAACGATACTTATTGTCCATGCCTTCTGAGATGAAATATACACCTTTGCACTCGTCTTCTAATTCCAAATCTGACTTCCTTTTATGCTCTTCTTTGAAAAAACTTATGATTTTCGTCCCAAATTTGGCCACGCGAGGCAAATACTACGATAGGAACATTAATATGGTAACATGTTAACATGCATTCATTTTCCATTCATCTTCGTATAGGTACCTCTTGGAATAAATGTGGAAAACACTCATATAAAAGTGACCACTCGTTAAATTTCTTGAGATTGAAAACATGCATTTACCTCGAAGGAACCTAACTCTCAAAAGGAAGCTTAATTGAGGCAACGCAAAACTGAAAAAGACAAAAGGATCTGAACCACCTGCATCAACTTGTGAGGCCATCGCACTAGCCACTAGACCACAGCTACTGGCGGTATTGGCGTTCCTATCATACCTCAGGCGGCCAAATTTGGCACAAAAATCCTTCATAATTTCTTTCAGAGAGACGACTAGCAGAAACGGAAGTCGGATTTGGAATCAGCGTTTGAAGACAAGTGTAATAGTATACATTTAATTCCAAAAGGCCACGGACACTAAAAATCGTTCCCTTGTTAGAAGTAGGCCAGTACTTTAGTAGCACGACGCTCCAAACATTTTAAGCGTCAATTATGCGGTGCACTGTGTAACGACAAACTTTATTCCATGTGTTCAGTGACGACGTTGAGGTTGGGAAGTTATTGCTGTCATGTTTTTCACGCAACTTTGAAAGCATTGAAGGTCGTTCCATCCGTTGATGTTGCAGCCGCAGTTTCCAACGCACTAAAAAGTATTGAAATAATCAAAAATTGCCGTGAAAATAGACTTACGAATTGTGTGTGATGATGATAATCCTCTTCGTAGTTTAGGTCGGGAAACAAACTTTTGAGAACATTCTCGACGAGACAGGCAGAAACTGTATGCAACAGCATTACAAAGAGAATTAGTTTGTATGACATGATCTGAAATGTTAGACATTATGAGGGAGACAATTCTAGCAGGCGAAATTACTCGATAACCGATATAAATTGATAGGAGCTAAATGAAAGAATTACTAAACCTGCACGGCGTAAACGAAAGCACTGTCGAACTCTAAGAGATTCTGATTAAAATACTAAGTTCCAAACCTTTATACAGTTGCGCCCTTTTTAATTTGGGCCATCTGGCGACAAGGAAGCTTTGATCTGTACAAATAGAGCTGATCTGCTTGCCTATATGTTTGTGTATAAATAATATGTTCCAAGTACTTTATTATCTACCAATATCGATTTTATCGACTTTTTGCAAAGTTTTACTTACGAAGCTAGGAGTTGGCACAGGCGGATATGTGAGCATGCTGATTAATGGATAGGACCGCGCGGATCCGGGTCTACCAGCTAGTTGCCGTTAATTAACACGTTGACGACCGAGCCATTTTTGACCACATTAAAATGGACTGATGATCTACGGCTGCGGTTTGGACTGTTCAACAGCTACCGCAATGCCGTGTGTTCTTTATGACAACCAGGCCACCAGTGTTATCACTGTATAGAAGTTACCTGAGAATTTTTCGTTTACACATGATAAATTGATGCACAAAAGTGCTAAAAGGTGGTCTGGGCGTGCATACGCGCGGATGCACACGGTCGTCAACGTGTTAATATATAAAAAATCGTCAGCTCAATTTAAAAAGCCAAGGCGCGCGAAAGAATTTAGCACCTTCAATTACTGATCCACTAGTCAAAGAATGAGATATTAGGATGTATCGTAATTTTTTTCACCGTTTACCCTAGACATCAGCGTTCATCGAGAACTGGGGCCTCTAGCTATGGAATAAATACGAAAAGTGTACAATTGGATGTTCGATGTGGTCAAAGTTCGGCTATTATAAATGGGGAATTTTTAGGGTTTTGTGGGCCAATATGATTTCTTACGGCAAAATTTATCCTATCATTTTCAGCTCAAACTCACGTGGAATACGAACTGGGCAGACTATTGATAGCTAACTTGTAGAACTTGCTTTGCTCTCTTGATTGACTACTTAAGCCACATCAATTGATGGAAGGAAACACACGACGACGGTTGTAGTATGAACGATATAAAATTATGAGTTACCCTAGTACTTTTGCCGGCTGCAGCACAATAATACAGGTAAAAAGGCAAGTGCAGACAACTGTTTCACCATAACTGCGCTACTTACACGGACTCTAATGGATACTGCTGCTGTTTGAGCAAACCCCACTCATTTCGAATCTTTGATAATACAGCTTTTGAAAGTGCTACAATTTGCGAACTTCAACAGAAGACAAGATAACACCGACCTTTACATTTCACTCGACCTCTCCGCAGTACGCGCAATATCGGAAATATAATAACGATAATCTCCCACAAACCCAAGTAATCAAATTTTGTTTCATTTTTTGATGTTAGCGCCTTTTAAAGGCACAGTCCAACCAGAATAGGGTCTATGAGATTTCGATGTCTAACAGTAGCGGACCTTCAAGAGCACAACTTCCTAATTCGCGCTGTCCAAAGTTGCTTACAGAGCGAGACGCTTTGAAAATCCTTCGAAAGACGGACTCGCCACGTTGGCTCCTTCTTAGCAGGTGGGCGGTACGTTCGTCCCGCCCACTCAGTGAGTCCGCCTAACTTGCGCAAAGATCAAAAAATCGATCGAATCATGCAAAAGTGCGTCTGTGCCGTGCAATGAGCTTGCAGCTGGTCCTCGGCTGAGCGCCTGCGCAAGGAGTGCTCGTCTACTGCGGATTCTGGAGGGCATCCAAATCAATAATTTGAAACCTTTGTTCAATTTTAGGCCTGGATTCGGACAAGGCTAAAAAGACAAAAACTCAAGATCGAGGATTTGGGTAAACGGTGCCTTTGAGCTATCGGAGTGTTTTCATAAATGTCAACCTTGCTTTTATCTGTTTAATCATGATTAGCGGAGTTAGAGACATTTGAGTTAAATTCAGATGGATTAATTGAAACACGCACTTATTGTTTACTAGCAAATTGTTTGAACTCTGCATATTTTCTTTTCGTACTTCGATTATTATCAATGGCATGTACAATACCGCTCACATTTTTTTGAAAAAAAGACGCGAATGTTGCATCATGTATGAATATCACCATCGCGTGGCCATATCTCGCTTCAGAGCGGACGAATTCTGCATCTAAAGCCACCAGTCGGATCAGCTCGGCGCGGGGCATCTTCTGATATATAGAAGTGTCCAAGTAGGAGGTCATATTCCATGAAAGGTTTCAGATGTATCTTGCCCAGCGGGTGCAATGAATAAGCACACTGAGTGACCTACCGTAAACAAAAATCTGAACCGATTCGTGGAATCTGAACCAGGGCCCGGCAGGAGGTGGCATTTCAGAATTTTGAGAACGATATCCCCTTTGAAGCCAAAATTTCTTACGACTTCCCCTTTGACCCTATTTTTGACCCCCGTAAGTCCCTGACAAACAGATATACACAAATATTAAGATGGGCGGCCTCAGCGCTTACTATAGTAGTACTACCTGGCTTTCCTGGTCCAGCCCGGGTCATCAAGGTTTCAGCTCAATGGGTTCATCCGCAAAGGAATCTATAAAAAACATAGGGTCAAGATTTGCACAAACTTTGACGTTTATATATCTAAGATACTACTCATTTACTAGTCAGCTGCGAAACTTTACAATTTACAATAACCGATTGCGATTGGAGCGCGCTTTCCGAGGCTGATCATAACGCTGTGAACCCCATTTAGGGCTGTATCGAAGCGGTGCCTTGGTGGTTTTGGAAGCGGATTTGAACATAAAGTAATACTCTCGACCTAGTTCACATTTATGTAAAGAAATCCGGGAAATTATGTGAAGGGAAGCAGGGAGCCACCCCAGGTGGCTCCCAGGTGGCGCTGGAGCCACCTAATTTCGAAAAACACTTACCATTTTTTAAATTCACATAAGTTTCTCATAATTCTTCATACTTTTTTTGTGCTCATGGTCCTCCAACTACACAGCAAATTTGGTGCCATATCGTTAATTGTGCATTGAAAACGAGCCTATTTTGTTATTTTCCTCTTACAAGAATTGCGATTTGATTTCCCGCCTGCGTTCAGGCTAGCGATCGGAGCACAGAATCTTCACATTGCTGGAATCTAAGTTCATAGGACAGTTGCATCAACAAGGAATGATGAATAAAGAATGGTATGTGCATTGTTTATCGGTAAGCAAAGGGGAAGTTGTATTTTGGGCTCCGCCGCGGACCCCAAAATACGACTTCCCCTTTGCTTTTTCGGGCCAAAAACGATATCCAGCTTGTGAAAGCGCCACCCCCGCCGGGCCCTGATCTGAACTCCTACTGTGTCCAAATGGACACTTCTATATATCAAAAGATGTGCCGCGCCGAGCTGAGTCGAATGATGGCTTTACATGCAGAATTCGTCCACTCTGAAGGCGAGATATGGCCACGCGACGGTGATGTTCATACATGATGCGACATTTGCGTCTGTTTTCCAAAAAATGTGAACGGTATTGTATATGTCATCTCACATCGTTTGCTTTAGATTTCTGTAGCTTTTTCTTACTTTTCACATTGAATCTACTAGTCGGATATGTTGCAAACATGTTTTAATTTAACTCAGCACTGATAATTAGCTCAAGTAATCAGGTACAAAACGCTTTTTCATGAGCCCAGAGTATCATTTGAACTTTATTAGTAAGCAGGGATAGTTTCCAGCGGTTCACTCCAAAAAGCAATGCTTTGCACTTCTTGTTGGCTTCACATGGGCAGACAAACAGATCACATAAATTTGCCTTTGTTCACAAAAAACGTTGACGTGTCTTTGACAGTATGTTTGTTTCGGTGGTTTTACAGCCGACTAAATGGTGATTGTTTCTCTTCATTTGATAAATTTTGTTACGTTAAGGAAGTAACGTCAAAACAAGATAAATTAATGAATACATCTACCTTTTGAAGTAATTTGTATGCTTCCTTCTTGGCGAGGGAGGGGAATCTGAAGAACACGGTAAAAATCATTTTGCTGCACTGCTTCTGTACAATATTACAATAATTTTTTGACTTTCACTTTGATGCCGGCAAACTATACAGTTGTAGTCAATTTCCAGTAGAAGGTACACTAATTAACCTTTTGATTCAACAGGATTAGCGGCTGGAAGGCGGGGCTTTGTGAACTAATTGACCTCTTGCCCGCGACGCAGTCTGCGTCTCTCTCGCGCGCGTGCTCTCTGATCATTTTCAACCTTAACCACGTCACGGAGCCCCGCCTTCCAATCGCCAATCCATTTAAATCAAAAGGTACCTTTATCATTCAGGCCAGAAAACCAGCAGAATTTTGTTCACCATGTGTTCCAGTACTTCTTGCAATTTTTGGTTTCCATTCTGTCAAAATAACATTCTACGTGACTCGTGCCTGGCTGAGCATTTGTTTTGAACATTATTGCATTTAATTATTTATTACAAGAGAACCACTAAGGTTTCTAATCTCTTGTAGCACAGTAGTTGTCGGCACTGCACGGTACACTCTGGCATACGTAGTTCTGATCATCACTGCAATCGTCGTTAAACCAACCATAACTGGAAGAAATCGGATTTGAAACAAAATGCAAGATTGGCAATGTTTGATATACCTGAACCCGGAATACTGGTACGTGTAGACGCAATCACCAGCATTGATATTAGGATATCCAGGTGCCCACATTTGGAAGTCAGAGTTTTGCTAAGACTCAGTAATTTTAGAAAAATTGGTTGAAAAATTGCTATGAAGTCTTACGAGGCATGTTCCATCAGCCCATTGATAGTACCCATCCACGTTCTTCAAACCAATCCAAAACTTGGTTTTTGATGGAAACACTGGAAAGAGCGTTCAAATGGCAGAATTTACTAATTTGTTAGAAATATGGCTCAAAAGCGCTTACTTGTGCTTAGGAATAGTGACTTATCCCTGCTTTCAACTTTAGCTAGAATAGCATTGTGATGTTGTCGGCAATTCTTGGCAGCTAGAGTCTAAACATTTATTTGGCGCATGAGTAAATGAAAATGTGAAGGTAATCCCAGGAAAATTCGGGTATCTGAAACTTTTACTCATATGCTAATGAAGAGGCTTTGACTAAGATAAGCAGAAGCTCAAAGATGCTCTAAAAAAGTCAACTCTTAACTCTCGCCCAGCACCCTGAGAACGATGATTGGTCGTTTAGCATGGAGTACGGTAGTGGGCGATGCTTTAGTTGTCTTCCACGAAGAATCATATAAATTTCACATACATGATTCATATCTGACCAAAACTTTCAGCCCTACACGTCCGCCCTACCGTAATCGAGAACAATGATTGGCCTGCTAGGCGGTAGTACGGTAGTAGGAGAAAGCGTAGTTTGAAGCTTCCACGATTGAATCATATAAGTGGCGATTGAGCAACTAAGGCTATTAGTTTTTGTTTTTCAGGTAATAAGCGAATGTACCCAGTTTTTTCTCTGACACTGCCTATAAAAAAATGTTGAATATGATACCTGGATCGCAGATATCGGAACGGGTCTATAGCAGCCACCGACGGGTACAACATCACCTTGAGTGTAGGGTAGATAGTTTGTGGGGCAGAAGCAATTGACTAAATGGGAGCAGTGCTAGCGTTACAAGCAAAGTATTTTACATAAATTTTCTTCATCCTCAATATTTTAGGTCAGAGATTGGTGAGTACATTGGGAAAAACTGGTATTTTCCCAAATTTTATTTATTTATTTATTTCATAGTGTCAACCTATGCCAACAATAACACAAATATTATGAATAAGAAACCAAGAACACATGCACAAGTCGAAATCTTGTGAGAATCAAAATTATAAACCCGCGATAGTATTATTATTGATTTTTTAGTAAGTAGTAATAGTAATTATGGATCTTTTTCCTTTGAAAAAGGGGATATAAAATTTGTGAAGGTAATTGTTTTGCATTACCTTAAACTTATACAAGTGGTGCATATAGTGACCTTTGATTCAACTGGAATGTCTGAAAAAGACGCAGACTGCCTCGCTCGCGCCCGCGACGCAGTCTGCGTCTCTTTCGCGCGCGTGCTCTCTGATAATTCTTTAGCCTTAATTAGGTCAGTCACGAAGCCCCGCCTTCCAGCCGCCAATCCAGTTGAATCAAAGGGTGCATAGCTAAGTTCTTTGATCCTATATGGCTATAGGCATACGACGATTCCCATTCTGTCAAGATAAATGGATCTAAAGCATCCAGACAGACTGGGAACTGTGATATACTAAAAAGTCTACCGCGTTGATCTGTAAACGAATCTTTTTATCAGTGAATAACCCTATCAAAAGAACCAACCTTAATGCAATGTAAAAACTCGTTTTTTCTGCAGGAGAAATTAACAAAACAGGTAATTCATATATTGATTTATAAGCTTATTGATTCAGTGAATTTATGATTCCGTTTAGTTTGATCTCTTTTAGTTATTTATTGATTCATGAGTATACTTGCTGTTAATCACTTACGCTAAATTCATAAAAGTTGACACTCACTTCTGCAGAAAGCTTGTCGTAGTTGTTCGGCTGTGAGATTTCCGTAACGATTTGTGAACGAGTACTCCGGTCCGCTAGAAAGTTTGTCCAACAAAGGCACCGGATTGCCGTGCTCTTGCAGATATTCTGAACACATTCATATCAGAAAAAATAATCCGCTTTTAAGTCCTTCGCGCTAAGATTACGGTATCTTAGGAGCTCAATTCCTGCCTTTCCAATGCCAGGCGGTCCAACAGAGAATTTGTACAAAATCTACCCAGATGAATATTTTTTAAGGGTTTTTGCACAGGTCTTTTGGAACTATCTTTACTAGTGGTACTGTAAAACATAAATTCTGGCTTACAGAACAAGTTCCTTAAGTGTTGTACTCATAAAAACAGTGAACTGTTTTGAAAAAAACCGCCGCTTAGTGCAATAGCACCATAAATCATACATGGGTTGGACTAATGGTAGAATCTGAGGATAGTGGGCCATAGCCACAATTCGCTAATATTTATTCAAAAAAATACCGTCTCTGTAAGAACAATACAAATTTTTATGATAATTACATAATTTGAAGTTTACTTAGTTGACTTAGCCTCCCCACCCCCCTCCCCCGGTCCAAAAAATTTCTCTGACACCTATTCTGTGATACCTTTATCAAGGGAAAATGGCAAGAAAACAGGAAGAGACTTGTTGTTTACATTTCACACTTTCACGATAATTTGAAGCAAATTAGGGGCAATAAAAATTGTTGCCTGAAAACTACCTTCAGCAGTAATTTCATTATGTCTATTTATTCACAGCTATAATTATGTCCACTTATTTTCACGACTAATGACTCATAAACTAGAGCTAATATAGTCTATTTCACATGTAAAGTCCTCCTTTAGAGTTACGCATGCGTGGCGCAAAATGGGCATACTGTACCATAGCAAAAGCATCAGCTAAAGTCTAATACAGGAAAAAATCTCATTTTATTAAGAATCTGTCTTCTTTCTGACGGCAAAATTTGCGCAGATTATGGAAAATCAAAAACCCTGAAAACTGCCTTTAACAGTATTTTTCTCCTTGTTACCTCACCTACGGTAATGATGAAACCACCGTCCTCAATAAATGTTTTCGCGATTTCTGTTGGATCGTTGTACTTTCCGCTCCTATAACCAAATTTACACTTCTAGGAAAAGTTCAGAAATCAAAAAAAAAACTACTCATAAGCTGAAGCAACTATAACAATAACTTTCTGCACGTTACTTCTATGCGATGACGTTTCAAAACTTTCAGCAGCTAATTTGATGGCGCTGAAAAAGTTAATGTTGACTCATATGCCTAAACAACCAAGCTTTTTTTTCCAATCTTGCTAATGAACTCACGCTTCAATATTTGTTCCTCTGTTGCCATCGTAATTGATGTTAAATTTATTAACCATGTCGTCTGATGATTGAAAAGCGGTCAAATCGTAGTTCTTATTCGCGTTGGCCGAGTATGAGATAAAGCTATAAAAATTCTTTCTTTAAGTAGCTTTTGAGTCAAATAAAAAATTCGAAGACAAACTTATTTAAATAAAAATACATTGGCTTTTTGAGAACAGAATTTCTAAGGCTCTACTAATATCTACAACAGCTAAATAATCGTATGGAACTATAATTGCCATCTATTACTTCGCAATAAAGAAGATGTTTAACGACACCTCTCTTCATTACTGTAGGGTTACGGTAGGAACATTTTTTTTTCGATATTGACTCAATCGTTTTTTTTTCGAAGTACCCTTTAATTAATGATATCATTGCAGTCTGTGAATGCCTTTGCTCAAAACGCCAATTCCTCCCTCTGAATCTAACTTTGATTTTGTTAAGCTACCCTTTGATTCAATTGAATTGGCGGCTGGAAGGAGGGACTTTGTGACCTAATTAAGGCTGGGTAATGATCAACGAGCACACGCGCGGGAAAGACGCAGATTGCGTAGCGGGCGCGAGCGACATTAACTAGGTCACAGAGTCCCGCCTTCCAGTCGCCAAGCCAGTTGAATCAAAGCCAGTTGAACACCTACCCAACACGAGTTTGTTGGCCATTTCCTTGTCCAATGTTCAACTTATAAAGCACAGATTGAGCGAAGGCTGTGGCCTGAAGTGAAAAATTGCAGTAAAAATTTCAAGAAGTGACTTCAGCCCACCTCATCGAATCCATTGCTAGTCATAGCTTGTGATGAATCCATTAGGAAGTACACATCTAACCAGATATTTTTATCAGTGCATGAACATTGATCCAAGGTTGGTGTTTCCAAAATCGAGCCGGAATGGGCAACAGGTTGTTGTTTAGGTTCACTTTCAGCTTGTAGTTTAGGTTGGCCCGTATAAGAATAGGGAACATTATAGCCCCTAGTCCAATCATACTCCCAACAATCGGTAGTATCGGTGGAATATTGTGAGGTTGTACTTGGGCTCCCCCACTTACAGGGAATATAGCCCTTAGAGTCAGTCCATATCTGACAATCGGTAGTGGTCTTGAATTGTGTACTCCTGCTTGGCGATGTCGACGCTGTTCTTGTCGTCCATGTCGTTTGCGTCGTAGATGTCGAGGGTATGCAGTTCGAAACATCCAAATTATTTTTTCCTTTCACGCCTAGCTTCAATATATCATTGCCGGGTTTCCTTATATTACTTTCGCAGCATGCTAGTCCAAAAAGGCCTGAAACGAAGATTATCTCAATATGATATTAAAGTATTCTGGACTAAAATTCATTGAAATTCATAGTTTTTCCCAAAATTCAATAAAATACTTTGCTTTGGTATGCACAGACATTTTTTTAAAAAATCTTGCACTTTCCAATGTATTTGAAGCAAAGAATACTATTTCTGCGCCGCAATGATAAAAATAAAGAAGAGTACCAAAAAAAATGTTTTTTTTAAATTTCGCTCAATGAAATTAATAAAAATTTACTGAATTCGTATTTTAGTTGCGCGTTGGCTTTATGGCATGCTTTTCTATCTGTGAGAATTTCGGCTGAGCGGACCTGATCGGCGTCCTTACGAGTAATTGCAATTTATGAAATTTTTTAAAATTAATTTTTCTGCCTCTAAGTCGAAAAAATCTCTGAATGATAAGGTACACTTTTTGATATTTGTTATAAAATGAAATGCTCAGGAAAAAATTACTCAAAAATTCCTAAAAAGAGTTTTTTATCGGTGCAAGATATGTACCTACCTTAACTACCTTAGAATTTCAGTAAAACTCACCTATAAAAAACAGGACTGTACTGAAAACGGCCCTCATGGGTGAAGAGCCCTAAGAATGATTAGAGCTGCTTAAATAGGAACGATCAACGACTTCACACTTGTCGGAGATAAGCTTTCTAGCGAATAATCAGGAAGTGTACACAGCGTTCGGCATTTGAGCATCGAAATTCAACATGGATGTTTTTTTTAGTAAAAAGAAGGGCAAATTTGATTCCATGAAATCCAATTACAATAAGTCATGAAATCAGTAGTAAATTAACTGAAGGCTTACAAAAATCGATTATTTTTTTGCCCTCAAATCCATTATCTTCTACTCGAATCTTCTCAAAGCTATTGAGCATACTGCTACAAAAATAAAAATAAATTATACAGTCCAATGGACTATTTTTCTCATACTTTTATCCACGTGGATCCAAGCAGATGCATCTTATATATAAAGCTGAATGTCTGTTAGTCTGTCTGTCTGTCTGTCTGTCTGTCTGTCTGTCTGTATGTCTGTACGTATGTTCCGAATAGAAAATTCCATTTCTGAACCGATCCGGACCAAACTTGGCACACATACACTTCGGGCCCCGGCGGGTGTCATAAGCTACTCTTCTTCATCGATCGATATCGCTTTTATCGATTTTTCAAAAAGTTCGCGCTACGGGGCTGGGAGTTGGCACAGGGGGGTAAGTGAGCATGCTGATTACGAATATATTATCGACAGGGCCGGGCGGAGCCGGGTCTGCCAACTAGTCAACATATAAAAAATACATTTGACGTACTGTTGAAGTCACGCTGCGGCGCTTCGCGAAAAATTTGCGCCGATGGCACCTCCTGACCGCTCCCCGGGGAATAGCAGTACAGTAATATTGCTGGCAGCCTATGTTATCTACCCCACAGCCAGTGAACAATGGTCTGGGCTGGACCGGGAAAGTCATCTAGCAGTAAATACAAGTTTACCTATTAAGGTAATTCGTAGGCTAATTGTAGTTCTTTAAAGGAAGGGGAGGGGGAAACCAAGGCCCGGCACGAGTCGGTTTCTAGGGTTTCTGAAAACGAAGTCTCCCCTGACTTTCGGAAGTTTTACGAGTCCCTCTTTGAACTATTTGCTTAGGAGAAGATGAAAACAAGAAAGATTTACTAATTTGAAAGAAAAGACGTAAGATAAGAGTGAAAATCAAAATTGGAGCTGAATACTACGCAAGGCTTTGACGTTAGAGCGCGATATTTAACAAAGCGAGAAGAAAGGAAGGCAAAAAACAAAGGAAAGGTAGTGATATAAGAATGTCTTTATGCTCAGGGATAGATTTTTGACCGGGGAATCCGTCCATGCTGAAAAGATCCGGAACTTATGTGAAGTGACGAAAATATATGCTCCAGACGATCTCAGATCGTCTGGTGGCCGTCTGGAGACGATCTAATTTAGGAAAAGGTATTACTTCACATAAGTTTTCAAATCTTCTTACATAATAATTTCGCAAATGATTTTCTATACATACAGTTCAATTTTGGTGTCATATGCTTCTGTGTGCGCTGTAAACAAGCAATTTGTTCATTTTAGCCCTGCTTTTAAATCGCGCGCACTTTTCGCTATGCACGATAGAGCATGTCAGTCGTGTGATAACCTGTCCGAAAAGCTTGTGTTCGACTAAATGGCGCTTATTCTTGGTGCTCGCTTCCCACTCGTCAGAAACGAAATCTCCTTTGCTGTTTGCTTCAAAGACAAAGTCCAGCCTGCTTCCAGACGACTGTGCCGGGTCCTCAGGGAAACCGAAAACTACGGTAAAACCATTTCACTGCATTGCATCTGTACACTTGCAATATCATAAACAATTTGACTTTCATTTTGATGCTGGTAAGCTACACAATTATAACCAATTTCCAGTGAAAAATACACTGCTGATTACCTTTACTATTCAGGCCAGAAACCAGCAGAATTCTGTTCACATGTTCTGTTCCAGCACTTCTTGCAATTTTCGGTTTCATTTTGTCTAAATAACATTCTACGTATTTCGTTCCTGGCTGAGCATTTGTTTTATACATCATTGCATCTAATTATTTATTACGAGAGAATCACTAAGATTTCTAATCTCTAGTAGCGCAGTAGTTGTCGGCGCTGCACGGTACACTCTGGCATACGTAGTTCTGATCATCACTGCAATCGTCGTTAAACCATCCGGAACTGAAAAAAATGACCATTTGGTTTAAGTAAATACGACCAGAGTAGGCGCATTTTAGAAAATCTACCTAAATCCGGAATACTGGTACGTATAGACGCAATCACCGGCATTAATATTCGGATATCCAGGTGCCCACATTTGGAAGTCAGAGTTTTGCTAAAGCTCATTACTTTCCAAAAAAAATTGGTTGACTTGGTATAAAGTCTTACGAGGCATGTTCCATCAGCCCATTGATAGTACCCATCTACGTTCTTCAAACCAATCCAGAACTTTGTTTTTGATGGAAACACTGGAATAAGCGTCCAAATGGCACAATTCATTATTTTGTTGAAAGTATGGCGCAAAAGCGCTTACTTGTACTCAGGAATGTTGACTTATCCCTGCTTTCAACTTTAGCAAGAATAGCATTATGATGTTGTCGGCAATTCTTGGCAGCTAGAGCCTAAACATTTATTTGGCACATGAAAAAAATGAAAATAAAAATGTGAAGGTATTCCCGGGAAAATTTGGGTGTCTGGAACTTTTACTTGTATGCTGATAAAGATTTCTATAAAAGAAATTCAACCCTAAACTCCGATGATTGATTTCTTTAGCATGGAGTACGGTAATGGGCGACGCTTTAGAGTTGAAGCTCTTCCACAAAGAATCATATAATAGTTACCTAAGCGAAACTTTCAACCCTACACGTCCGCCCTACCGTAATCGAGAACAATGATGGGCCTGCTAGGCGGGAGTACGGTAGTGGGCGAAAGTGTAGGTTTGAACTCCCACGATTAAATCCTGTAACTGCCGATTGAGCAACTGTGTAATCAAGGCAATAGGTTTTTTATAGGTAATGAGCGAATGTACCCAATTTCTTCTGAACTGCCTGTAAAAAATGATGAATATGATACCTGAATAGCAGATATTGGAACGGGTCTATAGCAGCCACCGACAGGTACAACATCACCTTGAGTGTAGGGCAGATAGTTTGTGGGGCAGAAGCAGTTGACTAAATAAGAGCAATTTTAGCGTCAGAAGCAAAGTGTTTTTTTATCTCTTTTCTTCATCTTCAATATTTTGAGTCAGGGGTTAATGAGTTACATCGGAAAAACTCGTTTGGTGTTTTCCCAAATTATAGATATTTTCCATTTGATTGTTTACCCAACGGCACACCCAGAATGTATCACAATAAATAAATAATTGAATTTGAAGGATGGGATATACAATTTGTTTAGATGAATGTTTTGCATTATCTTAACCCATTGACGACTACGCCTAATTTTGCGTGGCGGCGCTGTGAGACGACGCCATTTTACACAACAGTTGCGGTGTGGGAAGGTTTTGTGGTTATTTACAAAATGCCAGATTGTTTCCTAAACAACTGCAGACATTTTTTTGAACGACGGAGCCTACAGATCCCGAAAGTGCAGAAATTAGAAAAAATATCATCCTGTGGAAAAAATACTGGACCTACAAATAATATGAGTTTTTCAGAGGTGTCGGCCACCGGTGGTCCACATCATCGTCACTGGGTTGAACTTATACGAGGGTGCACACAGTAACCTTTGATTCAACTAGAATGGCGGCCGGAAGGCGGGGCTCTGTGACTCAATCAACAACGCCTGCGACGCAGTCTGCGTCTCTTTCGCGCGCGCTCTCTGATCATTCTCTAGCCTTATTTAGATCACTAAGCCCCGCCTTCCAGCCGCCAATCCAGTTATAGGGGTACACAGCTAAATTCTTTGATCCTATTTGGCTATAGGCATACGATAATTCCCACTCTATCTAGATAAACTACAGCATCCAGAGAGATTGGGAACTGCAATATACTGAAAAATTTGCCACTTTAATATGTAGAATTTTTTTATCAGTGAATATTCCTATCAAAAGACCAACCTTAATGCAATGTAAAAAAATAGTTTTCCTGCAGGAGAAATCAACAAAAAAGGCAATTTTTACATTGATTTATAGGCTTATTGATTTGTTGATTCTTGGTTATTCCGTTTAGCTTGATCTCATTTATTTATTTGTTTACTTATGAGTTCGCAACGAGGTGCTTCAAAAAAATCTCAATTACTTACTCTTAACTACTTATGCTAAATTTATAAAAAGTTGACACTTACTTCTGCAGAAAGCTTGTCGTAGTTGCTCGGCTGTGAGATTTCCGTAACGATTTGTGAACGAGTATTCGGGTCCGCTAGAGAGTTTGTCCAATAAAGGCACCGGATTACCGTGCTCTTGTAGATATTCTAAACACATTCATATCAGTGAAAATAATCCGCATTAAAGACCTTCGCGCTAGGATTACGGTATCTTAGGAGCCCAATTCCTGTCTTTTCAATGCCAGGCGGTCCAACAGAGAATTTGTACAAAATTTACCCAAACGAATAGTTTTTCAAGGGTTTTTACACAGAGTTGTTTGAATATATACAATAAATATACAATATATTCAATATTCCGTTAATATCATTCAATAGGAAGGTTACTGTATTAAAAAAATAACAGAAAACTTGCCCAACAATTATCCTTTGGAATTTACTAGTCAGTTTACAAATAAAGTCTCGTAGTGTTGCAGTTACATGAGTTTGTTATATTTAGTTTGAAAAGTCATTAAAAATAACTTCTGGATTTTTCAAAAACTGAATTAACTTCGTGAAAAAAATTTTGAGCTCAATACTTCGTGATTGTGGGTCTGCAATAAAAAAACATCTCGAAACTTTTTCGAATAGGCATGCAGGCTTAGCTTTAGCCATGCCCTTTCTTGAATGGAAAAAATTTGTCGTCTCTCTACCCCCCCCCCCCTCCTCTCCCTCTCTTCAACTCTGCTCGAAAAAATTACTCTGACAGCTATTCTGATGTTTTTAATGAGGAAAAATGGCAAAAAACCAGGAAAAGAGACTTATTGTTTACGTTTCACACTTTCTTCACGATAAATTTGAAGCAAATAGGGGTGCCAAAAATTTTTGCCCAAAAACTACTTTCAGCAGTATTTATTTTCATGTTCACTGTCTATTCACGACTAATGACTCGAAAACTACAGCTAATACAGTCTATTTCACATGTAAAGTCCTCTTTGCTTCAGAGTTACGCATGCGTGGCGCAAAATGGGCATGTACCACAACATAAACATCAGCCAAAGTCTTATACAGGGAGAATTCTTATTTTTGATTACGAGTTTATCTCCTGTCTGATGGCAAAATTTGCGCAGGTAAAAGGCCTTCAACACCATTTTTCTTCTTGTTACCTTACCTACGGTAATGATGAAACCACCGTCCTCAATGAATGTTTTCGCGATTTCTGTTGGATCGTTGTACTTTCCGCTTCTAAATAACCAAATTTACAATTTTAGGAAAAGTTCAGAAATCAAAAAACCTACTCATAAGCTGAAGCAACTATAACAATAACTTTCTGCACGTTACTTCGATGCGATGATGTTTCAAAACTTTCAGCAGCTAATTTGATGGCTCTGAAAAACTTATTGTTGACTCATTCGCCTGAACAAGCAAGTTTTTTCAATCTTGCTGATAAACTCACGCTTCAATATTTGTTCCTCTGTTGCCATCGTAATTGATGTTAAATTTATTAATCATGTCGTCTGATGATTGAAAGGCGGTCAAATCGTAGTTCTTATTCGCGTTGGCCGAGTAGGATATGAAGCTGCAAAAATTCTCTTGCTTGAATAATTTTTTTATTAAGTGGGCAAATTAAGAATGAAGTTCGAAAGCTATTTGAATGAAAATATGGTGGCTGCTGAACCATATGTACCCTTAAGGGCCGAGCATACTTTGCGCAATTTCAGTCACGACGTGATCTGGCAATGTTCCAACCAGGGTCAAGCATGTGATGCGACCGTCGCAACGGGGGTTCGTAAAGGGGGCCTACGGTAAGGGGGGGGGGGGTCGTAAGAGGGGCTAGTTTGGATAAATACGATTGAAAGCAAATCGCAAATAGCAAGTAGTTATTACATGTTCTTAACAATAAATTCATGGAATGCCGTGTACCAATGTATCAAATAAAAACGAGCGAACAATAATTTGAAAACATTTGCAAGCGTAAAAATTCGCTTCATTTGCTGCACTTTGCAAAGATTATGACTTAGTTCTTTTTTTTTATGGGAATCGCTATTTCTCCCGCAAAATATTATCTCAAACGGGGATCGAACCCTGCTGGCATGACTAAAATCCAAAAAAATAAACACTTTCAGAAGCTCAAATGCTACTAAAGGCATGTATGTGTGTTAAGATGTTGGATGTACCGATTGGTGTAGACATCCTGCTTCCGAAGGCTCACTGAAGACTCGCACACTCGACAAAAGCGCACATGTAGATCAACGATGACAATCAATAGTTCGTAAATCTTTTTGTGATGCCACTTATGCGGCCCTTACAATTTATATGTACTTTAGATAAGCTCCGCTACGGCTGTGCGAAATCTGGTGTCATTTTATAAACTGCGGATTTTCTTATGATTTTATGTATGGTAGCAAAAAATGAGAAATGGGGGGTCGTATCTGCGCCTGATCTAAATTTCTCCAGAGCTATTGAAGCTTGTTAGCTGCAAACTTGCTGTAATACGAGGCCATCCCTCTAGTTTTTATCATAAGAATTTCAGGCTGTTTTATAACTTCTTTGGTAAGTTACAAAATTTTAAGCTCAAAAATCCTAGTTTTTGCTTTTTAGGATCGCATCTAAATTTGCGAGAGCCTGATCTAATTTTTTTCGAGCTCACTGCTCCTCAAGGGCTGAAACTTTCTCTATGAATAGTCCGGGCACTATGCTACTGAACCTGTTCTTTGCACCCTCTCAGTCTTTTCCTGGCCTTAGTTACGAATTTTCAAACTACCGTGCTCATGCATGTTTTTGACGTCGTTCTGGACGGCGCTAAAGAGGTTTTTTTTCGCAGATAAAACTGTGGAAGAGGTGAGAACTGAGCTTCTTAGTCGAAAACATCTTTTGTAGTTCAAGAATGCCATTTTGTTCTCCGTGTAAAAATTTGTGTCGCATACGGGAATCGAATTTGCTGGCCTGAAGTATGCTTGAAAATTCAAAAGTAAGCTTGCAGAATCTCAAACATTATTGAGGGTGTGTATATGTGCTAGAGATGCTGGGCACACGCATTGGCCTAGAAATTCTGCTTCCGAAACCTCACTGAAGCTCTCACGCAGGTGTTTTTTGAGATTGACATCCGTTTATGCAGGTTACCGCGAGGTGGGCAGGGGAGGTAAGGGGGATAGACGGGGGAGGGGGGGGGGGAGGGGAACGGGGGGGTCGTACGGATGGGTACCTTTAAGGGGGGGGTCGTAAATGAGGGTCCAGGATCGCATCAACGCGCTTGACCCTGGTTCCAACTGTCCATAGCTCAATGTTAACACATTTTGAATGTACAGAAGATAGGGCATTTCATCAACCCACTTAAGTTATACACACTATGCATGTGCGGTTTGCTAGCGTTGAATCTGAAGATTTCTGGCGAACTGCCAGATCGCGTGGCGACTGAAATCGCGTGAAGTATGCCCAAGGCCTTAGGCTCTATTATCAAGCAACTACTGAACAATCATAGAAATTATCATTGTCATTCATTATTTCATCATGCCATTCCTCTACATTTTTTCTATATTGCCGAAAAGTATTCGCTTTCGTGTTATCGCTTACTTTGGCCGAATGAGAAATACAGCTGTTAAACTTCCTTGGACGATAAATCTTTACTGTGAAGCGTGTGCTTGTGGTATGGAAACAATTTTTTACAAAGACTACTCCGAATTCAATCTATATTCTTATTCACTCAAAGCTAAAGGAAGTCACATTTCCTTTTGTGACAAAGCTTTTTCCCAAAAATTTGTCGGCCAATAGAAATTGTACGAATGTCCAAAGATTGAAAGTTGGCTATGAGGTGGAAAGGATTTTGCCGTGGAGCTTGAAGTGCTACCAGGGATCGGCACGAGGTCTTTTGGGAAATGCAAAAAAACCGAAGTCCCATTGACATTCACAAAATTTTACGAGACCCCCTTTGACCCTGAATTATAATCCTAAAAAAGCTCCAAAAACGAAACGTCGACCAAGAACCGTCGCAAATTTTGTGTCTTTTCTCCCAAAAAAATGAAACCCTTTTGCTTTTTGTTCCAAGAACGATATCCAGCTTGCTTATCAAGCTACAGCCCTGAGTGCTACCAGTTCATTAAAGGTGTTTTAGAACTAAGTTATCAATACAAAAAGTGCAAGTACCGGCTGTTTTGGAGCAAATCTCTTCATAATATTCTTGCAGTGATATCTAAGAACAATTTTTCATAGATTCTACGAGGACTGCCTCCTTGCCACGTGTCACGAAAAAATTGACACGTTTTGGTCCATTTTGACAAGTTTTTTCGAAGTCATTTCCGGTGAGATAAAAGAGAATTTGTGATCATCTTAAACATATTTAACTGTTTTCTAAGAGAGCAAAACAGTCATGAACTTGGTCTGGAGCATCTTGCTTGCCTTAAGCGGTGATTTAAAAATGTATTTCTCTTCAAACCTTTTACGCCATACGAATTTAGCCGAAAAGACTATAAATGATAGCTTTAAGTGCCTTGATGTTGCTTATTTCGCCTCTTAAATGACGGAATCCTAGCTCACTTCTCTATCCTGAGCAAGTCTAATCTGTTCATCGATGATAGTATGTTGTTACTAATCTGACAATGTTCACTTTGAAACTGTTTGAACGAAATGAGATCAAAATTAGCTAAAAAACAGATTAAGCTTACATCGCTAGGTAGGGTAACACAGACTCTTTGTAAAACCTGTTAAACATGTAGGTGACATGTCAAATTTGCTTGACACGTGGCAGAAGGTTGACACTCCCTCCTGTTGAAACTGCGACAAGATAAGGTACAAGATAGAAGCAATATCCTTCTTTAAAAAAATGGGTCCGGATAACGGAAAAGTACCCTCTAAATTATAGGAAGTAAGTTAAAAAAAGTGTTGGTAAATTAGAGGGAGTTGCTCCACGGTGACTACTTATACAGAAAATCGTCTTTATTTAACTATCATAAGATAAAGTAGCAACATCACTTTGAGTTTTAGATTTTCTCAAGGTTTGAAAGTGTTTAAAACACTCTGTATTTGATGAACATTAGTACAGCTCGTTTTTAAGAGTCTCTTTAACTATTAGGTTGGTGCAAAGTAATACGCGTTCTTTCAGACCTTGTTTCAGAACAGCTTTGTTTTCATCGAACTTTCTTCTTTGGAAAAAATTTAGCACACTTTTAAGAAGTTCTTTTTATGCTCTGTGCAATGTTGGTTAAAACGGGCTTCGTCATTCGTTAAAAAATTATAGAGCTTCACGCAATCGTACTCAAAACCAGAATTTCGTAGCATATACTCTTCTGAGCAGAATTTGAACTCGAATGAAGGCATTCTTTTGAGAATTCAGCTTCTTTACTTAAATGGAATTATCTACATTATGCATGCTTATCCATATTTTCTGAGATCATCTAATTTGAGATATCAACACCTCAACATGGGTAGTCGCTGCATTCATTCTATGGTCCATGTCAATCCATATTTTCTCGATATTTATTATACTTGTAATATGAGTATAGGGGACTATGCGCTGTATCGCAAAAGGTTTGCTGCTTCTGATGGTCTTTGGCGCAATGCAAAATGTGAAATTTTTTAATAATTTACAGCAAGTTGAGTACTTACCCAGCACGAGTTTGCTGGCCATTTCCTTGTCCAATGTTAAGCTTATAAAGCACAGATTGAGCGAACGATGTGGCCTGAAACGAAAAATTGCATTAAGAATGCCAAGAAGTGACTTCAACCCACCTCATCAAATCCGTTTCTCGTCATAGCTTGCGATGAATCCATGAGAAAGTAGACATCAAGCCAGATATTTTTATCAGTGCATGAACATTGATTTAAGGTTGGAGTTTCCAAAAGCGAGCCGGAATGGGCAGCTTGTTGTTTTGGTTCACTTTCAGCTTGTAGTTTAGGTTGGCCCGTATAGGAACAGGGAACATTATAGCCCCTAGTCCAATCATACTCCCAACAATCGGTGGAAACGGTGGAGTATTGTGAGGTTGTACTGTCCGTGGATGCATCCGTGGATGCACTCTCCGTGGTCATCCACGAACAGGGAACATAGCCCCTATACCAGTCCCACACCAAACAATCAGGAGTGGAGGTCTCAGATTCTGTAGTCATGCTTGGCGGCGAAGTCCTTCGCGGTGTAGCTGTCGTCCATGTCTGCGTCGTAGTTGTCGAGGGTATGCAATTCGAAACATCCAAATTATTTTTTCCTTTCACGCCTAGCTTCGATATATCATTGCCGGGTTTCCTCATATTACTTTCGCAGCATGCTAGTCCAAAAAGGCCTGAAAACGAAGATTTTGCGTGTTTGATACCAAAGTTTTTTTGAACGAAAACTTATTAAAAATCATAATCTTTTTTTTAAATTCAATAAAATGCTTTACTTTGGTATACACTGGTATTTTCTGAGAAAATCTTGCACTTTTCATTGTATTTCAAGCCAAAGAAGTTGTTGCTACGTCGCAATGATAAAAATAAAGAAGAGAAGCCGAAATATGTTTTTCGTGAATTCCTCTCATTCAAAAATGAAAGTTTACTAATTCATATTTTAGTTTTGCATTGGCTTTATGAAATGTGCTTTCTATTGCAAGAACTAGTTAGCCAGTAATCTAAAGGTGCTATTTGGAAAAGCGTTCGCTTCGGGACCACCACACATCCCGCTATCTGCGGATTTTTGTATTTAGTTAACGATTCTTTATATATTAGATTTCGGCTAGTTGGATTAGTGTAAATGCTATTTTTTCCATTAATTTTTCTGCTTTTGAGTCGAAAATTTGTTTTTGAATTTTGATAAAAAGCTTCTTTGATATTTGTTACAAAATGAAGTACTTTTTACCAAAATTTATTAAAATTCATGATCTGTAAAAAATTACTTGAAAATTCCTAAAAAGAATTTTTCATATTGGTGCAAGACTTACGTATCAACCTTAGAGATGAGTGTAATTTCAATAAAACTCACCTATAAAAAACAGGGCTGTACTGAAGATGGCCCTCATGGGTGAAAAGACCTAAGAGATATTAGAGCTGCTTAAATAGACAACGATCAGCAACTTCACACTCTTGTCGGAGATAAGCTTTGTAGCGATTAATCTGAATTGTACACAGCGTTTGGCATTTGAGTATCGAATTTCAACATGGAAGCTTTTTTTGGTAAAAAGAAAAACGGCAATCTGATTTCAAGAAATTTAACCACGATAAAAGTCATGAAATTAAATTCTTCAGCAGAGGACCTACAAAATCGGTTATTTATTCGCCCTTAAATCCATTATCTTCTCCCTGAAGCTTCACGGGGCTATTGACATAGTGCTAAAAAATGAAAATAAAATGTGGCCAGCAGACCCTATAAATACCACAGTGCTCTGATAAATTGTGATTATAACATCAAGGACTAGTAACCAGAAAAACTTACGAAGCGCACTTGAAATTTTCTAATATCTTTTTGGTCTTAAAATACAAGGTGTCCCAAAAGTAACTACACACTTTTTGATCGTTAATAACACTTTTCCCAACAACTTTTCCTTAGCTTCAAGTAGTATTCAGTGGAGGAAGCTTCAGCTTAGATTCACATTATGAAGCAAATCACCCATCGCTCTTCATTACTGTAGGATTACGGTAGGGATTTTGAGGGGTTTTGAGCCATTAGTGGCTAGATATTGTTCTAGAATAGATGATCAAAGAGAAGAAAACTTTAATATTAGGCTAAACCATTCGCTGATTATCATTAGGAAATTCGCACTTTACCGTAAGACTTTTTTTGTAATTTTCATTTACCTAAGTAAACCGCTAAGTAAACCGCAACGACGTTTTTCTAGTGTTTTTCAAAACGTGATCAAGCCACTTAAAACTGTTTAAAATTCATAATCTCCGTCTGATAGAGTCAGCATGTCTGAGAACATTGCTACAAGACCTTTCAGATTTTTGAAACTTTTTGTTCAATGTTCAAAGCATCTATTTCACAATTACGCTGTATGTTGGAAGTTCCTACCGTACTCCCTACACAGTAATGGACGGCGATGGATGACTTGCTCCGCACAGACTACTTTGAAAAAATTTCACGACCCATTCCCGGCAAGGGACCCTTTACACGATGAAATTTGTCAGATGACTGAGGAATTAAGTGATTCCCAAAAATGTATTTTTACTGAATTTTATCAGCTAATACTTCTTGTTTAGGATATATAACATAATAAGAGATTATTCTGAACTAAATTAAATTCATTTGAGAATTGTGCTAATTCTTCTCAAACACATGATGTTCCCATTGATTAGGAGGCATTTATCAAAATTAATGCTGTCGAGTAGAAATACACCATTCCTGCAAGACGTTCTTATGCTTTAAAAACTCCAGAATTTTCGGTTCTTCAAAGAGTTTTGCGAGCCCTTTAGACTTCTTGGTCATAAATGTTTACTATAGCGCCATTTACTTCCTTGTGCTGACTTAGTGCTAAAGCATTTCTGCTAGCCTACGCCATTTATCACCTCGATAATCGCTTCGGAGCTGCTTATCTCCAACAAAGCTTCCCTAAAAAGGTCGCATTATGCTCAGCATGCAAAAAATCAACGAGCGCATTACGTGAGAAATGACGTCTTATCAGAATAGAGCGAAAGACTCACTCCAGGATTTTGGATAATCAGCGAGTTCATTTTTCTTTCAAAATTGGAACATGCAAAGGACACGAGGAGTTCCTGTGCCCTTAATATGTATGTGGCATACATATTAAGGGCACAGGAACTCCTCGTATCATATTCGCATATCAGAAACATCTTAAACGTTTATTCACTTTTTTCTTCAAATTAGGTCATAAAGGCTATTTCACTGGATTGATGATCATTCCAAAATTTTCTATAGTGTTTTTTCTTTATCTATCCGTATTTTTGGACAAATTTGTTATGTTTGTACCTAATTTTTATGACTTGTTTCCCAACTTTTCTCTTTCAGACTTGACGCAATCGTTTTTGCGCATAATTTGGGTCAGCTGGCGGGGTACAAATATGCGCAAGCATTGATTTCTGGAAGCGAAATGAAGAAAGTTTACGCATTTCTCAAACGCTGGTTTAATTCGAAATTTCAAAGGTGCAAAAAAACCACTCTCAGTGTGAATCAAATCAAATCTCCGCACAAGGCGGCGTTTCGAAAATGCAAAAAAGCGAAGTCCCCCTGACGTGCGCAAAATTTCACGACGTCCCCTTCAAACTCACATCCGAAATACCGCACCGGCTAGAAAAACGAGACGTCTATTGATAAACTAATTTTGGACCCACAAAAACGATGTCCCCTTTGTTTTTGTCTCAGAAACGATAGGGGCTTGCTTATAAGCTACCTGTGCCGAGCCCTGAATCAAACACATCAAGCCAAAACTGTATAGGTCGTTAGAGATCAACGTAAAAAACAATTTATGTACAGTTTCAGCTTGATGCGAACTGGGAAGCGCGTCATTTCAATTGACCATTTATTCTGGCCCTTGAAATTTCAGAATTGACCATTTTTCAAAAAAAATGCTTGGATTTTCTTTGATTCTATATCATAGATCAAATTGCTTGCATATATGTGTAGCTCACCACCTATAGGTGGTGACGATTGCGTCAAGTCTGAAAGAGAAAAGTTGGGAAACAAGTCATAAAAATTAGGTACAAACATAACAAATTTGTCCAAAAATACGGATAGATAAAGAAAAAACACTATAGAAAATTTTGGAATGATCATCAATCCAGTGAAATAGCCTTTATGACCTAATTTGAAGAAAAAAGTGAATAAACGTTTAAGATGTTTCTGATATGCGAATATGATACGAGGAGTTCCTGTGCCCTTAATATGTATGCCACATACATATTAAGGGCACAGGAACTCCTCGTGTCCTTTGCATGTTCCAATTTTGAAAGAAAAATGAACTCGCTGATTATCCAAAATCCTGGAGTGAGTCTTTCGCTCTATTCTGATAAGACGTCATTTCTCACGTAATGCGCTCGTTGATTTTTTGCATGCTGAGCATAATGCGACCTTTTTAGGGAAGCTTTGTTGGAGATAAGCAGCTCCGAAGCGATTATCGAGGTGATAAATGGCGTAGGCTAGCAGAAATGCTTTAGCACTAAGTCAGCACAAGGAAGTAAATGGCGCTATAGTAAACATTTATGACCAAGAAGTCTAAAGGGCTCGCAAAACTCTTTGAAGAACCGAAAATTCTGGAGTTTTTAAAGCATAAGAACGTCTTGCAGGAATGGTGTATTTCTACTCGACAGCATTAATTTTGATAAATGCCTCCTAATCAATGGGAACATCATGTGTTTGAGAAGAATTAGCACAATTCTCAAATGAATTTAATTTAGTTCAGAATAATCTCTTATTATAGCTGATCACTTTTTTCACTGTATTATCCATCACTCGGTTATTGAGGATGCCCCTACCCCAGTTAATTCAAAAATACAGGGACCTCAAAAAATGTGCACACTTTGAATCTTCGATAATTCCCCTACTTCAGCGTCTTTTGTCGTTTTTTGGGCACCATTCTGTAGAGCTGAATCCAACTTTGGTTTCCAGTATAGAGCTCATCACTTATCTTTTTTCATTACTGTAGGATTACTGTAGGACCTTTGAAGAGGGACTTAAGCCGTAAGAGTCGCATTTCGCCCCAGAAAGGAAACCAAACTAGCCAAAAACTTTCATATTAGGCTAATTAGAGTTGCTGATTACAGTTCTTCATAAGTTGTTTCAGGAAACTAGTAACAACTGCTCTTTCAAGGTTCTTCAGAAATGTGATTACAGCTCTGAAAAGGCATTTTTGTAAAGAGATGTATGAAATCGATATGCTTGAAAATCCTCCTACAAAATTTTTAGATTTTTTCGGAATAAGGTTCGCACCGTAATGCTACACAAGCGAAGAGAGTTGTGATGGCTCCATACTCTGAATCTAATTGTAAGTTAAAGCCAGCTCTGCAAAATAGTACTCAAAGGTCGGCGGAAGACATCGAAGCAAGCGAGTTATTGATGATCGGATAGATTACGAAGTTTATAGTATTCAATCATTGAAATAAAGAATTTATAATAAACAAGGTTCCGTTTTATGATGTTTATGACGTTTGAGGGGGATTTCCAATCTTGTTAAGCGAGCACCGGTCCTGAATTTGTGGGACTCTCGATTTCGTTGTTGTTAAGATTTGTAACTTTCTTGTCAATTTATTGTTAGACTTACAGTTTGGATAACCACCGATTCTTCTATATAACTGTAGCTTTACGGATATCTTGAAAAGGGGTCTTCCTTCCCCTATATTGCCTTAGAAAGCAAACCAAACGACCTAAAAATTGTTACATCAACCTAGTCGGAGGCGCTGACACCAATTATGAAATTACTAAAATTACTATGTATTTTACTGTAATTCGTTCATGAGTTATGGCAACTATACCGTGATAACTGTTATCTTGATGTTCCTTGGAAATGTCATCACATCATTTACAATCCCAGGACTTTGAACATAAGTAGTATCAGCACGCGCAAAACCCTGGTACACAATTTTCGGATGCTAATTACAATGGCAATGTTTACTGTTTATGCGAATTTTTTACCGTAATCCTACAGTGATGAAGGGCATCATAATCTGCCTTGTACTGAAGATCTAAATTGAAGCGAGCTCTACAATATGAAGTGTAAGGACGGCGGAAGCTTTCCACTTAGGATACCTATCACCGGTCAAAGTATACGTTTTTGCAACGCTCTATATGTGAGCTACATAATAGTTTTCCTTGCAATACATCCAACCACATTTTTGTCTGAGTCATGGCTTCTAATCATTTATTGCGAAAAAATAATAAAGCCTCTATTCTCTAGTAGTGCAGTAGTTGTCGGCGCTGCATGGTACACTCTGGCAGACGTAATTCTGGTCATCACTGCAGTCATCGTTGAACCATCCATAGCTGGAAAATCAACGTTTGGTTAGGTAAGCGTCTAATATATTTTTAGCGGCGAACTAAGTTATGCGCCATACTTGATTCACTTGATTCACTTATTCCACTTGATTCATTAGATTCGCTTCACTATTGGTCAAGTCAGCGAATTGACCAGTAGCGAAGCGAATGTTCACTTAATAATCCACTTGATCTACTTCTTTTGATTCCATTGGTTTGATACACTGATTTCACCAAAAGCGAAAAAAGCGAAGTGGATGAAGTGGATCAAGCAGAACAGTTGCATCAAGTATGGCGTGTGCCTAAAAAGCACGCACGGGGGGGGGGAGAGTAGGAAAAATAGTTTGCCCTTCAATTATGGTCCATAAGTATGCAAACAGCTAACTTATTTTGCCTGGCGTCCAAATATTGACTTAGAAAAAACAACTGTGCAAAAAGCTATTCGGGAATGCACTAATATCCAGGAAGACCGCACCACATCTAATTTCAAAGACAGTGTCGCTGCAGAATTTCGTCTTCCAATTTTTCACCTTTTCGGAGCCTTTTTTCCACGAGGAATCCATATCTGTGCTTTTCAGCGCATTAAAAATGCGAAAATGTGCTTTTTCCGAAGCTTTTCTGGTCTGAAATCAGTGGAGTAAACGTATAAGTGGGTGGGGCCTGGAAAGAGGGAGGAAGGATGCGAAAGGCTTCCGGCGTATCTTTACTGAATGCGAAACTGAAAGGTTTCGGAAAAAGCTGGTTTTCGCCATTCTCATGAGCTGAAAAAATAACAGGTAAGGATTCCCTATGGCGAAAAGGCTCCGAAAAGGTGAAGAACCGGAAAACGAAATTCCGCCGAGACACTGCCTTTAACATATTGACGATTGTTTAACACACATAGTGTGTCAAGCAAAGACTGTGTCAGACCGCTTGGCACACATGATGTGTCAAGGCTTTTATTTCGTTGAAATGACGACTATTTTGCTACAAGCTTATTCCAGGATTTTTCTTTGCGCTGTATGTAGAAGTAACCGCCATCTTTCTTGTCAGCCTTTTAGAGCTACGTAGGTATATTGTAGATGGCAGTACAAACGATTCAATTTAAAAATATTGTCTGGTTTGTGAGGGGCCTCGTTCCAAACGGTAGGCGTCAATTGTTAAAGGCAGCGTCCCACCAGATTGGGGGGGGGGGTACCTGGCTCTGGTCTTAATGTAATAGTAGACCCCCTAACTAAACGACGACAGAAGTTTGCAGCACGAAAGGGGGTCTACGAAATCTACAAACTGCCTCCCAAGTGGCCGAAATTATCTAACGGTGGCCCGAACGCCGCCCACAGATTAATTTCGAACCGCAAGGCCAGAGCAGCGCATAGTGCCCACTGTCATGAGTGCAGAGTCCCACAACGACTCTGCGTCTCTACCTTGCATGCATCTCGTACTCGCCCGAGCCTACCGTAAGATTCGGATATGTAGACTTCATAGACCCCCTTTCGCGCTGCAAACTTCTGTCGTCGCTTAGTTAGGGGGCCTACTTTTACATTGATAAGAGCTACCCCCATTCAATCGGTGGGACGCTGCCTTTAAGGAGAGCGCAAACAATGCCCACACTTTCTCCGAAAAATTTTTGCGGTATCGATGGAACAGCCACTGCTCAGATAATCGCCGAGGGCAGGCGGCCCTGCGAATTTTGAGCAAGCGGGCACCGGGAAAATAGTTCGCTGATTTTTTTGCGGTCCGCTTGCAGAAATTTGAAATAATTTTGGCCAATTTTTGGACGAACGCTTGGAGAAGAATTGCGGTTTTTCCTTTGCAGGGTTATTGGGGGCCGCACGGTCCTTTGTGGAGGGCCGCGCAGCACTTGGGTACCTTCCGCTGGGGGAAGGTTCCCCAAACTTGGGTAACCAAACCGTCGATGACACCTCTGTCACATAGAGTCTCGCCTTTTCTCGGCGTATGCCCGAAACTGCGTAAAGAGAGTCCGAGCGCTTGCTGAAAGTTTGGCCAACGCTCGCTGAAAGAAATTATTTGCCGAGCGCTTGCAAAAAATGCTATATTGCTGCCCGCTGGCAGAATATGCGACCTTAAAGAAGTGCCGCCTGCTGAGTTTGGCCACGCCCCAAAATTCTGCTGACCGCCTGCAGAAAAGCGCGAGTTTGCGGACCGCTTGCCCCCGGCGATTATCTGAGTAGTCGCATGCTTAAGTTGAGTTTCTGAAAAATCTTACCTGAATCCGGCATACTGGTACATGTACACGCACAAGCCGGCATTAGCATTAGGATATCCTGGTGCCCACATTTGGAAATCATAGTATTGCTAAATTTCAATAATCTTCGACTATGGAATAGAGATGATTCATTTCTTACATCCAGATATGTTCCATCAGCCCATTGGTAATACCCATTGACATACTTCAAACCAATCCAGAATTTAGTTTTCGATGGAAATACTGAAAAGTAATTTTTAAGCAAATTCTCTTTTTTTAATCTGACAAGCATTATAGCTGGCACAATTGATCACCTGTGCTCAAGAATTGTGACTTATCTCTGCTTTCAACTTTTGCGAGAACAGCATTGTGATGTTGTCGACAGTTCTTAGCAGCAAGAGTCTAAAATAAAATTTTAAGCAATAATCAAAGCTAAAGGAGATTAGCAGTAGCAGTATACCTGGATTGCAGATATGGGAACGGGTCTATAGCAGCCACCAGTAGGTACAACATCACCTTGATTGAATGGCAGATAGTTTGTAGGACAGAAGCAGTTAACTAAATGGGCATGTTAATGATATTTGAAATTTATTCTTATCATGCCAATGTGCTCCAGTCGCTTTGAAAAAAAGTAAGATTTTGCATTATTGCAAAGAAAAAAGCCACCTTTAACCTCCGTTCCGCTACTTTGAAGTCAATCTTTAGAATGCAATGAAAATCTTGATCAAATTGTCTTATCTGGTTTATTTCTCTATCATAACTGGCATACTCAACTGTACTGGCTGTCCCAAAAAAATGTGAACACTGTTTGATTGTTAATAACTCCCTTGCTTTCATTTCTTTCGCCGAGATTGAGGCACCATTTCATAGAGTGAGGTATAACTTAGATGTGTAGCATGAAGCGGATCACCATTCTCTCTTCGTTACTGTAGGATTACGGTGGGAACTTCGACAAGGATTTTAGACCATTGGAGGCCATATTCTCCTCGGAACAAAACCAAACAAGCCAAAAACTTTTATACTATGGTAAGAAAGCCGCTGATTTCGAATATGAGCTTTCCGCTATACTGTGATGATTCTTTCCAAATTTATTTTAGGTAAACCGCAACAACTGAATTTCCAGCATTTGTCAAAAATGTGATTACACCGTCAAAAAAACTAAGAACACTCGTAAAAAGTTGTGCAATGGAATCAGCGAGCGCGAGAACCTTAGTACACGGTATTTCAGATTTTTGAAAAAAAATTTGTCAAATGGCATATTTCACAATAGATCCACATGCTATAAGTTCATACCGTAATCCTACAGTAGCGAACAGCGATCGGTGATTCGCTCCCTACTAAAAATCTAAGATGAACCTCGCTCTACAGAATGGTGCCTCAAGCTCGGCGAAAGACATGAAAGCAACGGAGTTATTAACGAGCAAACAGTGTTCACATTTTTTTGGGACACCCTGTATATCAACTGATATGGTAGTGGAAATTTTGCCTACAGTACCCCTACAGTAACCCAACATGTTGTGACGTGCAGGCATAATTTGTCAAAATGAGAAATTCTTTAGATTCCTTCAAAATTTCTTGATTAGATTTTCAAAAATCTGAAGGGAGAATAAAGAGGAGTGATATTCTTTTTATTGAACAAAAATTTACTAAGTCTCATATATAAAGCTGAATGTCTGTTTGTCTGTCTGTCTGTCTATCTGTATGTCTGTACGTATGTTCCGAATAGAAAATTCCATTTCTGAACCGATCCGGACCAAACTTGGCACACATACACATCGGGTCCCGGCGGGTGTCATAGGCCACTTTTCGTCATCGATCGATAACGAAAAGTGGACTGTGACACCCGCCGGGGCCCGAAGTGTATGTGTGCCAAGTTTGGTCCGGATCGGTTAAGAAATGGAATTTTCTATTCGGAACATACGGCGGAGCCGGGTAAACCAGCTAGTCATATATAAAGCTTTCAAAAATCGTGAAAATGGCGCGACCGCACGCGATACGCGCGCACTGCCGACAACCGCATTTTTTTGGTTTTCATCTCAGCTCAAATGGTTTTTCTGCTTACGTATGATAGTATTAGGTTGGCTAATAAGTAAGTTCTTTTTAACATGCAAATTTAAATCTTTACAACAATTCAAATAACAGCTATTCAGCTAAGTTATTTTCGTGAGAAGATATCCTCGAGCCTCTAATCTGATATATCAAATAGTCAAGATTTTCTGTTAGCGAAACATGACAGTTATAACCTTATATGGTCAGAACTTTTGAAAAATCGCTTTTTTGATTTTCTAGCCTTAATTCTCAGCCTGCAGTGATTTGGTACTAACTGGTGAACCAAAATAAGATTGTGACCTGCTATTTTTGAATTTCTGTAGTCAAAATTGTGAAAATTTCCACGCATTTGCGCGTGAAGGTCAAATTTTGGGCACTCTCGAATTTGGCCACCTATGGCCATGCAAATGGGTTAAGATTCAAAAATTTGTTGTGTGGGCAGCGATTCTACGCTTTACACCCGACTTCAATTCGTTTTTTGGAGCGTGATTTTTTCAAAAATTTGAGGAAAAAATCTGGCTTATTTTCTTTCCTTCATCATTTCATTATCAAAAAAATTATTTTTGAAAAAACAGAGTCAACCATCCGACTCTCCTTGATTTGCTCTTTTCAGTGATTCCATATAATGAAGACAAAAATATATACACACAAAAATTGATTTATGACAATTCTACAAGCCGCTGAAAACGACCGAACTTATTTTTTTTACCTAACCTAATATTTAAACTTTAGAGGTAACTGAGTTGAGCGTTAAGGTGATGCCTTTCCGTATGAGTGATTTATGCTCCTATGAGCGCAATGACCGCAGTCAAATTTGTCATCACGGTTTTATATATGACCTATATAGCAATTTTTTAACCGATTGATCTATCGTTTCTTTCATATTCATCCACTTCCACCATTCATTTCAACACTTCATGCCACACTCTACTTTTAGTAGAACTTACTTCTGCAGAAAGCTTGTCGAACTTGATCGGTTGTAAGATTTCCAAAGCGATTTGTAAATGTATATGCCGGCCCGCTAGAGAGTTTGTCCAACAAAGGCACCGGCTCACCGTGTTCTTGCAAATATTCTGAAAGTAAATCATATTTTTTTGTAGCTTGTAGTTTCAGCCAGTTCTTTTTAGTTTTTACTAAGAAAAAGGAGAAAAATCTGTATTTCCATCTATTTTCATCTCCACTTGCATTCAATTCTAAATTCGTACAATAAAGTTTAGTCTAGCAAAAATTGAAAGTGAAGTTTAAGACTTTTTCTCATACAGCTTCCGAAAGCAATTCCATTTTGTTGGCTTACCTACGGTAATGATGAAACCACCATCTTCGATAAAGGTTTTGGCAATCTCAGTTGGATCATTGTATTTGCCGCTCCTGAAAAATTGAAATCTCGATTCGTTTGAACTAAAATGCTTGTAAGGAAGTAAAAGATACTTACTCATAAGCCGAAGCAACGATAACCATAACTTTTTGTACATTGTCTCGATGCGATGATGTTTCAAAGCTTTCTGCAGCTAATCTTATGGCACTGAAAAATTTGTTATCATTTGATAAAATTCCAAGATTTTGTTTGGATAGAAAAGCAGCTAAGCTTCCAAAGGTTTGCTAATGAACTCACGACTCAATATTTGTTCCTCTGTTGCCATCGTAAGTAAGGTCAGCGTTATTGAGCATGTCGTCGGATGATTGGAATGCGGTCAAATCATAGATTTTGTTTGCGTTGGCCGAGTATGAGATGAAGCTAAAAAAAATCTTTATTTAAATATTTCTTGCAAGATGAGATTCTGAGGAAAAGAAAATGTAAAGCTGCAAGATTTGAGAATGTAAAAAAAACATGTGAAAATAGTAAAGGACAAAGCAGACTTTTGAAATATTCAAATTTCACACAAGCTTCTCCTCAAAGACAGCGTCCCTCCAAAATTTCACCTTCCATATTTTTGACATTCTGGGCCTTTCCATGGCCTGAATTAAACTTACAAAGCTCAAAATGTGAAAAACTCCCAAAGAACCGTCCTTTGGCAAACCTTGCCTAGAAGGCGTGGGCGACTCTTATTCTTTGGATGGGCGGAGCTTGATAGCTTAGGCGTGGCTTGATAGTACTTTTGAAATTTTCAAGCCATTTTCTCTATTCAGAAACAACAATGAAGGATCGTATCAACGCAGATGCTCTTCCTTTGGGACCTACATTCAGGCTAGGTACTAATCGGGTACATTTTTCCTGGATGTTGCTCTTATCACGATGGGTCCCACCAGCGGTGTCACTTGAACTTATTGAGGACCACGGGACAATAATCTAACTCTTACTGATTAAGCATGCGAATGAGCTAGGGAACGCCCTGCTAAATTTAGAGAGGCTTTCCGAAAAAGATCCCTGCATTTACTTACCCGGCACGAGTCTGTTGGCCGCTTCCTTGTCCAATGTTCAGCTTGTACAGCACAGATTCGGCGAAGGAGGTAGCCTTGAAGAGAAAAATTCGTGCTTGTTTGAAAAGATATTTTTTTTTCTATGATTGCTGTGATGATAACGGCTGTTCCCAAGACTCCAATGTGTCTGCTACAGCTAGCAAAAATGTCAATTTCTATCTAGGAAAAATTGCATTCTGGCATTTTGCGGCTACCCATGACTTGGAAGCAGATCTGTATTTGCGAAAGACCAAAGAGCACTAGATCACGAAAGTACACATGAAGCAGCAAAAAAATGGCCATAATTTTGTATCAACCATTAGTTTTATTAACGTACCTCATCGAAGCCATTAGTAGTCATAGCTAAAGATGAGTCCATGAGAAAATATACGTCTATCCAGATATTTCTCTCAGTGCATGAACATTGATCCAAGAGAGTGCTTTGAGACGGGCTGAGAGTAGAAAAAATATAAGTTGTTGTTGCACTCAACGTCTATAGAAGTTCACGTTCAATGTGTTTGGCCCAAAAATTGTAACTGACTCGATTGTGGAGGTGTCCCAGTAATTCCAATCCTCCTCTTTTTTCTCAGGCGCACAACATGCTAATCCAAAAATGCCTAAATTGATGACAGATGAATTGGGAAAATAAGATGGTTGCAGAAATCTCACCTATGAAAAACAAAACCGTGCTGGAAATGGCCCTCATGGGGAAAAAGGTCTGATAGCGATTGAAGTTGCGTTAAATAGAGAAAGAGCAAAGACCTCCCACTTTTCGGAGATAAGCTTTGCGGCGATTATTCAGACTCATGGGGTGACCAGAATCTAGAACATAAAAGCAGGAAGGTACCGGTTTTATTCACAGTTATTTGGCTCGTAATAAGCCAGAATCAGCCATTGGAATCACCCTACAGCGAGAAAAAAATCTTTTTATTACCTTTTCCGCTAAAGATCTTATAAAAGTCTATAGACTCACTAGTTTTTGTTTGAGAAAGTCCAAGAAAAAGATGATTGAGAATTCGATAGCCTTTTAGAGCCCTGAATGATTTTTCTTGTGATTTTCACGAACTGACGTAGAATTTATTCATTTATCCACTTATCATTACACGCATAGATGCACCAAAAAAGTCAAAAAAATGCAAGATGTGATCTAATTTGGCACTCCTCCAGAAGATTGATTCTTTGGCACTAGAATCACACTTCTATTTGAAAAAAATTTGTAATTTTCTGCAAATTTGTTTTCTTGTAATCGTTACGCAACACATCAAATGACTTTTATAACATCACCAAGGGTAAGTTTATAAAAGGCTCTCACACTAGTTTCTTTGAAAGGTACCCATAATGACACTATTTTGAAGTTGATTTAACGCTAATCTGAGCATTCTTGCTATCCTAAGCCTTTTATCAACTCGATTGTCACCTTGAAAGTGTTATCTCGTCCAAACACTAGCTCCGAAAAGGTCGTATTATGCACAGCTTGCAAGAACCAATAATCGAGAAAGTGGAGAATTCGAGGCTTTTGTTTTGCTTCTTGGAAAATCCTCTTCTAGGGAATTCTCAGAGCAGAACATTTTACGAATTGGAAATTTAGCTCATTTTGTATTTTTTTAGTAAATAAGTTTGCTATGTAGGCCCTCTACTATGTTTCAAGTTTCCAGAGTTTTTCGAAAAGACAAGAGTTACTGTGCATTTTGACAACATAATTCTTTACATTATCCTCATGTAAGCCGTTTGATGGTGGGGAGAAAATATAGACATTCTGTTGGTATGATTTTCGGATTTCCTGAGCTAAACGTATAAGAAATAAATTCATCACTATCATGTCAGGTTATAGACAATTGTACAGGAATTGAAAGATAAAAGCTGCTGCATGACGAAGGCGCAATCAGGGCTCGGAACGAGGTGGCTTACAAGCAAGCTGGGTATCGTTTTTGGGACGAAAAGCAAAGGGGGTTTCGTTTTTGTGACCGAAGAGACACGGAAAATTGGCGACGGCGACCTTTTTTTTTAGTCGACGTTTCGTTTTTTGGGGGATTTTGGGGAATTTTTCAGGTTTTTAGAGGAAATTTGGTTGAGGGTCAAAGGGGAATTCGTAAAAATTCCCAAAAGTCAAGGGGGACTTCGTTTTTTCCATTTTCATCTAGCCACCTCGTGCCGAGCCCTGGGCGCAATACCTTTAGGCGCGATCGCGGCTTTATTAGCCGCAGAACGCATGAGGCGTAGGATTTACAACGGTGAGGATACGCGCGCACCGCGTTTGCGCCCGCTCGACTAATACCGCTTCTGGGCCTTCGTCATGCAGCAGCCTTTATGTAGCTTTATCTTCAGGTCAACTTTGATCATACCTTTGGAAGAATACGGCATCGCGAGTTTTCAATAAAAAAAATCATTATCTCTTCCATGTAGCAATACCTGCTTAAAGGCAGCGTACACCCAAAAGTTAAGTTACCCATACTCTCTATACCGTGTATATACAGGGCCCAGAAGAAGACCAACTGCTTTGGTCTGGTCTCCCAATGTTGTTTCTGAGCGGAGAAAACCCGCCTGATTTTTCCCTAGGAATCGGGTTTTTTTGGGACTTGTGGAGGATTTTAATGTCATAACTGTATTCAGGAGCACGAAAAGGCCCCATAATGACAAAAACATCGAAGGCGAAGTTTTGGGTGTACGCTGCCTTTGAAGCGTCTTAGGCTGCTAGGACCGTAAGGGTAGATTCTTATATGATATTAAGTTCTGTGCTCATTTGTTCACTTTGGAAATATTCAAAGCTCGGCATCTAAAGACGGAAGCAGATATCAAACACAGATTTGGAGCGTCTAATGATTTACAAAATTGGGAACTCATCTAAAAAAGGCCTCCTCAATTAAAGATACATTCCTTAGAAGCTACGCTTATTGAAGCACTAGCTGGCTTACCCGGCTCCGCCCGGCCCTGTCAAAAACGATAAAGGTTCCATTTTTATCTCTCTACACCTTTACTAGGCTGTTGCATAAGTTCTGTCCGATTTTTTTGCCTCATGTTTGAAGCAGCTGTTCTAAGAGAATTTCATCTCTAATTCGATACGGTTGGTATCATTGAAAAGTGCTTTCCTTGCGCTTTCTAAAGCATACCAGAATTTAATAAAATTCTTAGTGTACGGAGATCACAGGCCTAAAATCTCTAAGTGGCCGAGGTACGTTCTATCCCTAGAAATATGTCCTTGCGAGGATATCTCCACAATGCGCCCTTCAAGTCAGGTTCTTTCATTGGCTTCGGAATAAGGGTATGGAATGCTAGTATATGCAGAAGTTCGGTCCCATGAAGAATACGTCTTGCTAGTGAAATTTATCCTCGAACATAAATCTTTGGTATAGATGTTTTACAAGCAATAACTTTCTGCGAATAGAAGTAATCGACAAGCTCAAAGTTGGAGGTGCTAGGGCAAAGCAAGAGCTAACAGGGCCCATCCACCAATTCCTTTTCGGCGCTCACGTCAGTTGTAAAACGTTCGTAGTTCATAAATAGGCATGCACACATGTGCTGAAGCGAGGTCAAAAAGTGGCTAATTTTTTGTTCGGTCAAGAAAATCTCTCGGCAGCGCAAACCCTATGGGCTCTTTTATGTTGCATAATAATCTACGAAAATTTCTCTATCCATCCATTATTAGAAAAGATGCCTATCAATTTTCATAAGGGAGCGTTACCATGTCAAAATAGACAGATTCGAAGAAAAACGCTGCGAAGTTTTTGCATTCTTGGTTCTTCCTTAACAAAGATTTGCGCAGATCTCAATATGCATTTTTTAGCCAAGGGACTGCTCAACACATAGAAACTAAGACCTTGGAAAAAAGTTGACTCTGAAAGAAGTTATGACATTTTAAACTCAAAAATTCAAATCGGACAGAACTTATGCAACAGCCTAGTACCTGTGCCCACTTTCTACGTGAAATTCCCTACTCCCGCTGTGTTAGTAACCAGTATGCTCGCCTACCTTCCTCACCCCCGTAGCTCAAATTTGCAAAAAAAACAATAAAATTGATGAAAGTAAGGATAATTCTAAAAACCTATGGCGTTATTCGGCTATCCGGGCCCTTAAATGTTTTTGTGATGGGTCTTGCTAAAACTCGGTATGTGGGGGTTAGTCAAACCGCTGTTGACGAATCAAGTAGTCATTTCGCGTGGCAGCGGGTAAAAATCATGAATCTGCCTGAAATCATGGCAGGGAAATACCTAAAATGCTGTTTCAAGAAAGTCGTCCTCAATCCCTAGGATAACGGCAATTCGTGTGGTATAAAAGTTCCATACCACCGTAATGCCTTCTTTTATAGGACCACTGCCGCGCGCGATGCACCCTTCGACGGCTTTTGCCTAAGCAACAGGGGGAGGGAGATTTGCCGCGTGCGTTACGCGTTGGGACAGGTTATCAGAATGGCGCTGGAGACCGCCATGCAAAACGACAGTTTCCTCACTTCGTGAATATCTGGGGTCTAAATTGGCAAAGCGAAAAAATGTCCATTCTAACCCTGCAACTCACCATAGCTTCACTAATGCGTTATAACAGCGAGCAAGCCATATTCATAAGCGATATACTTGTGAACCGTTGCAGGTAAGGTTTTGAGCAATTCTGGAACTTCGATCCATCTACCCCACCGTAACCCAAAAAAATGCACTACCCTGCGAAATCAGCATGTTCGTGTTCAGCGCGCTAAATGACCACTCTAGACGAAGTTTAAAGCAAATCTGTGTTTTCGACCCCATGCCATATAACCACCACAACTTTATGAAAAAGTTCCAATATGCAGAGAGAGATGATATTCGTAATTAGCATGTCGAATAAGCCATATGTATCGAACTCCAACTGAATTCATGATTTTGACTTCCTACCGCACACCTATCGTAACCACACGGGAAGACCTTCTGTGGAGAAAGTGTGATATCTGTAATCAGCATGCAAAGGGCCGGGCATACTTCACGAGATTTTAGTCGCGACGCGATTTGGCAATCGCCAGAAGTGTTCAGATCCAACATTAGCAAATTGCACATGCATAGTGTGTATAACTTACGTAAACTGATGAAATGTCCTATCTTCTGTACATTTATAATGTGCTTACAATGAGTTATGGGCACCTGGAATATTGCCAAATTGCGTCGCGATTGAAATGCTTGAAGTATGCCCGGCCCTTAAGATAACCCTTACACGAACTTTGAGCAAGCTCTAGCACAAAAAAATTTTGGGGCCCGGGTAGCCGAATAGCGCCAAACTAATATCGAACTCGGCATGCTCGGTCACCCCCCTGTGCCAAATCCCAGCCCCGTAGCTCAAACTTTGCAAAAAAATCGATAAAATCGATATCGATCGATGACGAAAAGTAGCCTATGACACCCGTCGGGGCCCGATGTGTATGTGTGCCAAGTTGGTCCGGATCGGTTCAGAAATGGAATTTTCTATTCGGAACATACGTGCAGACAGACATACAGACATACATACAGACAGACAGACAAACAGACATTCAGCTTTATATATAAGATTATAGTTTCAAAAAGCAATTGCTTGACTCATATCTGAAAGGAGATGAGAGATAAGAGATGATATGTGAGATAATTCAAGTTGAAGGAATTCTTTCTGAGAATGTATGAGCATTTCATGGCTAATTCACAATTGCGCCCAAGGCAATGGCTGTATTTCGAGTAAGCATTTCCTCATACCGTTCATGGCGCTATTGCTGCAACTATTTCGATACAGTTCATCCTTAGCTGTTCACTGTTAAAGGCAGTGTCCGGGGAAAAAGTCGATGAGATTTTATGCTTACCCGGACCTAATCTATATGCTGAATCCGAAAATCCACACTGAAGATCGCAAAAACGGTGAAAAAGGGCTTTAACGCAGGAGGGATGTCAGTGGCGGGGCCTTCCCCACTGTAAATCCACTCTCCCAGCTTTCGGAGCGATCTTCTCCCTTCATTTCAAGTCGCGAATTCGCTCGGGCTGTGGTGATGTTGGGACGGATAGCCGAAGCTGGGAGCGCGAATTCACTGTGGAGAGGACACCGGTCACCTGAAGATCGCTCCTACGTTAGAGCCCGGGTGTATGCCCTTCTGAACCGCTTTGTCCTAGCGCTAATTACTGTGCCCGGGCGGCGCTAATTACTCTGTGTTTCTTATAATCTATCAGAGATCTTATATATAAAGCTGAATGTCTGTTTGTATGTCTGTATGTCTGTCTGTACGTATGTTCCGAATAGAAAATTCCATTTCTAAACCGATCCGGACCAAACTTGGCACACATACACTTCGGACCCAGGCGGGTGTCATAGGCTACTTTTCGTCATCGATCGACATCGATTTTATCGATTTTCATCGATTTTTTTGCAAGTTTGAGCTACGGGGCTGGGAGTTGGCACAGGGTGGTAATCGAGCATGCTGATTACGAATACAATATTAGTTTTTGGAAACATCCATTACTTTTACCGATTTTATCACTTATTTGCAAACTTTGAGCTACAGGGTTGGGAGTTGGCACAGGGGGGTAAGTGGGCATGCTGATTTCGAAAACAACACAGGGAACGGGAAATGAAGTGTGGAAGTGAGCACAGGGAAAGGCTGTGCAGGGATAGGAACTCTATTACAGTGTTTTGACAGGCCCAAGCGAAGCCGGGTAAGCAAGCTAGTTTCAAATATTTTCGAGCATTCCAAAGCAAGCGAGGCACACGAATAACGATAGTAACGATATTTGAATTATGAAGACAAATGGAAAAGTCGTATTTTTTTACTGGCCTTTCGTGATTTCTTCGCCCCCACTTTTAACCATGAAGTGCACGTGTAAGCTGAAGAATTTACCTAAGCCGCCCACGTATAACATTTTTGAGTTTCTCGAAATCTTGTTTAATTCTCTTCATCATAAGAATGCCTTTGCAGTCCAATTCAAACGTCTCTAACGGCAGCATAGCTCTCGCCTACCCAAGCGCCGCAGCAGCGCCGACCAATCAGAGGCGCGCAGTAACTAGGTTGCTAATGTTAGCGGTTCAGAAGGGCCGTCTTTCTTAGAGCCCATTTTCGCCATTTTGCCACTTCTTTCAAATGTAGATTTTCTGATTCAGCATAGCGAATAGCCCCGGGTAAGAACAAAATCGTCGATTCGATTTTTTTGCCGAACACTGCCTTTAAGAAAAAGTTGAAGTCTACTTGGTTAATATTAACTACCAAAACTACTTGATTCTTTTGTGATACGGCTAAGTTAGGTCAACTCCAAATCTCTATGTTAGGGTGGGTGCAGAGTCCAGCACGGGGTGGGAGGGGGGGGGGGGGCAAATATCAAGCTGGAAATCGTTTGTGTGAAAAAGCAAAGGAATTGTCGTACACATTTTAGTACGCATTACATACCCCTTAGACATATTGAGCCCGTGAAGACCATATTTTTACACAACTGACGTGTTATACATGATCGTGTTTGAATTCGCAAGAAGATCAAGTGATAGAAGGTGCGTAAGCCTTCTTATGAAAATCTCCCAAGATCAAAGAATGGTTGGCTCGCAGGTGTTACTCAGACCTAGTGCCGCAGGCAGCCGCCAAAACTGGCGCCAACGCCGGGCGAAATAGGGCGGCGCCGCCCTGTAGCGCTATTATGGCGCTCGCCGCTGCAGCTAATGCTTGAAGAGAGATCTCACGACAGCCTCGAACCTCATCGCGCTGAGGTGCAAAAAACTCTCGATCGCGCGATTGTCACAAAACTTATATCGATCAGCACCGCAAAAAAATTTAACCCACAGCCCGGCTTTCCGGAACGGTGATCGGATGGGCGCGCACAAAAGGGCGGGCATGGATGGGAGTCCTCGTGCATCTTCACTATTCCGAAGCGATTTTCTCGCTTCCAAAGGGGCATTTTGCGCCGCGACTTGGGCATTGGATTGATATGGGGCCCTACTATCATATACTGCCAAAAGCACAACACATTCAACTGAGGGTGGACGGTGCCTTTGAGCCCAAGATTTGTATCAATTCTTTATTGGCTAAGTTTTGGCGAATTCGCCTTCGTCAGAGCCTGTAAAATCGAAGTTCAAGTAGTCTTTTCACCCAGATGTTGATAAAACAGTCAGCTTAACATCCGATCGAGATAGAGTAACAACGCGGGCTACGGTAATTGATACCAACCTCGGAAGACAGCTTGAGAGTCGAAATGAACACGATCGAACAACATCGTTCCTCCTCTATTTTTAGGTGTGCTTATTCTGTATCGAATCCTCGTAGGCACTGATAGCACGATAGCTCTTGCGTGATAGCAATGCACTCTTCCTTAGGTTTTTTGGGTTTTTTTTTCGTTTGGGTTATTTCGCTTATCCAAAACGCCTCTAAAGTTTTGCGTGCTAGGGTATTAGGCTCAAAAGTAAAATCTTGACATCAGTTTGAAACGCTACATTCTCGTGCCGTGTCATGCGGTGCGAGCCCCAAGACGTGTTCACATTTTTGTAGTTCGTTTAGTTGTTCTTTTACACGGCAGCAAAGAGGGCGCCCAGTTTCACCAATGCAAATATTACCGCATGATAAGCATGTAATGATATGAACTACACCTAAAATCATACAATCATTTCTGCCTGACTGGGCATGCCACGCAGTGTTGGTTTAAGCACGTGCGATCGTATATGTGACTTCGTATCAAGCATTTCTTAAGATTGCTAGGCGGTATATCAATATCCTGCCCATTCAATAGATCGGCTTTTTTCAAGCAACGACGCACTGCGTTACTGAATTTGTCAGAAACGTACGGCAGACAAAACCCTATCTTATCTTCGTCTTTTCAATTAGATCGATGATAGTCAAACCCGCGCGCCTTCGCAAATTTCTCGCCTGAGTAGCCGTTCAACTTCGCGATTTTCATCGCAATAGCGATACAATGAAGGCTTCTCACAACTAAATGATACTCGAGCAGCTGTTTTATACATTTCATTTATCACTGTTTCTCACAACTAAATGATATTCGAGGAGTTCTTTTATACATTTCACTTATCACTGCTCCTCACAACTAAATGATACTCGAGCAGTTCTTTTATACATTCTACTTATCACTGCTTTATTCATTTTTCTTGGGTGAGCGGATAAGTTATGTATTATGTTTTTGATACTGGGTTTTCGCTACTACTTAGTCTTGTATTCTCATGTTGGGTGGATTTTTACAGTAAGTTACGCTAACCAGCTCTTGTTGGGCTTTTCTCGCGTAGATTTGATGCTGGGATACTCCTGATTGAGGATATCGAAAGAAGTATCCACTTCTGCTTGGTGGAACATACTATGCAACAATCGTCGATATATCTACAATACAGCAGCGGACATCGTCTAAGTAGTGGTGCCTCTATCTTGGACATGAACACAATTGCAAGAATTGGCGCCAGACGCTGCCCCACTGCTAAGCCTCGAACTTGTTTAGAGTATTGTCCGAAACATCTAAATACGGTGCATTGTAAGCATGCATTTGAGAGAGACATCATAGCCGCTATGTTCTCCGTACAATTTAGCGAGGATTGATGTTAGTAGCTCACAGAAGGCCTGTATTGCAGCATCGTTTGAAACATTTGTATATAACAATGTGATATCTAGTGATTCTTTAACGCAATTGCGGCTTAACTGTGACGTGCGAAGACGTTCGAAGAGCATGTTGGTATTGGTAAGGTAGGCAGGGACATAGTAATTGCGCCAAGATTACGTTGAGAAGCCATGCAATTTTACGGTGGCCCCCTGCGCCTGTAATGATTGGCTTTACCTTGAATTTGCGTAGATTAGTTGACGTTAGTCCTGCTGAGGGCGCTTTATGTGTTTTGACTAGAGTATAGAGAACAGGAAAGGCAGGCAGATTGTTTTTGAAACGCCTAATGATGCTTTTAGTTGGCCCAGCCGAACGAGCAGTCTCTAGCCACACCCTATTTAGGAGGCGACATTGCTTTTTGAATTCATCAACATAAGAAGAGGGTACATATAGAGGGTGTACCAAAAAGTGCCAACTGTTTGATTGCAAATAACTCTCTTGTAACGAAGTGTTTCGAGAAGCTTTGAGTACCGTTTTGTACAGCGAGGTTGAACTTAGACAGTATGCAGCGAATCATCAATCGCTCTACATTGCTGTAGGATTACGGTAAGAACTTCCAGCATATGAAACCAATGTGAAATATACCACCTAACAAAATTTTTTCAGAAAATCTGAAAAATCGTGTACTAGGGTTTTTGCGCATGCTGATCCCACCTGACAACTTTTTACGAGTGTTTTCAGCTTTTTTGACGGTGTATTTACATTTCTGACATGCTGGGATTGAGTTTTAGTTACCGGGGGATAACATTGGAAAGAAGCATAGCATCACAGTAAAATGGGAATTTCAAATCCGAAATCAGCGGCTCCCATTGCTGTAATATAAGAGTTTTTGGCTTGTTTGGTTTGGTTCCGAGGCAGAATATAGCCTTCGATGGCCTAAAATTCTTGTCGAAGTTCGTACCGTAATAATACGGCAATGAAAAGAGATCGATGATTCACTCCATACTGTAAATGTAAGTTTAACCTCGCTCTACAAAACGGTACCTAAAGCTTCTCGAAACACTTTATTACAAGAGAGTTACAATCAAACAGTGAGTACATTTTTTGGAACACCTTGTATTTAACTTATCGTAAATGTTAAATTAATATTAATAATTAATAATAATAATAATAATAATAATAATAATAATAATAATAATAATAATAATAATAATAATAATAATAATAATAATAATAATAATAATAATAATAATAGCAATAATAATAATAATGTTAATTAATACAGTTTAGCATGTTTGAAAATAATCACTTTACTTAGGCGGTTCAACGCTGGGAATTCCCAGAATTTGCTAAAACTTGGCCCGTGGTGATTATTTGACGTGATAATCACGAAAGTGACTAATTATGCAAGGTAGAGTCTTTATGCATGCCTACGGAAGGCAAACGATAATGTTGGTGGTGGTGGGAGGGGGGAGGGGGGTATTGAGACAGAAGATAGGGAGAGGGATCGTATCCGGCGCTTGTGTGCCGCGCCTTTTGCTCGACCCTGGTCATATCTCGCCACTTTAGATACTTTCTTCTTTCTCTATCTTGCTTATGAATGTTCCCATAACCTTATACCTGCGCATAGTGGGTGCCAGGTTACTGATGTATGTACAAGATTGGTGTTTTGTATGCATTTTGCTCATCTTCAAGTCGTTTATCTTCCTGAGAAGTGCTAATGCTGCAAAATTGTACTAAGGATATACTACGGCACTGCTAAGCATGATTCGACAGGAGAGATGGAATCTGAAAATTGTGAATTTTTCGATAATCTTCCGAGCATGGTTCATCAAAAATTTCGATATTTTAAGATACTCTTATTTCTACTATAAACATGTTTAGCAGTGCCGTAGTATATCCTCAGTACATTTTACAGCATTTTGCTAATTTGTTCCCGCATATGATTTCTAGAAATGAAATATCAAAGATAATTCTTCATTCAGGAGTTAATTCAGAATGGAAAATTTGGTAAAAGTTCATTTTTCAAATAGAGTCTGAAATTGCAATGGAATTCAATATGGTACTTTTGGAATCAGCTTAGCAGATTTTTCCCCTCTTATTTTCCAATCTTTCCTGTCTTGCATCAAGATCTGTAAAAAAGTTCATGTTTAACACATTGACGACGAGCTGTTTTATTGACGTCTCTCCCTGTGGACAAACCGTTTCCGGGCATTTTCACAGCCGGCTGCATGTATGTATGTATGCATCTGTGCGTGAGGTACAAAAATGAAAGTGGACAAGATAGCTCCGCCCACTTTTGAGAAGCCCCGCCCACTCTTTAAAAATGCTGTAAATTGCTCAAAATCAATGAATTCGTGCAAATTCCGGCATTTCTGAAAAGTGGGCGGAGCTTGCCACCCAGGGGGCGGGGTCCAAATCAAGATTATTTAAGGTTCCTCGGTCATCTACGAGCTTTTCTATGCGATTTGAGAACGAAAAAAGTTTTTTGTAGAGGACAACGAAGTGGGCGGAGTTTGCCAAAAGAGGGGCGGGGCCAACATGAAAAACTTCTGAGCCTAAATTGATTATGTGTACACGAATTGGAACCATAGTGCACATTAGAACTGGTATTTAGGGTGTCGCGCACCATTGCGCGACACTGTCGTCAACGTGTTAACTTAGATCCACAATGTGGAGGAAATCATAACGCTCTTCCTTACTGTAGTTAAAGCAGGAACTCACCATAATGGAGTTCTCGTGGTTACTTTGCGCAACCCATATTTCGTATTGTGTGCACTACAACTGTTTGATTTGTTATACGCTTTTTTGTTACGTTTATTAAAACATTATGTTATAATGTGCTTAAATCAACAGTCAACAATAATAAAACCGTAATCAACTCAATAAGGGACAATGGCAGACCCGTGCCAGCTTCGTGCCAGCTCCGCTCAGTTCTGTGGTCACACTCAGACTCAGACATTCGCAGTTAAGTCCCGCCGGTGAAAAAGTTGTGTCCCGCCGGAATGACTGCGGGACACAAGTAAAATGGTTCGCGAGAAAACCGGGAGTCCCGGTTTTCGTTCGGGATAATGCGGCGCGACACGCGGTTTTGTCCCGACATGTTTTCTACTTAGAAAACCGGGAGTCCCGGTTTTCTCGCGATTCGGTCACCGGCGGGACTCCCGCTCTAGACTGCAGTCTCCTGCGGGAGACGCGATATAGCAGCGACCCGTTCAGCTTCCGGCTGGGCTTTTTCTAGAATTGGTTCTCCTTCAAAAATTTGTACTACACATTTTACAAAGGTGCTGTGCTCGACACAGAGTTCAGAAACACTCTTTATTAGCATTCGTGACAGAAAAAGAACATTGAAATCACTATAACTAAGTGAACAGAAAAAAACAGGAATGTCGAGATCAATGTGTGAGATTGAATCCATAATTCAAATCGACTTCATATCTTCGATCTCTTCGTCTTGCTCATGCTCTGACTCATTAGCCTGCTCGTGCGCCAAAGAATCTTGCGTGGTAGTAGGGCAAAAACGCTTTTTCTGGAAAAAAATAACAATCTAACACTAATTTGAAAAATCATATATGAATATTACCGAGGGTGGCGACAGCATCTCCTTATCAGCATCAAAATGGTAGGCGCGCACATCACCTCTGAACTTCAAATTCAATAGATTCATAAAGACTCTCTTTGAAAGAAACCCACATAGCTCTTCCTATAGCCACTCGTGCTAATCCATTAAGCTTCATCCTCGCCTCTGACAACTTGTCAAACGTCTTCGTCCTAGCCTCATCGTCGTTCCTTAGGCCCAGCCAAAATCTAAATCAATGAGATATCAAAAGGTAGAAACACTTCTATCTATACCTATTTGATCGCCGCGCGCATTCGGAATCACTCATCAGCAGTTCTTCTGCGTAGAGGCCAACACCATCAAGAACGAAATCTGGAAGATCTATTTTAGAATTTTCAGAAAGACCATCAATCACTCACTTCTCAAAAATGTGACCAGACTTTCGGGCAGGTCCTGCAGATGCGGAAATCTTCCCCTTTTACCGAATTGTCTGCATGCAAACTTTTGGATTTCTTGTTTTGCCTGGCATGCCTAAGTGCGCCCCTCTCGATCAGGATAGACTCGAAATTTTAGTCTCACTTACATGCAAAAAATAGAACCTATAAAAATCCATCATTAACGAAAAATGGTCATTCTTGTGTGCCCTTGATGCATTGAATACATGAATATATGCATGAATACATGAATATATGCATTGAAAACCAACTTTTCGATGTTCTAACCCAAAACACAGCATTGAAAGAACAAGGAATAATTTAAGCCGCGATAGGTATGAATACGATTGTAAGGTCGACAGCGAGAGCACAGACTATGAAGTGGAGAGAAAAGGACGAAAGAGACAGATGGATAGTAATAGTCAACCATCCTTTTGGCGTTCGATTGCGTGTGTATGCATACGCAATTGCACAAAACAACGGGTGTTGCGCCAATCTATCCTCGAGTCATTTGTAACTTAATATGTGCAATGCACGTAAGCCTTACTTGACGAACTTGCAAGGTTAGGACCTGCTCATTTCCAGTGCTTTCTGCTTGTTTTCTTGTCTCTTTTGATTTGATGATATATGCTAGTTAGCACAGCACATATCTACAGTTTATTAGGCTAGAAAGGGTTTCAGTGAGGAGTGTTGCCGTCGTGTTGCCAGTATAGTTGCCGTCGGTTGCCGTGCATAGTGTGCACACTCACATATTAAGTTACAAATGACTCGAGGATACGTCCTACGCATCGAAAACCAACTTTTTTATGTTATAATCCAAAACAGAACATTGAATATTGAAAAAAGGAATAAAATAAGCCGCTATAGGTATGATTAATAATTCGCTGGTACTAAGGTTGACAGCGATAGCATAGACTATAAAGTAGAGAGACAAGGATGCAAGTAACAGTCAGGTAGATGAGTGATAACCAACCATTATTTTGGCGTGAGATTGCGTGTTGTGTGTATGCATACGCAATTGCAAGACAATGAATATGGCGCAAACCCACGTCCTACGTATTAAGAACTAACTATATTATGTTATTACCCAAAATAGAGCATTGAATGATCGAAAAAGGTTTTAGTATACACCGCGATTGATATGAATGCCCATGCCCACAGCCAAGCTTTGCATATAGAAAATAATTATGTGACGATGTGCTTATATTACGTGTATAGTTGAATATCTGCACGAATGCTACACATTGAGCAATCGCATAACGTAGGGTCAAAAGGTAATAGCACCGAATATGAAGTGAAGATAAAAGGATGCAAGTCAAAGTTAGGATAATAACAAATAACCTACTTTTCTTTGACGTAAGATTACGTGTGTATGCATGTGCAATTGCACTGAATAATGTGTTTTACGTACCCCACTGGCCTATGTATCGAGAACTGTTATTTTGTTTTCTGATATCCCAAGAGAGCAGGAAGTGATCAGAAAATGGGAATCCAGTGTAAACTGCGAATGATACGAATGACAAAGACAAAGTTTGTATATAGAAGTATGGTTTTGTGACGGTGTGTATGACTATCAGTACGATGTACGAGGTGAAAAACTTGCGTGAAAATTGTAATGTATGACCAAAGGGCATTTGCAGTCTACACTCAGGGAAAAGGATACATATACTAGATCGAGAAAAGCTAACATTAAAACCTAATGATGGAGTAAAACAGCCTGTGTGGAAATAGGAATGAGTCGATACTGACGCGCAATAGCGTCACAATCGATGATCGCGACTCCCGGTAATCTCCCGCCACTTTTTAACTGTCGGGATTGTCCCGAAAGTCGGGACAAAACCGGGAGTCGCGCAAGACTCCCGGTTTTCTCGCGAAATCTCATTTTTTGGGCGGATCTCCGGCGGGACTTAACTGCGAATGTCTGAGGATGGGCATGCGCGCAGCGCTAGCTCCGTGCCAGATCCTGCCTTCGTACCAACTCCATGTCAGGAGTTTGTGGAGTTCGCTTTGAGTTCAAGAAGGGATTCTCAGAACCTGCACATGTTAAAACTAACGAATTGCTTCTTTCGAGGCCGGCTTGTCCTTACACTGGATTCTCGCTGTGAGATTTTAGTAGAGAATCTCAAAACACAACAAAAACAATTCAACAAATCTACATAAAAGGCACTTCGAAATGTACAAAATATCGAGACCATGATAAGTATAACCTTAGGGTGAACGACAACAATAACAAAGAAATTAAAAAAACATTTACAAATAAGTTATAGTTAATTAAATTAAATTAGGTCCAGGTCTGCAATTTCGCCAAGTTGGCATCCCCTCTCGGAGGGCAAAACTCGTGGGGGTGTCGACTGCTTTTACGGCCGGAAAACAAGGCTCTCCTGTGTCCAATGTTGACCGCCATTGATGAGGGACTGGAAGAAGTAGTGTTGCAATTATAGCAGATGTAGATGTCAAGAGCAAATGGACTTCTTTGTGTGCATGGCTTGTTGCTCCTCAAAAAGACTGAGATTATATGAAGGGGGATAGAGCGAACCACTTACCTTGAGTACTGTGAGCTGCAAATCATTGATAGTTTTGGCAGATGTGCGGCGCCTCTTTACGCGATTGGTGCTGGAAGAGGAGTGTGAGTCAAACTGAAATAGAAAGTTGATACGCAAAGTGCAGATTGCCCACATCCTGAAGCTGCTTGATTGTTTGCATTGAATGCGCTTCAGTTCGCTTCCGTCGATCAAAGGTGGGGAAAGGGGGCAAGCAACTTCTGTAAATTCCAATTTTACTCCGAAACGCTGGCCCTCCTCCTCTTTCGCCTACCGTCCTGCTCCATATCATCCAAGTTTGCCCGTCCACCAGTCCCCCCTTTTGTTGTCCCTTCCAGTGTCGATTCCGAGAAATCGGTATTCCCCCTCCCCCCGAATCAAGCGCTTTCCTGAAAAAATGATTATGGGGTTATAAGCGGCAACAATGCATAATTATGGAACGAAGTGCACTCATAACGTATTGTGGTTCCATCCCCTCCCGCCCAGCCTCTTCCATATTATGCAAGTTTGCCCGCCAACCAGGCCTCCTCCTTGCAACCCCTCCCGATGTTGAATTTGAATCGCTATCGTCTCCTAACATTACTATCGGTGAAATAAACATTATAATTTAGATAATCCACTTTGTCCACGAACGTATCCTTTTTTTCCAACTTCAGACATTACTCTCCTTTCCTAACAACTGGGCCACGGCCATGTGAGCTTTAGCGATTGATGAGTGATGCGTGTGCTGCATGCTCCAGCGGGACGTCAAGACCTTCCCCTTCGCTGCTGGTATCTAGGGATTCATTCATCTCGGTCTGTATCATTGAGCTATTCATTACCTGCGCTCCTTAAATAGGACATCCCTGACGTGTGATTTGCGATTCCCCAACTTTTTATTTGCTCGCAGTCATGAATTTCTTACACTGTACCAATACAACGTCCGCACTTCTTTCCACGCCTTCCTTTTCTTCTTGTTGGCTTCCGGAATTCTTGGGATTCAATCGAGAAGAATACTTTTTTTGAAGTTTCAACAACAATGACATCCGTGTACGAACGAACGGCCGCTTTTTTTTTCATTATTCATATTGAAAGTGGTAATGCAATTGTTCGGTTGAAGTCGCAGGGAAGATGTTTTGCGATGGAGATAGTATAATTGTCAAGCTTTTTGACGAGTAATCCGAGCTAATTTGGAAGTTACAAAGGTTGTTGTTGTACAGAAAAGTGCAGAACAAAGATATCGATATTCAGCTACACATGATGTTGGACAGACTGAAATACGCGCTAGCTTGGGACTGTGTTAATCATGTTGAAGTGCCTATAAGTCTTTCAAAACGTTTCTTGTCCTATACGGGAGCGAAGCAGGCACGATTACCAAAAATTTGAGTCTAAAAAATGCTATTGGCAGCAGCGCTTTATTGACAGCCATAAACACTTTAAAAGCGGAGGTCAATGGGAACCCACTATAATCTCAATGTGCAACGATGTAAATAACAAACATCTATGTAACGAGATAATAACAAGTGATTCGCAGGCCGGTGTGACCTGAACAGGTGGCACTGGCGGGAAAACAATTGATCTCAATTGATTTTTGGCAATCTCAAAACGCCTGACCAACTTGTCGACACTTTAGTGAGTCGTATACAAACTTTTCGTTTACGGATACAGGCCCAAACAATGTAACGACATCACAGAATACAAATGCTCGAAGTGCAGTACTCACCTGTGGAAGCAAGTTCTTTACAAAAGCTTTCCCGTTTCGCACTCGACCACCTAAGCGAAGCTCACCAGACAGTAGCCTAAAAAGATTTCAAGATCATCATGCATATGATGTAATATGAATAGTAACCATCTATGCCTTCAGGTGAAGGGCTTTCGAATCATTTATGGAAGAAACTGCTTGGAGCAAGCAATGCCAGTGTAGCTGCTGGATATTGAATTCGTTGCTAGTTTCCCGAACCCCTCTCTAAGCCACAAAAACACCTTCTAGTTTTTTGAAAATGGAACGATATGCTAATGACAAAGGTCATTCCACACTGTAATTTCTTTATACTGCTGAAGTAAGCAGTTATCATCTTTTTGCAGCTGCTCCATTTGCTCAGTTATACTTCTCAGGCGATCAGCTCTTGTTTTGATAAATCTATTGAAATAGGAATTTGAGGCTTGCGCTCACATGGACATAGTCATACACCTAACTGCACTCAAGTAGTGCAAGAGCAATCAAGCCTTCAGTAGATGTGTTTGGTCCGTGGAGAGGACACCACCACTCGGGCATCATCATCCCAAGATTTCACAAGCTATGATAATCAACGAAAAGGACCAATAAAGCTTACCGGTGCAAAAATGATGCTTAGCATACATCAGAACAATTTGAATACGAGCCCATGCCTCCGCATTAGCAGTAACCTAACTGCTATTGCGGAGGCAGGACAAGGTTCGACAACATGCAAACAGCATGAGGTAGCCTTGCAATGTCACAACTGGAAACAGAACAGAGGTCGATAATTGATGAAGACGTGAGCATTGGAGGAACGATGAACATTTATCTACAGTTGTATATTAGATATCAAACTTTACCTTGAATCCTATGGAACACCACTCAACGAACGGATTACTGCGTTTGGTTTTGATGGCAGAAATAGACTGTTTCACATTCTTCTGAACGACATCCCCGCGATACAGCAAGCAAACGGTCATGTACTTCCCATAGCGGATCGCACTTGACATCTGGTTTGAAGGCTCAAAACACATGTAGACAACATCATTTACAGACAAGACCTCGTGGTAGGTCTGGAACATTGGGTTTCAAGGGACGGCCAATGCAGTACAGTGACCAGTTGCAACAAACGACAATGAAACACAATCTCTGAAGAAGACGTTTTCGACAAAATCGTGGGCACTTGCAAGTCAGAATCAAGAGATTCTCCTTTTCGAAATTCAAGCACCAACATTTTTACTTCTATTACAGCGCAGGCGCCTTCTTCGTCACTTGTATCTGCTGAAAAATAACATTTCTGACTCTGAAACGCTTCAGATGAGAATGAAAGAAAAGACAACGACATCAACTAAGAAAAAGAAAAATGATTGATTATTATATTTTGGAGTGAACTAGTCGATGCGAATACTTTTTTCATAGCACTCATATTTGTTGTTGATCAAGGACTATACAGGCTAAAAATGCTATGATTTGTAAGATATTTCATTTCTTTAAAATGATTTCAAAGATCGTTTTTATCAATTAATATAGTGCGTGTGCCAGCTCAACATAAGCGCATGAGAGAAGCACGCGTGAATCTCTTTCAAGCTGCTATTGGATTTGCTTAAGTACTATTTAGGAAAGTTTTCGCTGTTTTGCTAATTTTTATTTTTACAAATAATCTCTGTGATTTTAATCAGTCATTTTTTGCTCAGAGCTTAGGGTTTGGTCTGACCATTTATTGAGAAAAAACTAAAGTTTCTAATCTCTTGTGGCACAATAGTTGTCGGCACTACACGGTACACTCTGGCAGATGTAGTTTTGATCATCACTGCATTCGTCGTTGAACCATCCATAGCTGAATAGTTGATTCTTTTTTATAGGTAGTAACTGACAAACAGTGGTGGACCCAAGAGAGGAGATGGAAAAGGCTGCTTCCCAAGTTTTTGAAAGTTGTCTACATTGTTGTTAAAATTACGCATGTGATTTACTTTCCATTGTAGATGATCAAGATATTTTTTTGAAAATTTTGAAGGATTTGACTCAAGAAAAAGAATTGGTTGTCGCCATTCCCCCTTTCAGTAACTTCAAAGTCATAACACTAAACGTGCGAAAACAGTGCTAAAGTTGCCATTTACTGAAAATCTCACCTAAATTCGGTATACTGGTACATGTAGACGCAATAGCCGGCGTTAGCATTAGGATATCCTGGAGCCCACATTTGGAAATCAGAAGACCCCTGAATGTCGATGATTTTGTTACCAGGAATAAAGATGGTATTTCTCACGAGATATGTTCCATCGGACCATTGATAGAGACCGGTAGCGGCGAGGTATTTCAAACCAATCCAGAATTTAGTTTTTGACGGAAACACTATAAGGTAATTCTTCTACAATTGCATATATTAGGTTGTCGGATAAACTCTGTTACACTTTTTTCTAAATTTTCTAAGAAATTTCAGAAGGTTTCTAAAAATCCCGCATTTGCAGCACGTTTAGGACATAACATGGTCTACCCACCAGCATGATTGATGCTGCAAGTGCACAAATGATCAACAAGTTTACGGCATTTTTGTAAAAGCAGTCAAATTTTTCAGTTTTTGTCTGATCTTTTTCTCTGCATTTACTTGCGCTTTTCCTCTTCCAGATTTTTTTAGAACGTATTTTGGCATTGTCTCTTACATGGAGGCATTTCGGTCCTTCTAGCGTTTCAAAAACGAAGGGTGAAAAAAATATCAAAAAAATTCAAAAACTTTCCCAAATTTTTCTTTTCATGTGCGTCCTATAGAAATGAATATAGAAAACATAAAAATGATTTTTTTAAATTTTTTGAAGATGCTTACTTCGTAAAAATTCCGATGATTGCGAAGATGACGCACACTGAGATTTGAACCGCTCAGAAAAAACGTGTGCAGACATGTCTGCGTTATCCCCCCCCCCATACTAACCGAACGCTACAGAGTATGCCCTACCTGATTACCACATTGTCTGGTCTATCGCTCATCACCTGAGAGAACGCCACTTCATTTAGAAAAATGAAAAAAACGAATTTTTAGCCACAAAATGGGTGTTTTGCGGGTGGATCGCGGATGCGACTGTACCCTTGAATAGGCCTTTTGACCCTGCCCATATACCGTGAAGATGAGATCTTTCCAAAGCTCCTGAGATTTTTAACATCGAAATAAGGAGTGTAACAGAGATTATCCGACAACCTAATATATAGTGGACCATTAATCACTGACGAACTGGGGGGGGGGGGGAAGGGGTAGGGGAAGACGGTTCCCCCGACAATGGGTCGCGAAATATCCAAAAGTTATTCACAGGGATCATATAAAATGTGCATCGACTTGTTTAAACTTGTAGGTAAACAAACTGACTTTCAAAATTCCAAAACTAAATTAGCATTTTAAGTTTTTTGGGAACATGGAGCGACGCTATTTTTGCAGAATTTAGGGATTATGGGTGAGCAAAATTTTGCAGTATCCCAAAAAAAAAATTTGTTCCACAAATTCGTACCACTTTTAAAACCCAACAAGATGACGAAATTCGAATTTGGTTGGTGATTTATGTTCACTTGACGCGCACAACTTTCTGCTACAGTTTCATAAATTTTGATCCCCTTTTCAAAACTCGATGAGTCTGGTCCCAAAAAGCGCCTGAATAGCGCTCAAGATCGTCTTCATCCGAACGAGCATCGTTCATATGGTTTACAGAAGATCTGAACAAATGATAATCTGATAGAGCGAAAATTGAGAAGTACGTTAGATAATAAAGAAAGCCGTACCTTTTAGTCAAATCTTGCGGAACAGTTATGAAGACGTTTGCCGTACGGAGCCATATTTTGTCATGCAGGAAAACTTGCCGGACTTATCTTTTGGTCTTTTTTTGCAGTAGGGATTAGAAAGGTGTAATCGGTTACGTACAGTATGATCAAGTGTTTTGTTGCCGTCCAGCAATTTTCAATGCTGGACCATTTGCTTGTTCCAAGAAAAGTCTTGTTTAATGGACACAATGTTCAGCCCTTGTCTTATGAAGCAATCCAATTATTTTGTGTCTCATATTGAGGTGCGAATGCTTTGTTCAATAATTGGCAGGACAATTCACAAAAACAAGTTCTTTACAAGAAAAAATGTGCAGGTGTCGAAAACGCTTATTTTGGCCTCTTGAAAGTTCTACTTTTGGAGATTTACGAAGTATATAAGATTAACACCTGAATCAATAAGTTCGTCACAAAGAGCATAATCAGCTCTTCTCAATGATATGCGCACAGTGCCTAGCAGGAGCTGGCAGCTGAAAATCTTTGAAACGAAACCCTTTTGACAATGCCGAAATCGAGACTATCTTTCTGTTTTTGTTAAAGTACGACTTACAATATGCAAGCGATAATGAGTGCATAATAGTTCTAAGAGAAAACCAAGAAAGTTGGACATTTGAAGGCGATAAAAAGGTTTTTATAACATTCAGAGCGATAGCAAAGAGAAGAGATAAAACTTGGGTCAACATGAATGCTTGTAGGTAGAACTTGAACTAAAGAAGAGTTTATGAAAAAATTTTTGGAAAATATGTGAGAAGGGGGGGGGGAAGGAGCAAATGAGTTATTTTGGTCCCGCGCAACATCAGGGTGCTCCCAGATTGCGCGGGAGCAAACTGTAGAAAAACACAACTCATTCCCGCATTAATTTTTTTTATAATTTTTCATACTTTCGTTTTGCTCATCGTCGCGAAGTATTAGGTTGTGTAATAAGTTCTGTCCCATTTTTTCTTTCTATTTTTTCTCAGTATTTTGCGCGATGTTCTGCAGATTGTTTATATGCATTTGAAAGCTCTAAGCCTTCTCTATTAAAACTTTCATCTCAGTTTTCTACATCAGATGACTTGAAAAAGTTTTACAGCGTCAAATTTGGAAAATCGAACAGGGAAAAAGTCCATTTTCGACAACTACATTACGTCGCCCTCCTAATTAGTCAGAATGCCTAGGAATAAGCTCGAAGAATTTGCTACACGTAAAAGCGTGTAGCAAATTGGCTTCTATTGCGCTTCAAAAGTGCTAAAACTTTTCAAAAATCATTTTTATAGACTTTAGAAAAGTCTTCTTTCTAACGCCTTTTCAACGTTGGTGTTGGGCATCATCTGAAGCCATCCTGAGGGAAGACGGTACGCGGATCATCCGGAAAAACAGAAGGGGTAATTTGTGGCTTCAAAATCATCGAATCCGTAGGTTAAATACTCAAAGTTCGAATTTTGGGAGCCACACAGCTTGGGTACGCGAGACGGCGAACATCGCCGTGACAAAGTCTTGCCTTGCCGACTTTTGAAAAAATGTCATTAAATAGCCGGTGGAAGAAAGGGAACGTGCACAAACAGTGATAGAATAAGTGTAAAAGTCTACTAGATTGTTTTGGTTGTTGTCAAGCTTGTTTAATAAGTTTTACCAATGAAAATCGAGAAAAATTTGGAGGAAAAAAGATGTCGAAAATTGATTTTTCGGCTCTTTGGAATTTTTGTTTCAATGATAAAAATCATTTTAATTTCCTGCTACGTTGGGGAATGATGCATATGAGCCTGCAGAGCAGACTTAGAGCTTTCAAAAGCATATACACTTTATCTTAAATATAGTCAGTGTTGTCAAGAAAAAACTAAACCAAAAAATGGGACAGAACTTATAACACGACCTAATATATACAAAATTTGATGGCTTCATACTGCTTAGCTTCAATAGGCATACTGAATTTTATTTTTTTGTGTATGAAGATCATGTCTTAGCACGTTGGGATCGTATGTACATAAGTTATGCATTACTCATATTTGTCACGTGTCAATTTACTTGTTGCTGGTAAAATGACATCAGAGCCTGGAGTTCGGGTGAATGTGCATGCCAATATTTTGTCAGATCTAGGGAACACCCTGGCTTTACGACTTCCCTTCTGGAATTCTCTCAAAAAACGACATCCAGCGTGTGAGCGCCACCTCTGCTGAGCTCTGCATGCGCGTCTTGCCGCAGTACAACTGCCCTTCAGAGTAATGAGCACAAGAGTGAAAACTGCACGAACTTATGGAACGATCTAATATGTTTGCCAAATTGTGACTAAAATCATTTACCTGCGCTCAGAAATTGTGATTTCGCTCTGCTTTCAACTTTTACGAGATAGGCATCGTGATACTGTCGACAGTTCTTGGCAGCAAGAGTCTTGAATATTATGCAACAAACAAGTTATAAGGTTGAAATTTTCTAAGCAGCATACCTGGATAGCAGAATCGGAAAAGGCTTTATAGCAGCCACCAGTTGGTCTAACGTCACCTTGCATAAAGGGCAGATAATTTGTGGGACAAAAGCAGTTAACTGAACAAATACGTTTTATAATATTCATTAAAAAACCTATCTTGTTGATGCTAGTTATGCTTGTGTCTTACGCAAGAAATATGCAGACTTTAGTGTTGAGAGGAGAACGCCGTCTTTCATGGGGCCGTGTTTATTAATCTCCCACTCGCTCTGCGGGCCGTTGTTAACGAGAACCCGCGCAAGAGACAGCGCCCTTCCCGCGATTTATGAAAGGCTGGGAAGTGCGGTCCAAGGGAGCAGCGCCGCCCGACTCGTCGAGATGGGGAACTGCTGCCCGACTGCCGTGCTCGACATGTCCAAACTTGCCAGATCGGACCATAACATTCAGACAGGAGCTCGATCACCCGATCAACTTGACTTGATATATCGCGGGCGCCAGGGCCCTCGCCTGTGCGGGATATTACCTGTAGGGGAACCTCTTCTTATAGGAGATTGATAGATACCGCCTATGGTCTTTTGCTCTTACTTGAGAAGAGACAAATTTTGAAGTTTGCTGAAGATTCTTGTCAGATCCTTCAAAAGATTATTCGGCTACCATTTTGGCATACCAAGTGCACATTCTTATTGATAAACGTTGTAATCAACTATTACAGTCTATCTTTCTGTGGATTATTCATGTTGCGCCGAAACTCTATCAAAACTCACTTCTGCAAAAAGCTTGTCGAATTTGTTCGGTTGTAAGATTTCCATAAAGGTTTGTGAAGGAATATTCCGGCCCACTGGAAAGTGTGCTCAACAAAGGTACCGGATTAGGGTGCTCTTGTATATAGTCTGGGAAGTATTGTGCATTAGGGAGGCTTGGTTTACTCACAAAGCCTAATTCATTCCGCTTACCTACGGTGATAATGAAACCACCGTCTTGAGTGAATGATTTGGCGACTTTAGTTGGGTCATTGTAGTTTCCGTTTCTAAATGGCCATCGTTTTCTTGCGTTTGTGCAGCAAACCAGTAAGCTTACTCATAAGCTGAACCAATAATTACGATGACTTTCTGTACGTTGCTTCGATGCGATGATGTTTCGAAACTTTCTGCAGCTAATTTAATGGCACTAAAAATATTCGTCATCTTAGGGATTAATTAGATTCTATCTAGCTGGAAAATAGCTCAGCTTCCCAAGATTTTTTTTATCAAACTCACGACTCGATATTTGTCCCTCTGCTGCCATTGTAGGTAAAATCAGCTCTATCGATCATGTCGTTGGATGATTTAAAGGCGGTTAAATCGTAGTTCTTACTCGCATCGGCAAAGTAAGAGATGAAGCTGTAGAATGGAAATTATCACTGCCAAACCCTACCAAGACATTAGGCCAAGTTTTTGTAACTTTTCATCAAAATATAAATCTATTATACTAGGCTGATTCAAAAGTTCTATCCAATTTGCGATCTTTCCATCTAAAATCTCATAATTTTTTTTTCAACAATTTAGGTTTTCTTCAAAACCGCCCAATTTGACTTACTAATGCTTCCATATGAGGATGAACAGACATATTTGGCTGCCATCATCAAGTAGCCTATGCTTTAAAGGTTCTTTTGCGGTTAGAGAGAATTCGAGTTTTTCTCGCTGCATAGAATTATTTGCAAGCAAATCAAAAAAAAAACATTATGTGAACCCTCCTTCGCGTGCGAAAATATGCCGACTTTCTAATATTTAATTTTTTTGCTGTCACAAACGAAAAAACCAGTTGGCTGACGGTTCCTGCTTGCCTCGCTTTACTCTAACATATGCAATATTGAATGCATCACCCGTCGCTATACGTAGATTGTTGTCGCTTGTTGAATAACTACGTTTGTCTTCCATCTTTGAAAAAAAAAACTGGAAAAGTAAGACATTCTCTACGCCGGAGGAAATGTGTGCTTAAGTCAGCCCATTACACACTCAACCATTATGAACTATCATATATTTAATTTTGCGGATACTGCGGAAGTTTCCCTTTATGGAAACTTTTTCTTGGGGATTACTGCATTTTGGCAACTTTGATTCGGAGCTCAAAATTTCATCACAGAAAAGTTGATTCGCCAAGCATCAGTGAGCACTAAAAAGAGCAGGAAAAGTACTTCTAGACTGTGCTTATGACAGTCCCATGAGTGCAAAGCCCTAAGAAAATAGCTGCGTTAAAATAAGGTAATTGAAAATTGGACAGAACTTTTAAATCAGCCTAGCATTTATTTTATTATAGCTCACCCTGCGCGAGTTCTTTGGCCGTCCGCCTGTCCAATGTTCAATTTATACAGCACGGCTTCGGCAAAGGAGGTGGCCTTGAAAATTGTCAAATTTGGCACCTAGTGTGCTAATGCAAAATAATGACATTCTTAAATATGCAGTGCCGTTGTTCTATCCAATATTTTTTTCCTCATAGCTGGGAAATGCGTCGCAGCAGATATGTAATTAGCAGTGGCAATCGCAGGATTTTCGTCCAAGGTTTCGTTCGGGGGGAGGGTGGAGCCCTCGGACCGCATCTGGTAATTAGCCACTAACATATTCACTTTTTGAATGAAAAACGCAAGTAATTAATGCTTGCTTCGGCAATGTATCATTTCGCGAAGGATGCAAAATAAACGTCTAGAATCACCACCAGTTTTTTGGTTAAAAATTACAAGGATGAATCACGCTGGAAGGAACTGTCTTCTCGAAAAAAAAGTGAGCAAGGTGAAACAGTCGTGTTTTTGGACTTTGTCCTGTGTAAACACCTATCAAGAGTTTTAAGAACTCATCTTTTTTACATTAATGGCGACATCAGCAAATGGATGAATTTTACGATAAAGTAGTTCTGCACTTATACACTATATCAAGCGTGAAGACTTGTAACGTCACAAGGATGCGTGTCTGCAGAACGATGTTTACATAATGGGCTTCAAACCGCTGAAGTGCATCTGCCCTTTGGAGTGTTTAATTGTTTTCCTAACGCAAATCACCGACTTTGGATATTGTTCGAGCTTATTTTTTGTTGTTAAAGGCATTACCCTTTAACAGTTACTGCTGTTACTGATTTCTGCATTGGGGCTGATACTAATGTTTACAACTGGAATCCATCATGATGCTAATCTATTTTGTGAGAATCTATTTTGATAAAAGTTGATTTTGAATACTCCTTTACTGTAAAGCCCATTTCGGATACATCACTTTTCATACCCACTTCGGACCAGATGAACATGATCATCGATTTCGTGTGCCCATTTTCTATATAAGAGCATATTATTGAAGCGGTTACTCTTACAGATTGTGGACAGGTCCGCAATCTGAGCGCATGCTTTTAAATCCAAATTTTGCGTTGAATTAGGTGATAGCAGTTAGGATTCCGGCGCTTGTACCGCGATGAAATCCCCCACCCTCAGTTTTGAGTATGCAGGACCTTTGAGTGACACGTTCAAAAAAGACAAAAAGCCAACTTTTTTCACAAGCGGCAGAGGGCAGTCTGCTTCGAATGATTTCATCAAAATGGAGTGCACACGTTATGAAATTAAGAACAGCTCCAGATAACGAAAAGGTACCGAAAATGCCAGTAAGGCTCTCCTTGTTAGAATGAGTATAATTGAAAACAGGGGTCATCTTTGTTTTATTCTATTCGTAAAGACAATCTCAGTGATTTGCAGGTAATTTTGGACATGATGTTGCTAAGACAGAGGCTGTTTGAGTAATCGTATCTTATTGATGTATATGATATCAGGTTCAAATTGATGTTCCACTTCTATTTTGCCCGTTGAAAATGGTTACAAAAGAAGAAAGTACAAAAATTAAGCTGACCTAGTTCTCAGCAGGTAGATGTCTTCCCAACACGGCGAAAGTGTTGTTACCTGACTCATCCCAACTCAAAGCTGCATAATCATTTTGGAGGATTTATTAGGTTGGTCCGAAAGTTCTTGCGCATCATTTTCAAAAAATCGTAACCTCCTTGCCACTCAATGCATTTTGTTGAAATTATATCTGTTCGAAAGAGGAATCCATGCTCTTTACAGCAGCTGCTCAGCCATGAATTACTTTGAGAAACTTCGACAGTTACAAGCAGTTGAATGAAATCAGTCAAGTTTGGCATTTTTCGAGCTGGATCACAAAAAATTCTGGAAGTAATTTTATTTGATAGAGAAAATTTTGCGCATTACAGTGGTACCTTTTCCACGAATTAAAACGAAAAAGATCGAGAGTTAGGAGCAAATAAAGAGAATTGTTTCAGTTTTGCAATTTTTGAGCACGCTCAAGAAAGCCTAGAAACGTCACAGAAAAGGCGGAAAGTCATGAACATTGGTTTTGTGACCTTCCCTTTCTAGCTGAGTGAAAATCCTGCTAATCGAGGGCCATTTTGATTTTCGTGAAAAACGCAGGCCTGAAAATCCGAAAAAATCACAAAAAACAAAATTGCTCTCGATTGACACGATTCTTGCTCAGCTAGAAAGAAAAGGTTGCAAAACCCATGTTTATGACTTTTCCGCCTTTTCTGTGACGTTTCTAGGCTTTCTTGAGCATGCTCAAAAATTGCAAAACTGAAGCAATTCTTTTTGTTTGCTCCTAACTCTCGATCTTTTTCGTTTTAATTCGTGGAAAAGGTACCACCGTAATGCGCAAAATTTTCTCTATCAAATAAAAATACCTCCAAAATTTTCTGTGATCCAGCTCGAAAATTGCCAATCTTGATTGATTTCATTCAACTGCTTGTAACTCTCGAAGTTTCTCAAAGTAATTCATGGCTGAGCAACTGCTGTAAAGAGCATGGATTCCTCTTTCGATTAGATGTAATTTCAGCAAAATCCATTGAGTGGCAAGGAAGTTATGATTTTTTGAAAATGATGCGCAAGAACTTTCGGACCAACCTAATATATTACTAGCTGGCTTAGCCGGCTCCGCCCGACCCCTCACTATGATAAAGCTCCCATCCCTATCTCTGTACAACCTTTCCTTGTCCCCATTTCTACATATCAACTCCAATTTTCTTTTTCCGCTCTGTTAGTTATCAACATGCTCACTTATCCCGTGCGTTCCCAGCCCCGTAGCTCAAACTTTGCAAAAAATCGATAAAATCGTATAACTAATGGATGATTTTGCGAACAATGTATTCATAATCAGCATACTGACTACCCTCTGTTCCAACTCCCAGCCCTGGAAGTCTAACTTTGCAAAAAAATCGATAAAATCGATATCGATCGATGACGAAAGGTACATGCGTACATACAGACATACATACAGACATACAGACAAACAGCCATTCAGCTTTATATAAAAGATTATTCATTCAGAGAAAGAAAAGAGACGAGGGAAAGGCAGCTATGAGGCTGAGTACAGTTCATCTAGGATAGCTGGCCGCGGCCCATTGGATCGAGACTGTTCAATCACTCAATTTAGTTTATCTCTCAACATCACCGTATAACGTTCATATGAAGAGGAACCAGTGAGGAAATCAGGTTGAAAGTGCGCCACTTTGATTTGGCAGGACTGCCAATAGTACAAGGAAGTCAAGAAGTATTTCGCCTCTTATGAAGCTGCCCCCTCCCACTGCACTCAGATTTTGGATGTCGCGAGTGTTTTGAGTTATTCCCAGTTGTAAAAAAAATTGGGACATTCACATTAGTACGATACAATCACCCACAAAATGTTTAATGTTTGCGTCAGTGATGGTAAAACGCTCACGAGAAAAGATCGTCTTGAAAATTTTATCTAAGCTGAGATCAGGCAGATGTCATTTTGAAAAGGGACCGCTTTGAGTATGTTCGAAAGCTAAACGTCTCGAAATCTTTTCCACATTGCACTTCGCTAAACTAAAAAGATACATTTTGACTGTTTGGTTCAAACTACTGGAAGGATGAAATTACATCGCTATACTCGAAAACAACGGTTCACACACTAAAAGCGCTACAAAAACTTATTGCTCAATAACTTTTTCTTTACTAACTGGCAAGTCCAAAGTGTCGCGTAGCCGCACTCTGAATTTGTTACTCAATAAGTGAGCTTGTCACCAAGGCGAAAAGTTTGAGGTTCTTACCTTTCTTTGAGGCAACAAATCATATTTCGGCGATAACGAGAGATTTATTATGGCCCGAAAGTTCTGTCGTTTCATTTTGAAAATTTGTAACTCCGCGAAATTCTAACAGATCTGCTTACATGTAACTTTATTAGAAATAATAAGTCTTTTGCTTTCAAAGTCTTTCTTTGTTTTGCGGAGCTTCTATTTCATACTGGGTGCGGAGATAAAAATGGAAAAGTAAGACCGTATAAGCTTTGACCATTTTAAGTTACGTCACCAAAAATCTGGAACGCTCTCTGAGAAAAGTTATGAATATCGAGTTTACTATGGGAATCAATATTAATTAATTTGTCGATTTTCGCGAAAATCATAACTTTTTAAAGAGACGTCCAAACAGCACAAACTCTTCACATTTGCAAAGAATAGGCCAACATATGTTTTGACGATTTCAGAATTTTTTGCAGCGTTCCAGATTTTTGGTGACTCAACCCAAAATGGGCAAATCTTATGTGGTCTTAGTTTTCCATTTTTATCTCCGCACCCAGTATAAAATAGAAGCTCCACGGAAAGCATTTGAAAGCGAAAGACCAATTTTTTCTACTAAAATCACAAGCAAGCAAATTTGTTGAAATTTCGCGGAGTTACAAATTTTTGAAAATGAAAGAACAGAACTTTCGGGCCAACCTAATATTAACCCACCTCATCGAATCCATTAGCAGTCATAGCTCGAGATGAGTCGATGAGAAAATACACATCTATCCAGATATTATTGTTGGTGCATGGACATTGATTTATGGGAGTGCTTTCAGTTGATCTGAAAGAGAAGATTTATGAGCCACTGTTTTGATAGTTACGCAAATTCGTTCGTTAAGGTTTTGACTCGATTTTGAAACTGTACTGACTCGATGATAGTGAAATTCCGGTCTCCCACATTTGACTTTGGCATAACTGTGTCTGATGTTCCCACATCAATACAGCATGCTTGTCCAGAAATGCCTGATAAAGTGATATTGAACGGAATTATTATCATCAGGAAATTGGAATTCTTACTTATAAAAAGCACAAACATGCTGGAAATGGCCCTCATAGGTAAAAAGGATCATTAGCTATCGAAGCTGCGTTAAATAGGCAAGGTCAACGATCTCATACTTTTCGGAGATAAGCAGCGATTATTCGGAATTATACAGTAAACCAAATACAAGACATAAAGCAGGAAGGTAACGATCGCTCTTACTTGACTCGAAAGACGGAATCAGCTCTCTGGAATTATCGTGCAAATCATAAAAGAAATTCTTTCACATTTTCCTTTAGGATATGATAAAGAGTTCATCTAATAGGAACAATAGCTTTTTTATTGCATGTTGTTGAAAAAAGATGAGTGGAAAACTTCGGAGTCACTTGGAGCCTTGGATGATTCTCTTCATGAATTTTACATACCAGATAAGCTTATCTTGAAAGGATGCGGATTTCTACAAAGCCGTTATATTTCGACTGAGGTTGGCTAATCATTCAAACGGCTTTTTCAGAAATATACATGATGGCGCCACCTATTCTGAAGTCCATTTAACATGCCATCCTGAGCCTTTATCAGTCGTAATCGTTTCACAACATATCAAATAATTCTTATAACATCATCGAGGTGTTAGTTTGAAAGGCTTTCACACTGTTTCTTTGGAAGTTATCCATGATGACACCAACTACTTTTGAAGTTGATTTAACGCCAATCTGAGCCTTGAATTCTTGCTATCCTAAGCCTTTTATCAACGCGATTGTCACCGTGAAGATGTTATCTCGTCCAAACACTGGCACCGAAAAAGTCGCATTATGCACAGCTTGCAAGAACCAGTAATCGCGAGAGCAAGGGAAGTTTCGAGACTTTCGCTTTGCTTTTCGGGAAATCCTCTTTTGAAAAAGACTCAGAGCAGATAATTTTGTGGATTTGGCCCAATTTTATTGTTTCCGCTTTTACTTTTAACGAGGACAATATATCTATCAAATGTAAAAGCTACAGAGTTCTACAAAGGAAAAAGTACTGAAAGACAAGAAGCACTGTGCATTTTGAATCATAACAGCTCAAATTGTTTTCATGTGAGCTGATAAATGGAGAAGAAAATGGAGGAGGAGAAAATGTAAAATTTGCTAGGTTGGTTCAAAAGTCTTAGCTAAATTCATAAGAAATTCGTTGCATTCAGTCTAGACTATAGGCAATTGTGCAAGAAATGAACAATATGTAAAGTGTATCTTCAGACCAATTTGAGCGTATATACCGTTACGTTTTCCAAGAAAATCATTATATCCTCCAAAAACACAAATTTGTGCAAAGGGTCTTAAACTGCTCCTTTCTATTTGCTCATGTTAATACAGACAAGAAAACTGTTTTCACCAACGATGGCTTTTTCAGATAAATTTCATATGTTTTGGAAAGCATCAAACGCTGATTTCTAATGTTTTCGTTATTTGCTGCGCTCCCCTTAGTAGCCAAGTTATGGACGTTTTTGGGGGTCAAAAATCAAACACAACCGTCACTCGGATACACTCCTTTTGTGCCCCAAAAAGACCTTAGAAGCTGATTTTTATTAAACGATAATTGCAAGCCTGGCGCTCATTTTTTTTAGTGTAAATATTAAGTTGTCAGATAATTTCTGTTACAATTTTTCAACTCTCAAAAATCCAAGGCTTTGGAAAGATTTCATGTCCACGGCGTATGGGCAGGGTCAAAAAGCCTATATAAGGGCATCGTCGCATCCGCGATCCGTGCGCAAAACACCCACTTTGTGGCTGACGTTTCTTCTCATTTCGTAAATGAGCTGGCTTTCTTTTAGGTAATGAGCAATAGGCCGGACAATGTGGTAATCAGGTAGGGCACAGACTGTGGCGTTTAGTTTATATGGGGGAATAACGCGGATATGTCTGCACACGTTTTTCTAAGCGCTTCAAATCTCAGTGTGCGTCGTCTTTGCAATCATCGAATTTTTACGAAGAAAACGTCTTCAAAAATTTCAAAAAATCGTTATGTCTTCTGCGTTCATTTCTATACGATGCACATAAGAAGAAGATAGGAAAGTTTTTGAATTTTTTTTTTTGATATTTTTTTCATCCCTCGTTTTTGAAACGCTAGAGGCACCGAAATGCATCCATGTGAGAGGCAATGCCAAAATACGTTCTAAAAAAATTCTGGAAGACGAAAAGCGCAAGTAGGTGCAGAGAAGAAGACCAGACAAAAACTGAAAAATTTGAGTGCTTTTACAAAAATGCCGTAAACTTGTTGATCATTTGTGCACTTGCAGCATCAATCATGCTGGTGGGTAGACCATGTTATGTCCTAAACGTGCTGCAAATGCGGGATTTTCAGAAACCTTCTGAAATTTCTTAGAAAATTTAGAAAAAAGTGTAACAGAGTTTATCCGACAGCCTAATATATTCGTAATTAGGCATTCAGAGGCGCACAGCAGATACCGAGGACAGATTTGGAAACAGTGTCTTTGAAAAAAGAGCGTTCGTCAAATGTAAAAATGTCCGGACTTGCGTATTAACCCCAATATAGTCTATATGAAGTCTTGAAAAGATTGGAGCCTACAGTTAATGTAGCATATGATGGTATCCCTCAAATCGCATACCGGAAATGTGCGAGTGCTTTAGCTTTCTCTATCTATCATTTTCAATGCTTCCTTATCGCAGTTTGTAGTTTTGGACCTAACATTTGGAAAGAAGCGTTGGTAACTGCTATACTATAACGTGAGCGCAACAATCATCTTTCTAATTTTAGGCCCGTTAGCATTACTGCTCCTTGCGGTAAAATTCTTGAAAAACTCGTAAAAGAAATATTGCTCTGTTGGCTGGAGAAGAATAAAGTTTTTCCGCCTGCCCAAATGGGTTTCCTCTCTGGTGGGTCAACGGATGTCTCACTTATAGATTCTGTTTTTGATTGGACTACCGCAATTAATCACGGAAAATCAGTGGATATTGTCTTTTTTGATTTATCCAAAGCTTTCGATAAAGTTGAACACTCCAAATTGCCTCAAACTAGAGAACTACGGTATTCGAGGGCAGCTACTCTCTCAACTTGCCTCCTACTTGCAAAACAGGGGTCTGGCCGTTCGCGCTGGGACCGCTGTTTTTAAGACGACTTCCCTGCAATAGTGGTGTTCTCCAGGGTGGCATTCTTTGGCCTCTCCTCTTTTTTCCAAACACCGCTGAATTACCGGCATTTTTGAAGACTCACTCAGATATCAAGGTCCAAGTTTTCGATGATAACATAAAAATCTTGCTTTGGAAAAGATGAACAAACTGTGGCGTATGAAGCAATCAAGTCCTTGATTGAAAAAATAACGTTATAGTCTCTACAATGGAATCTTCCCGTTAATGTCCTCAAAACTAAAATAATGCATTAGTAGTCTTTTCTATCGTACTTATATGTATGGTGGGGTGCAATGCCACTAAGGACCTTGGCATTTTCCTTGACGAAAAACTAATTTTCTCTTCACTATGAGTTAATTTTCAAGAAGCCTGTCCCGATTATCCTGACTGTTACCGTCCTATTAATTGAGGCTATCGGCTTTAGGGTTATGTTGCCTAAAATATAGAAGATATGCAACGACTTGGTTCTTTGCTTTAAAATTACACGACTGGAAATGGAAACAAGGCTGAGACCTAGTACTTATCGGATTTTCAGGCCTTGTGGCAGTCGAACCAAAGGGTTTTCTCTTGCATACCGTATGGAAAATACAAGTATATCCGTTGCTTTTGATTCTTCCGTATGCCGTACGGTTCGATTGTTGAGTCTTTTACCAAGAGAAGTAACTTCCTGCGCTAGTTCTGCTCAATTTTTCGCAAAAAGTTGGCCTCTGTAGACGTTTTGCAAGTTTTAAAAATTGATGATGTTTCTTAAATAGCTCGCCCTGTGCCCATCAATTAGTTCTCTACACGTCAACTGGATAATTTGACGAACTTTTGGCACACTTTTGCGTTTTTTGAACTGAGTTTTGTTTGATTTCGAGTTGATGTAAACAGCCTGCACCCTTTGAGTAAAACAAATTGCTCTCTTCGCATGGAAACCTGAGAAGTTGGCAAGCCTTCTGTTTTAAGGTCCCTCTTTATGCTCGCCCGGAATCTCTAGCGAATTCGTCCGCTTTGGGTTAAGTTGGTCAGCCAAGCCCCGGTAATAATCACTACTACAACGCCTGCGTCCAGGTAAGGGAACAGGATCGCGACAGAACGCACGGCTTTTAAAGGAGAATGACATTTTCAACCCAGCAAGGGAACAACCGCATTATTATCTTTTGTCATACTTTTTTGGTGCACTCTATGTGTTTGCTATAAATAAATAAATAAATAAATAAATAAATAAATAAATAAATAAATAAAATCCCAAAATATTATAGAACTCATCTGAAGAGGCCTTCTCGACTCAAAACACATTCTCCTAAAGTTAGCAAACTATTGCATATCTTCTACTCTTATTAGAGCTTGGAGTGTCAAACGGCATTCCTCGATTCATGCGCTAAAGAAGAGATCGAAAATAGGAGATGTGTGAGATATGGCAAAGTAAAGAAATTCTCTTCAAAGATTTATGAGCGCAGCGTTCTTTCATTAAGTTTTATCTATGCACAAAGCAATGCTGCATGTCGCATGGCATACATTTCGCCGTAACCTACATGACGGTTGGTTACGAAAGTAATTCTCCATACCGCTACGATGGTTATGGACACATTTCAACTTTACCTATCCATTTTTCGAGAAAATGTCGAACTTCTTATCAATAACTACAGCAAAACTACTTGATTTCTTTGTATCAATACAGCTAACTGAGCAAGACTTCAAATTTTATTGTTTTAGTTTGCCTGACTTTCGAACGAAAGCAGTAATTACATAAGTGATGAAAGTGCTGTAACCACAACAATTTATTTCAGGTGAGACCTACCGGTTCTAAAAAAATGACACTGTTTCTTTCAAAGAATGAGCTTTTTTGAGCTGGCCACAGAAAACTAGACTGCTAAGTTACAGCACAGTTGAGGTTTTGTTCATTCGAATAGCTATTTTTGATTTTCGCATGCTCCTTCCTCAAAGAATACATACCACTTCCTTCATAACTCAAGTAGGATCTAGATTTTCATCCGTAATGATCAGTTTAAAAAAAAGTATGTGGATGTTTAGATAGATTAGCGTGTTGTCAAGATATTGTAATCTCTGCTACGTTTATCTCAGATAATTAGAGGCTTTCAGCTGGCAGCCACAAAGCCACAGCCAAAATCCATCAAAAGGAAAGTGAATTTTAACTTCTGCCACTACCAACTTTTTTGCTGATTATCGAGTAAAGATTCATTTTACCTTCAACCAAGCGATATCAGCTGGTGAAGAAAAAAAGCAAGAGCAACAGTCAGAATCAGTCGCAGCAAATTATTAGGTAATAGAAAATTTACTTTTATAGGTGTTGTTGCAAAAACGGCTCAAACATCTGTCTGATTAGGGCCGGCTCATCATTTTTCCAGCGGAAATCCTGGCTAGAAAAGCGAAAATAATAGAATTACCCAAAAACGATCTGCTGGGCTGCGAAATCAGCTGATGAGTACTGGCAAAGCGCCAGGTGTGAACGAAGCTCCGTCTTGCATGGACGATGCAAAGCGTGCGCACCAAACCAATGCGGCGCGAAAAACACTAGAGCGAATTGCAATAGATACCAATGGTAAATGACTCACGACCAGGGTTGAGCATGGGGTCAGGCACGCCCGACCTGTGGGTTGTATTGGAGGTAAGAGCAAGAAGGGGATTTTGTAATAAAGAAGCGAATTTGTTTAAAAAATAAAGAAAATACTACGATCGAGTAAGATGGAGAAGAAGATTGCTCACTGAATACCTCACAAATCCATCAGAGGAATGACTGATTGAACATTATGCTGATTAACTCGACTAACGAAGCCTTTGCTAAAATGTGATCCTTCACCTTACCTTACACATATCTTAAGGTCACCAAAGAAATTTTCTGTGTAATTGGGCATGATTTTCTTAGTGAGCATGCCATATTACTCAACCACCTCTACAAACCATTACCTATTACACTTTCCAGTGTTTCCTAACGTCTGAAAATGATTCTTAAACATCATTAACTTGGTCACAAAAGTGAAAGAAGTCAGTTTTTTTGTATTCATAACGACTTATTGCTCTTTTTTAGTTTATGGTAGAAATTGGACTTCATATCGCTTCCAAATAATGTATTAAGGAGTCCTGCCAAAATGTCACGGCGTTTTTTATCTTGAAGCTTCAACTCCACCAATCACCACAAAAGCCAGAACAAGTCGAGGTAGGCTTAAATACTTATTGTAGAATATTCGAGGTTTATGCTAACGAATCGTATGAAAATAAGGTGGAAAAGCTTCTTCGGTGTGACAAAGTTAATCGGGTTGGGCGTAACCTCTAAAAAGTCAGGCAGCCTGAGCTTTTGGGGGGGGGGGTTGCGCCTTACCCCCCTTAACTTGCCTTCATAATCCAAAAATCGCTCCATTCGTATGACTATTGAGCTCATCGCTTCTTCTTGCTACATTTAAATTTGGAGCTGAATGCCTCACTCCTAGAAAAATTATGGCCCTTTCAATAGGCCCACTCAAATCAAAATCAGCCGTTAAATCACATGTGATTGTCAAGTACAGTTACAGAAAATTGGGCGTGCAGAGGGTGAGGGGGGGGGGGGGTGTTGGGGTCGTTTTCGAAAGACTGGTGCCTGACCTCGTGTTCAACCATGTTCATGACTCAATCTAGGCTGATCGATGTGAGAAAATCGCTTACAAAGGAGTTTAAGAAAGCTTCTGGAAACGCAAAAGTCAACAGATTGACTTTAAATATCATTAGCTAGTAACTATATGTCTTTGCAGTGTATGACGATGTAACAAAACCCTGGTAAACTTATATACTTGTACGGATCTTAATTCTGAACAATCAAACTCCTCATGAGATCTACTTCTTTCAAAATTCTGAACAATCAAACTCCTCATGAGATCTACTTCTTTCAACCAAAAAATCACTGTTGGTTATATCTATCATACTGGTACCTGATTTATGACACTGGTCTAGATAGCTTTTTGCGATCGAACTTTTGAGCTTTCATTGAGCTTAAGTCGAAGTCCAAGTAACCCAGTTCATGTGCCATACTTTCGCGGTGTAGAATGTAATCCTCTACTTATCATCTCTTTAGCATAAGAGGGAGATGCATGATAGTTGTAGCGATTGTATATGCAATGAAGATACGAAACAAAGTTTAAGGCTGGATAAGGAAGGAAAACTTCAACAAAAATGCTTTGTAATAATGAGATAGTACAAAACAAATAGAGCAGTTGCAGTTAGGAAGACAAGTAAAGTAAGTAATGCGCGAGTAACATTGCAATATATTGAAAACGAAGATGAGACAACAATGAAACCAAAAGCGGCGCAAGTTCAAACTGTCAATCTCGCTTTCCTGCACTCTAACTTTTCTAGTGCGATCAATAAAGCCTCGAGAGGATAACGATTTCTTCCATGACTTCCAGTTGGCAGGCACGATACAGCGTTACGATTCAAGACCGCCTTCACACAGCATTTATGCGGCTTGCTCACAGAAATCCTGCATTCGCATCCCCATCGTTTACCGGTCGCTGCCAACTTAACGGAGACGCTGCCCCGTCGCCTTCTGGCTGCTTTTGTAGCAATGAATGCGCTCTGCAGCTACTTTCTGACTCGTGGAAGATTGAAGTTGCCCTCTTACCTCCATTTTTGCAGTATCGCCGCCCGCTCACTCAAACTGCTACTTATCGCCACCTCACCATAGCCTTTATTTGTCTGAGTTTGCTGAAATTCTGATTTGGGAAAAACAAATGAAATCCTCGGAAACAAACGAGTGTTGACGCTTCGTTATTACTAATTTCACAAATCACCTGATTAACCCATAATGGCGCATATGTACACAATCATCCTTATTACTCTTGGGATATCCTAGGCCCACAGACTGAAGTCATTTTTATTCAACTGAAAAAGTTTTGTATCAGCGCATTTACGACTAATTACGTCACTGGTCGGAAGTGCACTTACCTGCCATCGTTTCAAGTAAATCGCCCATTTAACCTCTTGAGCCCTATCCAGAATTTTGTTTGTCATGGAAGCATTGCAAAAAGCTCGATTTTACTGAAGAATTTTTTAGGAATTCGAAAATTTACGTGAAGTGAGGAAGCGCGCTTTCTTATAGGTAATAACTCGTAGAAGTATGACATTGTGTCGACTGCGGCAATTTTAACTAATAGCCTCTAAATTTTTGAAAAAGTGAAAAGAGCCTAAAATAGGCAAAGTTTTTCTTGCCTGCATGGCAGGAATGGTAAAGAGACGGTAACGATCGTTAGTAACTTTGTCAAAAATATTAGGTTGTCCGGAAATTAATGCCCGTTTCGGATTTCAACCGCAATAAGTCATGCACCTCTCATTTCCAAATAGGTTGCAAAGTACCATTCGAAAGAGCAAAACAAGCTCTACAAGATGCCTTCTTGCTTTTGCAACAGCTCTCACCCACCTCGAGTTTCGAGCCAAAAACTAAAAAGACTCATCAGCCCGAAAAATCGAAAAAAAACCGTAACTCAGTTCATAAAAATCCTACAAAAATTCTTACTTGCTCACGTAAACACTATCCACATAAAACATCCATAAAAGCCTTTGCCGCATTTTTTTCTCTGTTAGAAATCAAGAAAACGGAAATTTTCGTGCATTTGCCAAAGTGGTGCTGTGCCGTTCCCACATAGGTAGTTGTACACCACAAGCCCGTAGAGGTACACACTTGAATTTCCAACTCTCTACAAGCTTTAGTTCTCGAGAAATTTGAATTTTAGCTTGGACCACTTAACTAGGGAAAGCTATATTCAATATTTCTCGGGAACTAAAGCTTGTAGACAGCTGAAAATTTGTCTCGAGAAATTTGAATTTTAGCTTGGACCACCTAACTAGGGAAAGCTATATTCAATACTTCTCGGGAACTAAAGCTTGTAGACAGCTGAAAATTCAAGTCTGTACCTTTACGGGCTTGTGGTGTACAACTACCTATGTGGGAACGGCACAGCACCACTTTGGCAAATGCACGAAAATTTCCGTTTTCTTGGTTTCTAACAGAGAAAAAAATGCGGCAAAGGCTTTTATGGATGTTTTATGTGGATAGTGTTTACGTGAGCAAGTAAGAATTTTTGTAGGATTTTTATGAACTGAGTTACGGTTTTTTTTCGATTTTTCGGGCTGATGAGTCTTTTTAGTTTTTGGCTCGAAACTCGAGGTGGGTGAGAGCTGTTGCAAAAGCAAGAAGGCCATCTTGTAGAGCTTGCTTTGCTTTATCGAATGGTACTTTGCAACCTATTTATAAATGAGAAGTGTATGACTTATTGCCTTTGAAATTCAAAACAGGCATTAATTTCCGGACAACCTAATATAATACTATGATATAAGGAAAAGTTGATGTTCGTGCTTCGTGCATTCATATTTGTTATCGTTCTTTCCCGGTGCTTCTTTCTTTCTCCCATCACCGCAGTGAACATGTAGAGATTACTTTGTTAAAAGAGAACAAAACAGTAGCTAAGCAGAAGAGATCGCGGTTGTAAGGATACACAAATATTGTGACTTTGGATTCCTATACGTCGTTGGTGGATTTTCAAAGTTAAGTTGGTTCTTTGATTCATTTTCTAAGCTTTAAATTTGTGTCAAAATAATTCTTTTCCGATACCATCTTTCTAAGTGCGACAAAAACTAATGCGGACAGGATACATATACCATACAGTTCATACTTTGGTATAGACTTTGGTATAGGTTTGGATTTTTGGCCCGCTGCAGAAAATTTTTTTTGGAAAGTTTTAGTTCGAGGAGGCATGACTTACTCTGAAATATATTTACAATTAGATGGCGCAACTTTTGCTCATTGTATAGCAGATGGTCGGTCGGATAGTAAAGTAAAACTGGATTTTTCAGGAATTTTCTGCGAAAAATTATGGCCAAAGAATCGAAAATACCCACTTATTTCCGAATTAAAGCAAAAAGTTTTTATCAGATCATCTCATATCTCGTTCGTTTTGATATTCGATCGAGGTCATAAACTTTTTGGTTCTAGACAGGTTCTAAGGTGTCGTTCGATAGAGCAAAGTAAGCTCTACAAGATGAGCTTCTTCGCACCAATTCAAATCCATCTCGAGTTTAAAGCCAAAAGCCAGAAAGATTCAACGCCCGAAAAACAAAGGAAAAATCGTAGTTTCTTCCAAAAAAACACCTAAAAAATTTCTAGCTTGCTCACAGATAGCTATCCACATCAGCCATTTATATATGCTGTTCGTGTATTTTTTTCTTAAATTGAGATCGAGAAAACGAGAATTTTCATGTTGATGCCAAAGTGATGCTGTGCTGTTCTCACTCTATTAGTTGTACACTACAGACCAATACAAATACAGACATGAATTTTCAGCGCTCTACAGGCTTTGGTTTCCGAGAAATAATCGTTTCAATATGGACATTCGACTGTGCGAAGCTAAATTTAGTGTTTCTCGAGAACTAAAGCCTGTAGAACGCTGAAAATTTGTGTCTGCGCTTGTACTGGTCTATAGTACACAAATACCGAAGTGCGGATAGCAAAGCGTTACTTTGGCGAAAACGTGAAAATTTTCCTTTTCTTGATTTCTAGTCCAGAAAAAAATACAGGTACAGTATACATAAATGGCTGATGTGGATAACGTATCTGTGAGCAAGTTAGAAATCTCGGATTTTTTTGGAAGAAGTTACGATTTTTACTTTGTTTTTCGGGCAATTGGACCTTTTTGGTTTTTGGCTTCAAACTTGAGACGGTTTTGAAATGATGCGGAAATAAGAAGCTCATCTTGTAGAGCTTGCTTTGCTCTATCGAATGGTAGCTTAATACTTGTCTAGCACCAAGAAGTTCATGAAGTATTGCGATGGAAAATTAAAACGGACGGAACTTTTAGGACAACCTGATAGATTCCTCTTTTTTTATAAAAAAAAAACGACGAAATTCGGCCGTTTTTTATCGTTAATTGAACTAGGTCTACTCTACATGTGCAGAGTGAAAGTTCGCAATCGCTTTCTGTCTAAGGCTTTTACACATTGTAGAATGGTCCCAGCAATCAACCGAGTTTGAGCCGAAACTTCTCAACTCAAGGTTTCTCAAAAAATTGCATTGGTAAGCGTTTTGTAGCACAAACCTTCGCGATTACAGGACGCATCTTTCGAAAAATTTAGCATTTCTCATGGATTTTTGAAGCAAGCAGAATGAAAGAAGTAATCAAGTTTTAGTGTCTTATCTTTGCAAATATGAAAGTTCGGTTTGAAAGACTTCCGAATATGTACAGGGCTCCTAAATTGCAGAGTCGTTTGCACCAGCGGTCGCGCAACCGCGTCGTCCCGGGCATCAATGACCTCGATCGATGGCGCCGGCGCCGGCAGAATGCCCGATTATACAGGGTGTCCGTAAAGTATGTATACGCTGTTTGATCGTTAATATCTTTCTTCCCAACAAGTCTTTTGTTGTGCTTTAAACACCGTTTTGTAGAGCTGGCTTCAACATAGATTTACAGTATGGAGAGAATCACCGACTGCTCTTTGTTACTGTAGGATTATGGGAGAAACTTAAAGCATATGGTGTCAACGTGGAAAAGCTGCCTTCTCAAAATTTTTCAAAAAAAATGTGAAAACTTGTGTAATAAGGTTTTTAGGGACGCTAAGTTTAATACTCAACTATTTACAAGATTGCGAAGCATTCTAAACGGTGTAACAGTACTTTTTAGGAACATTGAAAAAATGGCCGCCTCTTACCCGGCATAACTCTTCAATGAAGCATCATAATAAGTTGGGAACTTTACAGTTAGAATTTATTTATTTATTTTATTTATATATACACTCATGGTGTACCATTAAAAGACCGAAATCGCACAACAAAAATATGAACACGAAAGAAAATCAAAAGACCAGCCATTCCTCAGTCACAGAACAAAGGTGAGTTTTGCAGATGAAACACAAGTATTGAAGCCCTTACCATAATGACGTAGACATATGATTATATAGATCAGCAAGCGGAAGGAAAGAACGCTTTACCCAATTCTGCAGAATCTTGCTCCTTCTATTAAGACCCCGCTTTTTGGGCGTCAGCGAGCCCCCCGGTCAAAGCTAGCTGACTTGAACCCGCAAAATATTTGTAGAAAAGAGCAAGATTCGAAATGGGAGCGGTAGGAATATGTAGGTAGGGCTAAGGGTGGGGGCTACGGTGAAAGGATAAGATGCAAACTCGAGGTTCTGGTGAATGGGGCTGGTTGATCTACTCAGCATAATAACATCTTCAAGCTTGTTAGTAACATGGCAAAAAGCAAAAAATGATTTAGTAAAATCAAGCCTCATATGATCATATCAAGAACACTTGGCGCGACTGCAGAGAAGCGCAAAACAGTGAAGCTCTATTAGCCTAGTGTAAAAGTTTTTAGGCTGTTTTGTTTTTTTTCTGAGGCGAAATATGGCCTTTCATGGTCCAAAACCCTCTTTGGAGTTTCTACCGTAATCCTACAGTAATGAAGAGAGATGGGTGATTCGTTCTTTACTGCTACTCTAAGTTGAAGCCAGCTCTACAAGACAGTACCTAAAGTAAGGCAAAAGACTTGTTGGAAAGAAAGATATTAACGATCAAACAGTGTATACATACTTTACGAACATCCTGTAGATTTATTGATTCATAACTGGTACCTTATAGATTCATAACTGGTGCTACACACAGCAGTATATAACCACTAGCTATAGAATTGAAAATGATTTTCACATTCATTAAAAGTCATTTCAAAAATACTTACAAGCTATAAAAATAGAAATCATAATTTCAATGGATACTGGGCTATAGATAACATTAACATCAGCGAAAATCTAGCAAATATCAATATGAAAAATATAAAGATTTTCTCAGCTGATTTCACAACTATGTTTACAAGCCTACCACACAACATTATAAAATCCAATATAAAAGAACTTTTAGAGCTATGTTTCAACAATGCAAATGAAAAATACATTATAGTTGATGGAAACAATAACATTTATTACAGCAGCGATACTACACATTTAAGTACAAAATCCAGATCTTATACTTTAGTAGATTTACTCAATTTAGTAGACTAAATTCTAGACAAAAGTTTCTGTCGCTTTAGCAATTTTACTTTAAAACAAAAAGTTGGAGTTCCTCAAGGTGGTAACTTTAGCCCACTATTAGCAGATCTTACACTTTCCTGATACGAAAATAGATATTCCATCAAAAATATCACAAACAATTTCCAAATAATACCTTATAGATATATGGATGATCTATTACTTATTCATAACATTGAAGAAGATATTAGGTCGTTTCGAAAGTGATGTCGCTTTTTTCAAACGTATGCCACATCTCGCGGAACAAAGACGTATAAGAGATTCTGGTACCATTTGATGCAGCATTTCATTCTCTTTCTAATGGTTATAAAGTTGTTGCAATACAGTCAATGAGCTTCCAGAAAAGAGTCAGAATCTGCGACCTATGCTTTTTGAGATGGCCAAGTTTCACAATTTTTCTAAAATTTTATATTAAACCTCAGAAGGAGTCCAAGTAATGGATGGATGGAGCAAACCATACAAAGAACAGCACAACTTTTTTCTACTTTCCAGAGCTCGTCATAATTTTTGTACAGATTTTTTGATGGAACGACCGAATTTTAGTAGGCTCGTCTCAGACACAAGTGCATCAAACGCCAACAAGTCTTTGGATTTTGAAACTTATAAAGATGGATTATGGTTTCGCAACAATTTTACAAACTAAACGAGCATTTACCGCTTCGATTTAGCAATTTTCGAAAATTTCGGGTACACCTTGGGGCGCCTTGGAAAAGTTGAATTATGATGATTTTATCCCGGAAAACTTGATGAATCGGAAACAAACAACAACCGTTAGAAAGAGGAGAAAAAGCTGCATTGAATGACACCCGAGTCGCTTGCAGGTTGTTGTTCTGTGAGGTTTGACTTGACTGAATATGGAATTTGATGGCATTGAGAAATTGATTGTAGAAGCTCTGAGAAACAAGCTAAAAAAAGAAAAAATTACCCTATGTTCTATAGTGTTTGCTCTATTTATCTGTCATTTGTACTTTTTCGGAGATTAGGTACAAAAGTTTAGAAAAATAGCCGAACTTGACCATGGCAAAAAGCATAAGTCGCAGATTTTGGTAATTTTTCGAGAGCTCGTTGAACGTTATGCAGTGAAATTAGAACCATTAGAAAGAGGATGAAATGCTGCATCGAATGCTCCTAAGATCTCTTGAAAATGTTGATTCCACGAATAGTGGCGTTCATTCGAAAAAAGCGACATTACTTTCGGAACGACCTAATACTATCCACAAATTAGTCAAAAGAATTTACGACCATAAACTTCAAATAGAAGTTATATACTTAAATACCCATAGCTGTAACTATCTCGACTTGAATATTGAAATAATACACAATAAATTGGTTACAAAATTATATTAGGTCGTTCCGAAAGTTCTTGCGCACGATTTTCAAAAATTCATAACTTTTTAAATTCTCAGCAAATTTGTTCGATCACAATTTTGCCTAAGAGAGGAACTCACGTTCTTTGCATTTCTACTTGAATTGTCCGTCATTGTATACAAATGAAGGAGATAAAAGCTCAAAAACAAAATCACTCAAAATTTGAATTTTTCGTGTAGGGTCATAAAAAATCGGAGACTTGCAACAAAAATTGGAGCAGTCGGTATTGTAGGTTCTTTCACTACCTCTTTCCAACAGTGCAAAGTTTGTGCTAATTGAGCGTCTCTACGAAAAGTTATGATTTCCCTGAAAAATGCCAAAATAAGTCAAATTCGCTTTTTGGTACTGATTGCTCGAAAATCATAACTTTTCATAGAAACGGTCAATCAGCGGAAACTTTGCACTGTTGAAAAGAGCTGGTGAAAGAGCCTACGATACCGACTGCTCCGATTTTTCTTGAAAGTCTCCGATTTTTTATGACCCTACACGAAAAATTCAAATTTTGAGTGATTTCGGTTCTAAGCTTCAATCTCCTTCATTTGTATACATTGACGAACAATTCAAGTAGAAATGCAAAGAGCATGAGTTCCTCTCTTAGGCAAAATTTTGATCCAACAAATTCGTTGAGAATTTAAAGAGTTATGAATTTTTGAAAATCGTGCGCAAGAACTTTCGAAACGACCTAATATAATAAATTGACTGTTGTAATTTTAACGTTAACGAAAATCTAGTACATTATAAAATATGAATATAAATTATGATCAACTGATATATATGAAGCAAAGTATAAATGATATACTCAACACAAATGATAACACAATAAAAATGAACAAGTCAAGACAAGTCCATTCTTACTTCGCAACAGAGAAGATCATACGACAGAAAAGAAGAATTGGACGACAATCCGATATACAAGATGAGTTTTACATTTTTTTCAAAATATTCTTTTGAAAACCAAACTAGACCCTCTCTCCTTACTGAAGAGTCCCGGAGAGGGTCTAGATCTTAAAACTCCGTCTAAGGAAGGGGACGAAACGGAGTGAAAAATTTAAAAAACTATCTTTCTTCTTATTATTCAGCAACGATAAATCGGTCTCAATCAGTTGAATTAGGTTCTCGCTTTCCACCATCGATCGAGACAGCTGCCTATAGCAAGGTATCGTTTAATCTCACCAGTTGAATTGTGCAAGATACTGAGTAGTTCACAGAGCTAACCGGTGGCTTATAAGTTGACCCTGAATCTGCACTTTTCACTGCCGGTGCCGACTCTATGCTTTCAGTCTGTTCTAATCTTTCTAGAGTGAAACCTACCTCTATCAATGCCTAAATTTTTACGTGCAGACCTTCATCATAGACTACGTAAACAATCTAGAGATGTAACGCCTTCTTCTTGTTTTCCAGGTTTCGTTGAAGGCTTTTCCAACCTTCGTCGTCATAGTAAATTTTCAAGTTGATGTTGACTGCCTAGTGAGGCTAGTTTGGGGTTGCTACGCGGGTCTGTGTGGTACCTCAGATTTGAGCGATCAAACTTTATTCAACTGTAAATGTGATGTATCTCCCAGATCCTGTCAATCCTCGAATTGCTCCTCAGTATACTGTAGATTGATCCCTCAGAGACCACTAGGGTTACGGAGACTTGTGGTTCCCAATCCACAGGTTGAGTCTAATCCTAGCCGTAGGGAGACTTGTGGAGAGAGTCCTCTTAGTGAGCCGCAAACTTGTCCTCACGGCAGAATGCTTGTGGAGAAAATCCTCGACCTCACTCATCGGTATTTTACCCTTTAGATTTGTTGACTTGCAGAGTCATTTGACCGAAGATAATAGTGATAAGGTGATGGAGTGAGATTAGGATAATGTCCGGCTGATCTCGGGAAGCACTCTCTACAACACAAGGCAAAACGAACAAACAACGCTGAACAATCATAACTTATAATAACGGGCTAAGGATGTTTACGTGACTTTGTGTGTGTGTGTGTGTGTGTGTGTCCGTCTGTCTGTAACGAAATTCGTAAGGAGAGTTCCAGTCAACCTCTTGAGCCCAAATCTTGCATAGCACATCCTAGCAGCAGGAAAGTCCATTGTGCAAAAGCACAAGCTGATCCGATAAGTGGATCCCCTGGAAATTGCGCGTAAAACGGGTCCACTTTGCATTTAGCCCACAAAATTGGGTCCGTAATTCCACTTTTTGCAGAGTGGTGGGTGTTTATGGCAAGTAAATGTGCAAGCCATGAGCTTATGCCCAAATAAGTGGCCAAAAGTCCATTACTTTACAAAAACGGGGCCAAAAATTATTGCTTGCGTAAATGGTCAATTTGCCAAGGTTCTAGAAAAGCATTTGAGAAGATTTTCGCACAGAGATGTAGCTCACGGTGACTATTGCCTTTATGGCGACTATCAAACCATGACAGATTCAAAACTCTATTCAAATTTGCCTTTATCTTCCTGCGAAAAGTTTTTTCCATGCGAAATCACCGATCTCACGTGAAAAAGCTTTCTAAATGAGTAGTTGTTTACATTTCATTCGTGGTAGTCGGCATAGCACGGTGAGTTCCAGTGCCACGATTTTACGAGAATGAGTAAGGCACATAGATAGTAGAGCCAGTGCGAGCCTCTGCGAAGCAGAGGTGACGCACTGGTAAATAATAAATGCACAGTATGTACAATCTACAGTATCGCCATTGTCGACACTCCTAGATCTTGTTGTGGTGATTTTGGCGACACTCCCGCCACTCCTATGCTTCCTCCTCCTAACCGCTTTCTTCGCTGTGACTAACTTTTTTTTCGTGCACTCATATTGTACCGTTTGTACGGTTCTTCAGAGGGGTGGTGCAGGAGGAACCAAAGGGCTGCCGCCTGTAGCCGCGGGAGATAATCAAGAGCGCGAGCGCTGTGGAGAATATTTTGGCAGGGATCCAAGAAAACTCAGCAAGGACATTCTTTGGGAAGAAATCTTCATAACTTCGCTTGGAGATGAGTTTGAAAAATTTAAAAAATAGATTTGTAATACAAATTGGAAGGCGCATTCACTGGGCTCAAAAGTAAGTGAAAATTTGAAATTGTTGTGGTAACAAAAGTCAACTACCATATAGAAACTTTCTGTTTTGAATTTTGAAGTTTCAAGTTGTTGAAGTTCGGGGTTTTCATTCAACATTCATTCTTTTTTCTTTGAGATGAGGAAATAGTTTGCTTTTTGAACAATGAACTAAAGCAATCAAATTGTCATAAAAACACATCTGGAGGTTTGTGTCAAGATGCAATATGCAGTTTGTCTCATGACTTTAAACCCATTCTAATTCTAAATTTTGACATTAGAGGCTTCATAGGATTTGCCATTGAAACTATGTCGGTAATCCTTTAGGTCGTGCACAGTAGCAAAAGTTCATCACATGCAACTTAGTTAAAATTATTCTCTTATTACTACTTTATACTTTCAACTTCGTATCCAAAAATTTCACTAAAAATTCAGTTGATTCTTCTCCACACAACATTAGACTTGAAATTCCTCAGCTTAGAATGATGAATTTTGAAGGCACAGTTTTTGGTAGAAATCGTTGCGAGACAGAGTTGTTTAACTTTCAAGCGTATTATTGAAAAAGCGCATTACAATACTGATTCCAAATCTGTCCTTCGTATCCTTGAAACTTGATTCCAAGGAGATTTATAAGGGTTTGTTTTTAATGGATGTCCTCGCCAAGTTTTCCTGGATCCTTGCCAAAATCTTCTCCATAGCGCTCGCCCTCCTAATTATCTCCTGCGGCTACAGACGGCAGGCCTTTGGTTCCTCCTGCACCGCATCCACAGAGAAGCTGTTTTTATTTGTCTTGGTCCTATGTCTTTTAGCTCGAAAGGCACAAAAAGGTTTACTGGTCTGCGTATCGTTTTTAGATGGCAAAATCACGACTGCTTCTCTTTCTTGTTCGTCTTTATTCTTCAACTAGCTGGCTTACCCGGCTCCGCCGTATCCGGACCAAACTTGGCACACATACACTTCGGGCCCCGGCGGGAGTCACAGTCCACTTTTCGTTATCGATCGATGTCGATTTTACCGATTTTTATCGATTTTTTGCAGAGTTCACCTACAGGGCTAGGAGTTGGCACAGGGGGGAAGTGAGCATGGGGATTCCGAATACAATATTAGTTTTCAGAATTATCGATTGCTTTTATTGATTTTATCGATTTTTTGGCAGAGTTCACCTACAGGGCTAGGAGTTGGCACAGGGGGGAAGTGAGCATGGGGATTCCGAATACAATATTAGTTTTCAGGATCGTCCATTACTTTTATCGATTTTATCGATTTTTTTGCAAAGTTTGACCTGCGGGGCTGGGAGTTTGCACAGAGGGTAATCGAGCATGCAGATTACGAATACAATATTAGTTTTCAAGATCGTCCATTACTTTTATCGATTTTATCGATTTTTTGAAAATTTGAGCTAGGGGGCTGGAATTTGGCACAGGGGTGTTCGAGCATGCTGATCACCCCCCTTGGGGATGATCAGCATGCTCGATTACCCCCCTGTGCCAACTCCCAGCCCCCTAGCTCAAACTTTGCAAAAAAATCGATAAAATCGATAAAAGTAATCGATAATCCTGAAAACCAATATTGTATTCGGAATCCCCATGCTCGATTACCCCCCTGTGCGAACTCCCAGCCCCGTAGCTCAAACTTTGCAAAAAAATCGATAAAATCGATAAAAGTAATCGATAATCCTGAAAACCAATATTGTATTCGGAATCCCCATGCTCGATTACCCCCCTGTGCCAACTCCCAGCCCCGTAGCTCAAACTTTGCAAAAAAATCGATAAAATCGATAAAAGTAATCGATAATCCTGAAAACCAATATTGTATTCGGAATCCCCATGCTCGATTACCCCCCTGTGCCAACTCCCAGACCCGTAGGTGAACTCAGCAAAAAAATCGATAAAAATCGATAAAATCGATATCGATCGATGACGAAAAGTAGCCTATGACACCCGCCGGGGCCCGTAGTGTATGTGTGCCAAGTTTGGTCCGGATCGGTTCAGAAATGGAATTTTCTATTCGGAACATACGTACACACAGACATACATACAGACAGACAGACAGACAGACAGACATACAGACAAACAGACATTCAGCTTTATATATAAGATAGCTCCGTAATGCGCCCATCCTCCAGGAATGTCGTGGCTGTACGGGTGTGACTAGAACGTAGTCGTCCTTCTGCGGGTGCGAAATTGATTTGTTATAACCGTGTGTGTGTGTTTGTGTTTGTTCTTGTGTTTCTCTTGAAGCGCCGTAAGATTTTGTATCCTATAAAAAATCCAAAACTTGTTTGTAGAATTGTAAGAATTTTCTAGCGATTGGATTGTTTGGGACTTTGTGCGAAGGACAACTTGCTCTTTGAATGAAATGTAAGGTGGATCCTCGTCGTGTAGTTGACCTTGTCAAATGGGTAATTCAATATGATCTTGTTTTGTAGGAAATGATGAGTCTTATGTGGTCTAGCGATCTCGACAAGCGCAGTTGACATTTCTTCGAAATTAGCAGTCGATCAACTTTTTCACTTTTATTTGTAGAGAGGTTTTGATGGTTTTTTGATCAATCTTTCGTAACCTCCTTGCCACGGTGCGAAGGGTGTAATGTGTTCCCATTCGATTTCGCGATTACTCATTTATCTTAAAATGCTTGCATCGTTTTGCAGATTTGATACACTCAGCTAAAATCTCCTCTCCTAGAGGGAACGTAGGAGCGTTGTCATTTGTGATGGTTTGTAACTCATCTTCTTCCGAAAAACCTTCGCAACATGTTAAGGAATGCTGTAGTGGAGAGGTCGTACATTACATTTGAATGAATAAGTCGGGTGACCATGCAGGTGATGATAACCCCATGGCATTTGCTTGCGTTTGGACTTTTACAGTTAGAGGATCAAAGTAATCCAGTCCAAGTTGTTGGAAGGGGCTTGATTGTTGCAACCTCACTTGTGTCAAATCACTCTGATTCGGATGCTTGAATAGGCGGATAGTATAGCGTTGACATTCCACACAACGTCGGATAAGCAGAGTTACTTGTGCACGTAAACTTAGTTATCAAGAACTTCTATCAAACAAGCGCAATTGTGTTACCATGCCAGAATGTTCTTGGTGATGTTATTCTCAAATGATGGCCTCAGAGAGCCAGATATCCTATAGCCAGTCCTGCAGAATAATGTAAGGAGATTTGCCGTATCGTCCAAGCAGCTTGTCCCCATTCGTCCATAGCATCTCAAGGGCCTTCCCCATCTTTTATGTTTAACTGAGGTATTGATTTCAACAGGCCGGAGTGCAAAATATGCGTTGGTGGACTCGTATAATAATCTCCTCCGCTACCATGATTTTTTCACCGTAGAGCGCTTCACAGGGGTTTGCAGTGTACTTGTTAAACAAAGAAGGAAATCAAAGATTACTTTCAAGTTCATTCCTTCTCTTCAACATGATCTTCAAAAACTGCAATTCTGTAGCTGTGACTCTCTTGATCACAATATATGGACGACCCCTCAAGCACTCAGGAATATCTTCATTCTACTTTCTTTGTATGACACTTGTCTTAGCTTGTTTTGAGTATTGAATCATTGGTCGACAGTATCGCGATCTTGTCCGTTGTTTATCCGAAATAACTTGTAGTCGGCGACCTTATCTTCTGGCGAGCCTTTCAGAAATGATGGTCCTCCACCAGTAATGTTCCTCCAGTTGCTATTTATTCAATCCTCTTGTCCCACAATTCTCCGGATTTTGATTGATCAGTAGGGACATAACTACAATGAACTTTTTCATTTTTACCTGTTAAGCGGTCGTTTATCTCGATTATCTCCTTGGGTCGATTGACCACCATTTTTCCTGCTTCTCTATGTTTTTTCTCCTTATCCTGTGCCGCGAAACTCGACTGATAATTTCTATATGTTCTTTATATATTCTGGTTGAATGATTGATTTTAATCAATTATTTTTGCTCAGAGCTCAGGGTTTCGTCTGATCATTTATTAAGAAAAAACTAAAGTTTCTAATCTCTTGTGGCACAATAATTGTCGGCACTGCACGGTACACTCTGGCAGATGTAGTTTTGATCATCACTGCATTCGTCGTTGAACCATCCATAGCTGAATAGTTGCTTCTACTTTATAGCTAGTAACTGACAACAGTGGTGGACCCAAGAGGGAATATAAAAGGTGCTTCCAAAGTTTTTGAAAGTTGTTTACATGGGTGTTAGAATTACGCATGTGATTTACTTTTCATTGTAAATGATCAAAATAATTTTTTTTGGAAATTTTTAAGGATCTGACTTAGGAAAAAAAATTAATTGTTGTTACGCCCTCTTTCAATAATCATAAAGTTATAACGCTAAACATGCGAAAACAATGCCAAAGTTGCCATCTACTGAAAATCTCACCTGAATCCGGTATACTGGTACATGTAGACGCAGTAGCCGGCGTTAGCATTAGGATAACCTGGAGCCCACATTTGGAAATCAGAAGACGACTAAATGTCGATGATTTTGTTATTAGGAATGAAGAAGATGGTATATCTCACAAGATATGTTCCATCGGACCATTGATAGAGACCGGTAGCGGCGAGGTATTTCAAACCAATCCAGAATTTAGTTTTTGACGGAAACACTGTAAGATAATTCTTCCACAGTTGCAGATATATAGTGGACCATTGACCAGTGACGAACTGAGGGGTAGGGGGGATGGGAAGGCGGTTCCCCCGAAAATAGATCGCGAAATTTTCGAAAGTTATTTACAAGGGTCATAAAAAGGTGCACTGACTCGTTTAAACTTGTAAATAAACAATCTAATTTTCAAAGTTTAAAAATCTAAATTAGCCTTTTGAAAAAGTTTTTTTGGGAACACGGAACCACGTTCACTTTTGTAGAATCTAGGGATTATGGGTCAGCAAAATTAGGCAGTATCCTGAAAGAAATTCATTTCATAAGTCCGTACCGCATTGAAATGATCATATTAGAATTTGGGTGGTGATGTATGTTCAATTGACGCGCACAAATTCCTGCTACAATTTCATAAATTTTGATCCCCTTTTCAAAACTCGATGAGTCTAATCCCAAAAAGCGTCTGAACAGCGCTTAAGATCGCCTTCATCCGAACGAGCATCGTTCATATGGTTTACAGAAGATTTGAACAAATGATAATCTGGTAGAGCGAAGATTGAGAAGTGCGTTAGGTAATAAAGAAAGCCGTACCTTTTAGTCAAATTTTGCGGGACAGTTATGAAGACGTTTGCCGTACGGAGCCATATTTTGTCATGCAGGAAAACTTGCCGGACTTATCTTTTGGTCCTTTTTGCAGTAGGGATTTGAAAGGTGTAATCGGATTACGTACAGTATGATCAAGTGTTTTGTTGCCGTCCAGCAATTTTCAATGCTGGACCATTTTCTTGTTCCAAGAAAAGTCTTGCTTAATGGACACAGTGTTCAACCCCTGGTCGAAGCGATCCGATTACTTTGTGTCTCATATTGAGGTGCGAATGTCTTGTTCAATAATTGGCAGAACAATTTACATAAACAAGTTCTTTGCAAGGAAAAATCTACAGGTGTCGAGAATACTTATTTTGGCCTCTTGAAAGTTCACTTTTGGAGACTGGTTTGAATTATTAGGTTGTTCGGAAATTAATGCCCGTTTTGAATTTCAACCGCAATAAGTGATACATCTCTCAATTCTAAACAGGATGCAGAGTACCATTTGGTAGAGTAAAGCAAGCTCTACAAAAAGGCCATCCTGCTTTTGCAACAGCTCTCATCCACCTCGAGTTTTGAGCCAAAACTAAAGATTCAGCGGCCCGAAAAATCGAAAAAAATTGTAACTCAGTTCACAAAAATCCTACAAAAATTCTTACTTGCTCACGTAAACGCTATCCATGTAAAAAATCCATAGAAGCCTTGGCCATATTTTTCCCTCCGTTAGAAAACAAGAAAACGGAAATTTTTGTGCATTCGTCAAAGTCGTGTTGTGCCGTCTCCACATAGATAGTTGTATACTACAAACTTGTAAAAGTACAAACGTAGATTCTCAGCTTTCTATAAGCTTTAGTTCTCAAGAATTTTGAATTTTAGTTTGAACCACCTAACTAAAGAAAGCTATATTCGGTATTTCTTGAGAACTAAAGCTTGTAGAGAGCTGAAAATCTAAATCTGTACTTCTACAGGCTTGTGGTGTACGACTACCTATGTGGGGATGGCACAGCATCACTTTGGCAAATGCACGAAAATTTCCGTTTTCTTGATTTCTAACAGAGAAAAAATGCGGCAAAGGCGTATATAGATGTTTTATGTGAATAGTGTTTACGTGAGCAAGTAAGAATTTTTGTAGGATTTTTATGAACTGAGTTACGATTTTTTTCGATTTTTCGGGCTGATGAGTCTTTTTAGTTTTTGGCTCGAAACTCGAGGTGGGTGAGAGCTGTTGCAAAAGCAAGAAAGCCGTCTTGTAGAGCTTGCTTTGCTCTATCAAAAGGTACTTTGCAACCTATTTGGAAATGAGAGGTGCATGACTTATTGCGGTTGAAATTCAAAACGGGCAATAATTTCCGGACAACCTAATAGATCAGATTAACACTTGAATTAATAAGTTCGTCACAAAAAGCATGATCAGCTCTTCTAAATGATATTCGCACAGGGCCCAGCAGGAGCTGGCACCTGAAAATCTTTGAAACGAAGCTCCCTTTGACAATGCCGAAATTGAGACTAACCTTCTGCTCTTGTAGAAATACGGCTCACATTATGCAAGCGACAATGAGTGCAAAAAGGTGAAAAGGAAACTAAGAAAGTTGGAGATAAAACATCCGAAGGCGATAAAAAGAATTTTTTCATAACATTAAGGGCGATAGCAAAGCAGAAGGGACAAAACTTGGGTCAACATGAGTGCTTGTGGGTAGAACTTGAACTAAAGAAGCGATCCCTGTAAAAAAATTGGAAAATCATGTGAGGCAAGGGGGGTGGGTAGCAAATGGCTTGGATTGGTCCCGCGCAACCTCATGATGCTCTCAGCTTGCGCGAAAGCAACCTAGTTTAGAAAAGTACTTACAACTCCTTCTCTCATTGATTTTTTTATAATTTTTCATACTTCTGTTTTGCTTTTGTTCGCGAAATACAAATATTGTTGGCTCAGTACTGGTTAGCTTCACCTAACATACTGATTTTTTATTTTTTTTTTGTGTATGAAGATCATGTCTTACAAGGAAACGATACTCGGTGTCCGTGGCCTTTTGTAATGAGATGTATACCATTACACTCGTCTTGGAACGGTTATTCCAAATCCTACTTCCGTTTCTGCTAATCGCTTCAAAGATATTATCATGGATCGCGCGGAGTTTGGCTCTCCAGTAAATCTGTCGGAGCACCAATATCATAGGTGCGCTGTGGTCTAGTGGTTAGTGCGGTTAGTCTCATGAGATGATGCGAATCTAGGTTCAAGTCCTTTTGTGTTTTTTAGTTTTGCGTTGCCTCAATTAACCTTCTTTCACATCCTCAAGTTAAATGAACGCTCTGACTCTCGAAAAAATGTGGAATTTTGGAAAAAATGACTACCGTTTGCGCTAAAATGTATTTATTGGTCATAATTCGAGTAAAGCTTTCTCAAACAAGCTTAATTAAGGCAAAAGTAATGCAAAAGTAAAAACGCAAAGGATTTAAACCTATACCAACTTATGTTAGACCAAAACGTGGTCGCGGTAGAGGCCGTTCCAATGACCATAATTCCCTTAAGCGGCCAAACTTGGATCGAAATTCCTTTATAACTTTTTTTCAGAGAAACGATTAGCAAAAACGGAAGTCAGATTTGGAATCATCGTTCGAAAACAAGTGTAATAGTGTACATCTCGTCTCAAAAAGCCACGGACATTGAGTATCGTTTCCTTGTTAGCACGTTGGGATCGTGCGCACACAAGTTATGCATTACTCAAATTTGTAACGTGTCATCTCACTTGTTGCTGGTAAAATGACGTCAGAGCCTAAATTTCGGGTTCAGGGCAAGAACTGTGCATGCCAATACTTAGTCAGATCCAGGGACACCCTGGTTTTACGACTTACCCTTTGCAATTCCCTCAAAAACGACATCCAGTGTGTGAAACCACTGGATGTCGTCACCTCCTCAGACAATCGACCGGACCCCTCCGCCGGACAGTCGGAATCTGCCAGAGTCGCGCCGGACCCAGTTGACCAATGAGAGCGGGGCGATTGGGCGGTCCCTTCTTGTAGGTCGCGGTGACATCACTGGCAGGCAAGTGGGACCCTTCTCCGGCCCTGCTGCAAAGGTACGCCATTTTTGCTCCAGAGGTACGCCAGATTTGGCAGAGCCGCGCCGGAGAAATTTGCCCGCCGCGAGTTCGCCAGATTTGGAAGAGCCGCGGAGCAGAAAATCGGAGGGGTCCGGAGCACAAATGGGAGGTCTCCAGAGCACAAAATGGGAGAGCTCCGGAGCACAAAATGGGAGAGCTCCGGAGCACAAAATGGGAGAGCTCCGGAGCACAAAATGGGAGGTCTCCGGAGCAGAAATGGGAGGGCTCCGGAGCACAAAATGGGAGGTCTCCGGAGCACAAAATGGGAGGTCTCCGGAGCACTAAATGGGAGGTCCCCGGAGCGCAAATGGGAGGGCTCAGGAGCAGAAATGGGAGGTCTCCGGAGCAGAAAATGGGAGGCCTCCGGAGCAGAAAATGGGAGGGCTCCGGAGCAGGAGTGGCAGACACCCCGCTGGGGAAACCCCGCGGCCCTGCCATTTCTCCGCCGGAGGGGTCCTATCCGCTGTCTGAGTCTGCTGAATCCTGCATGCGCATCTTGCACTTGAATGGAAACGGCACGAACTTACGGAACTAATACGAACCTAATAACCTAATATGTATGCCAAATTATGACCAAAATCACTCACCTGTGCTCAGAAATTGTGATTTCGCTCTGCTTTCAACTTTTACGAGATAGGCATCGTGATACCGTGGACAGTCCTTGGCAGCAAGAGTCTTGAATATTATGCAACAAACAAGTTATAAGGCTGGAATTTTCTAATCAATATACCTGGATAACAGGTATGGAAACGGCTATATAGCAGCCACCAGTCGGTACAACATCATCTTGCATGTAGGGCAAATAATTTGTGGGACAAAAGCAGTTAACTGAACAAGTACGTTGATATTATTTATCAGAAAACCTATCTTGTTGATGCAGTTATGTTGTGCTTCTGTCGTCCGCAAATATGCAGACTCTGGTGTTGAACTTAGAAGGCGGTCTTTTTATAGTATTCCGCTCTAATTGAGATAAGATTTTTGCCAAATCCTTCAGTCGATTGTTCGGCTACCATCATTGACATACCAACTGCACATTCTTATTGATAAATATTGTTGTCGACTAACACAGTACATCCACAGTCGACACGATATGACACGTTTTGAATGGACGAGTTGTTATAATATGAAGTTTTTAGAAGCAAAATCCCAAAAGAAAGTTTGTATACGTATTCTTTAGCCGTTAGTCAAGATTGTTAACACGCTTTACTCAGTCAGTCTAACGTTTCGGTGCCTTCACCATCGTAATCTTGGCAGTCTTCGAATTAAGGTTGAGCAACCAGCAAACACAGCAGTCAGTAGTCAATAATTGAGCTTGGACTTTGAACAAAGGAGATTATCCAAGTGCAAAAAACAGTAGTGCCGTATTTTTATGCACAGCAGTTAACTGACTCATTGATCATCCGTTACTGTATTTATCTACTCAATATTTTTGACGCTTATTCGTGTTGCTGAACCTCTAGTAAAACTCACTTCTGCAGAATGCTTGTCGAATTTGTTCGGTTGTAAGATTTCGATAACGGTTTGTGAAGGAATACTCCGGTCCACTGGAAAGTGTATTCAACAAAGGTACCGGATTAAGGTGCTCTTGCAAATATTCTGGAAAATAATACATTTGCCATATGAAAAAGAGACACTGTCATAATGGGTTGTGACTACAGTAATCAAGTCACTGCTTTCGAGATTGCAAGAAAAGGCGGAAAAATGGGACGAACATTTTAAACTAAGGCATTGTGCATCAAGGAGGCTTAGTTTACCCTAACAAAGCCTAATCCATTCCGCTTACCTACGGTGATAATGAAACCGCCGTCTTGAATGAATGATTTGGCGATTTTAGTTGGGTCATCGTACTTTCCGCTTCTAAATAACCAATTTTTCTTGCGTTTGTGCAGCAAACCAGTAAGCTTACTCGTAAGCTGAAGCAACGATTACGATAACTTTCTGTACGTTTTTTCGATGCGATGATGTTTCGAAGCTTTCTGAAGCTAATTTGATGGCACTGAAAAATATTCGTCATCTTAGGGATTAGTTTGATTCTAATTAGCTAAAAACTAGCTCGGCTCCCCAAAATTTGTTAATAAACTCACGACTCAATATTTGTCCCTTTGTTGCCATCATATGTAAAGTAAGAATTATCAATCATGTCATCGGATGATTGAAATGCGGTTAAGTCGTAGTTTTTATATGCGTTGGCCGAGTAAGAGATGAAACTGTAGAATGAAAATCATCACTGCCAAACCCTACCACCACAAACCAAGTTTTTGTAATTTTCCATAAATAAAAATCTATGATATTCATTTTATTATAACTTACCCTGCACGAGTTCGTTGGCCGTCCGCTTGTCCAATGTTCAATTTATACAGCACGGATTCGGCAAAGGAGGTGGCCTTGAAAATTGTTGAATTTGGCGTCTAGTGTGGTAATGCAAGTTAGTGACATTCTTGAATATGCAGTGCCTTTTTTCTATCCAATACTTTTCTCCTTATAGCTAAGAAATGCGTCCCAGCAGATATGCAACATATGTAATTAGCAGTGGCGGTAGCAAGATTTTCGTCCGGGAGGGGGGAAAGGGGACCAAAAATTTTTTTAAAGAAGGTGGATGATGTAAGTCACGCGCTCCGGAAAGTTTTTTGAGGTGGCTCTCAAAATTTTTGCGGGTCCGTACCCCTAAAATCTAGAAAAGGTGGGCGTGGAAGGCAGTCACGCTTTCGAAACAAAAATTTTTATAACGCTAATCTGAATTTTTATAAGTTTCAAAAATAGTTTCAGTTATTTACAAGAATAAGCACGTCACTTGCGCATTTCTATAACCGATGTAAGTAGATTTCAAAAATTTCGTGACCCATTCTTGGGAGGGGGAGGGGGCCTCGGGCTGACTGGTAAATAACCGCTAACATATCTACTTTTTGATGGAATAGCGCGCAAATTAATGCTTACTTCTGCAAAGTATTACTTCTCCAAAGATGCAAAGGAAACATCTAGAATCACCACCAGTTTTTTGGTCAAAAATTACAAAGGTGAATCACGCTGAAAGGAACTGCTTTTTCGAAAAACACTAAGCAAAGTGAAAATCCAAATTTTTTGGCTTTGTCTTGTGTATACACTTATTAAGAGTTTTCAGAAATCATCTATTATACATCAACTAGTGACATAAGTAAGTGCATGAATTCTACGATAAAGTAGTTTTGCACACTCCTACAAGAAAAGGAGTCAGAGTAATAGAGATACGTTCACATTGAGTGAATTATGGAAGCATTACGCAATAAGTAAGCTTGTCACCAAGGCAAAAAGTTTGGGGTTCCTACCTTCCTTTGAGGCAACAAATCATATTTCTGCGATAACAAGTAGATTTATTAACCCACCTCATTGAATCCATTAGCAGTCATAGCTTGAGATGAGTCGATGAGAAAATACACATCTATCCAGATATTTTTGTCGGTGCAGGAACATTGATCTATGGGAGTGCTTTCAGTCGACTGGTTGCATGAACAGGAATCGCTTTCGGAGCTGAGAATGAAAAGATATGAGTTACTGCTCTAACAGTTGCACCAATTGATCGTCAAGGTTAAACTCGATTTTGAAATATACTGACTTGATAGTAATGGAATTCCGGTCTCCCACGTTTGATTTTGCCAAAACTCTGTCTGCTGTTCCCACATCAATGCAGAATGCTAGTCCAGAAAGGCCTGATAAAGTGATATTAAATGGAATTATTATCACCAAGAGATTGGAATTCTTACTTATGAAAAGCACAAACATGCTGGAAATGGCCCTCATAGGTAAAAAGAACTACTAGCTATTGAAGCTGCGTTAAATAGGCAAGGACCAACGATCTCATACTTTTCGGAGATAAGCAGCGATTATTCGGAATTATACAGTAAACCGAATACGGGACATAAGGCAGGAAGGTAACGATCGCTCTTACTTGACTCGAAAGACGGAATCAGCTCTCTGGAATTATCGTGCAAATCATAAAAGAAATTCCTTCTTTCCTTTAGGATATGATAAAGAGGCCATTTAATAGGGACAATAGCTTTTTATTGCATGCTGTTGAAAAAAGATGAGTGGAAAACTTAGGAGTCACTTGCTTGGATGATTCTCTTTATGAATTTTACATACTAGATAAGCTTACCTTGAAAGGATGCGGATTTTTACAAAACCGTTATACTCCGACTGAGGTTGGCTAATCTTTCACACGGCTTCTTCAAAAATATACATGATGGCGCCACCTATTCCGAAGTCGATTTAACATGCCATCCTGAGCCTTTGTCAATCGTAATCGTTTCACAACATATCAAATAATTCTTATAACATCACCAAGGGGTTAATTTATCAAAGGCTTTCACACTGTTTTTTTGAAAGTTACCCATGACACCAGCTACTTTTGAAGTTGATTTAACGCCAATCTGAGCCTTGAATTCTTGCCATCCTAAGCCTTTTATCAACGCGATTGTCACCGTGAAGATGTTATCTTGTCCAAACACTAACACCCAAAAAGGCGCATTATGCACAGCTTGCAAAAACCAGTAATCGGGAGAGCAAGGGGAGTTTCGTGAGTTTTTATTTGCTTTTCGGGAAATCCTCTTCCGAGAAAGACACCTAGCAGAAAATTTGGCGGATTCGGCTCAGTCTTAATACGCCAAGTTTCCTTTTAACGGGGACAATAAATCTATCAGGTGTTAAAGCTACAGAGTCCTTCGAAAAAAAAATACTGAAAGGCAAGAGGCACTTGTGCTTTTTGAATCATAACTCCTCAGATTGTTCTCATTAAGCTGCTAAATGGTGGGGAAAAATATAGAAATTGCTAGGTTTCTTTAAAAGTCTTACCTTAATTCATAAGAAATTCATTACATTTAGTCTAGGCTATAGGCAACTATGCATGAAATGAACAATATGTAAGGTGTATCTTCAGACCAATTTCGAGCGTATATAACGTTAAAAAACTAGTGCAAATTCCTAAGAAAATCATTGATTTCTCCACAAATAAAAAGTCGTGCAAAGACGGGCTAATAAGTACTAAGAAAATAATGTTTTCAACCACGATGGCTTTTTTAGATAAATTTCGTATGTTTTGAAGAGCTTCAAATGCTGATTTCAAATACCTTCGTTATCTCCTGCGCTCCTCTAGTAGCCAAGTGATGAACGTTTCTGGAGATCAAAAAATCAAACAAAACCACAGCTTGTTTAAATAGGCTACATAGGCTACTCTTCTCAAGCTCCGATAAAATCGTAAAGGTTGGTTATTCTTGAGCGATAAATTCAAGTCTTGTGCTGATTTTTTACTGCAGAAAAATTGCAATTAAGCACTTACAGGTGTACAGAGGACACCGAAAAGCAGACTTGGAAACAGCGTCTTATAACTCCCAAAATACTACAAAAATCATCTAAAAAGGCCTCTTCGACTGAAAACACAGTCTCTCGAAGCTAATAAATTTTTACATATCTTTCAAGCACTTGAAGCCTTGAAGTGTCAAAAAAGCACTCCTTGACTCAAGCGCTAGAGAAGAGATTGAAAATAGGAGATAAGTGAGGTATAAACTGAAGAAATTCTTTTCAAAGATTCATGAGTGTAGCGTTGCTCCATTGAGTCTCATTTGTGCACTAGCAATCGCTGTATGTCGGATGTCATACATTTCGCAATAACCTATATGGTATGGGGTTGGTTACGAAAGTAACTATTCATACTGCTATAACTGTTTTCGATTTCAGTTTCACTTATCCATTAGTTGAGAGAAACGTTGAATTTCTACTTGTTAGTGGTAATTAGAACAAACTTCTAGAATCTTATTAATACAGGTGATTAAGGAATATTTAACCCTTACTCGAAACAGAAACCATTGAGTGATGAAATCGCGAAAGTGATAAGTAAGATTTCCGATACTCTAGAAAAGGCAAGCAATTCCTCTAAGAATGGCACCATTCATTTTTGAGAATGAACCTTTTTTATTTAACCAACTAGTCACAGGAGGATTAGATCTAGGATCAGCTGGTCATCCTTTTAAGTTATCTAATTTTCATTTTTACATGCTCTATAAAGTAATGTACATATTCCATCCGGTTAAACACCCTCCATAATAATCTAAATATGTTTTACATTCTTCTCGTTAGTCATCTGTTAAAAAAGTATGTAGGTTTTTTCGATTGATGACTGTAACTGGGGAATTTGCATATACTACTGTTGATATTCTTCATGGTTTTCCTGAGTCACGGATCACTGGTTGTTTGATTTCAGCAAAAAATATATTGCACTTCGATAGTGAGTTTAAATACTGTGTGCGCTCACAAAAAAAGTAATGTGAAATTTTTTATTAGAGCCAAAACCATCTTCTGGCTCGTACCCGCTTGTGAGAAACCAGAGATGAGATGACATTGGTAGTTTATGTACAAAGATTAGAATAGCTCTTTACAGTAATGATCTGTATCACAGAGCCTCGTTTCGCAAATGTAATCTTGATCATTGCTGCAGCCATCATTGTACCATCCTCGGCTGAAATTTTGATAATTTGAGAAAGAAATACAATTATCCTCAAGTTCACAAATTACCTGATCCGTAGTGGCGCATATATAAAACATGCTCTTCATCAACTGATTCAACGAAAAGGTACACTTACGCTCTGACGTTGGCGCCCTGCCCACCATCGTAGCGAATCCTTATTTTTTCATAAGATCGTCGGTTGATGAAAAGTGAAAGAGCTTGTAAATTAAATGTGCTACAAAGGCAAATGTTATGAACTGCAAAAGAATCAAATCAACCTTAATCGTACTGTCTGCACTAGCATTTTTACCTGATTCTTGTAATTTGCTCGTCATCTTGTTCGATGGTTATTTTGTCCAACATGGAATTTATGAAAGCTGCTGCCTGCAAAAAACAGTAATAGACAAGAGAAAACTGAGAAAGTTTCGGTGCCTCACATCTACCACGCGATGATTTTCCATTTCTTGAAGGTACCAATCAAAAAGAAGATGTCTAACCATATGTTCTTTTCCGTGCAAGAACGTAACTTAAAAACAGTATAGGTGCCTGCGTAGACTATAAAACACATTTATAAATTGCATTTATGATGCAAAAAATAACGGAGGTGACACTACCAGCTCGACGTTCGGCTCATGGGCTGATATTACAGGCTTGTGTGGCGTGCTGCTCTGTTCCGCCGTTGTTGGTTCCACACAGGGCCGGCACAGATCATCTGGAAGCAGGCTGGACTTCGTTTTTGAAAAAAAAAGAGCAAAGGGGATATCATTTTTGACGAGTCGGTGCCGAGCATCAAGAATAAGTAGAATAAGCAATTTAGTCGAACACAAGCTTTTCGGACAGGTTATCACACGATTGACATGCTCTATCGTACATGGCAAAAAGTGCGCGCGATTTAAAAGCAATGCTTAAATAAACAAACTGCTTGTTTACAGCGCACACTGAATCATATGACACCAAAACTGAACTGTATGTAGAATATTATTTGCGAAAGTATTATGTAAAAAGATTTGAAAACTTATGTGAAGTAATACCTTTTTCGAAATTAGATCGTCTCCAGACGAACATCAGACGATCTGAGATCATCTGGAGCAAATATTTTCGTCATTTCACATACGTTTCGGATTTTTTTTAGCATGGACGGATTCTCAGGTCAAAAAGCTATCCCTGAGCATGAAAATATTTTCATATCATTGCCTTTTCTTGGTTTTCTGCCTTCATTTTACTTCGCTTTGTTAAATATCGGGCTCTAATGCCAAAGTCTTGTGCATGTATTCAGCTCCAGTTTGGATTTTCACTCTTTTCTTACGTCTTTTCTTTCAGACTAGTAAATCTTTCTTGTTTTTATCTCCTCCTAAGCAAATAGGTCAATGCGGACTTCGTAAAACTTCCGAAAATCAGGGGAGACTCCGTTTTCAGAAATCCTACAAACCGACTCGTGCCGGGTCCTGGTTCCACCGCCCCTTCCCTTTCCGTATTACGGTCGTTAAGAATGTTTTCAAATATGGAAATATTGCGTTTCCTTTAACATTTCTGCATTTATGGAGATGATAGCCACCGTTCGTACCGTTGTTTATTGGGCTGTTTCATAATTTTTTACCGTGCCCTAAACATTTTTTACCGTATTTTTTACCCTAAACATCAACATTTTCGAGATCTGGATCGCCTACAAAAAATCCAAATACATGGTCGTACTTCTATATGTATGAGCTATATGATCTTCGTGGGGGGACCTCAGGACGTCTGGGGGCGGAGTTTGCCATTTTGCCTCATTCATTTTTTCTTTGTTTCTAACCATGGAAAAAATTCGGAAAGTGTACAGTTGAATACGCGATGTGTCAAGCATATGCTAGAATAAATGAGGAATTTTTAGGTATTTTGAAGCGGAGATATGATTTTTGTCAGAAAAGTTCGTTTTCAACTACTATCAGATCTCAGCTCAAAACTTCACGTGGGAAATGATTTAGGCAGACTTTTAATAGTCATCTTGTAGAGCTTGCTTTGCCCTGTCGAATGATTATTCAAGCAACACCAGATGAAGGAAAGATAAGAAAAGACGGCGGTTGCAGTAAAAACGGTAAAAAATTATGAGACATCCTAATATACAGGGTGTCCCAAAACTCTTGTAGCCTAATTTTGCACTGCTTTAACTCAACAATCACTGGTGATTTTGATTTCAAATTTATACCACAGAATCCTCCAGTCAGTCTTCGTAAACTACATTTTTGAGGGTAAAAAATGACCTTTATGTTTGACTGAAAATGAAATCAAAATTTCTACCTCAAAACGCAAAAAGCTATTTCCTAAAAGTTTGAAATTTATTCCGCTACTGCAAAAATTTGGCACACCGCGGTGCAAATTTATATCCACAATATAGAGGAGGCTTTGCACTACTATCACTATAATGGCTGCATTTGAAAATCTATTTCGTCAAGAAAGGCGAGAAAAAACCTAAAAATGTTTAATGCGTGCCACTGCAACTATTGTTGATTCAACTGGTTGAGGTTCGGCAAAGGCGCGGCTTCGTGACCTAATTAAGGCTAGGTAATGATTAGAGCGCACTGGCGCGCGAGAGACGCAGGTGCGTCGCGGGCGCGAGCGGCCTGCCCTGACAACCTCAATCAGTTGAATCAAAGATATGTCTTTAGAATTAGTTTCAAATCTGTAGAATTGCAGCAGTTACTGAATTTGGAGTAATATGCTCTTTGCATGTTTTCTAGATGGGAATCTAATGCAACACGGATGACGAACTTGGTTCTGAAACACATTGTAGCCGATTTTCTATTTTCATTTTCCGCAAATGTGTCCAAAACTCCACCATGAGATCTACACGTGCCTGCATTCAAATCTCCGTAATTTCAACCATAAAACTCACAAATATTTCTGATCATGGTATGATGTAGCTGAGAGCTTGCTCTATCGTACAGCACATTATCTAAGATAGGATTTATTTTCATGAAAAATTGGGACAAAATTGATGATGACTGCCTGCGTGCCTCGGCAGTGGTAATCGCCAACAGTTTAAAGACCTCCGTTATCAAGGAAAGATGCTACCACGAAATTCGAATGCTGTGATGTATTTGCTACCTTTTGAATAATGTGTACACCAAATTTTATATCCCTATGTTGTTCCGTTCTGTTTTTATCAGAAAAAATACTAGGCTACAAGACTTTTGGGACACCCTGTAAACCAGACATCTCTCACACCGGTATTTTAGGTACTTTTCACTCATCCAGTCCTTATTGCCGGCCACATGTCAGGCTATTGCCGTGACCTGCACCTTACCAACTATAATGTGCCTGACACAATCCTCCTGCGCGCTACAATAGGAGTGCCCTCAGTGCGTCAGACAGCCTCAGATAGGCCATAGATGCTACTCACGTTTTCATCTCTAATTCTAAAATTATTTGAATTTTTCGAGAACCTTTACTATTGACAATGTTGTGGTTTAACGGATGCCTTGTTGATCAACACGACCAGAACCAAGCAACTTTGGTGCGACATTGTAAACCCCAAACTTGGGTAATCAAACCCGTGTCGCATACTTTAAATCAAAATAATGCGTGATAATAGTGACATAGATGATACTAGAGCGTTTTCTCCTATGCACATAACTAATTAAAAAGGGAGCGCGTAAGATGAGCGAAAATTTCCAAATGAAAAGAGATCACATTAGCAACGGAAAGGAGCTGATGGTCGTGCTTTTTACTTGTTGATGTTCTTTCCCGGTGTTTTTTTCTACCCCATCATCGCCACAGTAATTCTATAAAGATTAGCTTGTTAGATAAAGAAAATAGGGAAACGGTAACTAAACAGGAGTGATCGCGCTTGCCAGGCGCAATAACTGTTTCGTAACTTCGGATTCCTCTACGTCGTTGGTGGATTATTGAATTAAGTTAGTTCATAATCAATGCATTTTATAAACTTCAACTTTGTATCAAATAAATTCTTCTCCAATACACTTTTCTAAGTGCGACAATTTCTACTGCGAACAAAAAACCTTTACTGCATATTTCATACTTTGGTACCTATGGTCACTATAGGGAAAATTTTTTGACCTGGTAAAAACTGCCGAAAATTTTTTGGAAAGCTTCAGTTTGAGAGGGCATAACTTACTTCAAAATGTATTTACAATCGGACGGCGCAAACTTTGCTCATTGTATAGCAGATGTTGGGTTGAACAGTAGAGTAATATTGGGATTTTACGGAAATTTTTGCGAAAAATTATGGCCAAAGAATCGGGAGTGCCCACTTTTTTTGCTTAAAGTCAAAAAGTGCTTTTTAGATTTCTCTAATTTTTTCCATGAGAAAAATTGCCTTTCTTATAAACTAGTTGTATTACTTTACCTGTGCAGAGCGAAAGTTTGCAATCGCTTTCTGTCTGAAGTTTTTATACTTATTGTCTTAGTTTCTACACTTTTATACTTACTTTTTATACTTACTTTTTTATAAATTTTATAGTTTTTGTAGAATGACCTAGCAATCAGCCAAGTTTGATCCCGAGCTCCTCTATTCAAAATCCCTCAAAAATTTTGCATTGGTAAGCACAAAATCTTCGGGATTCCGAAACGCATCATTTGGAAAAATTTTTTGGGATTTCTCATGGATTTGAAGCAAGCAAAATGAAAGGAGAAAAATCAAGTTCTAATCTCTCATCTTGAAGGCATGAAACTTCGGTTTGAACAAAGACTTAGGAAGATGAAAGAGTGTATGAGAAGAATATTTGCCATGAAAAGTTTCTTACAAGGGAAGGATACTCGATCGCAGCGACGATTGGGTAAGCAATGTGTACCGCGTATACTGTCCCCAGACGATGTTCTTTAAACCGCACTCCATACCTGCTATGACGTCATTCTGGAAAAGCTATACAGGATTTTGCAAAAATGCAAAACCGACGGCATCAGAGGGGAATAGAACCCACGACATCCAGCTCAGCAGTCTAAGCCACTACCCACTGCACGCACCAATCAACCACTGCAGCGATAAAGCAAATTTGTTACTTGAATGCCCCTGCAGCATCAAAAATCCTTTATAGCTCTTCCAGGATAACGCCATAGCAGATATGGAGTGCGGTTTAGAGATCACCGTTTGGGGACGGTATACGCGGTATACACTGCTTACCCAATCGTCACTGCGATCGAGTATCCTTCCTTTGTAAGAAAAACGGTATTTCGAAAAGTAGCTTTCGAAAACTGAGGTAGAGAACGTAATTTGATTATGAAATTCGCAACATACCGTCAGAACCTTCACTAGTCTTTAGCATGCCTCCCCTCTAGTTGCTTACACCAGCAATTGCAGACAGCGTATAACATGATTGGGGGTCCCACAGGTGTCCGTGCTGGCTTTTTTGAGGTTCATGAAGTTTAGGGAAGCATACTATGGTTTTGCTCGACAAAAATCGCATGTTATCGAGGGCAGTCTTTGACTGCGCCCTACCTTAGCGCCCCTTCTCGGTGACTACAAGAAAGCAAAAGGCTGGAAGTTTTTGCATAAACTTTTCGTGCTCATTTTTATAATTTGAACCGCCCCTTAATTCGACAATCGTTCTCGCAAAATTTGTTGCGAGGGTTTCTCTCATAGCCGAAAAGCCGATAACCTCCAAAGGGAAACGTGCGTGTATGTAAATTTTCATCTTGTACTTTGAAGTGGAGCAATAAAGGCACACTGCTATTAACAACTTTTTTTCTTAATATAGGCTGGAAACAGCGCGGCACAAGTGTAGCTGTCTCATTTTACCTGCGGTCGCTAGGCATACAGTACGCAACATTGTCTTTGTTTGTGAAACGAAAAGCGCACAAGAATTGCACTTTTCCCTTTTCAAACACGATTGTTTCTGCGATTCGCTGTACCTAGTGAACGGATGGTTCGGATGCTGCTGTCTCATTGTTGTTGAGTAAGGCAGCACGTGGAAACGGCTGTTAGACCTGTAAATGAAAATAGTGTTTAGGATTTATCAATAGCAAGGCACGGTGATAAGAGATACAATGCGAGTACAGATTGTGTGGAAGAAAGGGATGCTGGTTGACTGCATTCGGGGGGACGGCAAGTGAGCTATGGTCGACAGCTAGGTAGCAAATTTTTGGTTGTTGTTCATTTTTCCATATGCCTTCGTATTTGTTGATTCGAAAAACTTGTAGGTTGACTTTGAGATTGACATTTATTCTTTGCGCAACAAAGGATATCCTTTACAGAGACTGAGTTTTACTGGGCAGAATTTTTTTGGCATGGCAGAGCTGGTTCTGTGCAGAACAATGTATTTTGTCCGATGCATTTGGGAATTGCTGTTGATAAAAAAGTAGAAATGCTAACGAAGAAATGGTTAGCATGAATACTCGTTGAAATCTGGAGCACCTTTTTGAATCGTAGCGGCGCTTGAAGAAATGGCGATAAGATATATGTTAAATTCTCGCTTCCGCAGAGGGCATTGCGAACATAATCCAGCATAGATAAACTAAAGTCAAACTAGATTTCGTTTTGGGGGAAGTAATACTGGTGACGACAAAGTGGGAAGTCCAATCTGCGCGGCGGAGGCACCGCGGTTCCCGCTGGGACACGCTCGCATTATTGTAAATTCCATTTTAAGTGTTCGCCCAAGCGCTTTATTACGTAACCGATCATCCACTGCTCTAAACTCCTTATATTTTTTGTAGCTTTTGTAGAGAAGTAATTCACTCTCTTGTAATGTGCTCTTTCTCTCGGAGTACACCGCAATTCCACGCATAGGTACGATAAGAGGAGCAGGGCCCTCTCCAGGTGAAGGGGGTGCCTACTACTCCCATCCTTGTAAGGTGAAGAGGGTAAGTGAGCCCTGAAAGCAAAATGCCCCAGCAATCTACATATTATTCGAAAGCTGAGGCCATGTAGAATCTACATGGACCGTCGATTTTTTCTAGGTCTTCTACGACGCGAGATATGAAGCATTTTATGTACTTCATATGTCAACTGTCTTTGTGCCCTCACTTTCTGCCTTCCAAATGAAGCTACGAAAAAGTCGACGGTCTATGTTTGTTATTGAAGACATGCTCTATAACACAGATGTATAACCAACAGTGATTAGGTCTTCGATTGACAGCTGCTGTTGAAAATGGAATGATTTCAGATAAAATGCAGTGTATTTGGTAGAAGGAGGCTAGAAAGTAGTCGACGGCTTACTTCGAATCTCCTTTTCCTGGGCTTTCGAATGGTGTAAAGATTGCTGGCGAAAAAACTTTCCAGATTTTAATAATGGGGTCAAGATATTTACTTTTAGCTTGCTCTACCCAGCTCCTCCAATGTATTGGCTTTTATTGGTCACCGGAGCAAGTGCTTTCTAGAGCCGGGAAGCAAAAAAGCCCTAACATGCTTTATACATTCAAAAGCTGAGATCATGGAGAATCGAAGTAGACCGTCTTTTTTTCATAGCTCCTCTGTGAAGCAAGACACCAGCAATTTTATACGCCGACTCACCAGCTATTTTTCTTTGATTTTTTGTGCTTTATTTTTGAAAGAAAGGATAAAGAAAGAAAAAAACAGACGGTCTACGTCTACTGGCAAGGTCTTGCTCTGTGATACTGTTAGACAATCCGGCACCTTCATTCATTCTTCACGCAGGAATTTCGTGACAAAAACCCACATGTTTTTAGCTGAAGTGCATGTATCTCTAGGTAGATGAGAGCTAGAGAAAAAGAGACGGTCTACGTGGAATTAATTTTCGTGGGCTTTCTAATGGTTCAGAGGTTGTTGGGTAAAAAAAACTTGTGGCTTCTCAAAAATGAGGTGGAGTTATTTAATTCTAACTTGCTCCACCCCGCTCCGGCTTTCCATGGGTCGCAGGAGGGAGACATTTTTGGACTAGGAGTGCTTTGTGCACCAACACTTTGTAAACCATTCGATAGCTAAGAACAAGAAAAATCGATGTAGGCCGTTTTTTTTCCTTAGCTTTTCTATGACGCGAGATACGAGCAGTTTTATCTAGCTACAATATCAGCCAATACTGGGTAATTATCTTTTTAGACCAAGAAGGTTTTTTTTTCGAACTTTTATCATGATTCGGAAGCTTGAGAAACTGGTAATTCAACTTTGTCATTATTCTCTCTAGTTGAAAGGAGATATAATACGATTATTGTCAGCAAACATGCATCCATCGCTAGCCAGTCCAGATTTTCTACTCTTGCTCAACTCTTTTTTTGCGACAGTCTGTATTCATTGATACAATATTGATTATTCAAAGAACCGAACATCCTTTTGATTTTTGATTATGTTTGGTTATCAACGCCACTTTAAGCGCGCAGAAGCTTAAGCATGCGTTCTTTTAGCAAAGCGTTGTTGCTTCGATATTCTCTTGCAGTCTTGATGTCTAAAAAGAAGAGCATCTGCTTTTTCCTTTTCAAAAGAAAGTGCCGTTGTAACAGCTATTTGGTTCTGCCGTTATGCCTTGATTCTAGTCATAACCGTAGGTGAAAGGAGTCAGCCGGTTGCCGCCCCTAAAATGAAGGGGGTCAGAGAAATTTTTCCGCCTATCGCATCTATGATTCCACGTATTTTTCTCCGTTGAAAATTTATTGTTTTCTTTGTGTATGGGTATAGAAATCTGTTGCTGTATACTTGTTATCTACTATTGTTACTACTCATTGTTTGTTAGAGTACACTCTTTTATATGAATGCTTGGAGAACACTGTGTAAGATGAAAAGTTAAAGTTTATGATTATATGTTGCATTTTACGAGGAAATGGGAACACAGCCATTCCAAACAAGCTGTAAATTGGTCTCGTCTCAAAATGCTGATTTTGAATATATGTTCTTTCGCCAAGCGACTATCTGGGAGGAGTTATGAGCGTTCAATTATAAGAAATTTTTTGAGTTTCGACGAATACATTTCCTTGAAAGGCAGCCTGATGGCGCGGATTTACAGTGACTACGGTTATTTTGATTACAAGGAAGAAGCACATTCACCAAGAACTTATGTGACTGTTGAAACCTGTTTTATGGAGCAAGCGTTACAGAACACTTGACAAATCGAACATCTCAACGCTCATAACTCCTCTCAGATAGTCGCTTGGCAGAAAATAAACATATATTTGTGATCAATGTTTCAAGGCAAGTCCGATAATATACAGCATGTTTGGTATCTCTGGAATAAGTTTTGTCCATTCCCTGCTTAGCATGACTCTTCATGTGAGCTTCATGGCTTTATTCCCCTTTTGTTCTTTTTGCACTCTTGGGAAACTTATGAAAACTAAGTTTGATGTTTTGCCTGTAAATATATACAGTATATATACAGTAGAAGAGCTCTCTACCTTACATATCCTACAAAAAATGGCTATGCTCTTACCCTGCTCTACTTATTATATAACCCAGGAGAACCTTCATATAATCTGCGAGCGGCTGCAGAAAATGTTCCAAAGGTAAGAATTCCAAATTTTTCTTCACCGTGTGAGATTTTCCTTTGTTTTTCTGATTTTTCCTTTTGAGGAAGAAATATGCGCTTGGAATGGTCTGAGCAAACGGACCAAGAGAAAACATGAGCAAGAAGGGAATGGGACTACTCTTTGCGTGAGTTTTCCCATTGTCCTGCTTTTCTTTTTCATCCATGCGCGCATAATTTCCCCTAGGAACATTCTCTGACTAAAGCGTTCCATCTTAGGAAGAATATCGCTGCTTTCCTACATAGAGCTAGCGTTGAATCGACCTCAGAATCGTTCAAGTAGGCCTAAGTACTGTCACATCGAGTTGCTTGTCCAACAATATGAACTAGGCGCAGTCGACTCAAATAATGTAACACAATGTTCTTTGGGATTTTTATATTGACACAACATCTGCGGGCCATTAGATACAACGCCAGCAAGCTGACGTTGAAAGCTAAAAGTTAAGGGCGTGGAAACAAACGTCAGAAAATGCACGATGAATGCTTGGCATGAGGTTAGGAAACTCTGAACATCAAAGTAGCTTGGTCATAAACTCGTGTCAGTCTTGTTTCGAATACGATACATGTGAGTCGATTGAAGGCTCGCATGGACTTTCACACGGATAGTACCCGACTAAGACTGAAACTTGCTGAAAAAAACTCAAACTCCGAATGTTTGCAACAAGAGAAATGGACATCAGTAAAGTGCAGTGAATTTTCTTTGTTCTTAGATGCTTGTCGGGTACCGTTTACTAAGTACGTATATCTGTTTCTTGAACAAAAGTTGTGATTTCATAATCATATCATCATTGTTCTTAGTACTAATCCTTTGCTCTTGCGAAGCATGCGTTTGTATTTGACAGCCAGCATATTTTGCTCTATTCGAGTATCTGAGTCCCAAATTTTTGAATCGTAGGTTAAAAAACCGTAAGAAGGTATTTGTATGTCAATCATAGGGCACAACCACTGGTATAACATTATATCTTGGCTATAATAAGCGACTATTCCCCTGATTTCACACAATGGGACAGCGTTTTTAAATCTTCAAGAAAAGGTACGTGCGTGCGGTAAAAGATTTGTGTTGTCAGTAAATAGCTGAATACCTTAAGATGCCTTCATACCGCGTCGGCAGCCACCGTTAGTCGCTTTTGCGCATATCCTAGAAATCGGACCTCAAAACTGAAACTATGAATTTGCTTATACTTGGTTCAGCGTGGTTATACGACATGGTAATTACGATTAGCATATCACGAATAGCATAATTTTTTTACGTCTTGAAAAGACTTTGAAATATTGGGTGCGCAAAGGTGTCTACAGGCGGTTACTGGTGTCTACAGCGCGGTACTGGAAGCACCCTCACTTAGATAATCGTCAGGGCAGGCGGACCGCACTAGCGCTTTTTTGAAGGTGGTCAGTAGAATTTTAGGGCGCGGCCGGGCGGTACTTCCTTTACTGTCGCATATTCTGCCAGCGGGCAGCAATACAGAATTTATGGGAGCGGTGTCAAATAATTTCTTCCAGCGAGCGCTGGACAAATTTTCAGCGAGCGCTGTGACTCTTTTTACGCAGTTTCGAGCGTACGTCGGGCAAAGGTAAGTCTCAATGACAGAAATGTCATCAATGGTTCAAGTACCCGAGTTTGGGGTACTTTCTCCGAGTGAAAGGCACCTATGGGCTGTGCTGTCCTTCACAAAGGACCGTGCGTTCCAATAGTTTTACCCTAAATTCATAGAAAGGAACATCAACCTTTTGCCATGTGTCAAAAAAAATTTGACATATCATCAACGTGTTTAACAGGTTTCGTCGAAGATTGTGTACCTACCTAATGAAATTCGATGTTTATTTTAGTTAATAATGACCCCATTTTTAATTAAACGGTTTCAGAAATAAGTACTGTTATAACAACCACGTCATCCTGTAATCAGTGAACAGATTAAACCTGTCCAGAACGCAGAATTGCGCTAGGATTCCATTCTCCAACCGGTGAATCAAGTAGCACGTGACACTGCAGGCCATCATTTATAGTCTTCCCTGGCTAAATCCGCATGGCGGAAAGTTTGATGAAGAAAACAGTTTTAAATTATTACTGATTGCAATCAAATGCTCTACGATAAGATCCAGACAGTTTCGCTTTTATAAAAAAACAGTTGAAAGGCTTTTAGTTCGTCAAAAATGCCCTTTTTAATCACGTCACTGGAAACGACTTCGAAAAAAACGAGTCAAATTGTACCAAATCGTGTCAAATGTCAATCGTGTCGGGGACAAGCGGCCATGCGAATTAGGGCAGTTTGGCACCGAGAAAATATTCACTGATTTCTTGCAATCCACTCACAAATATTAGGAAAAATATTGGAAATTTTAGACGAATGCTTGAAAAGAACAAATCGCGACTTTTCCATAGATTAGTTGCGGCGCTGGCCGCATTCTCCCCGACTTTCCGCGACAATGTGCAAAATTAGTGAGAGCCGCACGACCCTTTGAAGGACCGCACAGCCCGTAGGCACCTTATTTTTTATTTATTTTTTTGCAAAATGCACAATAAGTGCGTACGAGTAAATGCATTACAATAGATAAATGAGAGAGTATGGGAGGATAAAGGAAGCCAACATGTGTAAAAAGTAGGCAACATCAATTCAGCATAAACCTATCCAAATCAATGTTGAATAACTTTCTTTTGAACATTTGGACATTACTTGATTGTAGAATATGAGGCGAAAGATGTGTTGAAAGTTAACAGAAATTGCTTTTTATTGATTGGGGGATAATGCAAGTTGAACGATCCAGAGCGTTGATTGGTGGGTATAATTATCCAGAATTTACTAGCTTTGAGTCTGATTTCTTTACGTAAGACTTTAAAGCGGAGAACCAGATCAGAGACTTTTCGACCGACGGTATGCCAAACTTTGCATGTTGAGAATTTTCAGACGATCATTGTAATCGGGAACGTTTCTGTTGAACCAGCACCTGCGAAATAGTAATCGAGTAAAAGTATGTTGTACCTTTTCTAGTTTCCTCACATCTTGTTTACAATAAGGGCTCCAAACGTGTGAGCAATAATCAAGATGAGGTAACACATATGTTCTGTACAAGAGCTTCAAAACTGAAGGATGTTGTGAGTGTATTTACGCCTTTCTGACTATACAATCTATGTGTAGTGAAAATTTGAGGGTGGAATCAATAAGAATTCCCAAATCTTCGATTGAAGTGCACTCCCTTAAAGTTATTCCGTCAATTTCATGTTTTGATGCTGTAGTATTCCCAATGTGCATAAAGCAACATTTGTCCAGGTTGAGAGGAATATCCCAATTTACCGACCATTCAAGCATTCTTCTGATAGAATTTCTGAGGGCTGACTGAACCTCTAAGAAATCATTAGAAGCGTAGACACCGTAAATTTTTATATCGTCAGCATATACCCGTACTTTGAATGAAGATGAGGTCTTCAGTATCTTAGGTGGGTCTAAAGTGTACAACAGGAATAGCAAAGGCGAGAGCACACCACCCTGTGGGACTCCGCTTTTGCATGCGTACTTTTCAGAGTAAATATGGCCTATTCTGACAGTCATATGTCTGTTTTGCAGATGAAATTAGCCAAGCTAGCAGAGTACCAGAAATTCCAAGTCCTTTTTATAAGTTTCTCATGAGGAACTTTGTCAAAAGCCTTCGAAAGATCAAAGAAAATTATATCTATAGATTTTTTGTGGTTGATAGCTAAGGTCCAGTCAAAAATACTTTCCAATAGGCTAGTGGTAGTAGATGCTCCCTCAAGAAAGCGATGATGTTCTGTGGGTATAAGATTGGCTTCGAAAAGCCATGATGTAATTACATCTCTAATTTAATTTTTAAATTGACGGAATAACTTTAAGGGAGTGCACTTCAATCAAAGATTTGGGAATTCCTATTGATTCCACTTATTGATTCCACTCTCAAATTTTCACAACACATAGATTGTATAGTCAGAAAGGCGTACAATGGTACTGTATGCCATTTTTCGGAATATACACTCACGAAATCCTTCAGTTTTGAAGCTCTTGTACAGATGCTGGAATTATTATGCTGGAAGAAAGTACCCCAAACTCGTGTAATTGAACCATCGATGACACCTTTGCCAATAGAACCTTATCTTTGCTCGGCATACGCCCAAAACAGTGTAAAAAGAGTTCGAGTGCTTGCTAAAAGTTTGCTCAGCACATGTCTTTGCGGTAGTTAATCGGGAGTTTGACTGTCATTTTTCACCTAAAAGTAATTTTCTCATCAGACTAATGTTGGACCTTCGACGACCTTCATTTGGGTCGTAGACAAGAATTACGCCTATTGCAAAATCTGCTCAGAAAGCGCTTTTCGTCGCAAATTTATACAAACACCTGCGAAACGTCCACAAATGCAGTCAAAATAGAATCAACCGCGTACGCAATGCTTGGAAAGAACTATGTTTGGGAATGAGCTTACTTGAGAATGCGGAGCTACATCTCATTCAAATGACGGACTGAGGAATCACAAAAGCGCCGCTCATCCGACAGATTCGACTCATGCTTCTCATGCACTAATTTGTCCAATTTGCAATTTAAGATCAAATTCTAACCTTGATTTGATACATTGCCGGCTACATCCTTCCTGATCTTACTGTTTAGAGAAAGACCTTTGCATCTTTGTTTGCGAATGGTGCTGGTGGACGCATTGACGTCACTGAGCGAAAAAGGTATCAATTATCTAAAAGAGTGCACAAAAATTGCACATCCTATGCAAAAGCGTCAAAAGAACACGCATTTTTCAACTGGTTTCCCCTTTGTTTGTGCCTCAGGATATGCAGGGGGAAGGCGGCATTATGGATATCATAGCGTGTTTTGGTCAAGTAGGACATGAGCTAAATAGTGCTACCATTCTTTTTTCAGGGAGTAATGTGGCAGTTGTACGATTATGATCGAAGCCGGAATCCCGCAAACATCGTACGTAGATCTTTCACGTAAAGAAGTTCTGCTAAGTACCTGTTATCTAAACAGTTTCCAAATTGCGGACTACTGGATTGTCGAACGTTGCTCCACAAAGGCAAGCACGGCTTTTATCACAGCAAGAGGTGTAGCGTGGGTCGTTTTTTCGTCATAGCACCGAATCCTAGTCGAGACGGGTAGCTGCTCGTATAATCCAGATTATAACTAACTAGCTGGTTTATCCGACTCCGTCCGACCCTCTCAAAACTTTGTGGTAGAGCTCCCACCCTAATTCTTTACAACCTTACCCTAGGCGCCCACTTCTACAATTCCCTATTCATGCTATTCATGCTGCGTGCTCACTTACCAATTGTGCCAACTCCCAGCCCCGTAACTCGAACTTGCAAAAATAATAAAGTCGATAGAAGTTATCTATAATTTGTAGAAATATTGTTGTAATCGCAATCACATACTCGATTATGTAGGTCAAACTTCTGTGTTCTCCTACCCTCCTGTGCCAAGTCCCAGCCCTGTAGCTCAATTTTTGCAAAAAAATCGAAATCGATAATGATCGCTAATTCTAAAAATTTTTATTGTACTCCAATCAGCATGCTCGACCACCCTCTATGTCAACTCTCAGCCCCGTAGGTCAAACTTTACAAATCGATTGAAATCGCTAAGGTCGATAACGAAAAATAGAATACAACATCCGCCCCGCCTCGAAATGTATGTGTGCAAAGTAGGGTTCGAATCGGTTCAGAAATGGAATTTTCTTTTCGGAACATACGTACATGCATACAGACAGACAAACAGACATTCACTTTTATATATAAGATATATAGCGCGTGTCTCATAAGCGCATAAGCGAGGCACCCGTGAGGCCCACTAGACTGCTATCGAAACGCTCAAGCGCGCATGAACCGGAAGAGTTTTCGCTGTCTTATTTTGTTTTATTTTTATTTTTACGAGTAGTTATTGCAATTCTAATCATTCATTTTTTGCTCAGAGCTCAGGGTTTCGTCTGACCATTTATTGAGAAAAAACTAAAGTTTCTAATCTCTTGTGGCACAATAGTTGTCGGCGCTGCACGGAACCGTCTGGCAGATATAGTTTTGATCATCACTGCATTCGTCGTTGAACCATCCATAGCTGAATAGTTAGTTTTTTTTCGTAGTTAAGTGATTGAAAAGCAGTGGTGGCTCCAGGAGGGGAGGGAAGAAGTGCTTTCTAAGCCTTTGGAAGTTGTCTACATGGGCGATAAAATTGCGCCTGTGACTTAGTTTCCATTTTAATTTTCAAAATTTAAAAAATCTGTATTAGCCTTTTAAAATAGTTTTTTAGGATTTAAAGTGAAGTAAATAAAGTTTTTGAAAATTTTTTGCAAATTTAGTTTTTTTCTGGGATTTAAAGTGAACTAAATAAAGTTTTTGAAAATTTCTTGAAAATTCGTTTCATCATTAGCTTTGAAAATGAAGTAATTGTCGCACGCCACCTTTTAACAATTTTGCAGTTATACTCTTGAAAAGTTGCGAATACAGTTCTGGAGTTGCTATTAACAAAAATCTCACCTGAATCCGGTATACTGGTACATGTAGACGCAATAGCCGGCGTTAGCATTAGGATATCCTGGAGCCCACATTTGGAAGTCAGAAGACCACTAAATGTCGATGATTTTGTTATCAGAGATAAAGATGGTTTTTCTCACAAGATATGTTCCATCGGACCATTGATAGAGACCGGTAGCGGCGAGGTATTTCAAACCAATCCAGAATTTAGTTTTTGACGGAAACACTGTAAGGTATTTCTTTCACAATTGCATATATTAGGTTGTCCGGAAATTAATGCCCGTTTTGAATTTCAACCGCAATAAGTCATGCACCTCTCATTTCCAAATAGGTTGCAAAGTACCTTTTGATAGAGCAAAGCAAGCTCTACAAGACGGCTTTCTTGCTTTTGCAACAGCTCTCACCCACCTCGAGTTTCGAGCCAAAAACTAAAAAAACCCAGCGGCCCGAAAAATCGAAAAAAATCGTAACCTAGTTCATAAAAATCCTACAAAAATTCTTACTTGCTCACGTAAACACTATCCACATAAAACATCTATATACGCCTTTGCCGTATTTCTTCCTCTGTTAGAAATCAAGAAAACGGAAATTTTCGTGCATTTGCCAAAGTAATGCTGTGCCGTTCCCACATAGGTAGTTGTATAGCACATGCCCGTAGAAGTACAGACTCAAATTTTCAGCTCTCTACAAGCTTTAGTTCTCGAGAAATACCGAATATAGCTTTCCCTAGTTAAGTGGTCCAAGCTAAAATTCAAATTTCTCGAGAACTAGTAGAAAGCTGAAAATTTGAGTCTGTACTTCTACGGGCTTGTGCTATACAACTACCTATGTGGGAACGGCACAGCATTACTTTGGCAAATGCACGAAAATTTCCGTTTTCTTGATTTCTAACAGAGGAAAAAATGCGGCAAAGGCGCATATAGATGCTTTACGTGGATAGTGTTTACTTGAGCAAGTAAGAAATTTTGTAGGATTTTTATGAACTGAGTTACGATTTTTTTTCGATTTTTCGGGCTGCTGAGTCTTCTAAGTTTTTGGCTCGGAATTCGAGGTGGATGAGAGCTGTCGCAAAAGCAAGATGGCCATATTGTAGAGCTTGCTTTGCTCTATCGAACGGTACTTTGCAACCTATTTAGAAGTGGGAAGTGTGTGATTTGTTGAGGTTGAAATTCAAAACGGGCATTAATTTCCGGACAACCTAATATATAGTGGACCATTGACCAGTGACGAACTGAGGGGGGATAGGAAGGCGGCCCAGAATATATCGCGAAATTTTCGAAAGTTATTTGCAAGGGTCATAAAAAGGTGCATTCACTTGCTTAAACTTGTAAATAAACAATCTAATTTTCAAAGTTCAAAAATCCAAATTAGTCTTTTAAAAAGTTTTTTTTGGGAACATGGTGCCACGCTCACTTTTGCAGAATCTAGGGATTAAGGGTCAGCAAAATTAAGCAGTATCCTGAAAGAAATTCATTCCATAAGTCCGTACCGCTTTGAAAGGAGATTACATTAGAATTTGGGTTGTGATGTATGTTCAATTAGCGCGCACAAATTCCTGCTACAACTTCATCAAATTTTGATCCCCTTTCCAAAACTCGATAAGTCTGGTCCCAAAAAAGCCTCTGAATAGCACCTAGGATCGCCTTCACTCGAACAAGCGCCGCTCATACGGTTTGCAAAAGAGTGGAACAAATGGTAATCTGATAGAGCGAGATTTGGGAAGTACGTTAGACTGAAGAAAATTGTACCTTCCGGTCACTTGCGGGACAGTTATGAAGACGTTTGCTGTATGGAACCATATTTTGTCGTTTAGAAAAACTTGCCGCACTTATCTTTTGGGTCCTTTTTTGCAGATTTTTTGGACGGTGTAGTCGAATTGCGTACGGTATGATAAGTGTTTTGTTGCCGTCCAGCAATTTTCAATGCTGGACCATCTTTGTTCCAAGAAAAGCTTGTTTAATGGACACAGTGTTCAACCCCTGGTCGAAGCGATTCAATTATTTTGTGTTTGATATTGAGGTGCGATTGTCTTGTTCAATAATTGGCAGAACAGTTTACAAAAACAAGTTCTTTGCAAGAAAAAATCTGCAGGTGTCGAGAATGCTTATTTTGGCCTCTTGAAAGTTCACTTTTGGAGACTGGTTTGAATTAGATCAGAATCAACATTTAAATCAATAAGTTCGTTACAAAGAGCATGATCAGCTCTTTTCAATGATATGCGCACAAGGCCCAGCAGGGCTGGCATCTGAAAATCTTTGAAACGAAGCCCCCTTTGACATTGTTGAAATTTACACTAACCTTCTGCTCTTGTAGAAGTACGGCTTAAATATGCAAGCAACAATGAGTGCAAAAAGGTGAAAAGGAAACTAAGAAAGTTGGAGATAAAACATCCGAAGGCGATAAAAAGAAGGTTTTTATAACATTAAGGGCGATAGCAAAGCAGAAGAGACAAAACTTGGGTCAACATGAGTGCTTGTAGGTAGAACTTGAACTAAAGAAGAGATGTAAAAATGTAAAAAAATATTGGAAAATCATGTGAGGCAAGGGGGTGGGTAGCAAATGGCTTGGATTGGTCCCGCGCAACCTCATGATGCTCTCAGCTTGCGCGGAAGCAACCTAATCTAGAAAAGTACTTACAACTCCTTCTCTCATTGATTTTTTTATAATTTTTCATACTTCTGTTTTGCTTTTGTTCGCGAAGCTATATACAAAAATTGATGGCTCAGTACTGCTTAGCTTCAACTAACATACTGATTTTTTTTGTGTGTGTGAAGATCATGTCTTAGCACGTTGGGATCGTGTGTACACAAGTTATGCATTAATCACTTTTGTAACGTGTCAATTCACTTGTTGCTGGTGAAATGACATCAGAGCCTAAAATTCGGGTTCAGGGTAAAGACTGTGCATACCAATATTTTGTCAGATCCAGGGACACCCTCACTTTACGACTTCCCTTTTGCAATTCCCCCAAAAAACGACATCCAGTGTGTGAAAGATTCACCTCTGCTGAATCCTGCATGCGCATCTTGCAATTGAATGAAACGGCACGAACTTACGGAACTACCTAATATGTATGCCAAATTCTGACTAAAATCACTCACCTGTGCTCAGAAATTGTGATTTCGCTCTGCTTTCAACTTTTACGAGATAGGCATTGTGATATCGTGGACAGTCCTTGGCAGCAAGAGTCTTGAATATTATGCAACATACAAGTTATAAGGTTGGAATTTTCTAAGTATACCTGGATAGCAGGTATAGAAACGGCTATATAGCAGCCACCAGTTGGTGTAACTCATTTTGCATGAAGGGCATATAGTTTGCGGGACAGAAGCAGTTAACTGAATAAGTACGTTAATAATATTCATCAGTAAAACCTATCTTGTTGATGCTAGTTATGTAGTGTTCCTGTTTTCCGCAAAAAAATATGCAGACTCTGATTGAAGGGCGAAGGCCGTCTTTCATGGTCTTTTGCTCTTACTTGAAATGAGATAATTTTTGAACTTTGATGAAGATTTTTGCCAGATCGAACTTCAGTTAATATGTTCGGCTGCCATCATTGGCAAACCAAGTGCACATTCTTATTGATAAATGTTGTAGTCGACTAACACAGTACATCCACAGTCGACACGTTATGACGTGTTGAATGGACAAGCTGTTATAATACTTACTTACAATCAGATACCTAGATGGCCCGTCTTTACGTGGCGTGCAGGTCCCAGCACAAAAGTCGCCTTTTGTCTCTGTCCCTCGCTTCAGACATCCACGATCCTCTTGGTTGCCGTCGGTGGTTGCGTCCACGAGTTCAGGTGCGATAATCGTATCCGCTTATTTCTCAGCTGGTCCATCCGTTCCACGAACACGTCTGCCCATTTCGTCGGTGATCTTCCTCGAGGACGTTTCGCTCCGCAAGATATCCACTCCGATGTTCTCAGTGTCCATCCGTCGTCTGTTCTTTTCATGATGTAACCGGCCCATCTATGTTTCGCTTTCGCAACGTATTCCGCTGGGATGGACTAGCTGAAACGGGACATTCTTCTCATATCCGCACTGCGGAGTCCGACTAGATGTTGCTTGTGTTGGCTCTTTGGGTGGTCCTTAGAGCTTTCGATCACCCACAGAGCGGCTCCAGTGTCGGCCCAGTTCTCAGCTGAGTAACGTAGTGCCGGGAGAACGGTTGAGTCGAACAGGTGGGCATGAAGCTCCGCGCCCGTCTGTTGGTCGGCGGCTTCTTTCAAAGGTTTGAAGGCGGCCCAAGCTGCTCTTCTTCTCTGTTAAGTTTTTCCCTCAAGTCGTTCTCCTTTATCGAATGTTCGAGATACACCTAAGAAGGCGTGTTAATGATAGGGATGCCTTCCAATTTCATTTCGGCATTTTCGCAAAAAGCGTTCTTTACGAACTGGGTCTTCTTCCGATTTATTCGCAGTCCTATCTTCTTCCCTACTTCGTTTAGATCCTTCAGCATCGTCTCTGCTTCAGTGATACTGCTCGAAAAGCGAATGATGTCGTCCGCAAAAAGAAATTAGACAGGAATCTTCCATCAACCGTATGCCTTTCCCGTCCCAGTCTAGTGAATTCATCACCCACTGCAAGGCCGCGGTGAACAGCTGACACTGTGTCGCATTGTCGGACCTCCTTTCCGGCTGGAATGATCAGGTGGCAATGGAATAACTGCATCGTTGTTGTACAGTCCTTGTAGCAATCGGCTAGTGTCCTCACGTGAGTTAAAACCACTCGACTAGCGCAAACAGAATGACGTTAGTCTCGACGCTGTCAAAGGCAATTTCGTAGTCGACAAGGTTAGGACGAGGGGCAGTCAGTATTTCCGGCAGACTTCTATAACCCTCGAAACCGTCTGGATATGGTCCGTGTAACTGAATCTTTTGCGTAATCTAGTTTGTTCTTGGGGTTGGGCCTCATCCACTGTCCTAGATATGCGAGTGAAGATGATCTTCGTGAAAAGCTTGTACAGCACACTCAGCAGGCAAATTGGACGGTACTTCTGAAGATTCTCCCGTTCATCCTTCTCAAAAAGAAAGAAGTTTCCTGACGTTCTCCACTCGTCCGGAATTTTTTGCTTTGAAGGTAAGATTTTGAACGCGACGTTAGGACTTCGTGAAAACGGTGTTCTCCGGCTCGCAGAAGTTCGACGGAAAGATGGTCTGGAGTCGTGGACGTCTTCATGGTCTATACAGCCGTGCGCACTTCAGCAGGTAGGACTCGTAGTGGTACTTTTCCAGTGGGAACAACGGAGAACGGCACGTGTGTTGATGTGCTTAAGAGGTTGATCTAAAAGTTCTTCGCGATAGATTCTATCTTATATCGGGAAAAAGTCTTGTCTTTGTTTAGTAGTGCAGCCAGCGGTACATGATATTTCGTAGAGCCCCTTCGGCACTTCTTGAGACTTCGTATTCCTTCGGCTGCTTCCAGTATCTTGGCGTGCCTGTACTTCCTGAGATCCTCCTGCAAAGCTGTTCTGTAACTGGCGTTGGCTATCAGTCGCTCAAGATGGTTTGCATTCGAATTCTGCTACAGTAGTCTTCTTCTTTCGAGCAAGTCCTTAGCTGTCTTCGAAATGCGATTCAAGTTCTTCACAGAAGTCACTGAGGTGCACTCTCCGCAAGCTCGCAATCCCTTCAAAAGCTGGTCGTAGTCGTACGTTGGGTACTCCTCAATGGGCCAGTCAAAACTTGATACGAGCTCTTCCAGCCTATTACTATCATAAACGACTTCCTTCCTTCTCACGGCACTGTGACAGACTTTATCAGAGCCCATATCCAAACTTCACGATCCTATATTCCTCTTCTAATGGCATCTTCTCGTTGCGGACGACATGCTCCACGCCTTCATAGATAGCATCTAGTTCTGAGTCGCCAGCTGCTGATGTTGGGGATTAGTAGTTGATGATGCTGATGGTCTTCTGACGTGGAGGTCATAGTCGTAGGATGGTTAATCGAGGTGGCAGGATCTCATGCGATTCGACAAGATGGACGATTGATGGGTGGACGACAAAGCCAACGCCTCCAACTTTTCTGATAGAACCTTTTCACCGAAAATGATGATGGTCCCACCACTCATCTGTCGCACGTCCTTCTTCCTGGACTTCGTTTCCTGCAGAGCGATGACGCGGTATTTGATGTGCTCTGCAGCTCGAGAAGAGCGTGGAAGTTGGCGTTTGTGGAGACTGTCCTGGCGTTGTAGGTGTAGAGCATGAGGCAGTCTCCATGGCGTGTCGTCCTGGCTGACATGTCGTTTTTGTCCAAAGGGCGCCTTGAGTACCCTGACAACGTTCTTGCTATAGGCGAAATCTGATGTGCAGAATTTCTTTCTCTTCTTTCTGCTGATCGAAATAATAATTTATCCCCTACAAGAGCAGACATGCTGGGACTACTATTGATTTTCACAGGGTGATCGGTGATCCGGGTGCGGAGCGGGGAAGACCGCCAAGCGACCGGAAAAAGTCAGACGGCGGTGAATCTGGCTCGGCCGGTTCTTAGCTAAGTTTGGCCGAAACCGGAAACGTCGAACTCCTTCACAGCTTGAGAAACCCTGCCAGAGTATACACTCGGCATGCATCACAGTTCGACACCCAGTGTCACCCCCACGTCACGCTGAGGCGGCCGACCATTGTGGGGGAATTGTTATAATATGAAGTTTTTAGAAGCAAAAGCCTAACGGAAATTTGTATACGTATTCTTTAACCGTTAGCCAAGATTGTTAACACGCTTTATTCAGTCAGGCTAACGTTTCGGTGCCTTCACCGTCATAACCTTGGCAGTCTTCGTCCAAAGTTGAGCAACCAGGAAACACAGCAGTCAGTAATCAGTAATCGAGCTTAGACTTTAAACAAAGGAAATTATCCAACCGCAAAAACAGTAGTATCGTATTTTTTATGCACAGCAATTTACTGATTCATTGATCATCCGTTACTGTATTTATCTACCCAGTATCTTTGACGCTTATGTGCTACTAAATCTCTAGTAAAACTCACTTCTGCAGAAAGCTTGTCGAATTTGCTCGGCTGTAAGATTTCTGAAACGGTTTGTGAAGGAATATTCCGGTCCACTGGAAAGTGTGTTCAACAAAGGTACCGGATTACCGTGCTCTTGCAAATATTCTGGAAAAAGTGCATTATATAGAAAAGAGACATACTCATCAAGACTTTCGGCTTTGGCTACAGTAATCAAGTCACTTCTATTGAGTTTGCAGGAAAACGAAAAATGGGATGAATTATCCTAAACTAAGGTTTTGTGCACTAAGGAGGCTTAGTTTACTCTAACAAAGCTTAATCCACTCCGCTTACCTACGGTGGCGATGAAACCGCCGTCTTGAATGAATGATTTGGCGATTTTAGTTGGGTCATCGTAGTTTCCGCTTCTAAATGGCCATCGTTTTCCTGCGTTTGTGCAACAAATCAGTAAGCTTACTCGTAAGCTGAAGCAACGATTACGATAACTTTCTGTACGTTTCTTCGATGCGATGATGTTTCGAAGCTTTCTGAAGCTAATTTGATGGCACTGAAAAATATTTGTCATTTTAGGGATTAGTAGATTCTATTTAGCTAAAAAAAAGTAGCTCAACTCCCCAAAATTTGTTAGTAAACTCACGACTCAATATTTGTTCCTCTGTTGCCATCATATGTGAAGTAAGAATTATCGATCATGTCATCGGATGATTGAAAGGCGGTTAAGTCGTAGTTTTTATATGCGTTGGCCGAGTAAGAGATGAAGCTGTGGAATGAAAATCATCACTGCCAAACCCTACCACCCCAAACCAAGTTTTTATAACTTTCCATAAATAAAAATCTATAATATTTATTTTATTATAACTTACCCTGCACGAGTTCTTTGGCCGTCCGCTTGTCCAATGTTCAATTTATACAGCACGGATTCGGCAAAGGAGGCGGCCTTGAAAATTGTTGAGTTTGGCGTCTAATGTGGTAATGCAAAATGATTTTTTTAAATATGCATTGCCGTTCTTCTATCCAATACTTTTTTCTTTACAGCTAAGAAATGCGTCACAGCTGTAATTAGCAGTGGCGGTCGCAGGATTTTCGTCCGGAGGGGGGGGGGGGCGAAAAAATTTTTTTTGAAATAAAGTGGGTGATGTAAGCCACGCGTTGAAAGTTGAGGTCGTTCTTAAAATTTTTGAGGGTCCGCAACCCCTAAAATATAAAATAGTGGAGTGGCGGCAACCACGCTCCCGAAAAAATTTTTATAAGGCTAAGTTGAAATCCTAAGGATTTCAAAAATTATGCTAATTATTCACAAGAATAAACATGTCACTTGCGCATTTCTATAACCCATGTAAGTAAATTTCAAAAATTTTGCGACCCATTCTTGGGAGGGGGAGCGGGCCTACTATCTACTTTTTGATCAAAAAGCACATGTAAATCAATGCATACTTCTGCAATGTATTATTTTTACAAGGATACAAAAGAAGCTTCTAGAATCACCACCGGTTTTTTGGTCAAAAATTAAAGGGTGTATCACGCTGGAAGGAACTGCTCTCTTGAAAAAACTAAGCAAGGTTAGATCAAAATTTTTGAGCTTTGTCTTGTGTATACACTTATCAAGAGTTTTTAGAGATCATCTATCTATTATACACTAACTGGCGACGTAAGCAAGTAGATGAATTTTACGATAAAGTAGTTTTGCACATTCCCACAAGAAAAGGAGTCAAAGTAATAGAAATACGTTCACATTGTGTGAATTATGGAAGCATTACGCAGTAAGTAAGCTTGTCACCCAGGCGGAGAGTTTGCTCCTACCTTTCTTTGAGGCAACAAATCATATTTCTGCAATAAGTAGATTAATTAACCCACCTCATTGAATCCATTAGCAGTCATAGCTTGAGATGAGTCGATGAGAAAATACACATCTATCCAGATATTTTTGTCGGTGCAGGAACATTGATTTATGGGAGTGCTTTCAGACGAGCTGAGAGTGAAAAGATGTGAACTACTGTTTTGATAGTTATACAAATTTTCGTTAAGGTTTAACTCGATTTTGAAACAGTACTGACAAGATAGTAGTGGAATTCCAGTCTTCCACTTTTGACTTTGGCGTGACTTTGCCTGCAGTTCTCACATTATGGCAACATGCTAGCCCAAAAAGACCTGGTAAAGTTGATATTAAATGGATTTATTACCATTGAGAAATTGGGATTCTTACTTGTGAGAAGTACAAACATGCTGGAATTGGCCCTCATAGGTAAAAAGGACCATTAGCTATCAAATCTGCGTTAAATAGGCAAAGACCAACGATTTCATACTTTTCGGAGATAAGCAGCGATTATTCGGAATCTACAGTAACCCGAACATAGGACATAAAGCAGAAGGGTATCGCTCTTATCTGACTCGTAAAAACCATAATCAGCTCCCTGAAATTATCGTGAAGATCATAAAGGAAATTCCTTTCACGTTTTCTATTAGGATAAGATAAAGAGTTTATTTACTAGAAACAGTACCATTTTGTTGAATAGTGCTGTTGAAAAAAAGGTGACTGAAAAATTATGAGTCACTTAGAGCCGTGGACGATTCTCTTTTCAAATTTCGCACACTAGGCATTTAGCTTGTCTTGAAAGGATGCAGATTGTCACAAAACCGTTATATATCGACTGACTTCATCTAGTCTTTCACACGGCTTTTCCAGAAATATATATGATGGCGCCACCTACTTTTGAAGTCGATTTAACATGCCATCCTAAGCCTTTATCATCTCATTTGTCACCTTAAAGATGTTATCTCGTCCAGACACTAGTTCGAGTCCCGTTATGCACAGCTTGCAAGAACCAAAAATTGGGAGAGCGGAGAAATTTTGAGATTGCTTTGCTTCTTAAGAAATCCTCTTCTGAGGGAATTTCTCAGAACAAAAAATTTTGCGGATTCAGGTCAATTTTATTTTTCGTACCGATTTACCTTTCTATGGGCACACTGAATCTATACTGCAAAAGCTACGGAGTTTTTCGAACTGAAAAAGAAGAACTGAACGTGTTGGTTTGAAAGTCCTGAACTCGGCTTATAAGAAATTCATCACATTCAGGTTAGGTTATAGACAATTGTGCAGGGAATGAACAATATGTAAACTGTATCTTCAGACCAATTTTTGACGAACCTTCAAAAAATAAGTGCATTGCAAATTCCTGAGAAAAACATTATATTTTTCAAATATCAAATACAAACACAAACAAAGAGTTTCAAGCTGCTTCTTGCTATCTGCTTACGCTAATAAGTACTGCAAGGAAGTATTTTCAGCCACGATGGTTTTTTCCAGATAAATTTCATATGTTTAGGAGAGCATCAAACGCTGATTTCTAATGTCTTCGTTATCTGCTGCGCTCCTCTTATGGCCAAGTTATGGGCGTTTTCGATGGTCAAAGAAATGAACAAAACCACAACTGCACAAATATGCTACTCTATTTGAGCGCCGAAGAGACCGCAAAGGTTGATTTTATTGGCTAAAGAAGAGACTGAAAAAAGGAGATATGTGAGATATCGTAAACTGAAGAAATTCTTTCCGAGGATTTTTGAGCATTTCTGATTTATGAGCGCAGAATCTCAATTGTCCACATAGCAATTGCTGTATGTCGAAGATCTACATTTCGCCATTTATATGGCGATCGGTTACAAAAGTCATTTTCCATACTGCTATAATTGTTTTCGACACTTTTCAGCTTAACCCATCCATTAGGAGGGAACGGTGAATTTCTACTTATTAGTGATGAATAGGCTACTAGACTACAACAGGCTACTAGACTTATACTAGGTCATTCCGAAAGTAATTTCGCTTTTTTTCAAACGGGCCCCACATTTGATGGAACAAAGTTTTCTAAGAGATCTTGGAGGTATTCGATGCAGAATTTCATTCTTTTTCTAATGGTTATGAAAATGTTGCAAAACAATCAATCAGCTTTCAGAAAATAACCAAAATTTGCGACACATGCTTTTTGAGATGGTCAAGTTTCACGATTTTTTAAAAATTTCATATTAATCCTCAGAAGGAGTTCAAGTAAAGATTCGATAGAGTAAACCTTATGAAATACAGTACTACTTTTGTCTTCTTTCCATAGCTTGTCATACATTTTTAACAGAATTTTAACTGATGCCTACCGATTTCCATACTTGGGCAGCTGAATCCTCGTAGAACATCAAAAGAAGAGCACTCGCGCACTATTCGATGCAGCATTGTCTCCTCTTTCTAACAGGTGTTTTTTGTTTTCGATTCGTTTAGTTTCCGGGGATAAAATCATTATAGTCATTTTTTAGCGAGCCCCAGGCTGTACCAGAAAAACTCGAAATTTGATATGAACCCGTAAACCCTCATTTGCTTTGTAAAATTAACGCTAACTCATAGTAACATCTTGGTAGTCTCAAATTCCGAATATTTATGATGTTTGATGCGATTGTGGTTGATGTGGACCTGCAAAATCCGATGATTTTGTTTAAAAATCTTTTCAGATATTACGGCAAAACATGAGGAAGAGGAAATGTAGTACTGTATTCTATAAGGTTTACTCTATTGAATCGTTACTTGAATTCCTTCTGAGGATTGATATGAAAGTTTTGAAAATTCGTAAAACTTGACTATCTCAAAAAGCATATTTCACAGACTTTGGTTATTTTCTGCTCATTGACTGTTTTGCAACAATTTTATAACCATTAGAAAAAGAATGAAATTCTGCATCGAATACCTTCAAGATTTCTTAGAAACCTTTGTTCGATCAAATGTTGCGCCCGTTGAAAAAAGCGAAATTACTTTCGGAATGACCTAATATTAATACAGGTAACTAATGAATATTTGATCTATCTTCATGAGCTTTAGATGTCTCTAGAATGTTCAAAGAACTTACAACGAAGCCGAAACCCTTAAATGAAAATTGCGAAAGTGCTAAGTAAACTTTTCGATACTTTGGGAAAGGCAAGCAATTCCCCCCAAGAATGGCACCATTCATTTTTGAGGATGAACCTTTTTTATTTAACCAACTAGCCACAGGAAAATTAGACCTACGAAACAGCTGGTTATTCTTTTAAGGTATCTAATTTTCATTTTCACATGCTCATTCTATAAAGTAATGTAGATATTTTTATCCGGTTGAACACCCTCCATAATAATCTAAGTATGTTTTACATTCTTCTCGTTAGGCATCTGTTAAAAAAATATGTAGGTTTTTTCGATTGATGACCGTAATGGGGAATTTGCATATACTACTGTTGATATTCTTCATGGTTTTCCTGAGTCAGGGGTCACTGGTTGTTTGGTTTCAGCAAAAAATATACTGCACTTCGATAGTGAGTTTAAATACTGTGTGTGTGCGCTCAGAAAAAAAAGTAATGTGAAATTCTTTATTAGAGCCAAAACCATCTTCTGGCTCGTACCCGCTTGTGAGAAACCAGAGATGAGATGACATTGGTAGTTTATGTACAAAGATTAGAATAGCTCTCTACAGTAATGATCTGTATCACAGAGCCTCGTTTCGCAAATGTAATCTTGATCATTGCTGCAGTCATCATTGTACCATCCTCGGCTGAAATTTTGATAATTTGAGAAAGAAATACAATTATTTCCATGTTCACAAATTACCTGATCAATCCATAGTGGCGCATATATACACAATCACCCTTGTTACTCTTGGGATATCCAGGGGCCCATAGATTGTAATCGTTTTTGTTTAGCTGAAATAATATGTCAGCGCTTTATGACTTTCATGTCAGGCCGAATGTGCCCTTACCACACTGCCATCGGTCCATATGAATCGCCCATTTACCCTCTTAAGCCCAATCCAGAATTTTGTTCGCCATGGAAGCACTGCAAAAAGCTCTCTTATTCGAGAATTTTTTTAGAACTTGAAAAATTACATGAAGTGAGGAAGCGTGCTTTCCCATAGCTATCCACTCGTGGAAGTATAGCATTATGTCGACTGCGGCAATTTTGAACTGCTAGCCTCTAAATTTTCAAAGTAGTAAAAAAAACATTAAGCCTTTTTCCCTACCTGCATGGCAGGAATGGTGACGACACGGTAACAATCATTGGTAACTTTGTCGAAAATATCATGATATTTAGGGCAGAAGCAGTTTACTGAAATAGGCGGCATTTTTTCTCGAATTTATCCAATGTTTTTTATGTGGAATAGTTCTTGAGACTTCCAGAGGGCGTTAAGTCTGCTTGAAAGCGTTTGTTTTTACGCTGTTCTTTTACTAACATACTGGGAAATGAGGGAGGAGTTGGTAAGGGGAGGGGAGAGGGAGGAAAAGGAAGAGACTTCTAAAAAAATTCTGTTAAACTGACACTAACCAGTACAGAATGCTCTTCTTACAGCATCTGCGTTAAAAACTCCTCTGCAATTCGAGAATGCAAACCGGGGATCACTTGCAAGGTCTTTCAGTGAAGATCTTGTTCTACAACTAGGTTTGGCATATTCTGCAAAAAAATCTTTTGTACATGACTATAGTTGAAAATAATCTCCACGACATACCAATTGTGATAATAGCTCCACCATTTGCTACAAATTCTTTCGCTAGCCATCTGGCATCATTGTAATAATAGCGACTGAATGAAAGGATTGAAAGGCATGAAGCGCGCGAAAAATGAGACTTACTGTTCTGCAGCGCCTACAATGACTAGAACTTTCTTAACATTTCTTCTATGTTGAGGAGTATTGAAATTGGCTATAGCCAATCGGATCCCTCTAAAAAGGTTAAAATTGAAAATACAGAAACATGCTCTTCATCAACTGCTTCAACGAAAAGGAACACTTACGCTCTGACGTTGGCGCCATGTCCACCATCATAGCGAATTTTTAATTTTTTCATGAGATCTTCGGTTGATTGGAAGTGAGAGAGCTTGTGAATTAAATGTGCTTCAAAAGCAAAGGTTATGAACCTGCAAAAGATTCACATCAACCCTAGTTGTACTGCCTGTAGCATTGTCATCCTTACCCGACTCTTGTAACTTGTCCGTCATCTTGTCCGATGGTCATCTTGTGCAACATGGATTTCATAAAAGCTACTGCCTGCAAAAAAGAGTAATACACAAGAAAAAATTGAGAAAGTGCCTGTGCCTTACATCGGCCACGCGATGATTTTCCATGGTCTTGGAGGTATCGATCAAAAAGAAGACGTCTAGCCATATGTTCTTATCCGTGCAAGAACATGACTTTTGGGAGGGTGTCGGTATCTGCGTGCTCTAAAAATCCATATTCAAAAATAGTATTAATGATGCAAAAAACAAAGGCGACAGTACCAGCTCGGTGCTGGGCTCATGAGACGGTGTTACTGGTTCGTGTGTTGAGCTGATATCTTCCGTTGTTGATGGCTCGACGAGCTCGGTGCTGGGCTCATGAGACGGTGTTACTGGTTCGTGTGTTGAGCTGATATCTTCCGTTGTTGATGGCTCGACAGGCTCGGTGCTGGGCTCATGAGACGGTGTTACTGGCTCGTGTGTTGAGCTGATATCTTCCGTTGTTGATGGCTCGACAGGCTCGGTGCTGGGCTCATGAGACGGTGTTACTGGCTCGTGTGTTGAGCTGATATCTTCCGTCGTTGATGGCTCGACAGGCTCGGTGCTGGGCTCATGAGACGGTGTTACTGGCTCGTGTGTTGAGCTGATATCTTCCGTCGTTGATGGCTCGACAGGCTCGGTGCTGGGCTCATGAGACGGTGTTACTGGCTCGTGTGTTGAGCTGATATCTTCCGTCGTTGATGGCTCGACAGGCTCGGTGCTGGGCTCATGAGACGGTGTTACTGGCTCGTGTGTTGAGCTGATATCTTCCGTTGTTGATGGCTCAACAGGCTCGGTGCTGGGCTCATGAGACGGTGTTACTGGCTCGTGTGTTGAGCTGATATCTTCCGTTGTTGATGGCTCGACAGGCTCGGTGCTGGGCTCATGAGACGGTGTTACTGGCTCGTGTGTTGAGCTGATATCTTCCGTTGTTGATGGCTCGACAGGCTCGGTGCTGGGCTCATGAGACGGTGTCACTGGCTCGTGTGTTGAGCTGATATCTTCCGTTGTTGATGGCTCGACAGGCTCGGTGCTGGGCTCATGAGACGGTGTCACTGGCTCGTGTGTTGAGCTGATATCTTCCGTTGTTGATGGCTCGACAGGCTCGGTGCTGGGCTCATGAGACGGTGTCACTGGCTCGTGTGTTGAGCTGATATCTTCCGTTGTTGATGGCTCGACAGGCTCGGTGCTGGGCTCATGAGACGGTGTTACTGGCTCGTGTGTTGAGCTGATATCTTCCGTTGTTGATGGCTCGACAGGCTCGGTGCTGGGCTCATGAGACGGTGTTACTGGCTCGTGTGTTGAGCTGATATCTTCCGTTGTTGATGGCTCGACAGGCTCGGTGCTGGGCTCATGAGACGGTGTTACTGGCTCGTGTGTTGAGCTGATATCTTCCGTTGTTGATGCCTCGACAGGCTCGGTGCTGGGCTCATGAGACGGTGTTACTGGCTCGTGTGTTGAGCTGATATCTTCCGTTGTTGATGCCTCGACAGGCTCGGTGCTGGGCTCATGAGACGGTGTTACTGGCTCGTGTGTTGAGCTGATATCTTCCGTTGTTGATGGCTCGACAGGCTCGGTGCTGGGCTCATGAGACGGTGTTACTGGCTCGTGTGTTGAGCTGATATCTTCCGTTGTTGATGGCTCAACAGGCTCGGTGCTGGGCTCATGAGACGGTGTTACTGGCTCGTGTGTTGAGCTGATATCTTCCGTTGTTGATGGCTCGACAGGCTCGGTGCTGGGCTCATGAGACGGTGTTACTGGCTCGTGTGTTGAGCTGATATCTTCCGTTGTTGATGGCTCGACAGGCTCGGTGCTGGGCTCATGAGACGGTGTCACTGGCTCGTGTGTTGAGCTGATATCTTCCGTTGTTGATGGCTCGACAGGCTCGGTGCTGGGCTCATGAGACGGTGTCACTGGCTCGTGTGTTGAGCTGATATCTTCCGTTGTTGATGGCTCGACAGGCTCGGTGCTGGGCTCATGAGACGGTGTTACTGGCTCGTGTGTTGAGCTGATATCTTCCGCTGTTGATGGCTCGACAGGCTCGGTGCTGGGCTCATGAGACGGTGTTACTGGCTCGTGTGTTGAGCTGATATCTTCCGTTGTTGATGGCTCGACAGGCTCGGTGCTGGGCTCATGAGACGGTGTTACTGGCTCGTGTGTTGAGCTGATATCTTCCGTTGTTGATGGCTCAACAGGCTCGGTGCTGGGCTCATGAGACGGTGTTACTGGCTCGTGTGTTGAGCTGATATCTTCCGTTGTTGATGGCTCGACAGGCTCGGTGCTGGGCTCATGAGACGGTGTTACTGGCTCGTGTGTTGAGCTGATATCTTCCGTTGTTGATGGCTCGACAGGCTCGGTGCTGGGCTCATGAGACGGTGTCACTGGCTCGTGTGTTGAGCTGATATCTTCCGTTGTTGATGGCTCGACAGGCTCGGTGCTGGGCTCATGAGACGGTGTCACTGGCTCGTGTGTTGAGCTGATATCTTCCGTTGTTGATGGCTCGACAGGCTCGGTGCTGGGCTCATGAGACGGTGTCACTGGCTCGTGTGTTGAGCTGATATCTTCCGTTGTTGATGGCTCGACAGGCTCGGTGCTGGGCTCATGAGACGGTGTTACTGGCTCGTGTGTTGAGCTGATATCTTCCGTTGTTGATGGCTCGACAGGCTCGGTGCTGGGCTCATGAGACGGTGTTACTGGCTCGTGTGTTGAGCTGATATCTTCCGTTGTTGATGGCTCGACAGGCTCGGTGCTGGGCTCATGAGACGGTGTTACTGGCTCGTGTGTTGAGCTGATATCTTCCGTTGTTGATGCCTCGACAGGCTCGGTGCTGGGCTCATGAGACGGTGTTACTGGCTCGTGTGTTGAGCTGATATCTTCCGTTGTTGATGCCTCGACAGGCTCGGTGCTGGGCTCATGAGACGGTGTTACTGGCTCGTGTGTTGAGCTGATATCTTCCGTTGTTGATGGCTCGACAGGCTCGGTGCTGGGCTCATGAGACGGTGTTACTGGCTCGTGTGTTGAGCTGATATCTTCCGTTGTTGATGGCTCAACAGGCTCGGTGCTGGGCTCATGAGACGGTGTTACTGGCTCGTGTGTTGAGCTGATATCTTCCGTTGTTGATGGCTCGACAGGCTCGGTGCTGGGCTCATGAGACGGTGTTACTGGCTCGTGTGTTGAGCTGATATCTTCCGTTGTTGATGGCTCGACAGGCTCGGTGCTGGGCTCATGAGACGGTGTCACTGGCTCGTGTGTTGAGCTGATATCTTCCGTTGTTGATGGCTCGACAGGCTCGGTGCTGGGCTCATGAGACGGTGTCACTGGCTCGTGTGTTGAGCTGATATCTTCCGTTGTTGATGGCTCGACAGGCTCGGTGCTGGGCTCATGAGACGGTGTTACTGGCTCGTGTGTTGAGCTGATATCTTCCGCTGTTGATGGCTCGACAGGCTCGGTGCTGGGCTCATGAGACGGTGTTACTGGCTCGTGTGTTGAGCTGATATCTTCCGTTGTTGATGGCTCGACAGGCTCGGTGCTGGGCTCATGAGACGGTGTTACTGGCTCGTGTGTTGAGCTGATATCTTCCGTTGTTGATGGCTCGACAGGCTCGGTGCTGGGCTCATGAGACGGTGTTACTGGCTCGTGTGTTGAGCTGATATCTTCCGTTGTTGATGGCTCGACAGGCTCGGTGCTGGGCTCATGAGACGGTGTTACTGGCTCGTGTGTTGAGCTGATATCTTCCGTTGTTGATGGCTCGACAGGCTCGGTGCTGGGCTCATGAGACGGTGTCACTGGCTCGTGTGTTGAGCTGATATCTTCCGTTGTTGATGGCTCGACAGGCTCGGTGCTGGGCTCATGAGACGGTGTCACTGGCTCGTGTGTTGAGCTGATATCTTCCGTTGTTGATGGCTCGACAGGCTCGGTGCTGGGCTCATGAGACGGTGTTACTGGCTCGTGTGTTGAGCTGATATCTTCCGTTGTTGATGGCTCGACAGGCTCGGTGCTGGGCTCATGAGACGGTGTTACTGGCTCGTGTGTTGAGCTGATATCTTCCGTTGTTGATGGCTCGACAGGCTCGGTGCTGGGCTCATGAGACGGTGTTACTGGCTCGTGTGTTGAGCTGATATCTTCCGTTGTTGATGGCTCGACAGGCTCGGTGCTGGGCTCATGAGACGGTGTTACTGGCTCGTGTGTTGAGCTGATATCTTCCGTTGTTGATGGCTCGACAGGCTCGGTGCTGGGCTCATGAGACGGTGTTACTGGCTCGTGTGTTGAGCTGATATCTTCCGTTGTTGATGGCTCGACAGGCTCGGTGCTGGGCTCATGAGACGGTGTTACTGGCTCGTGTGTTGAGCTGATATCTTCCGTTGTTGATGGCTCGACAGGCTCGGTGCTGGGCTCATGAGACGGTGTTACTGGCTCGTGTGTTGAGCTGATATCTTCCGTTGTTGATGGCTCGACAGGCTCGGTGCTGGGCTCATGAGACGGTGTTACTGGCTCGTGTGTTGAGCTGATATCTTCCGTTGTTGATGGCTCGACAGGCTCGGTGCTGGGCTCATGAGACGGTGTCACTGGCTCGTGTGTTGAGCTGATATCTTCCGTTGTTGATGGCTCGACAGGCTCGGTGCTGGGCTCATGAGACGGTGTTACTGGCTCGTGTGTTGAGCTGATATCTTCCGTTGTTGATGGCTCGACAGGCTCGGTGCTGGGCTCATGAGACGGTGTTACTGGCTCGTGTGTTGAGCTGATATCTTCCGTTGTTGATGGCTCGACAGGCTCGGTGCTGGGCTCATGAGACGGTGTTACTGGCTCGTGTGTTGAGCTGATATCTTCCGTTGTTGATGGCTCGACAGGCTCGGTGCTGGGCTCATGAGACGGTGTTACTGGCTCGTGTGTTGAGCTGATATCTTCCGTTGTTGATGGCTCGACAGGCTCGGTGCTGGGCTCATGAGACGGTGTTACTGGCTCGTGTGTTGAGCTGATATCTTCCGTTGTTGATGGCTCGACAGGCTCGGTGCTGGGCTCATGAGACGGTGTTACTGGCTCGTGTGTTGAGCTGATATCTTCCGTTGTTGATGGCTCGACAGGCTCGGTGCTGGGCTCATGAGACGGTGTTACTGGCTCGTGTGTTGAGCTGATATCTTCCGTTGTTGATGGCTCGACAGGCTCGGTGCTGGGCTCATGAGACGGTGTTACTGGCTCGTGTGTTGAGCTGATATCTTCCGTTGTTGATGGCTCGACAGGCTCGGTGCTGGGCTCATGAGACGGTGTTACTGGCTCGTGTGTTGAGCTGATATCTTCCGTTGTTGATGGCTCGACAGGCTCGGTGCTGGGCTCATGAGACGGTGTTACTGGCTCGTGTGTTGAGCTGATATCTTCCGTTGTTGATGGCTCGACAGGCTCGGTGCTGGGCTCATGAGACGGTGTCACTGGCTCGTGTGTTGAGCTGATATCTTCCGTTGTTGATGGCTCGACAGGCTCGGTGCTGGGCTCATGAGACGGTGTTACTGGCTCGTGTGTTGAGCTGATATCTTCCGTTGTTGATGGCTCGACAGGCTCGGTGCTGGGCTCATGAGACGGTGTTACTGGCTCGTGTGTTGAGCTGATATCTTCCGTTGTTGATGGCTCGACAGGCTCGGTGCTGGGCTCATGAGGCGGTGTTACTGGCTCGTGTGTTGAGCTGATATCTTCCGTTGTTGATGGCTCGACAGGCTCGGTGCTGGGCTCATGAGACGGTGTTACTGGCTCGTGTGTTGAGCTGATATCTTCCGTTGTTGATGGCTCGACAGGCTCGGTGCTGGGCTCATGAGACGGTGTTACTGGCTCGTGTGTTGAGCTGATATCTTCCGTTGTTGATGGCTCGACAGGCTCGGTGCTGGGCTCATGAGACGGTGTTACTGGCTCGTGTGTTGAGCTGATATCTTCCGTTGTTGATGGCTCGACAGGCTCGGTGCTGGGCTCATGAGACGGTGTTACTGGCTCGTGTGTTGAGCTGATATCTTCCGTTGTTGATGGCTCGACAGGCTCGGTGCTGGGCTCATGAGACGGTGTCACTGGCTCGTGTGTTGAGCTGATATCTTCCGTTGTTGATGGCTCGACAGGCTCGGTGCTGGGCTCATGAGACGGTGTTACTGGCTCGTGTGTTGAGCTGATATCTTCCGTTGTTGATGGCTCGACAGGCTCGGTGCTGGGCTCATGAGACGGTGTTACTGGCTCGTGTGTTGAGCTGATATCTTCCGTTGTTGATGGCTCGACAGGCTCGGTGCTGGGCTCATGAGACGGTGTTACTGGCTCGTGTGTTGAGCTGATATCTTCCGTTGTTGATGGCTCGACAGGCTCGGTGCTGGGCTCATGAGACGGTGTTACTGGCTCGTGTGTTGAGCTGATATCTTCCGTTGTTGATGGCTCGACAGGCTCGGTGCTGGGCTCATGAGACGGTGTTACTGGCTCGTGTGTTGAGCTGATATCTTCCGTTGTTGATGGCTCGACAGGCTCGGTGCTGGGCTCATGAGACGGTGTTACTGGCTCGTGTGTTGAGCTGATATCTTCCGTTGTTGATGGCTCGACAGGCTCGGTGCTGGGCTCATGAGACGGTGTTACTGGCTCGTGTGTTGAGCTGATATCTTCCGTTGTTGATGGCTCGACAGGCTCGGTGCTGGGCTCATGAGACGGTGTTACTGGCTCGTGTGTTGAGCTGATATCTTCCGTTGTTGATGGCTCGACAGGCTCGGTGCTGGGCTCATGAGACGGTGTTACTGGCTCGTGTGTTGAGCTGATATCTTCCGTTGTTGATGGCTCGACAGGCTCGGTGCTGGGCTCATGAGACGGTGTTACTGGCTCGTGTGTTGAGCTGATATCTTCCGTTGTTGATGGCTCGACAGGCTCGGTGCTGGGCTCATGAGACGGTGTCACTGGCTCGTGTGTTGAGCTGATATCTTCCGTTGTTGATGGCTCGACAGGCTCGGTGCTGGGCTCATGAGACGGTGTCACTGGCTCGTGTGTTGAGCTGATATCTTCCGTTGTTGATGGCTCGACAGGCTCGGTGCTGGGCTCATGAGACGGTGTCACTGGCTCGTGTGTTGAGCTGATATCTTCCGTTGTTGATGGCTCGACAGGCTCGGTGCTGGGCTCATGAGACGGTGTTACTGGCTCGTGTGTTGAGCTGATATCTTCCGTTGTTGATGGCTCGACAGGCTCGGTGCTGGGCTCATGAGACGGTGTTACTGGCTCGTGTGTTGAGCTGATATCTTCCGTTGTTGATGGCTCGACAGGCTCGGTGCTGGGCTCATGAGACGGTGTTACTGGCTCGTGTGTTGAGCTGATATCTTCCGTTGTTGATGGCTCGACAGGCTCGGTGCTGGGCTCATGAGACGGTGTTACTGGCTCGTGTGTTGAGCTGATATCTTCCGTTGTTGATGGCTCGACAGGCTCGGTGCTGGGCTCATGAGACGGTGTTACTGGCTCGTGTGTTGAGCTGATATCTTCCGTTGTTGATGGCTCGACAGGCTCGGTGCTGGGCTCATGAGACGGTGTTACTGGCTCGTGTGTTGAGCTGATATCTTCCGTTGTTGATGGCTCGACAGGCTCGGTGCTGGGCTCATGAGACGGTGTTACTGGCTCGTGTGTTGAGCTGATATCTTCCGTTGTTGATGGCTCGACAGGCTCGGTGCTGGGCTCATGAGACGGTGTTACTGGCTCGTGTGTTGAGCTGATATCTTCCGTTGTTGATGGCTCGACAGGCTCGGTGCTGGGCTCATGAGACGGTGTCACTGGCTCGTGTGTTGAGCTGATATCTTCCGTTGTTGATGGCTCGACAGGCTCGGTGCTGGGCTCATGAGACGGTGTCACTGGCTCGTGTGTTGAGCTGATATCTTCCGTTGTTGATGGCTCGACAGGCTCGGTGCTGGGCTCATGAGACGGTGTCACTGGCTCGTGTGTTGAGCTGATATCTTCCGTTGTTGATGGCTCGACAGGCTCGGTGCTGGGCTCATGAGACGGTGTTACTGGCTCGTGTGTTGAGCTGATATCTTCCGTTGTTGATGGCTCGACAGGCTCGGTGCTGGGCTCATGAGACGGTGTTACTGGCTCGTGTGTTGAGCTGATATCTTCCGTTGTTGATGGCTCGACAGGCTCGGTGCTGGGCTCATGAGACGGTGTTACTGGCTCGTGTGTTGAGCTGATATCTTCCGTTGTTGATGGCTCGACAGGCTCGGTGCTGGGCTCATGAGACGGTGTTACTGGCTCGTGTGTTGAGCTGATATCTTCCGTTGTTGATGGCTCGACAGGCTCGGTGCTGGGCTCATGAGACGGTGTTACTGGCTCGTGTGTTGAGCTGATATCTTCCGTTGTTGATGGCTCGACAGGCTCGGTGCTGGGCTCATGAGACGGTGTTACTGGCTCGTGTGTTGAGCTGATATCTTCCGTTGTTGATGGCTCGACAGGCTCGGTGCTGGGCTCATGAGACGGTGTTACTGGCTCGTGTGTTGAGCTGATACCTTCCGTTGTTGATGGCTCGACAGGCTCGGTGCTGGGCTCATGAGACGGTGTTACTGGCTCGTGTGTTGAGCTGATATCTTCCGTTGTTGATGGCTCGACAGGCTCGGTGCTGGGCTCATGAGACGGTGTTACTGGCTCGTGTGTTGAGCTGATATCTTCCGTTGTTGATGGCTCGACAGGCTCGGTGCTGGGCTCATGAGACGGTGTTACTGGCTCGTGTGTTGAGCTGATATCTTCCGTTGTTGATGGCTCGACAGGCTCGGTGCTGGGCTCATGAGACGGTGTTACTGGCTCGTGTGTTGAGCTGATATCTTCCGTTGTTGATGGCTCGACAGGCTCGGTGCTGGGCTCATGAGACGGTGTTACTGGCTCGTGTGTTGAGCTGATATCTTCCGTTGTTGATGGCTCGACAGGCTCGGTGCTGGGCTCATGAGACGGTGTTACTGGCTCGTGTGTTGAGCTGATATCTTCCGTTGTTGATGGCTCGACAGGCTCGGTGCTGGGCTCATGAGACGGTGTTACTGGCTCGTGTGTTGGGCTGATATCTTCCGTTGTTGATGGCTCGACAGGCTCGGTGCTGGGCTCATGAGACGGTGTTACTGGCTCGTGTGTTGAGCTGATATCTTCCGTTGTTGATGGCTCGACAGGCTCGGTGCTGGGCTCATGAGACGGTGTTACTGGCTCGTGTGTTGAGCTGATATCTTCCGTTGTTGATGGCTCGACAGGCTCGGTGCTGGGCTCATGAGACGGTGTTACTGGCTCGTGTGTTGAGCTGATATCTTCCGTTGTTGATGGCTCGACAGGCTCGGTGCTGGGCTCATGAGACGGTGTTACTGGCTCGTGTGTTGAGCTGATATCTTCCGTTGTTGATGGCTCGACAGGCTCGGTGCTGGGCTCATGAGACGGTGTTACTGGCTCGTGTGTTGAGCTGATATCTTCCGTTGTTGATGGCTCGACAGGCTCGGTGCTGGGCTCATGAGACGGTGTTACTGGCTCGTGTGTTGAGCTGATATCTTCCGTTGTTGATGGCTCGACAGGCTCGGTGCTGGGCTCATGAGACGGTGTTACTGGCTCGTGTGTTGAGCTGATATCTTCCGTTGTTGATGGCTCGACAGGCTCGGTGCTGGGCTCATGAGACGGTGTTACTGGTTCGTGTGTTGAGCTGATATCTTCCGTTGTTGATGGCTCGACAGGCTCGGTGCTGGGCTCATGAGACGGTGTTGCTGGCTCGTGTGTTGAGCTGATATCTTCCGTTGTTGATGGCTCGACAGGCTCGGTGCTGGGCTCATGAGACGGTGTTACTGGCTCGTGTGTTGAGCTGATATCTTCCGTTGTTGATGGCTCGACAGGCTCGGTGCTGGGCTCATGAGACGGTGTTACTGGCTCGTGTGTTGAGCTGATATCTTCCGTTGTTGATGGCTCGACAGGCTCGGTGCTGGGCTCATGAGACGGTGTTACTGGCTCGTGTGTTGAGCTGATATCTTCCGTTGTTGATGGCTCGACAGGCTCGGTGCTGGGCTCATGAGACGGTGTTACTGGCTCGTGTGTTGAGCTGATATCTTCCGTTGTTGATGGCTCGACAGGCTCGGTGCTGGGCTCATGAGACGGTGTTACTGGCTCGTGTGTTGAGCTGATATCTTCCGTTGTTGATGGCTCGACAGGCTCGGTGCTGGGCTCATGAGACGGTGTTACTGGCTCGTGTGTTGAGCTGATATCTTCCGTTGTTGATGGCTCGACAGGCTCGGTGCTGGGCTCATGAGACGGTGTTACTGGCTCGTGTGTTGAGCTGATATCTTCCGTTGTTGATGGCTCGACAGGCTCGGTGCTGGGCTCATGAGACGGTGTTACTGGCTCGTGTGTTGAGCTGATATCTTCCGTTGTTGATGGCTCGACAGGCTCGGTGCTGGGCTCATGAGACGGTGCTACTGGCTCGTGTGTTGAGCTGATATCTTCCGTTGTTGATGGCTCGACAGGCTCGGTGCTGGGCTCATGAGACGGTGTTACTGGCTCGTGTGTTGAGCTGATATCTTCCGTTGTTGATGGCTCGACAGGCTCGGTGCTGGGCTCATGAGACGGTGTTACTGGCTCGTGTGTTGAGCTAATGTCTTCCGTCGTTGATGGCTCGACAGGCTCGGTGCTGGGCTCATGGGATGGTGTCCATTCTGTTGTTGTAGCGCTTATTTCTGTAGGAGAAGGAGACGTTTGATACTCTACTGTCACTGAGTCAGTTGTTGTCAATGACTGTGTAGTGTTCAGTTGCTGCGTTGAGGTGGAAGGAATTTTTGTGGTCGTTGGTTCTCTTTTCGGAGTGGTGTGTCGACTAGGTGTTGTAGGCCTCAATGTAGTTCTTGGACGTAAACTTCTCCATCCGTAGGTGTCATCTTTTGGTCTGAGTAAAACGCCAAATGTTATCGATCCTATGGCCACTCCTATTAGTCCTATTATTCCAAGTAGACCTGAATGAAGTTATGTAAAATTTCACAATAAGAGCAGATTTTGTTAGATATACCTGCTAGAAAATAGGGTTTCATGTGAGAGCTAAAGATGTAAATGGCTGTCGAGTCTCACTAGGGGAAAATTTATACTCTCTGATCATAGCAGCAATTCTTGTGTCACCCTTAATCGTTTTTATTTTCCTTATCAAAGTGTGCGTCATTGCTAGTGGGCGGGATTGGAATACGAAGGTATTGCCACTTTTTTCTTCCCGGCATTTTTTTGAAGCTCTTTATCAGACCGTTCATCAGTATAAATAATTTTAGATATTTATTCACTAACTTTTTGCTCTAAAGATCCTCAAAAGTCTAACCTAACAAGCTAGCCGCAAGTGAAAGCGGGTCCTTTGAAATACAATGGGGAATACTGACAGACGATAACGTGGCCACATGGTGGGTCACAGCTTGAATTTCGTTGAAAAGACTGCTATTTTGGAATGCATTTGTTTTGAAAGTTTTTTTTGCTCTCTAACCCTAGTATTGCTCTTGTGTTTCTCGTCTGCTTCATAAAATACTGTAAGGCATGATTTTAGCTAAAATTTATCCATTTTTCCGTGAAATGCATTATCTTGGGATAATGGGATGTGTTCTTATCCCATTATCCCAAGAGGCAGACAACTAAAAACGCACGTTGTCGTCAAAGTGTTGAAAAATATGGAATGGCAATCTGTTTTACCACGTTTTCTAACCTTGTGTTCTTATCCTAAAAGAATGAAGGAAAAGTGATAAGGAAGTGTTATTGGTGGCTAATGTCATGTTCATTATAGTTGGATAAAAAGTGTTTCAATCACCCAACCCTCTGTGCTTTGTTTGTCAATTCTATAAGCTGTTTGAATCACAAGACAAGCATTAGAATTAATTTGAAAAGTAACTCATGAGCTGTCCAAAGCACAAGATAAGCATTAGATCAACTAAAAAGGCACTTTAAGCCGTTTCGTTTCGCGAGTTTTTTAGCCCTATCAACTGGCACGCGCACAGCTGAGTACCTCTTCCGGTCAAGATGGATCAACGGAAAGTAGGTCACGCAAAAATGCTTCTAAACATTGCTTTTTCACTGTAACGAGTGTGGTATTTAGCATGTGCTATATGTTGCCTTGATGTAGCACATGACTTTGCGGAAATCTTGAGATGGAGATGCACCCGTTCCTGCATATGAGGCACTCAATATTTGGGGTAAAATTGTGCAAGTGACTTCTTTCTACTGTAATTTTATTGTAAATTGTTAAAGTCTTTTGCTATAGCTAATGATCACTACATGGAGGGCATCATGCAAGAAAATGGGTATGCGGCGCAGAGGCCGTATATGCTTCACATGAAGTGATATTTATACTTTGCAAGGATTGAATGGCATCAAAAACTATTATCTTTATCCGACAAATAAAGGAAATTTCGCATAGGACCTTTGAAACACTTTTGGGACATCCACCTTTGGTTTCGGTAAAAACGTTTATTTTCTTTTGAATTTATTCCAAAATTCTTCGAAATGCGCGTAGTGATATTTGGTCCCAAACTTTCACTAGATCGCTTACTAGCATATCAAGTGACATGGATTTTGGAGAGCAGATTGTTTTTTCAGATAGACAAAAAAAATTTCTTGAATTTGAGTTGGGCGAGTTAAAGGGCCAAATATTATTTTTTTTTCAATGTCCGAATGATAGATTTTGCACAACTGCAGTCCCTTGTTTTCAGCCGGGATTGGTGGCTAGTCATGTCAAAAAAGCGTCCATAGTTTTTTTACCCAAAAAAGTGCCACGATTTTTCTATGTTTGCGTTTAATGAAAGAAATTTTGCGAATTTAGAATTATAGCTATTGGCATTACAAAACTTTGAGCTAGATTAATTATAAATGTAGATGAAGTCAGAAACGACCACAATGAAAAAAGAAAATGTGGAGAAGACGACTACTGTTGGAACACGACATTAAATAGATTAAAAAAATGGATTTTGTGGTGCCGGGTGTACCAGATGGGAACAAATAAAGTCTGGCTTTTCAACTCGCCCGATCTTAACAGTGGTTACTCTCTTTAGCCTATCGGAAGACAATAAAATTGCCTTTCTAAGCGCATGTCACTTCATTTGAAAAGTAGGCCTGATAATAAACTTGATCAAAGTTCCGTCAAAATACATTGCGCGCATCGTGAAAAGTCTACCAAAAGAAAATTAATTTAGCAATGACGTTGGCAAGCACCTTGGAAGTAATCCACGAAACGCTAATCAGCATTTTTTGTTTATTTTGAAAATAATAGCTTAGAGTTTTATGCAGTGAGAAAAGTTATAGAATTTAGAGTCATGTTTTATGTGGACCCCCTGTACTTCGAGATGCACGGGCAGTGTGAAGTCGACACTTCTAAAAGAGGAGGAAAAGCTTCCTTTCAACCCGTTCTCTCCTATCCGGGGGTAGCTCGTGCATGTGGTCTTTATAGAAAAACTATCTGTAGAGTTTCCGGAATTTATTGCTTAGAGGTTTCAAATCGGTAGCAGTGATTCTAGTGTACGGATTTCGATTAGAACTCACAAAATAATCAATTTTTCTAAGTTAAGCAAACTCTTTCCATAATCAATGGTTATTTTATTCTCACAATTCTTGTGCCCAAATTTTTTAGCCAAACTTATGCGCTGCTGCAATAATTACAAAGAACAGACATTCCATATTTGACGCAGACGCAGAATATCGTTTGCTAAACCCATCAGCGAAAATTTTTACGCTGTTTGATAAAAAGTGCATGTTTATGTCTGTGTACGAATTCCTGCAAAGGCCATGGCTTGCAAGCGCAATCTTTTGCTTTTCAGCTTAGAAGGCTTTAGTCATCAAACAAATTTTTGCGCAGAAAAGCGGATTCTTTGTCGAGGTATACATATGTCTAAAGCCATAAGCCATTATAAGCGTCTTTAATTTGAGAAGCCTCAGAGATTTCAAATTTTTAGCAGTAGAATACCGGATCATCAGTTGAAATGATAAAACTTATTGATATTTTTGTAGCTTTTTGTCCATGTCATTAGAGATAAGATCCGCAAGGCAATCTCTAAGTAACTTCATCTAAATGCCTTCAAAATATTCTATGGCACTTTATGAGTAAGCAAATGCGAATCATTGGAGGTTTGATGCAGTTTAAGTCCACAGTACATACGGCAACCCATGATTCCTTACCAGTGATTCATCGGTGACCTTTTTTTAGATTGAAATGGGTACTGTAACATTCGTCCAATCAGGATAAAAGAGTGAAGGAAATGGAGATTTTTTGTAAATCAAAGCCCTGCACTCAAAAAGAAGTAGCTTGCGTCTTGTGCACTAACATGTTGAGCTATGGATGACTCGATCGTGGTTTTCCATCCTAAAAATATCTTTCTAATCAAAAGTCTGCTCTGTAGGTGTTATAGAGCTTGTTCAGGGAAAATATCAAAAAAGCATACGGTCTTCAAAGCCGTAGAATTCTTCTTCCTTTCTTGATGGCCTCTTCACAGGATTGAGAAAATAAAACGGAATTCTGCGGCCGTATCCATGAAATATGCTTTGATGGCGCACACGTCTTCGCAAGGTATACCCAAATGCTTATATCCCAAAACTAGTTGGCAAACCCGACTCCGCCCGGCCCTGTCAATAACATATTTGTAATCAGCATGCTCCATTATCCCCCTGTGCCAACTCCCAGCCCCGTAGCTTAAATTTTGCAAAGAATCGATGAAATCGATACCGATCGATGACGAAAAGTAGCTTGTGACACCCGCCCCGCCCCGAAATGTATGTGTGCCAAGTTTGGTCCGGATCGGTTCAAATTTTCTATTCGAAACATACGTACAGGCACACACACAGACAAACAGACATTCAGCTTTATATGTAAGATATATAAAACATACCTAAAGCCATTGACTTGTATTCACAAACATTTTTGAAGATCAGTTTACCTCGCGGTCATGCAAATGCACTGGCTCGAAGCTGTACCTTGCTCCAAGCTAAGGTAAGATTTGCCTTGCATCTGTACCTTGAGCCAGGCATTTGCATAACCTCAACATTAATTTAACCTTGAGGTATGTTCGCGAAGACGGCTCAATAAATTTTTGGGGTTGGTTCATATCTCATAATGTCTTTTCTTGGGATACAAGCAACTGCTCAAGCATACCTTGTGCTTTGTGAATACGGGTATGCCTTCTCAAGGTATATTTCAAAGCAAGGTAGTATCTGATGATACAGGCCTGCGGCTGTGATGTTTAATATCATACGGACAATATCATCATCATCGCACAAGGGCTAGATCTCACAGAGTTTCTCAAATCCGAACAAGCCCTTCCCACATGCATACAGTGTGCCCCCGAATCAAACCAAAATTAGCATACAGCTCGTACGCATCGCCAGGTTTCACGTTATGTTTACGTCTTGCTAGAGGTAGTCTTGACAGCACCTGTCTGTTATCTACTAAATCTCTTCGACCTTTCGAGGAGTAATACTTTTTTACACAATCATGCAAGATCGTCTCGGTACATGGTAGGGATGGCGTGTTTGTTCAACATTTTCGTTAAGTGCTGATCATGTCTGGAAACTTTCAACGAAAATATAAAAGTACGAACTATATGTACAAAAAAATTATAATGCACCCCGATTTTGCTTATCAAAACTTCCACCTTGTTATCTGTTTAGTCCTGTTTGAGCTGCTACCTGCGTAAGGCCTAAGCATATCTCATGCTTCAGTCGCTGCGATTTAACACGCAAATACTCTTCATCGTTGGGCGTAGAAGCATTCTGTTGGGCGTATGCATATAAGAGCTGTGCACGGTAATCTGTGAAGATCTGGCAAACTGTCAAGTAGGCTATCAATTCGACTAAATCGCTGGAGATAGGCCTTGGGCTTAAGGTGGGTTCATGTTGATCCCGAAGTTCCGGAACAGTACCAGCACAGTTTGTACTGTACTTGGAATTGTGCCTGTGCTGCATGCGCTGCAGCTGCCCGCGTGCAGTTTTAAGCGGAGCAAAATAGCAATTTTTGACTTTCTTTAAAGGTTTCATAATTTTGTTCTTTATTATCTTGAGTCTCGCTTGTCCTTGTGATTGAAAAAGCTCCAAACTTGAAGAAGGGTACAAGAATGAGTGCGATTCCATTTTGTGCATCAACTGTGCTGCAGTTGTTCCAAAACTTCGGTATGAACCCAGATTAATACTCTGAGCACGCTGTCAACGCTTGCCATGGCAACGCCGTACAAACTTCTTTGAAGACCGGTGCGACAATATGACGTGTACGTCAGTTACGCCGCGTAGTCTGGCACAACCTCAAGAATGAAGCATCGAATGTTTCTCGTATTCGTGCGGCTCTCCTAGAAGTATGCTAATAACACGCTATACCTTTCAAGGGTTTTTCTGATATTGTGTCGATTGTGAGCCTTTTCGGATTCATCTACAATGGAGATGTAAACAAATTATTGAGCTCGTTGTACCTTGCATAAAAGAACTTTGAACGAAATTATATTGTTATGATTATTCAATCCATTCGCGATAACGGGTACAATGTTCTCTGAATCTTGAGTTCTCGAACCAACTGTCAGCTTTTTGTACGTAAAGAAGACACTGAAACGAAACTGTTAAAGTGTTTGCTTCATTATAATGAGGCCATAATGGGTATGCTGGTCCAAAAAGAGATCATTACCTTTCACATGCCACAACAGTAATCAAAAATATCGAATATAGAGATATCAGACTCGTTGTCAATGTAGCAAATAACTCTGGGATAGTGGCGGACCAAACCGTAAACGAACTTCAGAATCTGTTGCTTTTTATATTTACTGGGTTTGGCAACATTGAAACTGGTCTATGTGAAATGCAGGGATCTTGCTTTTTTACTAACAAGCAAAATTAGAATGAGTTCATGTAAGTTGAAATAGCTTGTACAAATTTTTGAAAATTTTATGTAGCTGTGATTGGAATTGCGTCACCTCAATAATCACTAAAGACGGAAGTTTATCAAAATGTGACACCAATCCCGTAAATTAGTGAAGTACTTTCTCGAAGTAATTAACTTTGCATTTTAGCAAGTATAAAAATTATCAATTATTCAAATGACCTTATATAGGTACTATCTGAAAGAGAATAATTTATTCTAATATCCATCAAAATTGGAAAGTTCAGTCACTTTTCTTCCTTGAGAAATCTGCAATTATTCTCAAGGTGTCTCATTTTTTACCGTTCACCCTAATAGTTAGCTAGCCGCTCAATTCACGTGCATAGATAACGGAAAGAATGAACTTTGTTGGCGCTGGCCTTAAAGCAGAAAAAATCGCTGAAGTGGCTTAGACCACTCTTGATAAAGTTCTTCTACAAAACTGAAAGCACTGCTAAAGGCTTGTTCCCCAACAACGTCTGACTGGCAGTGGCCACTGCTTGGTTCGTATGCTTGCTGCTTTGAATCAACCTTGATAAGTATAGAGGATGTTGCCTGCTCAGAATACGCGAGGTTTTACGAGGGGACGTAGAGCAACACATAAGGACTAAAGAAAAAACGGTTATTCTTACCGAAGTATGTACTACTAATACACATAGATTCGGCTTTGTAAATTTTCTCAACGGTTATCCGTCCATCAAATGCAAGTTTTTCTAATAAATCGTTTCGTTGCGTTATTGCATTTTGCGTACTTGGTTTTCAAGATACCAAACATTCTGATTACGGCCATTTTCATTAATCAATACATTGTGCGACGAATAAATGGCCATCGTAATAAAGTTTCATGGAATAAACTGTACACTTCTTCTATACATAAGCAATCCCTCACGTGGCTGGAATTGACTCTAGTTGGTCAAAAGCGGGTTCTGCATGTCCGTTGTTTACCCACCGATGTGAACAACAAAGTGTAGTTATTGTTTGTGTGACACTGTTTTTTACACTTCAGAACTCTCCCCACTGTCTCTAGAAAATGTGAGGACACTGTCGATATCCAAGACTCAATAACCTATATTCAATCCCAAGTCATTCAAGAAAGGAGAAAGCTTCTATTTTCTGTGTTTGTTGACAACAATAGTGATGTTGCGCTTGCAAAGACACTGAACTTTAAAAACATATGTTGTTTACCAGTGATTGGTGCAAAGCCACATTAAATTATGACTTTGCACATTATGATCGTTAAAAATTAAGCTTTGCACACTTATGTAATCGATATTCGATCCCTGTGCAGATTATAGGCTACTTTTTGCGGCGATTTGTGGAGTATATCTATTGATTTATCGATTTGTTCACTTGAATTTGGACTGAAAGTTCAACATGCTCTAACCAATCATTTTCCAGTAAACTTGTAAGCAGGGAGATAAAGCTCACTCTCTCTCAAGATCGGCAGAATGCTGCAGTTCGTCTCAACGTGCTTTTCGGGAAAAAGACGCAGTTCATAAAGAACGCCCATTGCGAAGATACGGAAGTGGAATTGGAAGGCACTCCTAACGTGACTTCTTACGTGTATCTCGGACGCTCGATGAATATGGAGAACGACTTGAGGGAAGAACTTAAAAGGAGAAGAAGAGCAGTTTGAGCTTCCTTCGGGCCTCTGAAGGAAGCCACCGACCAACTAACGAACCCAGAGCTACGTGCCCACCTGTTCGACTCAACCGTTCTCCCGGCGCTCTGTTACGCAGCTGAGACTTGAGCCGACACTGTAGCCACGTCGAAAGCTTCAAAGGCCACCCACAGAGCGTTAGAGCGTAGTCTTCTGGAGATGCCCGACACAAACAACATCTTGTCGGACTTTGCAGCACGGATATGAGAAGAATGTCCCGTCTTCTGACCCAGCGAATACGTTGCGAAAGCGAAACACCGATGGGCCGGACACATCATGAGAAGAACAGACGACAGATGGACCCTAAGAACATCTGAGTGGATTCCTCGCGAAGCGAAACGTACAAGAGGAAGATCATCGACGAGATGGGCAGACGTGTTCGTGGAAAGGATGGACCAGCTGAAAAATCAGCTGGATACGATTTCCGCCCCTGGAGCTCGTGGACGCAGTCACCGATGTCAGCAAAGAGGTTCATTGATGTTTGAAGCGAGGGAAGAGATTGATGGAAACTTCTGCGCTGGGGCCCGCACATCATTGAAGCCGGGCCATCTAAGCATCTAACAAGGGAAGCTACCTTATTTAGCTCGGCTTTTTGGCAAGGAACATATATAGTGTGAACCAGCAATAGTCTGAATCAGCTAATCAAATATATATATATATTTGATTAGCATTTAATAACTACGCCACAAAAGATTTATCAGAACACGTTTGAAAGACTTTCATAAAGTAGTAGATTTGAAAAGCAAAAACATCACGCCTTTCTTGAAGAATACATTGTACTGAGACCTGCTTGTCGGAACGAAACTGGCAGTGACCATCTTCTACGCGCAAGTGTTGTCGGTCGCACTACTCAACTTTGTGTGAGATGACAAAGAGGAAAGGGACAGTGCATTCCCATTTACTGTAATCGTTTCACTTCAGCCTATCGATTGGTCTTATGGCTTGCGTCTGCTTACCCAAAACATGACTACGTTGAAGAAACGGTAAACTTTAGAACATCTAGAGGAACCGTCCGCCCAAGTTGATGAGATGTTGATGTTATAAGAGAGCAGTTCTCCAAGCTAAGCAATCGCCTAATTCTTGCTGCAAAAGATAAGATTCAAAAAGAGAAAACCGCTCCATGGCGCAAAGCGGACCATTCCGCTCCGCCTATCAATTTAAGAGGGTTTCAGCTAACAGGTCAAGTTTAAGCTCAATGTAATCAGAATTATCATAGATCCGCTTTGCATTATGGTCATCATTTTCGCGATTATTCTGTCTACTCTAAAGCAAAATTTCAAACTTGCATCTTCAGACAACGCACTCTAAAGGGAGAAAACAATGTGGCCGCTTCTACTTTCTTGAGCGTTTTCTCGCCTTAGTATTCCCTTCATAGCTTCAAGCCAACTATTTTATTCGGCCAGTTTAGATTAGAATAGGGTATGTTGGAGTATCCCACATAAGCGGTTTTGCCATAGATTTGAGTCATTGTTTTACCTTAACAACACTTTCTCTGTTGACGTTCTATTCGCGTGTGCCCCTCCGCCTAATACCATGCCAGATTTATTCATCTGCATGAAAAGTACAAAGAAAAGTAGCGGATGCTGCTGAATTCCGGCAATGAAATGGTTTCCTCAATTTGTTCCTTAATGGTGGAAATCTCAAAGCATTTAAACCCGTTCATATGTAGCATTTTGACTTTTTTTTATAAGAAGGCAGATCTTCCGTATAGAGCACCAACAACTTGAACAGTAGATGCGCCATTTGCATGTATACCTCTAACTTGCATTTATTTCGCGGAAGATAAGAAATATAATAACGTGTATATAAGAAATAACAACGATGTGAAGAATATTATCATTCATCATCTACCAGGCAATAGTTGTCTGTATCACATGGTCTTCTTTCACAAGCATAGTTCTCATCTTTGTCGCAGTTGGCGTTGTACCAGTAAAGCCTAGAATCGAGTCGAATTTTGGGTCCTTGTATAATGCTCAGCATGTGTACCTTCCATTAGTTCTCCTCATATATACACAATCTCCTCGCGCTTTCGGATATCCAGCTGGCCACATGTTGAAGGTGTTGTTGTGTACCTGAGCAAAATGTTTGGACAGCATACTGAAGAAGTGACAAATAGCCCTACCTCTTCGCCATTAGGCCAAGCAAAGCTACCATAAGAATTGCGTTCCAATCCAATCCAGAATTTGCTCTCCCATGGTGGCATCACTGAAATGCAATCGTCCGCAAACTATTGAATGTAAGTTAAAGAGAAAACGCTCTAAAAACTCACATTCGGCTAGGAACTCGGCTTTCGCATAGCTTTGCACGGTTGCTAAGGTAGAGTAATGGTAGTAGCAACTTCGTGAAGCTAATTTCTGAAAAGAATAATTTGCTGGTATCTATAACTTTACCAGTATCGGTAGAACATACTTGTTCCGCAGGTATGCCTACAGCACGATAGCATCCATTAGCTGGCTTGCCAAACGGTTTGTACTGCTTCATACAGAAGCAATTGGCTAGAATAGCACTTGTGATTTTTCCTAATCCAAACCATTTATATCAGTCAACGTTTATTATCTTCAAAGAAATACATGCGGTAAAATTCAGCCAATGATCTTACCATCGCAAAATGCTTTTCGTATTTTATCAACGTTTAATGGTCCACCACAATTTGAGAATGCATAAGATGGGTCCGTGGCAAGTTTTCCAAGCAATTTTTCCTTGCAAAGCCCCTGAGCGTATTCTAAACACATTATTGTGACACTATCACTACACTTAGAAAGGGCTTCACCGACCTACAGTTATTATATCTCCACCTTTTGCCTTGAAATCTTGAGATGCCTTCATTGCTTCGCTATAGTTTGTTTTGCTATAATAAATTGGATAAAAACAAATTGCATTATAGTGTACAGGAAAGGTATCATTTTTTTAAAGGTATATTTTTTTATTACTTTTTTTAAGCCGGACTTTGGAAATATGTTAGCACAAATGGATTTATCAAATAAACAAAGAAAGAAACTTACTGGCCATCAGAGGCGACGATTACTATAAGTTTTTTAGCGTTCAAGCGATGTGCAGGAGCTTTGAAACTGCTCGAGGCCAAACGAATGGCCCTGAAGCAGTTTAATTGGTAAATCGAGAAAAGCGAATGCATGAACCACTGTTTTCAAACTGAGGAGAACTTACGAGTTTACGGCTGCCCCAGCACTACCATTGAAGATCATTTCAAGACCATCCGTCATCTCTTCAGTAGAATGCCAGTGTGTGAGATTGTAAAGCACTTTTGCTTTGGCAGCAAATTCAACCCACCTACAAACCTCTGAGCTGAATCTCAATCTGTATAGATGATCGCCTAGGTTTCCTACCCGACACGCATCTCCTTTTCTCCCTGTCCAACAGTCATTTTTTGCACCACAGACAATGCAAATGCAACGGCCTAGAAATTTTTTGAAAATGTTGAAGAAACTCATTTATTCATAAACATCTTACATTATCTAATCGATGACTTGTCATAACACCTGAGGAGTCTATGAGGAAGAACAAATCTAACCAGATATTCTTGTACGTGCAAGCGCATTGCTTTGCCGGGTGTGGCTCACGTGTGGGAGCCTAAAAACTTTTATTCAGTAGAAGAGGAATTCGCTGGTATAATCGAGTGGCTCCTTATAGTTTATATTGCAAGCTGTCTTTTTTTTTGCAAAAGTGAGTACAACAATAAATAACTGATATAGTCAAAAAAGAGCGATTAGCTAAAATATTACCAGTGTTTTCCTTGCAAGAACATATGCGTGCTTTATGAAAAAATGTTTCGAGAGACAGAAACTCACTGGTGTAGTTTGCCAGTCCTTCGTTGTCTTGGTAAAGGGAGGGAACCAGGTAGACCGACTGCTTGGCGGAAGTTCGGTATAGGGAGGAATCAAAGTCCGATTGCTAGGCGGAACTTTGGTGTTTGGAGGATTGACGGTAGAGTTTCTTGGCGGAATGGTAAGTGGTCCAAAGGTCCGATTTCTGGGGAACTCGGTTAATGGAGGAAGAGTTATTGGAGGACGAGTCCAGTGCTCAACTGGAGATAAACTTGCACATGCTGTACATGCTAATCCTAAAACGCAGGTACCAATTATATTCGAAACTTTGGAGATATACAATTGAACGTTACCCAAAAAGAGAGATAGAATGAATGTACGCATGATGGGGCGACGCTGTGGAGGAGATTTGCACAGTATTATATACCAGCCATTACCCGTTCACATGCCTCAAAAACATTTATGTGTCTTATCAGAGCCTTCGAAAAGTCGTTTTTTTCAATCAGCCCTTTGGCATGACATTTATCTTTAGCAGACAGTGATTGTCGTAAGCAGACCTTTGAGTCATGACAGACGACGCCCACGTGTGATAACGGGGGCTCAGTGCACCTTTTTCGTTTACAGTGCCATAAATTTTGACACCTTGACAGACAGTATGCAAAGCGTGGTAAAAGCATCAGAATACAGAAGGATCAAATTTTGGGGGCCTGCCTAAAATCAACCGGAAGTACGTCTGAAAAACTATAAAAGTATGTAGCAGTACGAATATACGACGGAAGGCCAGCTGCTGCTTTTTGCGTCACTATGCACATACTCAGGTCAAAGCTCCTTTAAATAAAGATAGCGTCTCATCTGACTCGGGACATACTAATTTTTTACAGATTCAATCAGAGCTCCCTATTAAGGACTATGCCTTACACCTCAAAGGTGTGAAGTATTGGTGTTTTAAATCCGTAATGTGCTTTGGAAAGTAGCTTAGAAGTGATTAATTGGCATGGTTTTGAGTGCACCGACTACAAGTAATGCACACATAAATCGAAGTTCGGTTCCACAAGTGCGATAGATAGAGCAGCCCCCTTCACCTAAGGGTGGGACTAAGGTTAAGGCATAATAGCAGAATATTACACCTGTGATAAATGGTGTACATTTTATTTGGGACCGCCAGCTTCCGCTTCTTCTCAGTCAGTGCATAACATGACCGCACTTTTACAGCGTTTGCAAGAGAAAAACGCAGGCTTGAAACTTTTTGTCTCATTCAGAGTGGTTTAGTCTTGATAGAGATAAACCTAAAAAGTCTGAGGGTCGTTTGATTCCTTGAATAAGCAACATGTTTAATAAATATATATTGTCGCAGGGAAGAATTACGCAAGAGTAGGAAGTTTAGTCTGCCCAATGATGGATGTATCTTCGCTGAGAAAACTCGAAGCAAATCTTCTTTCGGAAGAGCATGTAAGAAAACAAGGGAGCATTACTCAATTTAAGAACTTTCCATTTACATGCAAAGCCTCAACACCCTTTCGTTTTAGAACAAAGCATAAACTACAAAATTGGATAATATTATAGTTAGATAAAAATTTCTCATATCTAGCTTCGCAGAAAAGCTAAAAAAGAGACGGTCTAGGTCGGTTTTTCGTGCTCTCAGCTTTCGAATGGTATCTAAGCTGTTGGGTTAAGCTTTCCCGCCCCAAAAAAGTCTTGTTCCGGTGATCCATGAAAACCAAGCCATTGAGGCGTCGGGATTGAGCGAGCTAGTAAGTATCTCCACCCCATGGATCACCGGAACAAGACCATTTTTTTCTCCACAAATTTTTCATCTAACAATCCATAGGTGCGATAGTGTGAGAATTTTTTCACCCCCTCTTCACCCCTGAGCCGGGACCAAGGTGACCCCCTTCACCAAAGAGACCGAGAAAAAATCAACAGTGAGGTAAGGTTAAGCAAAGGAGATGTTTGTACGTGATTTGTTTATGTACAGGAATGGAGAAATCTGTTGAAAAAATGCCTGGTGACGGGTGTGAGTAGTGATTTCTGAACATTTTGGAGTTTTTAACATGCAAAATTCATACTTTTGTAGATAAACATCTTTTACGTCGAGATGGTCACTATTGGGACCGCATCTTTTTCCGCTTTCAGAAAGCATATAGCATATTTGAAATCCGTTCAAGAAACTGCGGTGAAGGGTGTGCCTAGCGATGTTTGGGAATTTTCGAGTTTTTAACGTAAAAAAATTAATAAATTTTGTAGAAGAATATGTTGAACGCCGTGGTCACCTTTGGAACCGTCTCGTCCTCCGCTTTCAGAAAATATATACTTTGCCTGGGGTCTATTAGAAAAAGTGCCGGGTGAAGGGTGGGTGAGACTTTTATAATGGGGGTGCTCAAGTAGACGTCTTTTTTACAATGGTAAAAAAGCTTGTACTTGAGCACCCCCATTATAAAAGACTCATCCACCCTTCACCCGGCACTTTCTCTAATGGACCCCAAGCAAAGTATATATTTTCTGAAAGCGGAGGACGAGACGGTCCCAAAGATGACCATCACGGCGTACAAGATGTTCATCATCAAAAGTTATGAATTTTTTTATGTTAAAAACTCGAAAATCTCCAGAAATCACTAGGACACCCTTCACCCAGGCACTTTTTTCAAAGGACCCTAGGCAAAGTATATATTTTCTGAAAGCGGAAGACGAGACGGTTCCAATGGTGATTATCATGGCGTACAAGGTATTCATCTCCAGAAGCTACGTTTTCTATCCTAAAAACTCGTAAATATTCAGGAATCACTACCCACACTCTTCAGCAAGCACTTTTTCAATAGACTCCAGGCAAACTATATATTCTCTAAAACGGAAGAGATGGTTTTAAAAACACTCCCCTTGCTGACGTTGCTGTTCTACAGATTACGAATTTCTTTTTTCAAAAATTCGTAAATGCTTAAAAATTGTCTAGCTTTTCCCGAAACAAATGTTCTCGCGTGCAAATTTCTATGGTATTTTCAAAAACAGGCAGGGTGATGAAGAAAAGGGAAAAGGAAATGTTAAAAAAATACAAGGTGTTGGTCAGAAATATAGTTGTGTGCTAATCAGCAACACATCGGTTCTCATTTCAGAAAATAGTTAACCAGTGATAAGGAATATATTATGAACTTTGACTAGGAAAAATGATGGGAAAATGCCATGGCTCCCCCCCCCCCCCCCGTCGACATTTTATAATTTCTATACCAAGTGAAACACCCTTCACCCTGGAGGAGCTGCAACCACTGTGACCCCCTTCACCCTGGAGGAGTCATTCTCACCTTATCGCACCTGTGTAACAATCTATATAACGTTAGAAAGCTCGCGAAACAGGGGTTCGACATTGTCCATCTCCTTTCTCTAGCTTCCCTCTACTCAGATATACATGTATTTTAGCTAAAAATGTGTGTTTTTGTGAGGAAATTTTCAGGAAATTTTTCTGCAAAGATTAAATGAAGATGCCCAGTTTTCAAACGTATCACAAAGCAATACTTTGCCAGAAAACGTAGACCGTCTCTTTTTTCTAAAATTTCATCCTTTCAGAAAGGAGCGCAAAGTATTGCATAAAATCAGCTGTTACTGAAGATAGATAAATTTTATATGTGAATTCAAAAATGAACTGGGAAAAGGAGACGATCTACATTTATTCTACATGTTCCAAGCTTTCTAATGGTATGTCGATTGATGACATGAATTTTTCCTAGATCAAAAAAAGTCGCCGTTCGATGACTTTTCAGAATGGAAGCCTTTAGAAATTTAGAAATTCTTCGTTTTACATCTGCACCATTTATTCCCTTTCATTGCATATCCCAGTCTCACTCGGCATATAAGCTCACGTCAGCACTCATCTCAAGGCTCAGTTACTCCCTTCATTTTTCTAGGTCGGAAATAACCGAAACCCCCTTTTCACCTGGAGGGGCCTTCTCCACTCAGCACCTTCGAACCGAACACACATAAGCAATATTTTTGAACAAGTAGTTCTTGAACATGTGGCATTGAATGCTCACCAAACTTGGTCATTTAAACGCTCATGAGAAAAGGTACAAAGAGCTTAGCAGATAAGGAACTTATTGTTAGATTTGGAATCAGCTCATCAAGATGCGACTAATGATATGGATGCTTATCGGTTCGCCAATGCGATCTAGTATCTTCCCCTTGCTAGGAATGTTTGTGCGCCGGGTGCAAATTTTTAGCGGTTCATAATTATACAGGCACCTCGAACAAAGCTCCTTTTTCCACCCAACACTACAGTCTTTTCAAACGGAAATTTTTTGTAAAGTTACAGTAACAAAATCTGGGATAGTTCATACTGCATTCGGTGCGGTTCCAAAAAAGGGGCGTTCCTATTACTCTTTTACATAGCTCAGAATGCTTTGGGACTTAGTTTGTTATAAAAACATTTGTTTTTCTGTGCTTCAAGCTCTTTTTAACTTCCACCGAAGCTATGAAACAATTTAAGCTTTACCGATAGATAATGGTTTTGCTTGTTTCGTTTCCTTGTAACTCGTCGCGTTTTTCAATCAAGGTCCAACCTTGCCCTAAATTTAACCAGTTTCAAATCTCAAATCTCAGCTTCTGAGCGAACGCAAAGATTTTCCAACAGTATATGCATCGAAAAACTGAATTTTCTCATAGCCTTATAGAAACTAATTTTTTCTCTCAGAACCTTGATAGAAGCCATGAATGCTTTAAACACAAGAAAACAAAGGTTTTTGAAGCGCATAGCTTTAAAGCATTTTGAGCCATCTGAGAAAAAATAATTCTTTTTTTTTTTGAACGCGCAAGGTTTGCTGTGTAACAGATATCTCAGATTTAGTGAGGTAACGCTACAGAAAACTTTGACTTGAAAGATTGCAGATTTGAGGCAGTTATGAGTGAAAAAAGGAGCTTTGTTTGAGATGTTCGATTTATCATTAACCGTTAATATTTCGCATTCGACGTAAAAACATTCCTAAGGGCCGCATGCACTGACATGGCCGCGGTGAGGGGATCGCAGCTGAAAAGAAAGCTTCATACTTTGAAACTCCAGATACCTGGTTTTCACGTTGTGAACCTATCCGTAAGTATTCCTACTATCCTTCACTATGAACATGTTGAACAGGAATGAGAAGCTGTACGAACCGCATTTTCCAGCTTTTGTATGATCCCTGATGATCCCCGGCGCTTTTCTTTAAAGTCAATTTTCTTTCTCCGAAGTTAACGAAAAACTTCCAAAGTTGTGCAGATTATCTAACCCGACAGTGCTAAGCATGTTGCTGATAAGAACAAATGATGTTTTGAAGTCATGAAATTTTCGATGATCCACAGGTCGACATTTGGGGTTTACCGAAGAATTCGATTTTTCAAAAATGCATTTGTTTTCATCAGCAACATGCTTAGCACTGTTGTGTTAGATGTTCAGTACAACTTTGGAAGGTTTTCGTTAACTTCGGAGAAAGAAAAATGACTTTAAAGAAAAGCGCCGGGGATCATCAGGGATTATACAAAAGCGGGAAAATGCGGTTCGTACAGCTTCTCGCTCCTCTTCAACATGTTCACAGTGAAGGGTAGTAGGAATACTTACGGAAAGGTAGACAGTGTGAAATCCAGATATCTGGAGCTTCAGAATATGAAGCTTTCTTCTGAGCTGCGATCCCCTCTCCGCGGCCATGTTAGTGCATGCGGCCTTAAGATCGACGCTGATTCTCAATCTTGCTCGAATTTTTCGGTTGTACTCTATCACGTAGTGCCAAGGGTTTTCCGAGATTTACAGAAAGTTGTAAAATAGCATGTTCACAAACCCCACTTTTTTGGCTTGATGCGATGCGTAATTTGAGAAAACTTTGATAATTTCAAGCCCTCATCTAAATTCATAGTTTTGTATCCAAAAACATGAAGGACCTAGCGCTTCACGATAGCTTTCAAGCGCAACTATCCTTGGAATAACAAGCTTCCAAAAATAGCCTTCCAACTTTGTCATTTTGAATTTGGCTGTGAAAACAAATAGAGGGCCGCTAACCAGCCCTAAAAATAATCAAGATTTTCTTGCATGGCGGTAGCTCATATGTTACTTTGGGAGGTTTCTGCTACCCACAATTACTACACTAACTCAGCGAAAGCACAGTTTGATGCACACAAATGTGACTGCGCGTTACGTAAGCCATGCGAACATATGGTTTTAAGCTATGCTTTTATGGAGAAAACGCGATGACAATAAATTTTCTTGCAAATTGAGGATTTTCAAAGTTTTTTGTTTCGAATATTTGCGAGAAACTGAACTCAGTTACACAGACGTATGAACTGTTACAGTAATACAGAACTTGAGCTGCTAGCTGCGCTCTGTAGTACAGGGTGTCCCAAAACCAAGTACACACTCAATCGTCATATCTCTCTTCCCAATGCCTCTTTTTTTTTTGCCATTCAAGTACCATTCGGTAGAGGAGGTTTTAGCCCTTAGATGCAGTATCGATCGAATCACCGACCTTTCTTCGTTACTGTAGGATTACGGTAAGGATTTCCAGCCTGGGGAACCATTATGAAATATACCATCTGAATAAATTTTCAGAAAATTTAAAAATCGTGTACTAGGGTTTTCGCCCACGCTGATTCCACCGCACAGCATTCTACAAGTGTTTTCACCTTTTTCACGGCGTAATCACATTTTTGACAAATACAGGGAATTCAGTTATAACGGTTCACCTGGGATCACTTTGTAATGAAGCATGACAAAAAATGTAGATTTCATTTTCGAAAACATCGGCTTCCATTACCATATTATAAGAGTTTTTGGCTTGTTTGGTTTCGTTCCGAGGCAGAATATGGCTTCCAAGGCCTGAAATTCTTGTCGAAATTCCGACAGTAATCTTAGAGTAGCGAAGAGGGATCCTTGATTCGCTAGATACTGTAAATCTAAGAAGCCTCCTCTACAAAGTGGTAATTAAATGGCGAGAAAAAGCGCAGTGGGAAGGGAGATATTAACGATTGAAAATTGTGTGCTTACTCTTGGGACAACCTGTATTCTACGACCAAAATCAATCACGTAAACTTGAGGTGCGTTTTCGGAAGCTTGTATAGTTCTAGTCTAAAAATTTTCCGTCTGAAAAACTATCGCAAAGTACAATCCTTTTTATATTTTTGGATACAAAACTACGACTCAAAGTGCAGAGCATAGAAAGTTATCAAATTTCTTTTGATTACGCAAGAATTTTCAAACAACATTTTTGATTCAAATGTTCTGATGCACTATCATCAAAAAATTGCAACTTATTTCGTGTCATGATAATTCCGCAAGTCATTTGACATTAAAGAAGTCATGAGCTTTTTGATGACAGCCTGTTAATTCCCTACTGAGCTCTGATTGCAGAGACAAAGACGGAATATGAACTCACTTCAGTCTTGTGATTTCGAGCAGGCCCGTATCTAAAAACTCTGCATTCAAATCTGACACAGGCGAAAATCTATTTTTTGACCTCTTCTCTCTGATAGTGAGAAATTTGTGTCAATCTAGCTTTCCAGCAGAAAGTTATGATTTTTGTGATAAATACAATGAGTCATTTTCCGTGCTATTTTTCCAGAAATTATAACTTGCAATGGAGACTATCAACACAAATTTTTTGAAACCGGAACGAAAAAATCCTAAAGCTTTATTTTGTGACTGAAGAACATTGCAGTGCATTTTTTGAATTTTCAACGGGTTTGCCTCAACATTACGGACTCTTAAGTGATCGAGCAAAATCGATATATTGGGTCATTTCAAAAGTTATTTCGCTTTTTTCCGCGGGTGCCACATTTGATGAAATAAAGATTTCTGAGAGATCCTCGCAGCTTTCTATATAGCATTCATCGTTTTTCCATTAGTTATAAAATGGTCGCAGCATAGTCAATTAGTTCTCAAAAAATAACCAAAGTCTACAACTCATGCTTTTTGAGATGGTTATGCTTTACAATTTTTCTAAACCTTTATATAAACCCTACAGAGATCCCCGTAACGTATCTATAAAACCATATAGTATGCAAAGCATTTCTTCTCTTTTCACAGCTTGTCATACTTTCCTAATAAAATTCTAACTGATGGTTCGAATTTTTATACCTAGTCAACCCAAGCTTCCAAGCCTCGTAGAACATCAAACGGTGAATACTTCGGGTATCAAACAGTGCAACTTTTTCTCCCCCTTTCAATGAGTTTCTGCTTCGGCTTTATGGAGTCTTCGGGGATAAACTCACCACAATTCATATCCTCGGAAGCTCCCCGGGCTGTGCCCGAAAAATTCGCAATTAGGTATTCCGATTCCGTAATCCCTCACTTGCTTGCAAAATTAGTGCTAAATCGTGATGCCATCATGGTTTCAAATTCCGAAGATTTATTGGTGTTTGTGTTTGACGTAGGCCTGTCAAAATCCATTGAATTCAATGAAAAAATTATGGCGAGGTTTGGAGGGAACAAAGTTGTGCTTTTTTCCGTACGGTTTGCTCTATCCACCTATTACTTGGACTCCCTCGGAGGATTGATATTAAAATTTTAAAAAGTACTTGAGCATCTAAACAAGCATGGTCGCAGATTTTAGTAATTTTTAAAAGCTCATTGAAGATGTTGCAATAATTTTATAACATTTAAAAGAAGATGAAATTCTGCATCGAATGCTACCAAGACACTCAGAATTTTTTGTTTCACCGAATGTGAAAAAAAGCCCCTTGAAAAAAGGCAAAACTACTCTCAAAATGTCCTAATATACAGGGTGCCCCAAAAAATGTGCACCTTGCTTAATCTTTAATAACCCGCTTGCTTTAATGTATTTTCGCCAATCTTTAGGTGCCATTCTGTAGAGCTCGCCTCAGCTTAGATTCACAGTATGAAGCAAATCTCCGATCTCTCCTCGTTACTGTAGGAATACGCTAGGAACTTTGAGAATTTTGAGCCATAAGAGTCGCATTTCGCCCGGCAAAGGAAGCCAAACAAGCCAGAAATTTTATGCTAAACTAGTTAGAGTCACCATTACAGATGTGCAATTTGCACACCACGGTAATGCTTCATTCATAAGTTATTTCAGGAAAACATTAACAACTGCCCAAGATTCTTTGAAAATGTAACTACAGCTCTGAAAAGCTCGAAGTATTTGAAAATTTGCGTAATAAAATCAGCATGCTTAAAACCTTGCTACACATTTCCAGAGTTTTTCGGATTTTTTATATCAAACGGCCTAATTCACAATGGCGCCGTGTGCTGAAAATTCATACCGTAATCCTACAGTAGCAAAAGAGATTTTATTTTCGCTTCATATTATATATCTAATTAAGTTGAACCTCGCTCTACAGAGACCTAAAGATTGACGAGAGACATTGAAGCAAGCGACTATTGACGACCAAACAGGTCAGATAATCGCCGGGGGCAGGCGGTCATGCGATTTTTGGGCAAGCGGGTACCGGAAAAGTAGTTTGCTGATTTCTTGCGGTCCGCTTGCAGATATTTGGAAGAATTTATGCGAAATTTTAGACGAATGCTTGGAGAACAATCGCGGTTTCGCTATAGATTAGATGCGGCGCAGTGGCCGCACTCTCGCGGACTTTCCGCGAGAATATGCAAAATTTTCGAGAGCCGCACTGTCCTTTGTGGAGGACCGCGCAGCCCCCAGGTACTTTCCGCTGAGAGAAAGTACCTCAAACTTGAGTAATTAAACCATCGATGAAACCTCTGCTATGTAGAGACTCATCTTTTCTCGGCGTACGCCCGAAACTGCGTAAAAAGAGTCTGAGCGCCTGCTGAAAGTTTGGCCAGCGCTCGCTGAAAGAGATTGTTTGACGAGCGCTTGCAGAAAATTTTGTATTGATGCCCGCTTGCAGAAAACGCAAATACCGCCCGCTGAAGATTTGGCCACGCCCCGAAATCCTGCTGACCGCCTGCAGAAAAGCGCGAGTTTGCGGACCGCCTGCCCCCGGCGATTATCTGAGTAGAGTCTCACCTTTGCTCGGCGTACACCCGAAACTGCTTAAAAACCGTCCGAGCGCCAGCTGGAAATTTGACCAGCGCTTGCTGAAAGAGATTATTTGACGAGCGCCTGCAGAAAATTCTGTATTGCTGCCCGCTGGCAGAACGTTAGACAGTAAAGAAAGTGCCGCCCGCTGAAGGTTTGGCCACGCCCCAAAATTCTGCTGGCCGCCTGCAGATAAACGCGAGTTTGCGGACTGCTCAGATAATCGCCGGGGGCAGGCGGTCATGCGATTTTCGGGCAAGCGGGTACCGGAAAAGTAGTTCGCTGATTTCTTGCGGTCCGCTTGCAGATATTTGGAAGAATTTTAGCGAAATTTTGGACGAATGCTTAAAGAACAATTGCGGTTTTCTTGCAGATTAGATGCGGCGCAGTGGCCGCATTCTCGCGGACTTTTCGCGAGAATATGCAAAATTTTCGGGGGCCGCACGGTCCTTTATGGAGGACCGCGCAATCCCCAGGTACTTTCCGCTGAGAGAAAGTACCTCAAACTTGAGTAATTAAACCATCGATGACTCCTCTGCCGCGTAGAGTCTCACCTTTGCTCGGCGTACACTCGAAACTGCTCAAAAACCGTCCGAGCGCCAGCTGAAAATTTGACCAGCGCTCGCTGAAAGAGATTATTTGACGAGCGCCTGCAGAAAATTCTGTGTTGCTGCCCGCTGGCAGAACATTAGCCAGTAAAGGAAGTGCCGCCCGCTGAAGGTTTGGCCACGCCCCAAAATTCTGCTGAGCGCCTGCGGAAAAACGCGAGTTTGCGGACCGCCTGCCCCCGGCGATTGTCTGAGTGCCTGCCTCCGGCGATTATCTGAGAGTATGCACATTTTTGGGCCATCCTATGAAAAAAATTTGGTCTGTAAGGTTCCGGTTCAATCGTTCGTGTTTTATAGAAACGCCCGCCGTTGGAACGATTGAGCTGAAACTTTGCACACTTATGTATTGACCCTTGCGCAGATTATGGGTTCCTTTTTGCGGCTGTTTGCAGAGACTTATATTAATTTGTTATGTTTACTCAATTCTAGGAAGATAAAAACTTAGCATGCTATTCATCTCCTTTGATGCATGGCCTACATAAATTGTGGATTAAAGACAACGAGCCAGAATAGCAAATCACATTCAAAGTCAATGGATGCATATTATCGTGTCTATTACTCTGTTTGTGATCATGTTTATTGCCTTCTCTGCCGCTGCATCAGGTCAATAGTTGTTTCGGACTCTTTACCAATTCATAGTAATCATATTATAAATAAGTTACCTTTTGAAGCTTCCTTGGGAACTACTGATGATGGGACACTAAGAAAACTGTATTACCGGGGTCCAGTTCTTAGCCCCGAAACGGTTGTGTGAAAAACAATAGTTAGTAATTAATATAAGGTCATTCCGAAAGTAATTTTCTTCAAACGGGCGCCACATTCAATGGAGCAAAGGTTTCTAAGAGATCTTGAAGGCATTCGATGCAGCATTTCATCCTATTTCTATGCATTTCATCCTATTTTTATGAAATTGTTGCAAAAAAGTCAATGAGCTTTCAAAAAATAACTAAAATCTGCGACCTATGCTTTTTGAGATGGTCAAGTTTCGCGATTTTTGTGAACTTTTATATCAACCCTCCGAAGAAGCGAAAGTAACGTTTCTATAAAGCAAACGCTACAGGATGCAAGACAATTTTTTTCTTTCCACAGCTTGTCGTTCAATTTTAACAGAATTTTAACTGATGCTACCGAATTCCATACTTGGACGCCTAAATCCTCGTAGAACATCAAAGGAAGAGCAGTTCGGGTGTCATTCAATGCAGCATTTTCTCCTCTTATCAAAGGGTGTCGCGGATTCGCGACTTCCTTTAAAGGAGGCCGCAGTCGCGTTGCGAGGGGTCCCAAAACGCCGTCCTCGCGCTGTCCCGCCTCTCATCTCTCTCACCTGCGCAGCGTTCAAATAAGTCACGTAGTCAGTCTTCACTGCTGTCGCCATCGTGAGCGGTCGGGTTCCAACTTCGTCTCAAGCCATCGATCGATACAGCGCCTTCCCCAACTCACGCGTCATCTACATCCACGCCATGGAGAACAGGCAACCCCGCAGTCGAGGTAACCCCTGCGCGCTCGCGCCTGGCATACGCCGGCGACACCGCCACGGGGGGTTTCCGATATTGCTGGCCCCTAGGTTTTTAACAGCTGGCTGGTTGTTTTCATCCCTTGTGCTTGAGTGTAGGGACTGTGTTAAGGATAAATGGTGGGTAGTTGATAGCCTGTGGTCATTGATCGATGCGGTGGACTGCAGCTCGGCTGCAGCCCCGAGTAATATCGTGTTGTGTATTGCTATCATCATATATAGCCTAGAAGGTTACATCTGTTAGAAGGCTGGCACGATGCGCGCTAGTGCCAAGTGGTGATGGCCACCCCCAAGTGTCAGTAGTGAGAACGGAGCCAACGCTCCAGGCTACATTTACTGCTAGGTGAGCTGGTAGCTCAGGGCCCCTAAGAGTTAGGCGTTATGCCGTGTGGCAGGCAAAATAGCATTCAGTGCAGGCTAGCTACCGCCCCAAGTGACGTGAACCCTTTCACGGAGAGGGTCCCCGGCTCTTATACGCCGATGCAGGTGAGCCGTATCCACTGACGTGGGGAGCTGGGGGCCCAATCCGCGACAAAGGGTGTTTTTTGTTTCCGATTCGTTTAGTTTCCGGGGATAAAATCATCATAACTCATTTTTCCAACGAGCCCCAGGCTGTGCCCGTAAAACTCGAAATTTGAGATTTCGAATCCGTAAACCCTCACTTACTTTGTAAATTTAGTGCTAACTCATAGTACCATTTTGGTAGTCTCAAATTCCGAACAATTATGATGTTTGATGCGATTGTGGCTAATGTAGGCTTGCCAAATTCCGATGGCTTTGTTAAAAAATCTTTTAAAAAATTATCGCGAGCTTTAAAAAAGAGAAAAAAAGTTGTACTGTATTCTATGAGGTTTGCTCTATCGAATCCTTACTTAATCTCCTTCCGAGAATTGATATGAAAGTTTCAAAATATTGTGGAACCTGACTATCTCAAAAAGCATAGGTCGCAGATTTCGGTTGTTTTCTGAAAGCTCATTGATTGTGTTGCAAAAATTTTACATCCTTCAAAAAGGAAATGAAATGCTGCATCGAATGCCTTCAAGATCTCTTAGAAACCTTTGTATCATCAAATGTGGCGCCCGTTTGAAAAAAGCGAAATTACTTTCGGAATGACCTAATAATTTTGGAATATTTTGGGATATCTTGGAATATTTTTTTCAATTTGTGGACTCCCATCTCTTTGCTTGTTTATGCTCCATCCACTTCCCAATAAACACGTAAGCAGAGGCGTTGAAGCTCATTTTGCGGCAGTTCGTCTCAAAGCGCCTTTCGCGCATAGTAGAAGAAGTTTGAAAGCGTAATTCAGACTCTCGAGTGGGACCGAGACCGCTAGCTAGTAGAGATTAAAATGGTCGAAGTCAAAGTGATCTCTTTTTCTACCTCTATCTCGAAAGCTTAGCCTTATGTTTCAAAAAAGTGTCAAAAAACTGTTAAGAAGAAAACATAATGAGTCTGGGCAAGTTTTTCGAGACAGCAAAATATCATCTTCTAAAGATGAAGAACCAGAACTTTAGCACCAATATAACATATCGTGTCCCATGTCTTTTTTTTGTTTTTAAAATTAGTTTTGTGGAACGATTTGACAAATCAAAGCAAGCTCTAGAAAGCTTTAACCTAATAGTTCCTTAATTTAATCTACAAAGCTAAAGCCCAAATCTTAAAGGATTTTCATTTCCAAAAAACCGAAAAGAAAAACTCTTATTTCTGTCTACAAAAGTTTCACGAACTTTTACTTTTTTATGCATATCCTGCAATCTGTATTTATGTGTAAATTTTCATTTTTTCCATGGCTAGAAGCCAAGAAACATACATACATCAGAATAAGGTGAGAAAACAAAGTCGTCCTAGTTTCTTTTGCGCGAATGAGACCTATTCTATGTAAAAGACAAAAATTCAAGGTTTTACTTTAGAGTATTTATTGCACCTTTGGCAAGAACATGATAATTGTTTTCCATTTCTAACCATAGAGAGAATAAGCAAATTTATTTACAAATTTTGGATAAAAATAGTACATTATGAGCCAGTAGGAAGCCCGTAGAAACATCTTGAACAAAGGTAAGCTTTTTCGACTTTTCGGGCATTTAGATCCTCTCAGATTTCGGTTTCGAACTTTACGTAGGAGCAAATTTTGGGGCCATCATGTACTTGTGTCAAGAGCGAATTGCTCTGTCCTATTTGAGAAACACTAAATATGGTCAATATGGGAGGAAGAAAAAATTTCGAAAAGTTATGGGACACCCTGAACTTGCTAGGTTACTTCAAATCTGTCGCACTGATTTGAAATCAAAGTTTTTAGTTGATGATGTATCAGGTGGTTCGGAAAATAATGTTCCTTTTATATTTCAGTTGCAATAAGTCATACACCTCTCATTTCTAAATAGGTTGAGAAGTCGATAGAGCAAAGCAAGTTCTACAAGATGGCTTTCTTTAGCAACATCTCTGGTCCACTTCGAGTTTCAAGCCAGATACTAAAAAGATTCAACTACCCGAAAAATCGAGAAAAACCGTAACTCAGTTCATAGAAGTCCTACAAAAATTCTAACTTGCTCCGTAAACACTATCCACAAAGGACATCTATATACGCCGTTGTCTTATATTTTACTCGTCAGAAATGAAAAAAAGAAACTTTCGTGCATTTGCGAAAGTGATACTATGCCGTTCCCACATAAGTAATTGTATACTACAAACCTGTAAAAGCAAAAACGTGAATTTTCAACTCTCTATAAGTTTTAAGACTCGAAAAATTTGAATTTTAGGATGGACAACCTGACTAGGAAAAACTGTATTGTTACTCATTGATATCATCAGAAAGAGTAGATAGTGTACTCTATATTGGCACCTTGTTTGCCTACTATCAATTTCTGATCGCAGAGATAAAAAAGGGAAAGGAAATTATTTGTGTTCAGTGATTTTAAGCAAACACGGTAATAATTCAGAGGCACTGCAGTTAAATCTGGAACAGTCTAGATCGTAACTTTTATAGCTTCTTCTTTGTGAGTGTTCAAAGTCTGTGATAAACGAGTCTTTTACTAAAGTTTATTATTTCAAAAATTGATAAAACATGCATTTTCCCCGTTTTCTCTGTTTTCTCAAAAATAGTAACTTTTTTGAACAATTCAATCAGCACAAAGCCCCTTCAGCTAGGAAGAAGAAATCAGGAAGTTGACTCGCACTGGTTCTGCTACAATACTTTCCATAGCTATAAAGCCACCTTAAGAAAACACTGTAATTTGTCTTCTCTTGCTTAAAATTGTCTGAAAAACCACTATTTTGTGTATAAACTAACATCATATCATTGACCAGAAGGCTCCCAATTCCATTGATTTTGGCTGGAGAAAAATTGAAAAATTTGAAAAAACGGGTTCCGAGGGCTGGTCACAGCTACAAAGCCACCTCTCATTTTCAATCAATACTACATTCTTTGAATCTAAATTTTCTTGTACAGGGTTGGGGGAAAGTCCTTGAACAATTTTTGATGTCCATTTATGTTCGGCCATTTCACAAATTTTTGTACGCCAATTATATGTGTTTGCTTCTTATACTCTTGAGTGCAAGCCCTTAAAAAACTAGACTAGCTTTTTTCCTACCGGAGATATACCTTCTGGAATGGAGCGAGCGTTAATGGAGAAAATGCATGAGGAGAGGATGGCTGACCAGCAAATTGCGCGGGCTCTCCAAATTTTACAGATCAGGGTCTTCCAACTTGCGTCGTTTCCAGAATATGAACAGCACCCAGGACTATTGTATGAGTGGTAAATTGGTTACTGCGCACAGTAACAAAATTCTGAAAATTGTTCGCCAACGCCTTCGTCGCAATCCTCGGCGAAGCTTGATTGAGCTGGCTTCAGAGCTGTCCATCTCTGACAGGACAATCTCCGGTATCGTAAAAAGGGCCTCGAAAAGCTTTTCAGGATGCTAAAATTTTAGCTTTTTGGGGGGACACGAAGCTGGACTAGCTGCGCAGATGCCATCAACTGCTTAAACGTCTCTCCAAGTCACGCCACCGAACGATACTCTTTTCTGACGTCGAAATTTTCACCGTAAGGAAAGTTTTTGATCACCAAACAACAGAATCATCACTTAATCACCTACAGATGTCAATAGCAAGAATTGACTCGCAGAAGCAAAGCTGCATCCGGCTTCTGTAATGGCTTGCGCGGAGATCGCTTCCGACAGTAAGATGCAGGCGATTTTTGTGTCCCAGCACATCGAAATGAAAACCGCTACGCACGTGGAAAGCAGTCTGAAGAAGGGATTGTTAGCCTGGTCCGATACCCATTTTGCCACGAACGATTGGTGTCCCCAGCAGAATAGCGCACCTGCGTACAAAGCGAAGTTTGTTCAAGCATGGCTCCAAAGCAACATCAAGGAGTTCATTACTCCTGCGGAATGGCTTCCGTGTTGGCCGAATCTGAATACCCCCGACTAAGCGTGTGGTCAGTTCTTTAGGCCAAAACCTGCGCTCACCCACGCATGACTGTGGATTTTCTGCGAAGTACTCTTCAGAAGACGTGGGAAGAAATCGACGTGAAGCACCTCCGTGCCACCATGGACAGCCTTCCCGCGTTTCCGAGCTTGTGTTCGCGTCAAAGGAGGAACCTTCGAATTGTAAAGCCTTGTGTTGCAGACAGTTGAGTAAACATTACCTATTTATTTCATGTAATCATCTTGCCTAGCTTCATCATTACGTTAGAAATACCGTGTTCAAAGACTTTTCCTTAACCCTGTACATGTACAGCATCAAAAGATGAAGCACTTTTATAACTGGAAGCCGATCGCATTTTGAAAAAAAGACATATTACATCCTTGGCTTCAAAATATTAGGTTGGTGCAAAAGTAATGCACGTTTTTCTAGCCCTTAATTTAGGACAACTTTTCTCCACCAAACTTTCTTCTTTGAAAACAACTTAGTATAATTTCAAGAAGCTCCTTTCATTCTCTATCGAATGATGGTTAAAACGGGTCTCTAGCTTCATTAATTAAAAAATAAGAGAGCTTCACACAGCCGCACTCAAAACCAGAATTTCATTGCATTTACTTCTCTGGCCAGAAATCAAGCCCGAATAAAAGCAAATTTTTGAAACTTTAGCTAATATATTCAATGGAAATTGTCTACATTATGCACATTTTACTATTTTCTCAGAAATTATCTATGCTAAAATTTCGGCTCCTCAACATGGGCAATCGTTTTGATCATTCTGTGATCCATAAATTTCCTTTGAAGAGGGCAATCACCAAACCTTTGCTCATTTCTGTAAGCGTAAGGGTGGGCCTCCTAGTGGCAGTTTTTACAGAATTGTGTATCTGTTCGTTAGGCAGAAATCCAAAAAAATCCATATTTTGGGGTTTTTACGCCTGCGAAAAATGTCCAAAAAAGCGAGCAAATTTGGTTTCGAATTTTTTTCCTTTTCGCAAATTCTCTCTGTTTGGCCCTTTTTCACTTTTTTTGTACTACAGGCTTCTGGCTACAACATAGGCTATTTGTTATCTATATTGACATATTCTGAAAAAAGCTATGATCAGTTAAATTTGAAGTTTCAGAAAAGGACTTTTTCTGCTTATCAGTTCATATCTTTCTGCCCGTTGGAGATATGAGTATACGGAGATGTGCGCTGTATTGAGAAAGGTTCGGTGCCTCTGACGTTTTTTACCGCACTGGAAAATTTAGATTTTTTGGAAAGTTATAACTCGTCAAAATGAGAACTCGCGAAACGCGCATTACTTTTGCACCAACCTAATACATAAAAAATCACAGTGTTTGAAAAAAATTGTCTTTTCACCAAATTTTCAAGCACTTGTTTGACTCGAATGAGGGTCCTAGAATTCGCTGACCTTCTGCAATACATACGGTGAAAAGCGCTCGAATGCATTGCGTAGTCGATCACATTAATAAACGGGCATGGACCTTACTTTCAGGTAGACGAACTTTCGAACCGCAGAAGTTGAGTTTAATGCCCAAAAATATCTCTGTCATGTGCTCACTACGTCTCCTGTAAAACCGATAGGCTCGTGCGCGTAACTTCAACATTTTCGCAACGTGAGGATTTTAGTTACGGCTTGGAACCCTTTTTCCAAAAATGAGTGGTGCACTCTGCATATGTAATCATAACCCCTCTGATCTCTCGATCGGGCAAAAAATCACTTCAAACTTTGAAATCCCAGTATATCTGATAGTTCTTAAGATGTGAATTAATGAGGTGTTTAAAGGAGTGAAAATTGAGGACAAGTGGAATTTCCTGCGCACAACCGAATTGTAGAAAAAGCGTTCTAAATCCAACGCTGCAAATACGTTTTTGCAAGAATTATGACAACTTCTGCATAAGTAAGTCGCTATGCAAATGAAGTGTCAACTTCCGACCAGAAGTTTTCGCACTTCAGAAATCGAGTTCTGTTTCAGAAACGCCCTTACATCTCGGTAAGGTGAGGCTCGCTCATCAATATCAGCGACTACGCAATGTTGATTGCAGCGCTTTTCACCGTATTCACGGCAGCGGCTGAGCGAATCCTAGAATCTTTATCCGTGTCAAAACTGTGCTTGAAAATTGAGTGGAAAAGCAGTTTTTTCAAAACCCATGACTTTTTATGCATTTTGAAGCAATAAATGCAGTATGAGCCTTCTTCTCAAAAGGCGACTTTAGATGTAATAGATGCTTCGACTTTTGATGCTGTAAATGCAAAATTTTAGATCTAAAGAATGTAGTATTAATCGGAAAAGAGAGGTGGCTATAGCTGTGACCAGCCCTCGGAATCCGTTTTTTTCCAGCCCGTTTTTTTTAATTTTTCTCCGGCCAAAATCAACGAAATTGAGAGCCGTTCTGGTTGATGATATGATGTTAGTTTATACACAAAATAGTGGTTTTTCAGACAATTTTAAGCAAAAGAAGACAAATTACAGTGTTTACTTAAGGTGGCTTTATAGCTATGGCCATCACTGTATCTAAATGCCCTACTCATTCTCGCATAATGATGGTATTAAAACTCACCGTGCAATGCTAACTATTAGGGTGATCCAAAAGTAATGGGGCACCTTGATTTTTTTTGAGAATTCTTCAAGATCTCTTTCCGATTAGCTATGAACAACCAGCAATTTGAACGCCTTTGTATAAAGTGACCTTCGCAGGTTATCTTGACAGCACCTTGCAGCACCTCACCGACATTCCTTCGAGCGGCGCTTCAAAGAGTCAGACAGACTTTTTTGAACGTCATCCAAATTTGTGCTGCTGCACCTGAAAGTGCTTCGACATATGGCATACCATTCGAAAGAGCTTTCCAAGCTCTTTCTAATAATTACTTGAATATTCAAAAATTGCCCATTTTTTCATACAAAAAAGCACTTTATTCGAAAAAGTGCGTGTTTGGAGCAGATTTTCAGACTAAAATTCATGTTTTGGCCCATAATTTTTTGAAAATGAAAAAAGTCGAAGTAATTTACATATGTATGGATAGAGCGTAAAAAGCACTATCAGAAAGCAACTACTAATGTTGAGCTTATTTGATTACCTTGATGAAAGCATAAGTAATATATCTCCTGATATCCACTGCTATATCTTCTGTTCTAAAGCCTTGGGACCATCGGGCTATCGCGGATTTGGTGACAGTCCCCTCACCCATTGCTGTGCAGATATCTTTGGTAGGTTCACTTGTTCTACTGCGGCGCTGCTGCTCAAAGTCCAAAATTATTTGAAGTGACGAGCTTTGATTTTAAGCGCTTATAAAAATAACGGCACGTGACAGTGCCCAACTATAGACCTCGATCAGAAGGTTTTGTCATGTACTAACATCTGCCAAAACTTGGACTTCCAATTAGCTTTTCTATTTGAGAAAACTGCATTTATTCTCTAGGTGCCCCATTACTTTTGGATCACCCTAATATTAGGTCATTCCGAAAGTAATTTCGCTTTTTTCAAAGGGGCGCCACATCTGAAGGAGAACTGTTTTCTAAAAGATCTTGGTAGCATTCGACGCAGCATTTCATCCTCTTTTTAATAGTAGTGAAACCTTTGCAGCTTATTCACTGAACTTTTGGAAAACAACCAAAACCTGCGACCCATGCTTTTTGAGATTGTCAACTTTCACAATTTTTCAAAACTTTCATATCAATCCTCAGAAGGAGTTCAAATAACGAATAGATAGGGCAAACCCTATAGGATACAGCACAACTTTTTTCTTTTTTTCATGGGTCGCCGTAATTTTTTGAAAGATTTTTTGCCAAAATCATCGGATTCTGGCAGGCCTATGTCAGTCACATACGCATCAAACATCAGTAATTACTCGGAATTTAAAGCTTCCAAGGTGATATATGACTTAATGTTGATTTTATAAAGCAAATGAGAGCTTAAGGGTGCGAAATACTTAACTTCGAGTTTTTCGGGTACAGCCTTGGGCGCGTTCAAAAACATGAGTTATGACGGTTTTATCCCCGAAGACTCAACAAATCGGAAACAAAAAACACCTATTAAAAAGAGGGGAGAAAGCTGCATCAAACACCACCCGAGCTGCTCTCTCATTGATGTTCTACGAGATTTGAGTTGACCAAGTATGAAAATTGGTAGCATCAGCTGAAATTTTATTAAAAAATTTTGAGGAGGTATGTGAAGGAGAAAAAAATTGATTTGTATTCTGTAAGGTTTGCTCTATCTAACCGTTACTTGAATTCCTTCTGAGGTTTGATATGAAGGTTTTGAAAAATTGTGAAACATGACCACTTCAAAAAGCATGGGTCGCAGGTTTTGAAGTTTTCCGAAAGCTCAATGACTGAGCTGTGACGATTTCACCAATGTTAAAAAGAGGATGAAATGCTGCATCGAATGTTTCCAAGATAGACCACAGTTCTTCTTCAGATGTGGCGCCCCTTTAAAAAAAGCGAAATAACTTTCGGAATGACCTAATATCACGAATAAAATGTAAACAACTACTCATTCTGGAAGCTTTCACATGTAAAATCGGTGATTTTGCGTGGATAAAACTTTTTGGAAGGATTAACGCAAATTTGAATAGGTTCTTGAATTTTCTTTTGTTTTGATAGTCCCCATAAGAACAATAATCATCACCGTGAGCTACATCTTTGTACAAAAATCTTGTCAAACGCTCAGGTGAAACCTCGGCAAATTGATCATTTACGCAACTCATTCCAGAGTAGAAGACCTTTGATCACTTTTATAGGCCTAAGTTAATGGTTTGCACACTAGCCAAATACATCCACGACTCTGTGAAAGTGGAAATACCAATTTTGCGGGCAAACCAAATGAATTAGTTTGACGCGCAGTCTCTAAGGAATGCACACAATGAAACTGCTCGTCTTTTGCATACTGGGCTATTACTCTGGTAAACAGAGACACTCATAAACACGTAAACACGAATGTCATACCGTACCAGTTTTATATGTCAGGTTAACAAACAGTATCTTTATCTTTACTCATTTGCTTCTTATGTTACCGCAATAGTGCCAACCTTATAAATGCATGGGAAGCAAACCTCTTCGCAGCTAGCTTGATCCACATAATTTGAAGAGACATTCTTTCAAGGTTTGATTTCTGAATAATCGAAAAAATCCAGTTTTTCCCAAAAAGCTACTACGAATCCTCCATTGTTGCACATTTACATTGTAAACATCAAAAATTTGAGTATACACTGGTTCCATGCTTTCCTCGAAGCAATGGTGTACTGTTCCCACATAGGTAATCCTTAGTGCATGTCGAAAGGCTCGCGTTTTGGCTGTCGCCCTTGCCATACTAAACTCCTTTTTCACAAAAGCAAGGTTTGGATCTCGAAGTCTTGTCAGTATGTCGCGAAGTGCAAGGGAAGATCACATAGTTGAAACGCGGAAGGAACAAGGTAGAGAACTCCTTTCCTGGCTTTCAGTTGTGACAGAAGATGAATACACGCCTTTCTACACACGTCTCTTCTGCAATAACCGAAAAAAGAGATTCCATGCTTTTCTCGAAGCAATGGCGTACTGTTCTCCCATAGGTAATCTTGGGTGCATGTCGAAAGGCTCGTGTTTTGGCTGTCGCCCTCGCCGCGCTGAACTCTTTCGTCACAAAAGCAAGGTTTTCGAACCCCGAAGTCTTGTCAATACATTAGAAAGGGCAGAGTGAGATCATTTAGTAAAAATGCGGAAGGAACAAGGTAGAGAACTCCTTTCCTGGCTTTCAGTTGTGACAGAAGATGAATACACGCCTTTCTACACACGTCTCTCGATAATTCTATACCACAAGCAAATTTGCTAACTTTGCAATGAAAAACGTTGCGTTTGCCTAATCCAAAACGTTGCTAGGGAAGAATTATTATATAGTTCAAAACTCTTAAAGCTTCGTACACACTGTTTCTATTAGGTTATTCGGAAAGTTTTTTCGCTTTTTGCGCTTTCGATGTTGGTGTCTTATTTTAAGAAAGTGCGAAAGGGCTGACAGGGGTTGCTATACACGGGATTGTAGAGGATTCTAAGGACACCAGCGAAGCAGAAAACGCATTGTAGGGAAGTTTATGCGGCTTCAATTTCGACATATGAAAACGCGATTTTCGAATAATTGCATTCTCTAATTCAATCTTGAATGTAAAACAGTTGAGGAGGCTGTCATTGTGCGCAATGCATTTTCCAAGGCTACCTCTTTAAGGTTAGTGCAAGTATGCTTTAAAAGTTCAGAACTGAGAACTGAAAGCTAATATTTTGCAATCTTCTAGAAAGTGCTCCTGCCATGTAATCGAGCATCACAGAGGGTCTTTCAGAGCAAATCGCAAAAATAGCTGTATAAAATTATTAGCAGGCTTTGAAGTGTATGGCCCCATTAAAAGCCACCTTCGCTAAAGCTACGGATGCCGAAAAAACTGAGCAATGTATACCCCACAAATGTCGCACTCGCAGATTGAGGACGCAGTGAATCTGCTTTCGTTGCTCAGAATTTGATGAAGCAATCGTTCTTTGACCTCGGTTGATACTTACAGCAAAAATTAAGCCAAATACGGCCATAACGCCACAACTCTTGAAACTTCAAACAAACTGTTTCTATTTGGCCACTATATACCAGAAGGGTACGTCGAAAGTGTCTCACATAAGCGGTTCTACAATGAACTGTGGTGTCGACCTTTTCTGAATGACACTTTTTTCATTTGAATTTCTGTAATGTGTGCCACTTTTATTCGCCTGCGTAAAGAGTACAAGGAAACTATCGAATCCTGCATATTGTTCATAAATTTGTAAACACTAGCCGATGACAGATGCCCGTTTATGAGGGCGTTTTGAATCCCTGCAATTCGAAAATAAACTATCTTTTAGTAACACACTAGATGTATCGTGCAATCTTCATTTATTTTGCAGTATTATTCCTGCGACAATAATGTGAATGACATCTTATTCGTCATCTACCAAGCAATAGTTGTCTGTATCGCATGGTCTTCTTTCACAAGCATAGTTCTCATCATTATCGCAGTCGGCGTTGTACCAAGCAAGTCTAAACGAAACAATTTAGCACCTTGATAATGCTGCAAATATGCACCTTCCATTAGTTCTGCTCATATATACACAGTCTCCTCGCGCTTTCGGATATCCAGCTGGCCACATGTTGAAGGTGTTGTTGTGTACCTGAGCAAAATGTTTGGACAGCATACTGAAGAAGTGACAAATCGCCCTACCTCTTCGCCATCAGGCCAGGCAAAAGTACCATAAGAATTGCGTTCCAATCCAATCCAGAATTTGCTTTCCCATGGTGGCATCACTGAAATGCAATCGTCCGCAAATTGTTGAATGTAAGCCAAAAAAGAGAACGCTCTAAAAACTCACATTCGGCTAGGAACTCGGCTTTCGCATAGCTTTGCACGGTTGCTAAGGTAGAGTAATGGTAGTAGCAACTTCGTGAAGCTAATTTCTGAAAAGAATAATTTCCGTTATCTCTAACTTTACCAGTATCGGTAGAACATACTTGCTCCGCAGGGATGCCTACAGCACGATAGCATCCATTAGCTGGCTTGCCAAACGGTTTGTACTGCTTCATACAAAAACAATTGGCTAGAATAGCACACAAGTCAGTCAAGTCATTGCTATCAGTCGTTTTACGTTCGATCATCATCAAAGTGATACATAGCAATGAACTCTAGCTAAAATGATCTTACCATCGCAGAATGCCTTTCGTACTTTATCAACGTTTAATGGCCCATCACAATTTGAGAATGCATAAGATGGGTCCGTGGCAAGTTTTCCAAGCAATTTTTCTTTGCAGAGCCCCTGAGCGTACTCTAAACCACATCACTGTGACACTATCATTAAACTTAGAAAGAGCTTCACCGACCTACAGTTATTATATCTCCACCTTTTGCCTTGAAATCTTGAGATGCCTTCATTGCATCGCTATAGTTTGTTTTGCTATAATAAATTAGATAAAAATAAATTGCATTATAGTGTACAGGAAAGATATCACATTTTTTTCTTTTGAGCCGGACTTTGAAAATATGCTAGCACAAATGGATTTATCAAATAAGCAATGAAAGAAACTTACTGGCCATCAGAGGCGATGATTACTATGAGTTTTTTAGCGTTCAATCGATGTGCAGGAGCTTTGAAACTGCTCGAGGCCAAACGAATGGCCCTGAAGCAGTTTGATAGGTAAATCAAGAAAAGCGAATGCATGAACCACTGATTTCAAACTGAGGAGAACTTACGAGTTTACGGCTGCCCCAGCACTACCATTGAAGATCATTTCAAGACCATCCGTCATCTCTTCAGTAGAATGCCAGTGTGTGAGATTGTAGAGCACTTTTGCTTTGGCAGCAAATTCAACCCACCTACAAACCTCTGAGCTGAATCTGAATCTGTATAGATGATCGCCTAGGTTTCTTACCCGACACGCATCTCCTTTTCTCCCTGTCCAACAGTCATTTTTTGCACCACAGACAATGCAAATGCAACGGCCTAAAAATTCTTTGAGAATGTTGAAGAAACTCATTTATTCATAAACATCTTACATTATCCATTCGATGACTTGTCATAACACCTGAAGAGTCTATGAGGAAGAACAAATCTAACCAGATATTCTTGTATGTGCAGGCGCATTGCTTTGCCGGATGTGGCTCACGTGTGGGAGCCTAAAAACTTTTATTGGATGGAAAAGGAATTAAGTAGCATAACCGACTGATTTACAGTAATGAGTAATTAGATCATTGTTGAAAAAGCGCACTTAGCCGAAAAAATTTCGGTGTTTCCCTTGCAAAAACTTTTATTGGATGGAATGCTCATGCATGAAACATTATGAAAAACTGATTTGAGAGAAACAAACTCACGGGTGTAGTATTCCATTCCTTCGTGGTAAACTTGGTGAAGGGAGGGAACCAGGTAGATCGGTTGCTGGGCGGGAGTTCGGTGTAGGGAGGAATCACGGTCCTATTACTTGGCGGAAGTTCGGTGTAGGGAGGAATCAGGGTCCGATTGCTAGGCGGAACTTTGGTGTAGGGAGGAACCAGGGTCCGATTGCTAGGCGGAACTTTGGTGTAGGGAGGAACCAGGGTCCGATTGCTAGGCGGAACTTTAGTGTGTGGAGGAGTGACGGTAGAGTTTCTTGGCGGAAAGGTAAATGGAGCAAAGGTGTGATTTTTGGGGAATTTGGTTAATGGAGGAAGAGTTATTGGAGGAAGAGTCCAGTGGCCAAATGGAGTCAAACTTGCATATGCTACTCCTAAACCGCAAGTACCAGCTAACTGAAGACTCTGAAAGTTTTCAATCAAACTTACCCAAAAAAAGAGATAGAACTATTGTACGCATGATAAGGCGACGCTGTGGTGGAGGATTTGCGAAGTATTATATACCAGCCATTATCCGTTCACATGCTTCAAGAACATTTTTTTAAATCTTATCAGAACCTTCCAAAAGCACTTTTTTCCCGAGATCAGCTCTTTCGCATGATATTTATCTTTAGCAGACAGTGATTGTCGTAAGCAGACCTTTAAGTCATGACAAACGACGCCCACGTGTGATAACGGGCTCAGTGCAGTTTTTTTCGTTTACAGTGCCATAAACTTTGAGACCTTGACAGACATGTGCAAAGTGTGGCAAAAGCATCAGAATACAGAAGAATCAAATTTTGGGGGTCTGCCTAAAATCAACCGGAAGTATGACGTCTGAAAAGCTATAAAAGTACGTAGTAGTGCGAATACACGACGAAAGGCCGCTACTGCTTGCGTCACTAAGCACATACTCAGGACATATAGCCCTATAAGTAAGCAGCGTTTCGTCGGATTCGGGATATACTAATTTTTTACAGATTTTATCAAAGCCTCCTATTAGCCCTATGCCTTAGCCCTCAAAGGTGTGAAGTTATTGGTGTTTTGATGCGTAATGTGTTTTGCAAATAGCTGAATGTTCGCCAAATTTGGACATTCAAATGCTCATAACTTTTTTGATAGAAGAGCTTAGCAGAAGTTATTTAGATCTGGATTCAGGTCATCAAGGTGCAACTAATGATATGCATGTTTTCGGTTCGCCACTGCGTGCCGGTATCATTCCCTTGTTAGGAATATTTGTGCGCCAATTGCAATTTTTCAGCGGTTCATAGTTAGACAGGCACCTCAAACGAAGCTACTTTTTCTACCCAACACTACAGTTTTTCGAATGAAACTTTTTTGTAAAGTTACAATAACAATAACTGGGTAGCTCCTACACATTGAATTCAGTGCGGTTTAACAAGAGGAGCGTTACCCTTCTTACATAGCTCAGAATGCTTTAGAAGTTAGTCCGCAACAATAACGTTTACTTTTCTGTGCTGCAAGCTCTCTTTAGTTTCTACCAAAGCTATAAGACAAACTAAGCTTTCCGATAGATATTTGTTTTGCTTGTTCCGCTTCCTTTGCCGTCTGGTTTTTCAACCAAAATTCAACCTTGCCGTAAAGTTAGCACAATTTCGAGACTCAAATCACAGCTTTTGTTAAAACAAATATTCCGACAGCATATCCATCAAAAAGCTGGAATTTTCTCCTAGTCTAGATAGAAGCTAATATATTTCAGAAAGTTGGTAGAATCTTACCAGAATGCCTAAGGCACAGAAAAACAAAAGTTTTGAAGCACATAACTTCAAAAGCACTTTAAGTCATCTTTGAAGAGTAATACTCCTCTTTTTGAATTGCGCAGGGTTTAGTGCGTAGCAGGTATCTTAGACTTTGTTAGTGTAACTCTACAAAAAGCGTTCACTCGAAAGATTGCAGTTTTGGGGCAGTTTCAAATTTTAAAAAAGGGCGTTTGAGGTTTTTGTATACCAATTTGTCAAGCTTAAAGTGGCTTAAAATTAACGAAAAGCTCTACAACAACACTCATGCGGATTTCATCAGCTGTATTCCCTCTTTGTAGTCAATGTACTTGATACAGAATTGAATATCTACGTTTAGATGTTTTGCAAAGCTTTTGTTAACTTCATGCCACTTAAGATTCGAATAATTTTGGACATTCAAACGCTCATAGCTTCTTTCGGAGAAATGTTCCGCAGAAACGTAAAGCAGATTTGAAATCAGCGTTTGAAGATGCGTCCCTTGATATACATTCCTTTTTGGTTTCCTGGATCATGCTGGTCTCTTCTCATTATAGGACCGACGCTGATTTTCAGTCTTGAGCCGCGAATTTTTCGGCTATGCTCTATCAAGTAGTACCAAGGGTCTTTTCCGTGACTTCCAAGAAGTTGCGAAATCGTACGATCATGAACCACACTTTTTAGGTTGGTGCGAAGCTTTTCATAATTTAAGAAAAGTTTGGTAATTTTTTAAGCCCTCATCTACATTCATAGTTTGTATACAGAAATTGAAGAAGCTTTGCGCTTTGCGATAGTTTTCAGCCGCAACTCGTTGGCTATCCTTGAAATAACAAGCTTCCAAAAAAGCCTTCCAACTTTGTCATTTTGAATTTCGCTGTAAAAACAAATAGAGGGCCGCTAACCAGCCCAAAAAAAACAACCAAGATTTTCTTGCATGGCGATAGCTCATATGTTGCTATGGGAGGTTTCAATTTCGCATAAACGAAAATATAAATGTTAGTCTGCTACCCACAATTACTACACTAACTAGCGGAAGCACAGTTTGACGCACAACAAATGTGACTGCGCTTCAGGTAAGCCATGCGAATATGTGGATTCAAGCTGTATTTTTGTAGAAAAAACGCAATGACAATAAATTCTCTTGCAAATTGACAATTTTCAAAGATTTTTTCTTTCAAAAATTTGTGAAAAACTGAATTCTATTCACACAGATGTATGAACTATCGCTGTAATACAGAATTTTTTGAGCTGCTAGCTGCGCTCTGTAATACAGGGTGTCCTAAATCTAAGTACACACTTTCCAATCGTAAATGTCGCTCTTCCCAATGTGTCTTTTTTGCCATTCAAGTACCATTCGGGGTTTTAACCCTTAGAGGTATGCCGTATCGATCAAACGACCGATCTTTCTTCGTTACCGTGGGATTACGGTAAGAATTTCTGGGCTGTGGAACCATTATGAAATATACCATCCGACAAAATTTTTTCAAAAAATTTGAAAATCGTGTAGTAAGGTTTTCGCCCACGCTGATTCCACCGCACAGCATTCTACAAGTGTTTTCACCTTTTTCACGGCGTAATCACATTTCTGACAGATACTAGAAATTCAGTAATTACGGTTTACCTGGGATAACTTTGGAATGAAGCATGACAAAAAATGGAGATTTCATTTTCGAAAACATCCTTCCATTACCATAGTATAAGAGTTTTTGGCTTGTTTGGTTTCGTTCCGAGGCAGTATATGGCTTCCAAGGCCTAAAATCCTTGTCGAAATTCCGACAGTAATCTTAGAGTAGCGAAGAGCGATCCTTGATTCGCTCGATACTGTAATTCTAAGAAGCCTCCTCTACAGAATGGTACTTAAATGGCGAGAAAAAGCGCAGTGGGAAGAGAGATATTAACGATTGAAAAGTGTGTACGTACTTTTGGAACAATCTGTATTCTACGACTAAAATCAATCACGTAAATTAGGTGCGGTCTTCGGAAGCTTGTGTAATTCTAGTCTACGAAATTTTCCGTTTGAACTATCGCAAAGTATGAACCTTCTTCTATTTTTGGATACGAACCTACGACTTAAAGTACAGAGCCTAGAAAGTTATCAAATTTCTTTTAAGTACGCAAAAATTTTCAAACAATATTTTTGACTTAAACGTTCTGCTGCACTATCATCTAAAATTGCAACTTATTCAGTGTCATGATAATTCTGCAGGTCATTTGACATTATAGAAGTCATGTGCTTTTTGATGACAGCCTGTTAATTCCCTACTAAGCTCTGATTGCAGAGACAAAACGGAATATGAACTCACTTCAGTCTTGTGATTGAGCAGGCCCGTATCTAAAAACTTTGCATTGAAATCTGATACAGCCAAAAATCTATTTTTTGACCGCTTCTCTCTGATTGTGCGAAATTTGTGTTAATCTAGCTTTTCTGCAGAAAGTTATGATTTTTGTGATAAGTCCAATGAGCCATTTTCCGTGCTATTTTTCCAAAAATTATACATTGTAACGGAGACGATCAACACAAATTTTTTAGTGCCAGAACGAAAAAATCCTAAAGCTTTATTTTGTGACTGAAGCACATTGCAGTGCATTTTTTTAATTTTCAACGGGTTTGCCTCAACATTACGGACTCTTAAGTGATCGCTTTTCCATTTTTACCTTGGCAATCAGAGCAAAATCTATATATTAGATCATTTTAAAAGTTATTTCGCTGTTTTCAGCGGGTGCCACATTTGATGAAATAAAGATTTCTGAGAGATCTTCGCAGCATTTATGTAGCTTTCATCGTCTTTTTAAAAGTAAAAAAATGGTCGCAGCATAGTTAATGAGCTCTCAAAAAATAACAAAATAACCAAGGTCTACAACTCATGTTTTTTGAGATGGTTATGTTTTACAATTTTTCTAAACCTTTATATCAACCCTCCAAAGAGATCCCCGTAACGTATCTATAAAACCCTATAGGATGCAAAACATTTTTAACACACAGCTTGTCATGCCTTTCTAATAGAATTTTAACTGATGGATCGAATTTCCATACTCAATCAATCCAAGTTTCCAAGCTTCGTAGAACATCAAACGGTAAGTAGTTCGGGTATCAATAAATGCAGCTTCTTTCCTCTTTCTAATGGGTGTTTTTTGTTTCGCTATAAACTCACCACAATTCATATCCTCGGAAGCTCCCCTTTCACCTTCCGACTGTGCCCGAAAAATTCGCTGTTAGGCATTCCGATTTCGTAAAACCTCACTTGCATTGTAAAGTTAGTGCTAAATCGTGATGCCATCGTGGAAGTTGCAGATTTCGAGGATATATTGGTGTTTCGTGTGTTTGTGTCTGAGGTAGGCTTTTCAAAAACGCATGCGCATGATTTTAATGAGAAAATTATTTTGAGGTATGGAAAGATGATTTTGGTTTTGATGAGGAAATTATTTTGAGGTATGGAAAGAAAGAAAAAGTTGCGCCTTTTCCTGTACTGTCGCTCTATTCACCTATTTTTGGACTCTCTCGAAGGGTTAATATAAAAATTTAGAAAAGTAAAACTTGAGCATTTGAAAAATTTTGAGTCCAGATTTTAGTAATTTTCTTTCAATGCTCATCGACGATGCTGCAGTAATTTTACAACATTTAGAAAAAGGATGAAATTTCGCATCGAATGCTACCAAAACACTCAGAAATCTTGGTCCCACCAAATGTGGCGCCCCTTTGAAAAGAGGCAAAACTACTCTCAGAATGACCTAATATACGAGGTGTCCCAAAAAATGTGCACATTGTCTAATCGTAAATAACCCGCTTGCTTTAATGTCTTTTCGCCGATCTTTAGGTGCCATTCTGTAGAGCTCGCCTCATCTTACAAGGGAGGGATACTTGGTCGAAGTGGCGTCTCCATATGAGATGTAAGGTCTTATAAAGCATGGAACGCTGATTTCAAATCTGCTTTTGGTATTTGCAAAGCGTTTTTGGGAGAGGAGTTCTGAGAGTTTTTGTAGGTAAAAATTCAGTGATTTGGCTAAGGTAAAAAGATGTGTCGAGATCTTTTCGGCGCTGGAAAGAGTAATGACTGACATGAGTTTATTGAACTAGAGATATTTTTTGTATGGAACGCCCGGGTAGTAACCATGGCTTCATCTGAGCTCACAGACTCAAATTCTGAATGATTTTATTATAGCGACGACTTCAAATTTTTGCATCAAAAATCGCCATAACTCCACTCCCAAAAGTGTTTTGCAGATATCAAAAGCAGGTTTGAAATCAGCGTTCTATGCTTTATAAAACAGTTTACATGGCATATGTAGACGCCGCGACCAAGTATCCCTCCCTTGTTAGATTCACAGTATGAAGCAAATCTCCGATCTCCCTTCGTTACTGTAGGAATACGCTAGGAACTTTGAAGGGGTTTTGAGCCATAAGAGTCTCATTTCGCCCCGCAAAGGAAGCCAAACAAGCCAGAAATTTTATGCTAAATTAGTTAGAGCCACTAATTACAGATGTGCAATTTGCACACCACGGTAATGCTTCCTTTATAAGTTATTTCAAATAAACATTAACAACTGCCCTAGATTCTTTAAAAATGTAACAATAGCTCTATAAAGCTGGAAGAGTTCAAAAAATTAGCATAAGAAAATCAGCATGCTTAAACCTGCTACACAAAAGTTCTTCGGAATTTTTTCACCAAACGGCCTAATTCACAATGGCGCTATGTGCTGAAAATCCATACCGTAACTCTACAGTAGCAAAAGAGATCGGAGGTCAAAGAGATCATACGGTATATCTCAGTTGAATCTCACTCTACAGAAACCTAAAGATCGGCGAGAAACATTGAAGCAAGCGAGTTATTAACGATCAAACAGTATGCACGTTTTTCTGACACCTTATAAGCAAACTCGATGTCTGTAAGGTCCGGTTCATTCGTTTGTGTTTTCTAGAAACGCCCGCGCTGAAGCTGGAGTTTAAAAAGATCACCATCCCCAAAAAGCCGAAAGAAAAACTTTTATCCTTGATTACAAAAGTCTCACGAACTTTTACTTTCTCATGCATATCTTTTGCATCTGCATTTATGTGTGAAATTGCTTATGTTTTCCATGGCTAGAAGTGAAGAAACATACATACATCAAAATAGGGTAAAAATGCAAAGACGTCCTAGTTTGTTTTGCGCTAAATTCTGTATTTTTAAGGCTTATTCTAAAATGTGAAAGTACAGCTTTCCCTAGTCAGGTAGTCCAAGCTAAAATACAAATTTTTCGAGCATAGAAAGCCGAAAATTTACCATTATGCTTCTACAGGTTTGTAATATACAACTACTTATGTGGGGACGGCATAGCATCACTTTGGCAAATGCACGAAAGTTTCTTTTTTTTTTCATTTCTGACGAGGAAAATATACGACAACGGCGTATAGATGTTCTTTGTGGATAGTATTTACGGAGCAAGTTGGAATTTTTGTAGGACTTCTATGAACTGAGTTACGATTTTTCTCGATTTTTCGGGCAGTTGCTCAGACAAATGACCGGAACTTCCGCAGAGCGCTCGGAAGTTCCGCCAGGACACCTGCGGAAGTTTCGTAAACGTGCTGCGGAAGTTCCGAAATGAGGTCCTGCGGAAGTTCCGAAGAATGCCAACCACAACAGCAAAAGAGAACACCGAAGCGAGATTTGAACCTTACTCTATTGACTGTGAGACCCACCTACTATCCTCTACGCTACGACTCATGTTCGATAATGCATCTAGTTGTTGGCGAGGCAACAACACGAGACAACACATTCAAAGTCCTGCGGAAGTTCTGGCAGGCCAAAGTGCCGCGGAACCTCTTTCATTTTTCGGAATTTCCGCAGGGTTTTGAAGATGGCTTTGCGGAAGTTCCGGTTTTCAACCAGTTTAACATGAAAATCATGCGGAAGTTCCGATTTTCAACGTTTTTTGCAATAGTGAACAAAATCCCGCGGAACTGCAAATTTGGGTTGTCCTGCGGAAGTTCCGGTGATATGTCTAAGTGAATCTTTTTAGTATTTGGCTCGAAACTCAAAGTGGATCAGAGATATTGCTAAAGAAAGCCATCCTGTAAAACTTGCTTTGCTCTATCGACTTCTCAACCTATTTAGAAATGAGAAGTGTATGACTTATTGCAACTGAAATTCAAAAGGGACATTATTTTCCGAATTACGTGATACATCATCAACTAAAAACTTTGTTTTCAAATCGGTGCGACAGATTCGAAGTAACTTAGCGAATTCAGGGTGTCCCATAATTTTTCGAATTTTTTATTTCCTCCCGTAATGACCCATATTCACTGTTTCTCAAATAGGACAGAGCAATACCTTTCTGACACAAGCACATGATGGCACCCAAATGCTCCTACGTAAAGTTTGAAGCCGAAATTCAAGAATCTAAATATACCCGAAAAATCGAAAAAAGCTTACCTTTGTTTTGGATATCGAATTGAATTTGATGATTTGAATTTTAGCTTGGACCACCTGACTAGATAAAGCTATACTTTTACATAGAATAGGTCATGAAAATATAAAATTTAGCGCAAAACAAACCAGGACGGCTTTATATTTTCACCCTATTTTGATGTATGTACGTTTCTCGACTTCTAGCCATGGAAAACATAAGCAATTTCAGACATAAATACAGATGCAAAAGATATACATGAGAAAGTAAAAGTTTGTGAGACTTTTGTAATCGAGGATAAGAGTTTTTTTCGGCTGCTTGGGGATGGTAATCTTTTTAAACTCCGGCTTCAGCGCGGACACGCGGGCGTTTCTAGAAAACACACACGAATGAACCGGACTTACAGACATCGAGTTTGCTTAAAGGGTGTCAGAAAAACGTGCATACTGGTTAATCGTTAATAACTCGCTTGCTATAATGTTTCTCGCCGATCTTTAGGTTTCTGTAGAGCGAGATTCAATTAGATATACCGTATGATCTCTTTGACCTCCGATCTCCTTTGCTGCTGTAGGATTACGGTATGTATTTTCAGCGCACAGAGCCATTGTAATTAGGCCGTTTTATGAAAAAAATTCCGAAAAACTCTGGAAATTTGTGTAGCAGAGTTTTAAGCATGCTGTTTTTATTATGCAGCTTTTCACAAACATTACGAGCTTTTCAAAGCTGTAGTCACATTGTTACTGTTTTTCTGAAATAACTTATAAAGGAAGCATTACCGTGGTGTGCAAATTGCACATCTGTAATCATTGACTCTAAATAAACTAGTATGAAAGTTTTTGGCTTGTTTGGCTTTCTTTCCTGGGTGAAATGCGACTCTTGTGGCTCAAAATCTTTTCAAAGTTCCTACATAGTTCTACAGTAACGAAGGGGAATCGGAGTTTTGCTTCAAACTGTGAATCTAAGTTGAGGCGAGCTCTACAGAATGGCACCTAAAGATTGGCGAAAAGACATTAAAGCAAGCGAGTTATCAACGATTAAACAATGTGCACATTTTTTGGGACACCTTGTATATTAGGTCATTCTGAGAGTAGTTTCGCATCTTTTTAAAGGGGCGCCACATTTGGTGGGACCAAGATTTCTGAGTGTCTTGGTAGCATTCGATGCGGAATTTCATACTCTTTCTAATTGTTGTAAAATTATTGCAACATTGTCGATGAGCATTAAAGATTATTAAAATCTGGATTCATAATTTTTCGGATGCTCAAGTTTTACTTTTCTAAATTTTTATATCAACCCTTTGAGAGAGTCCCAAAATAGGTGGATAGAGCAAACAGTACAGGAAAAGGCGCAACTTTTTTCCCTTCCATACCTCAAAATAATTTTTTCATCAATATTGCGTTTTTGAAAAGCCTACTTCAGACACAAACACACCAAACACCAATAAATCTTCGGAATTTGAAACTTCCATGATGGCATTAGGATTTAGCACTAATTTTGCAGGCAAGTAAGGGTTTACGGAATCGGAATACCTAATTGCGAATTTCTCGGGCACAGCCCGAGGAGCTTCCGAGGATATGAATTGTGGTGAGTTTATCCCCGACGACTCCATAAAGCCGAAGCAGAAACTCCCATTATAAGGGGGAGAAAAAGCTGCATTGACTGATACCCAAACTACTCACCGTTTGATGTTCTACGAGGTTTGGATTGACCAAGTATGGAAATCCAAACCTCAGTTAGAATTCTATTAGAAAGACATGACAAGCTGTGTGTTAAAAATGTTTTGCATCCTATAGGGTTTTATAGATACGTTACGGGGATCTCTTTGGAGGGTTGATATAAAGTTAAGAAGAATTGTAAAAATAATCATCTCAAAAAGCATGAGTTGTAGACTTTGGTTATTTTCTGAGAGCTCATTGACTATGATGCGACTTCTATAACCATTGGAAAAACGATGAATGCTACATAGAATGCTGCCAAGATCTCTCAGAAATCTTTATTTCATCAAATGTGGTGCCTGCTGAAAAAAGCGAAATAACTTTTAAAATGACCTAATATATAGATTTTGCTCTGATTGCCAATGTAAAAATGGAAAAGCGATCACTTAAGATTCTGTAATGTTGAAGAGGCCGTCGAAAATTCAAAAAATGCACAGCAATGTGCTTCAGTCACAAAAGCTTTAGGATGTTTTCGTTCTGGCTCAAAAAAATCTGTGTTGATCGTCTCCGTTGCAATTTATTAGGTTGCCTCGAAAGTTTTGTCCGTTTTTTCAAACCACTATAAAACCACACACAATTAAGTTTTCTGAATGATTTTCAACATGCATTCGATGCAGCTTTTCTTCCTCCTTCTTACGGATACTTATTAGCATAATCTTGTATACTTTTTTCGATAATTGCCAAATTTTTCACCCATCATTTTATCTGCTCAAAGTTCGGCTAATTTTCAAAAATTTCATTTCAAAGTTTCGGGAAAGTCTAAGTATGGATCAAATAGAGCAATTCTCGGACTACAATGTAATATTTTTATATTCTCCCAATCTGCTGTTTTTGGCTTTAAAAAAGTATTTCGGAGGTCTTGTTTTTTGCCCAAGTCATGAAACACGCAACTGCAGCAAATACAGGAAAGCTTTTGAAATTGCTGTAAGTTGAAGCATGTTTCTTATTAAACACCATTTATGCAACATAATCAAGTTTGATTTGCTTTGAGAAAGCAGCTTTGTGAAATTTTCGAAAATGTTAGGTGATAAATGTAATCAAAAAGCCGCGGTTTTTCTCAAATAATTAATTATTACGGACTTGATAAAAGCGCCCCATGTAACCTAAAACAGGTACAATGTAGCCAAAGGTTTGCTCTACATAACAGTTACCAGCGCTCCTTTGAAACGTTAGGATGAAATTTTCTGAAATTCAGGAAAGATTGGCGTTACTGCTGAGCTGCTCGAAAAGCCATGTCGATAACATTTCAAATACAGGGTAGATCAGAGAGCAGATATAGCTATAAGAAAGAGAACAAAAATCTGAATCGAATGATATTTAAGACATCCATGGGTTGATGTTCTTTTGGTTTTAGTGAGCGATGAAAAAAACGGACAAAACTTTCGGGACAACCTAATATAATTTCTGAAAAAATAGTACGGAAAATGACTTGTTGGGTTTATTACAAAAATCATAAGAAAGGAGAGGTCAAAAATAGATTTTTGGCTATATCAGATTTGAATGCAGAGTTTTTCGATATAACGGGACTACTCGGAATCGGCAAGACTGAAGTGAGTTCATGTACTTGTTTTGCCTCTGTCAGAGCTTAGTAAGGGATAAACAAGCTGTCATCAGAAAGCTCATGACTTGTATAATGTTAAATGACGTGCGGAATTATCATGACACGAAATAAGTTACAACTTTGATGCTGGTGCAACAGAACTTAAAAATGATGTTTGAAAATTCTTGCTCAAATAAAAAAATTTGATAACTCTCTAGGCTCTGCACTTTGAGTCGTAGTTTTGTATCCAAAAATATAAGAAGATTTATACTTTGCGATAGTTCAAACGGAATAGACTAGAATTATACAAGCTTCCGAAAACCGCACCTCGAGTTTACGTGATTGATTCTGGTCGTAAAATATGATAAAGTGCAGTTAGCAGCTCAAATTCTGTATTACAGCAACAGTTCATACATCTGTGTGACAAAGTCCAGTTTCTAATATTTAAAAGCAAGAAACTGTGAAAATTGTCAATTTGCAAGAAAAATTTTTGTCATCGCGTTTTTTCTACAAAAAGCTAATTCGAACCCATATTTTCAAACCATGGTCTACCTAAGACACAGTCACATTTGTTGTGCTCCAAACTGTGGTTTCGCTGAGAAGAGTGTAGTAATTGTGGGTAAACTGACATCTATGTTTTTGTTTACGCGCATACGTTGAATCCTGCAGTAGTAACATATGAACTACCGCCATGCAAGAAATTTTTGACTTTTATTTGGACTAGCCCTCTATTCGTTTTTACAGACAAAGTAAAAGGCAGCGTCCCAACAGACCGGGTTACCTCTGGTACTAATGTAATAGTAGACCATTTAACTAAGCAACGACGGAAGTTTGCAGCGCGAAAGGGGGTCTACGAAGTCTACAATGCTCTCCCACCTCCCCGCCCCCAAGATGCCCGGATCTTACGGTAGCTCGGGCGAGTACGAGATGCATGCAGGGTAGAGACGCAGAGTCGTTGCGGAATTCTGCACCCATGACTGTGTGCGTATGCGTGCTCTGACCTTGTAACTCGAAATTGCTCTGTGGGCGGCGTCCGGGCCTGCCGTAATTCCGGGCCAATTCGGCAAATTTCAGGCTTGATAGACCCTTTTTCGCTCCAAACTTCAGTCATCGTTTAGGTAGGGGGTTGATAACATCCCCACAAAAACCCGATGGAGAATTTGGGAATTTCGCAAGCTAAAAAATTTCGATTTTGCCTAATTTTGAGATTTACACCCTCAATTTTGAACTCCAAGGCTCCACTCACCTTCTAAGGCTCCGCTCACTTCCCAAGACTCCAACTCAACTACAAGCTCAGCCCATTTTTCCCTCAACAGCCACAGCTTACCCGTTGTTAGCACCACCATGCCTTCGTCAACTACTATAAAACCGCTGATCCAACAGACACAGCCCCGCCCACTTCATTCAAAACACCTTTAAGCGAAGCTCCGCACCTTCCCCTTTCGACTCCGCCCACCTGCACTCCAAAGGTACAAAATGAGCGAAGAAATTGAAAAAGTGTGAAATTAGCTCATTTCCAGTGCTTTTATACATCTATAGCCAGGGTCAAGCAGAAGGTGTGGCACATGATCGCTGGTAACATCCCCCCTCCTCTTATTGCTGTCTCAATAAGACCTCCTGAACTATATACCTAAGATAACACTACTTACACTACTTATAACCAGCATGCCAATTAACCCCTGTAGACAATGTTTGAGCGAATTCTGAAAATCCAAGATACTGGGTCACCTAAGTGAAATCGCCATTTTCCAGCATAACTTTGGTTCAAAAGTGAGCTAGCTGTTTTTGCACTTAAAAAAGCGCTGCTCCTTTTTTATCCATTTCAAAAATCTCGCTTTAAAAGATCTCCTAACATTGGAATTAGCCAACCAAAATTTTGTTTTTTCCTATTTTCGTCTTTAATGGCTGTGCTTTCACCAAAAATTCCTCGGAGCTAAGAAGACGAATCAGGCTCAAATCACTTCCATGAAATCTACGAGGTCTAGGCTATCGATCCATATAAATAATCTTCGCTAAATATGTTTTTTTGACGTAATTAATGGGGGTGTGGCACACCTCATAAACTTACCTTCACACAGATCAAACAGCTGCGTTTTTTATATCGTTGTTTTTGCTTAACCTTCTTCTTTACATAACAGAAATTTCATATGAAAACGTTTCTTCAAAAGCAAAATATAATCGTTTTTGCTTACCTATGCAAATGTAAAATACTGGTAAAATACTGCGAAAATATTGGGATGCGGTAACATGTTAAGTCTGCGCTACTGCGTGAATCGCAAGAGAAGGCGACAAGAATGTATGTTTCGATAGCCCAAACCTCGTAATCTACATCAAAGTGATTTAAGCCTGATGGGTCTATCCTAGCCTGAGATATTGAAAACGAAAAATGGAACAAACGAGATTTTGGCTTGCTCTTAATTCCTTTATTTGGAGGTCATTTGAAGTAGGATTCCTAATGTGAGCAAAGAAATGGTAGTTTCTTGTGAGCGCAAAAAGAAGTAGTTAACTTATCTTTGAAACAAAGTAACACGTTTGAAAACGACCATCTCACTTAGGTGGTCCTGTGCTTGGAAACCTCACACGTTGAAACTTGGACCACAGAGGTTATTTTACTTGCTAATTACAAGACAATGCTCTTAAGCTTTATAGATTTTTAGTCATGCTTACTGTACGTATATATGATGATGGGTCAAACATCAATGTGCTAGTATTTTACATGACGGGCCTATTTGACATTGCTGACGAATGTAATGCTATGCGAACAGCGGACGCCTTGATACCCCCCCCCCCTCCTCCCTGATCCCTCAATACGACCCTCAGGTGTGGCATGCCACACCCCACGCTTGACCCTGGTTATAGCTCCTCCAAGCAAGCTCCGCCCACTTTCTACCCTACATCACGATCAAAATCAAAGGAATCAATAAGCGAAAATAAGTTAAGCGATAAGTTGCGTTTTCCCAACTCTGTTTACTTCCTTCCTAGTAATTTCAAGCCCCTAATCCTTTTCAGATGGGCGCCTGAAAATTTCACACATTGTAGCAATAAAATGAGGGGAAAATGGGGGGGGGGGAGGAGAGAGAAAGAGGAAATATCACGTGGTCAAACTAAAAAAATGTCCGGGAACATTTACAGATGGGATTCCACAGATGATCTCACATTTTCTTCGAACTATATGTGGTGTTCCCCTCGAATACAAACTGAAATATGGCTACCAGCCCGTCATCCCTATTCTCGACGGAGATAAATTTTAAAATACGCATCATCGCTGTTATATAGCGCCTCCTACAGAAGATCTCTAGGCCCAAGCCCCTAAAAAAACAGAGCTGCAAAAACTTCATGTCAATGACCGCATGATATTAGCACAGTACTTCAACTCGCAGAGATAGAAGGGGCGCAAACTCGCCTTTATTGACAGATTTCCCAAGTTTGGCTGTCAATTAGGCACTTTTATCGGAAGCTTGTCCTTCATGACCTTCTCTATAAAAAATCACATTTTCAGAGAACTGTCGAGCAAAACAAATCCTTACCATATCTGTAATATTCGCAGAAATATTAACCCTCCAACATGCAAGCTCAGGCCATGAAATCGGCTCCTTTAATGTTGCCTCGTAATTCCTCCAAAAATCACAAAAAAATTAGACAACTCGCTTGCACCTAAATAAGCAATATTTTTTGTGGCTTTTCATATGCAGTTTAAAATAAGCATCGCTCGCACTGGCGAGACTAATAAATTGATAGAACAATAATTTTCTCTCTGCTGCTAGCAGATGACTGTACAAACTTTTTCATCCAAATCATGCTGAAATAATCCCTTTGCTTTTCTACATGACAATGCCATACAGTTATGACAGTGGAATGTGATCTCAGCGAATTCAGCAAAGTTGGCGAAAAACGCAAAGTCCGAGTTTACCAACATCGCCACAATTTTTACATTCCAAAGTCTTAACTGTATGCGAAACTTCTTTTTATTTACGAACAAACGAGCAAAAAACTTTTAAAAATTGCGCTTTTTGTTTAATTAAACTAATAAATCATGTTTCACTTTATATTTTCCGAAAATAGATGAAGATTGGGGTAAACTGCATATGCGTAAATAAAGCGTTAAGAGTTCTTTTAGATGATAGCAAAAACGTACGTTCACTTGCAAGACCGTAAATTATCGTAATTTTTTTTCATAGATAACAGGAAGGTCAGAAACGCATGTCTCATACGAATGCGAACCGTACCGCTAGAAATCCATTCATTTGTTAGGTTAAAAAAAGAGTATCTTAATCCAATTGCTTCCTATGGTAGCGCAACAATGCCACCCTCATCATGAGGAAGCAAATCTCTTCGCAAAGTTTGATCCACGTAATTGAAGAGACATTCTTTTGAGGTTTGATTTCTGAAAAAAACGAAAAATTCCAGTTTTTTTTCAAAAAGCTACTACGAGTCTTCCACTAATTCACATTTACATTGTAAGCATCAGAAATTTGAATATACACTTGCTGCAGTTTCTCTTATGCAATAACCGAAAAAAGAGATTCCATGCTTTTCTCGAAGCAATGGCGTACTGTTCTCCCATAGGTAATCTTGGGTGCATGTCGAAAGGCTCGTGTTTTGGCTGTCGCCCTCGCCGCACTGAACTCTTTCGTCACAAAAGCAAGGTTTTCGAACCCCGAAGTCTTGTCAATACATTAGAAAGGGCAGAGTGAGATCATTTAGTAAAAATGCGGAAGGAGCAAGGTAGAGAGCTCCTTTCCTGGCTTTCAGTTGTGACAGAAGATGAATACGCGCCTTTCTACATACGTCTCTCGATAATTCTATACCACAAGCAAATTTGCTAACTTTGCAATGCAAAAAGTTGCGTTCGCCTAATCCAAAACGTTGCTAGGGAAGAACTATTATATAGGCCAGAACTCTTGAAGCGTACACACTGTTTCTATTAGGTTATTCGGAAAGTTCTTTCGCTTTTTGCGCTTTCGATGTTGGTGTCTTATTTTGAGAAAGTGCGAAAGTGCTGACAGGGGTTGCTATACACGGGTTTGTAGAGGATTCTAAGGACACCAGCGAAGCAGAAAACGCATTGTAGGGAAGTTTATGCGGCTTCAATTTCGACATATGAAAACGCGATTTTCGAATAATTGCATTCTCTAGTTCAATCTTGAATGTAAAACAATTGAGGAGGCCATCATTGTGCGCAATGCATTTTCCAAGGCTAAATTCTTTCTCAAAGTTATTGCAAGTATGCTTTAGAAGTTCAACACTGAAAATTGAAAGCTAACATTTTGCAATCTTCTAGAAAGTGTTCCTGCCATGTAATCGAGCACCTCGGAGGGTCTTCTAGAACAAATCGCAAAGATAGCTGCATAAAATATTAGCAGGCTTTGTAGTGTCATATGGCCCCATTAAAAGCCACCTTCGCTAAAGCTACGGATGCCGAAAAAGCTGAGCAATATATACCCCACAAATGTCGCACTCGCAGATTAAGGACGCAGTGACTCTGCTTTCGTTGCTCAGAATTTGATGAAGCAATCGTTCTTTGTCCTCGGTTTACTTACAGCAAAAATTAAGCCAAATACGGCCATAAGAAGGACATTGTGGTAAATCATTTGGAATAAGCACTGATAGCACGGTTATAAGCAATCAGCCATTCCAAAAGGGTGATGGACTCAAATCAATGTAATCCTACTGGTCTTGCACGCTATAAACCTGCTAAGATGTGATATAGTGTCAGAGCAGAACAGTATGATATCGCTCTAAAGACCGTTTGTCAAAATTTTGAAACTGTGCAGACTTGCACGTATAACCCGTAGGAGTTGCCGTCCTGGCCCATGATGCCTTCAAACCACATGTAATAAAGGTGGCTCTCACAAAAATAATTGACAACGCACCGAGGTTCCCGTCTATTTTTCCAGTTCTCAAACCTTCCTTTGCTAATTACCAATTTTTTCTAAATCCTTGGTACCTATCAAAAAATGATAGAGCCCAATGAAAATTAGCTAGTCAAAAACGCCTTTTTATTTATTTATTTATTTATATAATACACAAGAGTATGCCACAAGGAAGAACAAAAAAAAAACAAAAAAAAGGACACAGGGTGGGATTGGATCACTTTGTCCCTTGCTGGATGATTAAGGTCGCTCTCCATCTCCAAGAAGTGAGTGGAACTCCACCGAAATCCTTTTCCCTTACCCGAACGCAGAGGAATGTAAGCAATCACCAGGGCTTGGCTGACCAACTTAACCCCAGACGGACGAATCCGCCGGGGACCCTGGGCGAGCGAGAAGGGGGGATCTCAAGGCAGAGTGCTCACTGGTCTTCGATCTCCTCAAACGGCTGTCCAAGCTAGGAGAACTTTCCAAACCCTTGAATAGATTGGTAGACTGTAAAAAGGCTCGTTAACTGCAAAACATCTGTCCAAAACACAAAATTCTTCAAAAAACTAGCTTACATCCTTCTAAAAAATTGTCTCGACATGCATGGCTCAATCTCCATACTAGGCATATAGATCTGGCAGAATCAATCACGTATCTGCGTGCCATAAGTCACTAGTGGTGATAAGATGGGGCATCAATCACCAAGCGCGACGACAAACGCAAATCTACCGCACATATCCAGCAAAAAAAGACCACACAGTGCGCATGAAAGTAAAATTCATGGATTCCTTCAAATTTGCTCGAATCGTTGGTAAACTGACTTGCTCAAAAGTTCCAAAAATGTAGCAATCGTACAAACTGTTTCCACAGTAAGAAATTTGTGCAAGATTAGCGTATGTTCTTGTGAGTAGTTGAAATCTAGTGTTTAGAAGTCAACTATGTTCAAAGTCTGCATAACGTCTATGGTGCCTAGCTTTTTGCGAAATTCTAAAGAGTTTTTGCAAGAAGTTATCTCATTCGGGAGCCGACTAAGCCATCTGGCTGTGCGACAAACGAAAGAGTTGAAGGAATTTGAAAGAGTCCTGTTCCCTAGTTTGCGATATCCCAATGCAAAACCTCCTGTTCGGTTTCCACAAGGCCTGAATACCCAATATTTGCTTGGTCTCAGTCTAGTTTCCAAGCGGATAATGCGAAAACAAAAAATCAAATCATTGCAAATTCTTCTGTATTTTAGACTGCGTAGACCCAAAGCGGATAGTCTCATATTGTAAGTAGGCAAAGACTGAGGATAATCGGATCTAGGATAGCATCTGTAAAAAATTATTCTAGTGAACGCTTTCTGAACCTTCTCTAGCTTTTCCATATTCTTCTTCAAAAAAGGATTCCATACGGGGGACGCGTACTCCAGAAGTGGTAGAACATAAGTCTTGTACAAACGTACTAGGAGGTCTGCATCATTGCTGTGAATATTTCTTAGAATAACAAAGAGGACGGATAGGGCCTTTTTAGTGACTGAATCATACTGTAAAGAAAAACTGAGCTTATCGTCAACAAGAACGCCTAAATCTCTAGTGGCACTGCAATGCTCAAGATCTATTCCGTCGCACACGTACGTGTGAGGTGGACAGTTTCCCAGATGCATGACTTTCGATTGGAGAGCATTAACTGGAAGACCCCACTCTTTAGACCAAAGTACCATCTTGTTTATTGAAGAAGAAACCGCTTCAAATGCTATGTTCGCCTCTGCTTCTTTGTAACAAAAGTAAATTTTTATGTCATCTGCAAAAACCTGAATCTTGACACTGGGATGCGTTTTCAAGAAGGCTGGTAATTCTGCAGTGTAAGTAAGGAAAAGGAGTGGTGACAGTATACCACCTTGGGGCACTCCGCTGCTGCAAGAAAAACGACTTGAAAAACTGTTCCCAACACGGGTAGTTATCCCTCGATCTTTTAGGTAAGATGCTAACCAAGCAAGCAACTGACCACGTACGCCATAGTTTTCGAGTTTCAAAAGTAACTTAGAGTGTGAAACTCTGTCGAATGCTTTAGATAAATCGAAAAAGACAATGTCCACTGATTCACCTTTATTCATAGCGGTGACCTAGTCATAAAGCGAATCTGAGAGTAGTGCAGTGGTGGATCCACCAGGAAGGAAGCCGTTTTGAACTGTTGGAAAAATTTTGTTCTTCTCTAGCCATTCATAAAGTCTCCTTTATAAGTTTTTCCAATATCTTTCCAGCGGGCGCAGTGATGCTGATTGGGCGAAAATTGGAAAGAGCATTGCTGTGCCCGTTTTTAGGTATGGCTGTCACAAGAGCTTCTTTCCAGATTTTTGGTACTTCTCCAAATAGTAAAGAGGCGTTGTAAATGAAGGTCAAAGGGTAAGCTAAAGCATGAGCACATCTACGGAAGATTATTTGTGGAATTCCATCATATGCGAGAGTCGTTGTTACTTTCAGTTTTCTTAGAATGTCATAAACTTTCGTGGGTTCAATGTACATATTTGGACAGGAGGAACTGATTCGTACAGTAGTACGACACAGAAAATCCTCATTTTCTTGAGTGCACAGAGAGTTCTCACTGAAAAAGCAAGCGAAGTAATTCGCAAGCGCTTCAGCTTTGTCTTTTTCGCTTATAAGTAAATGTCCTTCCTCATCTTCTAAGTTGAAAATCTTTTGTTGCCCTTTTGTTACATTTCTAAGAAATCCGTAAAGCTCTCTAAAGTTATATCTAGAAAGACGTCGTTCCCGATTTTCCAAGTATTTTTTGATGTGATGGTTAATATCTTTACAGACCTTTCTGTAGTAAACATTATGCAGGGGATCACGCAACTGTGAAAAAAGTCGAGATTTTTGTTCCAGTAAATTTCGAATGTGAACCGGGTAGTTCTGAGGTTGAGAAGGCGAGAAACGGAATGGGACATGTTCAGCGAAGATTACGTACAGTTTACTGCAGAAGCGTCTGTAAAGATCTTCAACATTTTCGTAATTTTCAAAAAGACGGAACCAGTTGATTTCTTCGAGAGCTTTATTGATTTCTAAGAAATCTGCTTTCCGGAAGTCCGGGTACGGAATGGAAGTTTTTCTGCTAACATTGAATTTCGCGTTAAATTGAATTACATTATGATCCGACGTGCCAAAATGCGGGAGGACCTTGACTTTTTCGACAACGCTGGGAGAAGAAAATATCAAATCAATAGCTGCCTCCCCTCTGGTTGGTAAGGTCACATGTTGCTGAAGATCACAACCATATAAAAATGAGAGCAAGCTGTTGTTGACAGGAGTAGAAGACAAGATATCAAAATTGAAATCTCCCAAAACGATAGTTGTAAGTGGAACAGAACACAGATCTTGGATAGTATCTGTCAAAAAAGAATCATCATAAACATTGGAAGACGGGGGACGGTACACAACAATAAATCGCAGGGGAGAGAGAGAAGATGAAGACCAGATGTTGAGGCAGAGAATTTCCCACTTACTATCATTGGGGGCAGGCACCTTTTTCACAGCAAAATCCTCCTTGATCAAACAACATACACCGCCACCCCTACCAAACGCTCGATCAGTGCGATAAAGAGAATATGGAAGATCTGCAATAATTTCCGAGTCAAGAATCTTGGGGCTGAACCAGGTTTCGGTAATGCACACAACGTCAGGTACGTGGGTAACTAAAAAAGCATGTAGAATATGTATTTTGTTAACTAAACTGCGAGAATTGAAAAGAAAACATGTAAGAAATGCAGAAACTTCAGGCGGATTTACGCGTTTCCTGTACATGACGCTGAGGAAGCTCCGTGATATGACGGAGTTCGCCCTTATACACAACCCATTCCCTGGTCGTTTTCCCTCTATTTCTTTCCCTAGCCGTCTGTCTCAACTCATAATCTTTGGCCCGTTCAGAAGCGGTCATGCTTCTACGGACGTACACGCTCCGTAGGTCGGAATGCCGCAGAAGATGAGAATTTGACAGCGCCTGGGTCCAGAAACGACGTGAGGGGAAAACGATCTTTACTAGCCTTGGTTTGATCCCATCGTATTTGCCCATGCGATAGACTTCTGCGGGCCAGCAGTCTACTTGAAGAGTTTCTAAAACCTTGGCTACCCCTTTTTCGAGCTCAGCTTTTCGCTCCAGAAGTGGCTTGCCGGGCTCAGACTCCTCCAGTCCGGCCAGGACTATGCTTCTGCTTCTTTTTTCGGCCTCGACATCTGGTGGAATCTTCGTTTTCAATGCCAGGAGCATTCTTTCTATTATTGGATCGGAATTCCTCTCCAAAATTGAATGAATCAGCTCCATAGCAGAGAGATTACCTAGATCATCGTCATCGGCCCTACTGACGGTCAAGTCACTTCGAGCAGCTTGACTCTGAGAAGCAGAAACATTTTTCCTAGCGCTGCGATTAACAGTAGCCTGAGTGTTTGACCTACTGGAGCGGGAAGGCATGAGTGAGGCTATCGATTGAGGGAAATTCAAAAACTAGAAAACTCGATTTATGCTGTGTATGAGACGACAAAAGGAAAACAAATTGGCTATGGTGATAAGAGAATTGGAGAAATGACAATATATAGGCAAAGAATCCGGAGAAATGAACAAGAATGTAAGAAAATGGAATTTTATGCAGAGCAGTGACAAACGCAGCCGCTCACGGTCACGGTTGTTGAGATTTTTTTAGGCTTTGTTGTCAGAGGTTTTTGAACACGATGAAATTTACTTGGTGGAAAAAGGCTGGACCTGAAAAAGGCGTGCTCGTTTATATTTGATGGTGCGAAAATGAAAAAAACTTTCCGAATAGCCTAATATTTGGCCACTATATACCAGAAGGGTACGTCGAAAGTGTCTCACATAAGCGGTTCTACAATAAATTGTGGTGTCACTGACTTTTTTTGAGTAACACATTTTCATTTGACGTTCTGTAATGTATGCCACTTTTATTCGCCTGCATGAAAAGTAAAGGATAGTCGTCGAAGACTACCCCGATTTGTGCAATTACACCACCTTGAGCATGCCTTGTTGGGGCTTTTCCAGCTTGACAATACACTGCAGCGCGAGAGAACTTGGTAGCTCGTAGCTTCCCTGTCCTTTCCCTATCCTGTCCTGTTCTACTGCCAAGCTGGAAAGGCTCCAAAAAAGCACGCCCATGGTGGCGTAATTGCACTAATTGGGGCAGTCGTTGACGAATATCCTTTACAAGGAAACTATCGAATGCTGCTGTTTTTTAATCATGAATTTGTTTCCAAACATTAGCCGATGAAAGACTCAACGGCTTGTAGTAAATCCCCGTCGATCGTAACGACTCGCTCGGAGCGCGGCAAAGGCCTGGCAAATGCCTTTCTGCTGCCGCCTCATGACAGGGGATAGGCGACATGAGAGGCACATGCCGGGCGTAACGCCGCGGCAACGCCGCCAGCATGACAAGGCAGCAACGTACCTGTCATGTAGACAGTCGGGAAATAGTATGTCTTGCTTGAAGACGCAAAGAGGTCGCGGTGCCGACAACTGACTAGCGGTCGAGTACGTCCGGGAATGGTGCCGCCCGCTGTCCGTAGATGCACGCAAAAGAATCTAAATGCACGTCAAGTATAATCAATATGAACAGCTGATATCACACAGTCGCGAGGCGCACAGCTAATTTTATCCCATTCTTGCTACTATTTCTTCTTTTTTTTTTGCTTCGAAACCTAGACAAAGTAAGTCAGTTTTGATTAGCATGCATCTTCAGGTCCCCTTATTCCAATTTTGCTGCTCTTAAGTGGTTTTTAGCTTCGATCGTCGTTTTGCGGCCAGTTTGGTCTAGTTGTTTTTCTGCATGCGCTAATTTGATTCCTTGCAATTTATGCAGTTTTAAGTAGAACTTGTCTGTTTTTTGCTTTTCACTAGCTGTGGACCAGTTGCTTTCCTTTCACTTGAGTAGGGAAATGTGGTGCCGTGGCTAATGCGTTGCATAAATTAGTACCGAATTAGTAAAAGCCTTATAATTTTGTATATTTTTCAATGTATCTTAAATATTTTGTTTGCACGCCCCTTCACATCCAAAAGCTAAATTCTTATAAAGAATGAAAAAAACTTAACATGTATGTGTTTTTATATCGTTTTTGCAAAAGATTTCCGTATCTATGACTTGTGCTCCCAAACGTCCAGCTCAGTAGCGCGCGACACATGCACTGCGCTATCCGCAGCGGTACTTCCAGTTCCAGATATTCAAATCCTAGTGTTCACAATCAGGAAGTGATAGCTGTATTTATACTCACGGGCGAGAAACGGGTTCAACGAGACTACTAATCCCAACAGGTTAGCTTGAGGGTCTAACTATCTATATTATGCACCTTTCTCCTTTCTCAGACTTCTAATGCACATTGTTAGCGCAGTGACTGCGCGCCGGTCACTACAGCTATTGCGAGTTCAATGACGGCTGATCGCTGAGCTTTTTGCGGCGGGTGGCCAATACCCGTCGTGCCCAAGTTGTGACTCGTTTTGGGTGTTTATGATCGCTTCTTCTTTGAGTTGTGAAGATTTTGGGATAAGATGCGCATGAATACTACTGGCCAAGATATCTGATCCCGTTTATGAGTGCAGTTTTGAACTCCTGTAATTCGAAAATAGACTATCTTCCAATAACACGCTAGATGTATCATGCGTATCATCATTTATTTTGCAGTATTATTTCTGCGACAATAATGTGAATGACATCTTATTCGTCATCTACCAAGCAATAGTTGTCCGTATCGCATGGTCTTCTTTCACAAGCATAGTTCTCATCATTATTGCAATTGGCGTTGTACCAAGCAAGTCTGAACGAACCAATTTATGGGTAGCTTGATAATGCTGTATGTACCTTCCATTAGTTCTGCTCATATATACACAGTCTCCTCGCGCTTTCGGATATCCAGCTGGCCACATGTTGAAGGTGTTGTTATGTACCTGAGCAAAATGTTTGGACAGCGTACTGAAGAAGTAACAAATCGCCCAACCTCTTCCCCGTCAGGCCAAGCAAAAGTACCATAGGAATTGCGTTCCAATCCAATCCAGAATTTGCTTTCCCACGGTGGCATCACTGAAATGCAATCGTCCACAAATTATTGAATGCAAGCCAAAAAAAGAGAACGCTCTAAAAACTCACATTCGGCAAGGAACTCGGCTTTCGCATAGCTTTGCACGGTTGCTAGGGTGGAGTAATGGTAGTAGCAACTTCGTGAAGCTAATTTCTGAACAGAATAATTTCTGTTATCTCTAACTTTACCAGTATCGGTAGAACATACTTGCTCCGCAGGGATGCCTACAGCACGATAGCATCCATTAACTGGCTTGCCAAACGGTTTGTACTGCTTCATACAGAAACAATTGGCTGGAATAGCACTTCTGATTTTTCCTAATCCAAGTCATTTATATCAGTCAAGGTTTATTATTGTTAAAAAAATACATGCGGTAAGAATTAGCCAAAAAATGATCTTACCATCGCAGAATGCTTTTCGTACTTTATCAAGGTTTAATGGCCCATCACAATTTGAGAATGCATAAGACGGGTCCGTGGCAAGTTTTCCAAGCAATTTTTCTTTGCAAAGCCCCTGAGCGTATTCTAAACCACATCATTGTGACACTATCACTACACTTAGAAAGGACTTCGCCGACCTACAGTTATTATATCTCCACCTTTTGCCTTGAAATCTTGAGATGCCTTTATTGCTTCGCTATAGTTTGTTTTGCTATAATAAATTAGATAAAAACAAATTGCATTATAGTGTACAGGATAGATATCACATTTTTTTTTCTTTTGAGCCGGACTTTGGAAATATGTTAGCACAAATGGATTTATCAGATAAACAAGGAAAGTAACTTACTGGCCGTCAGAGGCGATGATTACTATGAGTTTTTTAGCGTTCAATCGATGTGCAGGAGCTTTGAACCTGCTCGAGGCCAAACGAATGGCCCTGAAGCAGTTTGATAGGTGAATCGAGAAAAGCAAATGCATGAACCACTGTTTTCAAACTGAACAGAACTTACGAGTTTACGGCTGCTCCAGCACTACCATTGAAGATCATTTCAAGGCCATTTGTCAATTCCTCAGTAGAATGCCAGTGTGTGAGGTTGTAAAGCACTTTTGCTTTGGCAGCAAATTCAACCCACCTACAAAGCCTCTAAATCAAATTTAACCTCCATGTAGGAGTATTATCATTTTTACCCCACGCGCATATCCTTCTTTCCCTGTCCAACAGTCATTTTTTGCACCACAGACAATGCAAATGCAACGGCCTAGAAATCATTTGAGAATGTTGAAGAAACTCATTTATATATAAACATCTTACGTTATCCATTCGATGACTTGTCATAACACCCGAGGAGTCTATGAGGAAGAATACGTCTAACCAAATATTTTTGTATGTACAAGCGCATTGCTTTGCAGGGTGTGGTTCATGTGTGGGAGCCTAGAGAATTTTATTGAATATAAAAGAAATTTACCGTATAATCAACTGATTCCTTTTAGTTTACATTGCAAGCTTTTTTGCAGAAGTGTGTACAACACTGAATAAATGGCATTGTTGAAAAAGCGCAATTAGTCAAAAAAAACTTTGGTGCTTTCCTTGCAAGAATTTGTGTTCATGCATAAAACGTTATGAAAAATGATTCGAGAGAAATAAACTCACGGGTGTAGTTTTCCATTCCTTTGTTGTAAATTTGGTGAAGGGAGGGAACCAAGTAGATCGCTTGCTGGGCGGAAGTTCGGTGTAAGGAGGAATCAGGGTCCGATTACTTGGTGGAAGTTCGGTGTAGGGAGGAATCAGGGTCTGATTGCTAGGCGGAACTTTGGTGTAGGGAGGATTCACGGTAGACTTTCTTGGTGGAAACTTAGTAAATGGAGGGATCCAAGTAGGCCTAGGCCTTATAGTAAACCTGGTAAATGGAGGGATCCAAGTAGGCCTAGGCCTTATAGTAAACCTGGTAAATGGAGGGATCCAAGTAGGCCTAGGCCTTATAGTAAACCTGGTAAATGGAGGGATCCAAGTAGGCCTAGGCCTTATAGTAAACCTGGTAAATGGAGGAAGAGTCCAGTGGCCTACTGGAGTCAAACTTGCATATGCTACTCCTGAATTGCAGGTGGCGTTTACAGAGAACTTTGAGGATGCAATCAAACCTTACCCAAAAGGAGCGATAGAACGATTATACGTTGCATGATAAAGCGACGCTGTGATAGAGAATTTGCACAGCATTATATACCGGCCATTATCCGTTTACGAGAATATTTTTTATGTCTTATCAGAACCTCTATCCTATAAGTTCAAAACCTTAAGAATCAGAAAGTCTCTTTTTTTTTCAAAATCAGCTATTTGTTATGACTTTATGCTTCAGCAGACACTGATTGTCCTAAACAGACCTTTGAGCCACAGCAGATCACGCCCGTATGATAACGGGCTCAATGCACTTCTGCGTTTATAGCGCCATAAACTTTGACACTTGACAAACAGTGTGCAAAGAGGCGGTAAAAGCATCAGAATGCTGAAGGATCGACAATGTGGACATTTGTTCAAAATCAACCGGAAGTATGACGCCTGAAAAGCTATAAAAGTGTGGTAGGGTGAATCTATGATGGAAGGTCAACAGCTACTGCTTATTATGCGCACTTTCTGTTCAAAGCTCTTAAAGACTTAAAGCTGTGTTTTGTTCATCGCTTATATCATAGAGATGATGGCCACACGCATTTTACCGTATTAGCGCAAATAGACAGCAATACGGACAAATTTTTATTGGTAAATTTGCTGAGCAGTTGATATGTTGACCTAAATTAAAACATCAAACATGCACCTGATGTTCGCAGTAACCGAAAATATTATATTGGTGCAAACTGCAATCATTTTCCAAGAGGCGTGCAACTGGTACCCGGGCAGCCGATTGCTGCCGCAGCCAGCCGACGGAGTTGCTGGCAAGGCCGCGGCAGATGGTACAGCAAAAAATTCACATTCCATTGAGAACCATACAATCGAGTACAAAACTACACCGAAAAGCTCCAGAAATTTACAAACGCTTGCTTAAATGAATAAACAGACCAAATAATTTTTCTCTGTCACAAATTTTGGCATCAAAATACAATAAATGTTTATTGACGCTGTAAATGCAAAGATTTTTGATTTCAAGAAAAGTTTCGAAAATCAGACTCACTTCTCCTTGAACACTTCAGAATTCGAAGTGTGGTTCCTTTGGAGAGGTCGTTAGGTTGGTTCTTTTCTTTTATTCACTTTCTGCTCTGCACCTAGTTTTTAGTTTTGAATTTTTTCATCATCATTTTTTCATTTTTAAAAGTATCTGGAAAGGCGATAAATTTTCTACATAAGTCTGAGCCTGAGGTTTTGGCAACTGTTTAAATTAGAACAACACTTTTGGATTTTTTGTAGTCTACGCTTTCCACTATTTCATATCAGTATACGTGATTTCTTTTATCTTTGACCTACTCACTTATTTGACCTACATTGGCTTGTTTAGCTTTATCACCAAGTTAAAAATACTGGTTTTGACAGATTTTCCTGGCTGTCATATCCACAACATTTTGTAATTGTTCTCGTCCGATCTCCGACGTTAAAGGCGAGAACTGAAACATTTTCAGTAACTGAAGATTTCCTTTTTTTTTCCTTCAGAGAAAAACCTTCCACTGTATGGCTTTGTTTATTTGCATGGTTCTCAAAAAATCATAAAACTTTTTGCTATTCGAAATGACATGATTATCGAAAAATCATGTCATTTCGGACAGCGCTGGCAAGGTGCGAGAAAACCTCACATCAAGAGTTTTACGACGACAAAAGTAACTATTGTGCGGCTTTGCCGGCAGCGCTGGCAGCTGACAGTACCACTCGGAAATTTCTTCTTATCTCCATCTACTGTATGCGATTATGTAAGTTTCGAATCCCGATGAAACGAAGGAAAACAATTTTTCTCCGAAAAATACCACGAAGTCTTCACTCATATACGTTTATACTATAGACATCAGAAGTTTATATACAGTTACTGCATTTTTTCCTGATTATAAACAGAAAATCAATGGAAGTTTTCATGTTTTTTTCCAGAGCAATGCTGAGCGGTCCTTGCATAAGTGATTCTGTACTACGAGCCTTTGTAGATAAGAGTTTGCTACCTTTGCGATGCGTTAAGCTTGATCGGTGTAGTAACGACGTGTAAGTAAGCTAAACTCCAAAGTAAGTTGAACCATCCGGTATTATCTCTCATCAAATTCATGCACCTTTAGTCAGATTCGCTGCACACTGGATACGTATGCAAACAATCATAACTTATAATAACGGGTTAAGGTTGTTTACGTGTTTTTATGTGTGTATGTCTGTGTGTCTGTCTGTAACGAAATTCGTAGAGCGAGTTCCAGCCAACGTCCTGAGCCCAAATTTTGCACATCGCATGCGGCCAACATAAGAGCCTACCGTGCAAAAGCACGAGTGGTTTTGTTGGTGGATCCCTCAGAAACTGCGCGTCAAACGGAACCACTTGGGTTCTGGCTAGCAAAATTGGTTCCGTATCACCACTTTTTGCAAAGTGGAGATGTGTTTGGCATGCTGATGTGCAAGCCATGGATTTAGTCCAAAAAAGTGGACAAAAGTTTACTACTTTACGAGAACGATGCCAAAAAGAAATGGTTGCGTGAATAGCTAATTTGCCATGGTTTTACCTGAGCATTAGAGAAGAATTTTGCACAGTAACTCACGTTGCCTACTGTCCTTATGGCAGCTATCAAGCCAGAAAGAGTCCAAAAACCTATTTAAATTTGTATTTGTTCTTCTGCGAAAAGTTTCATCCACGCGAAATCACCGATCTCACATGAAAAAGCATTTGGAATGGGTAGTTGTTTACAATTTACTCGCGAGAATCGGCACTGCGCGGTGAGTATCATTGCCACCATTAGTCAAGAATGAATAAGGCATATGAAGTGAGACCAGTGCGAGCCTCTGCGAAGCAGAGGTGACGCACTGGTGAGTAATAAGGCGTTTATTTTTCGGTTACAGTCAGAAAGATGACTCAAGGCTGATCAGGTCTTAACTTGAACAGCGAGGACTTGTTGAGGAATGATGTGCTTTATATGATACTAGCTGGCACACCCAGCCTTACCCAGGCGTTGTCTCACTTAACGCATACTGCTTTGCAAACTTGGAGCAGGCTCACCTGCTACAGCCTTATGCCGCCGCATCCATCCCTTACTGTAAAGTACGAATCAGCTCTCCCGCCAATGTTTGTTTGTTTGTTAAAGTGTCTGGTAGCAAGTGAAAAGAATCTATTTTTATTGCGAAGTGCTAAAAATCAATAAACTAATAGAATGGCCCAACAAATCGCCGCGTTTCAGCCGAATCAGTTGAGCGGCGCGTTTCTATAACGCACATATTTTCGATACTGACAGTTTTTGAGTTTTGTTAATATAAAGACAACATGCCACTTGTTGAGGTAAACAAGCTATGTAGAGATGTGACAGACATGTAGTCTAGTCTTGTGGCTTGCTCTCTCGGACAAAGGCTTTTCTGCACCCGCTTTGGTACATAACAGAATTACCATTCAGCAAAACAGAAAAGATTGACGCTTTTCGTTGGTTGTTCTGTTCTACCAAAAAGCTTACAGCACGATATTCAATCCCAGTGGTCATAGAGGATGGTAACCCTTTTTTTCAAACTAAAACTTCAAAGGCAGTGTCCGAAGGTTGGCAGCTCTGACATTTCTGTACCATGCGAAAATGTGGCCTCGGCCGGACATGCTACTGCCCAAATGCGAGGCCACAACATTTTACAATAAGATACGGTCGGCTGGGAAAAGTACCCTAAGGGTAGGCTGCCCGTTTGTTCTGCAAATGAGTGGATTTGCTAAAAATAGAGCTTTTGCCTTTGATTACAGCTCTCCGTCTTCCTCAGAAACTAAACTGAGATGGGGCGTGCTAATTTGCTAATGTGCTTAAAGGCAGTGTCTCACCAAAATTTAGTTGCCGAAATTTTTGCATTTTGCAAGTTTGTCGGACCCTGTCTAACACTGTCTTCTTGTTCTTTATCTTCGCCATTGTCCCGCGGGTGCAGGGTCGGCGGTGGTGCATTTTTGCTTCAATTTGACTCGATCAGCTGCTTCTTGTGGTTTGAGCTTTACAATGCGCAGGTCGTTTCGAATGGTGTCCAACCAGCGTTGCTTCGGACGGCCACGTGGTCTCTTCCCCTGTGGATCTAGACGAAGTGCTGTTTTTGCTACTGTATTATCTTCACTTCGTAAAACGTGACCATACCATCGTAATCTGGCACCTCGCAGCTTATCCGCGATAGGTGCAACTCCGAAAATGTGTCGTACATCATCGTTCGTGACGCAGTTTCTTCTCGTTAGGCCAAGTATCCATCTTATCATTCGCGTCTCCATCGTGCTCAGGATCTGCTCGTGTTTTCTGGTTGCTGGCCAATATTCGGCTCCATACAGTGCGACTGGCCTCACCACAGTCCGATACACTTTCGACTTGAGATACAACGGAATTCGTCGGTCGCAGAGTACTCCTGTTACTTGCCGCCATTTCAGCCACGCCGCGTTCGTCCTAGCACGAGCATCAATGATCGTGTCGCAATCTGACGTCACTCGGGAGCCCAGGTATTTGAATATCGTGACCTTCTTCAGCGGCTGCCCATCGATGCTAATTGTGCCATCGGTTTGCTCTCCGCATTCCAGGTACTCGGTCTTTGCTACGTTCAGTCGTAGGCCATATTCCGCTAATCGTGTCTTCCATCTCACAGTCGCCTCTTCAAGCTCTTGTCTCGATCCGCTTGCTAGCTCGACGTCGTCTGCGTAAAGGAGCGTCCACGGATGCTGCAGCTGGATATCCTTGGTCACCGTGTCCATGCACAGTATAAAGAGAAGCGGTGATAGAGCCGATCCTTGGTGTATTCCGACTTGGATTGGGAATGGCTTTGACGTTCCCACTGCACAGCGTATGGCGCCCGTCGTGTTCGTATAGAGGAGTTTGATCCAGCGAACGTATTCTGGGACGTCGTGTTGTTTTAGCGCATACCAAATCAGCTCGTGTGGTATCCGATCAAATGCCTTTTCTAAATCCAGGAATGCGAAATGAATCGGAATCCGTTTCTCCAAATGCCTTTCCATTAGCAATCGTACTGCGTGGATGGCGTTGATGGTGCCAAATCCTTTTACAAAGCCGCACTGATTCGGGTGACCTCCACTATACTTCGAATGCGTGCGTCGATGACTCGTTCGAAGATCTTCATCGTGTGGCATAGCAAGCGTATTGGTCGATATGTTGAACAGTCGCTGACGTCGCCCCTTTTCCTTCCAGATAGGGACTGTAACACTCGTAGTCCAGATTCGCGGCAACTGTCCGTCTACGATAATGCGGTTAAAGAGCGATGTGAGATATGCCGCTCCACGCTGCCCCATCATCTCCCACACTTCAGCAGGTATGTCGTCGGGTCCCGGAGCTTTTCCGCTAGACATCTTCCTCAGTGCCTGCACAACTTCTGCCTCCTCGATCCGAGATACCGGTCCAAATTTGGGGGCTCCTTGCGGTACTAACGGGTGCGGGAACTCCTCATTAAATAGCCCTTTGTAGTATTCACTCCACCGCTTGAGTATTGCCCTCGGCTTCGTCAGGAGGTTGCCCTCTGCGTCCTTAATGTGCATGACGTGGTCGATGTCCTGCTTCGCTCGATGTCGTGCAGCGGCCAGTCGGTAGACCTTGTTCGCTTCAGTAGGTCCTTCCAGCTCGTCGTAAAGTCTCTTGTAGTGTGCTTCCTTTGCTTCGGCTACGCGTGCTTCGCCTTCGAGTTCTGTTCTCGATATCGACGGAGGTCTTCATTTGAGTGTGAGCTGTTGCCAGGCTTTGAAAGCTTCTTTCTTCTCCTTGATCACTTGCTGGACTGACTCAGACCACCACCAGATCTGCTTGTCTACAAACCGATATCGGCGGAGGTCTTCATTTGAGTGTGAGCTGTTGCCAAGCTTTGAAAGCTTCTTTCTTCTCCTTGATCACTTGCTGGACTGACTCAGACCACCACCAGATCTGCTTGTCTACAAACCGGCGTCCTGGCTTGGTGGCTCCCAAAATTGTCTCGGCCTCGATCGTATCTGCGAAGTAATCCGATTCCATTGCTCTTCAATCGACTCCTTATCATCGTCGACACCCTCAAATCGTTAAGAGCATCTCTGACTTGCTGGCGATGTTCCTTCCACCATTTGATCCTCTTTGTGGTCGTCCTTCTGGATGGCGATGAGTGGAGTGGATCTTCAGTCGAAGATCCAATACGAGCAACCGGTGTTGTGGCGCAAATACATGTGTCGCCGTGGGTATAACCTTCGCGTTCATCACCATCGGCAAGTGGCATCGGCGCAGCATCCAGTAGTCGATCTGAGTTGAGCGGTCTCCACGCGTACGTGATCAAATGTGACTCCCGCTTCTTGAAAAATGTATTCGCTATCGCCAAGTCGTATGCTTCTGCTGTTTCCAGGATGCGTTCTCCATCTTCATTCCTCTGACCGTATCCGTTTCCACCATGGTATCGCTTGAATCCATAGTGTTCGCGGCCAACGTGCCCATTGAGATCGCCTCCTACGAAGATGTAGTCTGCAGCGTCAAATGTCCTTAGCAGGATGTCGAAGTCCCTCCAAAACACGTCCTTCTCGGCTTCGGTACATGCGGATTGCGGGGCATAACACGAGACTATTCGAAGCGTGGCATCATCTGCTTCGATCTTCATCGCCATCAATCTATCAGATGCGCGTCACTTCGGTCACCAATTCGCGGTATCTACCGCTGAAGATGATCGCGACTCCGTTCTGGCGGCTGCTATCTCCCGTGTAGTATAAGCGATATCCGTCGCCGATGTCCTTAGCCTGCCTCCCTTTCCATTTCGTTTCCTGTACATATGCGATGTCGACGTGTCGCTCCTTCAGCCTATCGCATAGCTCCCGACTGCGGCTCGTCAGCGTTCCTATATTAATCGTCGCTAGTCGGATTTCCTGGACTCGCTTCTTTAGCCTGCCTCGTCCGGGGGCAGGTAGCCCTAGCTCACTATTCGCGCCATGCGGGCAATGACGCGCGTCGCCCCCAGGGGACGCCCTAGCAGCTTGACAAAAATCCTTAATAGTCCGATGCATGTGACACGACTGATTCGTACAGTCCCCGGCGCGTCGCTCCGCCTGACGGGACAGTGCCCTCGTCGTTTGCCGGGGTTGATTCCCGTTGCCAGCCGGCACCGCGGGGAGGTGACGATGGGACTTTGCCGGCCCCTGTCTAGCACTGTATAGGCTTAAAATCGCACGAAGTTCCCAAAAACCCCGTTTTCTGGAGGCTTCGCGGAAGCAGCGTAGACGAGTTGTACCTTCCAACTTCAGCCTCAGCCACAGTGGCAGCAACAGAGGGGAGATGGATGCCAAGTGGAGGGACATGTTCAAACGCGTAAGCGGGAAGACCGAAGGAGTCGTCCGCGCGTACCAAGTCGCTCTCCGCGTACCACTTTGAGCGAATTTTTCTCAGCGTAGAGGGGGTCAAATTGAGTGGGACTTGTTGCAATGGCCTATCTAGAAGTCCCTATAATAGAATATGTAAAGATCCCCGCGACCTCAACTTTGGTGAGACACTGCCTTCAAAGTGGCCTTCTCCGAAAGACGCAGTGGCGTACCCAAAATTTCCGTTCGGAGGGCTTGCGCGGAATTTTTTTTGATGAAGGTGGTTGGCGTCAGCCACACTTTGAAAAAATTTTTGGTATGCTTCGTAAAACTTTTACGGGCCCATAACCCCGAAATTCTGAATAAAGGAGTCGTGGCGTCAGCCACGCACCCGGAAAAAACTTTTTATGAGGCTAAAATGAATTTTTAAAAATTCAAAGGATTTTCTATCAATTATAAGTTTGAACTCTGCACATGTTTATAAATCACGTAAGTAACTTCCGAAAATTTCGATACCCATGCTCGGTCACCCCCCCCCCCCCCCCAGAACACTGGTAGCGAAATTTATGATTTCTCGGTACACCACTGGAAAGACTGTATAAAACATTGGCCCCTGGTAAAGCTCCGTCAGTTCAGGTGTATTGAACTTAACCCATAAATTATGTCAGGTGAAATGATGACTGCCCACATTTCCATACTATAAGCATGTCAAGTGAACTGACAGTTGAACCATCTGTCCACCTGCTGCAGTCAACCCATTTGGATGATCAGATGAGACGTGAACTGATGTCAGATTAATGCAAATAGTGTGACAGACAGATTTTTGACCCATGCGCGGATTTCTGAAAAGTGCAGTGAGAATTGGGGTATGAATCCTCTTTAAGAAGATTTTTCTAATGAAAGAAATCCGCAAAGAAGTGAAAAAACCTCAAGTCTTCCTTATGCCAACGTTCAAAACTTTTGATGTGTTAGATTACAATTTCAAGCCATTCGCTAAATGGAGAAAGCCTGTCTGTATAAAAAAATCTCAATTTACTGTTCTCTACATCCATTGAAGCACGTGAACAAAGCTTAGACAGTTATAGAAAATTTGAACTTTAGCCGTTTTGGGGCTTAATGTCCCTTACAATCCTGAATAGTAGATTATGTGTCAAAAGAAGCTTTAAGCTAATTCCGCACAAAGAGTCATTAATAAGAAAAAGAATTGTTATAAGAAGTTTTATACCAAAACGAAACTATTTTCTAGCCAATTTAATACAATATGCTACAGGAATCCATGCTACGTCCCTCTACAGATATAACAGCCAGTAAACCCGCTTGGGGTGAAAGTTCCTGAATAGAGCAGACGATAGCTGCTTAAACATTTAAAACTAGCGTATAAACGGTTTACGTTGTTGTTTGAGTTCACATTTGGAAACTGACATCTTACTTTCGATATGACTAGCACTGAAAAACAATTTAAGTTATGGCGCTCAGTTTCCAAAAATGTTACCTCTACAAAGTAAGCGTTGCTGTATTATAGCTTTTCGCACAGTATTACTGTAAACGATATGCGTTATCAGGAATTATTTTATTATCATTCTTGAACAGACCAAATTCTTTGCATCAGGTATAAAGGGCGTTTACGTGTTTCTTATCCGTCTGATAAGAATGGAAAAACGCTTAGAGAATTCCGATGTCTAGTTTTTGCGTTTTTTTCCAAACAGTCATCTCTCGACGGAAGCGGAGTAGTTTCTTTCCAATCAGATATCTTCCATTTATGGACATTTATGGCCCTTGTGACTTTCAGCAAAGATAAGATGGTGTTTTTTTTCTGGCTGGAGATGGGAATCAAAAAGAGGCAAGCTATACAGCTAAATAAAGCTTTACAGTCTAGTGTAGTCACCTGCTTTGGGCATTCACGTTGAAGTAACCTAGAATTCTTGCGCAAGAGCAAGGCTGTAGCTTTTACAAGCAAAGTACTTCTCAGACAGTGGCTTATCATCAACATTCTCGGAATTGTAGACTTCAGTCTAAATGCTGCTAAACTTTGCACCTCAAGAACTTTCCGAACATGAAGAATTTAAGTATATTCACCCATGCACTCTGCTAGTAAACTTGAATATCAGTGATACTTTTTAGCTAGACTTTCATTGATTTGACTTTCTCGTGATAAGAACAAGCGTCATCAGACTCCACCCTTATCTTTATTGCTATGTCTGGAATGAACTTATAAGGAAAGGATGAATCATCTGAAAACAAACTTCTATCGCTTCAAAACATAGACTCGAATAACTCATTTCTTATCCCGCTTCAAAAACTTAGCGGGTTTAAATGTGTATTATTTAATATCCAAAAGTTTTCTTAAAAGTCGCAGTAAGCATATTCTTCTCAAATTGCGTTTCAATATTATTCGATAGGCCCAAACAAGCTTTAACAAACGGCGTTCAAAACGTTGACGACGATGTGGACCACCGGTGGCCCACACCCTTTGCAAAGTCATGTCCTTTCCAAGTCTAGCATCTTCTCCACAGTTCAGTATTTTTTTCAGTTTTTTGCACTTTCGAAACTCGTAGACTCCGGTCGAAGAAGATGATTGTAGTTGATTACAAAACAACCTTAGATTTCGTAAATAATCACAAATGCTTCCCATGCCAAAAGTGCAAAATCGCGTCGTCTCACAGCACCACCAACACAAAATTGGGCGTCGTCGCCAATGGTCTAACATCGCGGAACTTTGTTCCATATAAAGTAAAGTCAAATTTAATAAGTTCTGAATTCCTTAAATTCAAATTTGAAAAAAACTATATGCCCCGCAACTTGCTCATGCATACATGAGCAAGTTGTGGGCGTCTCATCCACATCAGACGTACACACAGTTGGTGTATGTTCTTCATGGCTGGAAATCAAGAAAAAATTGGCATGCTGTCAAAGCAATTGCTTCTCTCGCACAGAAATTTGCATATTGTAAACTTTGAAAGTATAAACAATAAATTTCTGGCTTCCTAGAAGCGCTATTGAGACGAATTAGATTCACCATGAAAACCGTAGGAAGGCGACACGTATTTTAGACCATTTTTGTTCCTCTTTAACTCAAAATTACAGCAACTTCATATATCAATGTCTGATGTAAAAAGGATTTGAGTGATTAAGATAATGCGTGATTAGGAGTTGATGATTCGTAAATTTTTTTCTCGATAAACAACAAATTTTCAGCATAAAATTTGAAGTTTGTGCGGGTGTTTATGTATCTTGTAGAGCTTACTTTGGTCTACTAAAGCGAAACAATGCTTATTTTCCAAGGAAGAACAATATGGTCCCTGCAAAGTGGACAGATTTGGCGGTCCTAGTGAAATCTTTGAGGGAGAAGGAGGTGTCTGAAGGTTAAGATAAGGTCTGCAAGAGATAAACTTCAACGCTATCATTGGCTTAGGCACACTTTCAGCATTTTGTTTACGCAAGCAGCTTGTTCCGCCGGGTCACCTGTGGAAGTTCCGAATGAGGTGCTGCGGAAATTCCGAAGAATGCGAACTACAACAGCAAAAGAGAACACCGAAGCGAATTTGAACCACACTCTATTGACTGTGAGACACACCTACTATCCTCTACGCTACGGCTGATATGTTCGATAACGCACTAGTTGTTAGCGAGGCAACATCACGAGACAACATATTCAAAGTCCTGCGGAAGTTCTGGCAGGCCAAAGTGCTGCGGAACCTCTGCATTTTTCGGGATTTCCGCGGGATTTTGAGGAAGTTTCTGCGGAAGTTCCGGTTTTCAACCAGTTTGGCATGAAAATCCCGCGGAAGTTTCGATCCTCAACGCTTCCACTTTTGCAATAGTAAACAAAATCCTGCAAAACCGCCGCAAATTTTGCTTACCCTGCGGAAGTTCCGGCGAATTGTCTGAGTATTTTGAGACACTTGAACTGCAATAATTCAAATCTGATCTCATTTTCACAACTTTAGCGAGATCATGATTTTTTACAAGCTCCACAAGACCGATCCAGAACATTCGCAACATTCGCACAAGTCTGAGCAAAGCGTGGAATTTTTAGTCAAAGTCTTCTGCATATGTAATACCCACGATACTTTTCTGTTTTCTCTAATAAAATCCGAAATTTCGTTAAATACCAGAATGAGCACATTAACCAGAAAAAGACGGCACTTCCATTTCTTTTAAAACATCCAAACATTCATGATAATATGCCGATTTTGTTGGGGGGCTCAACAGGGCTCGATACGAGGTGGCTTCCCGAAACAGCAAAAACGAAGTCCCCTTTGATTTCACTGGGAAAGTACGACATCCGCCAAGAGATATTAGAAAAGAAAACACATGAAAAAGGAGGAAACAAAGCAAAACAGAAAGAAACGCCAAAAGCATTAAAAACGCGCTCGGAGCAGCTTTACGCCGCCATTCAAAATTTTCAGGGGGCTGTAACTAAGCGGGGAGGAGGGAATTTGAGGGTTTGAGGCGATTTGGAACCATTTGTAGGGTTTTAGTTTTGGTGAGATTTATATGAGTAAGAAATTTTATGAGGGGGAAAATTCTATGACCTTTCCTTTCACAAGCCACCTCAGGTTGCTTCCAGGTGGCTTGAAAGCCATCTAACTCTGAAAAAAGTTGAGCACGCCTCCATTTCGCATAATTTTTTCACAAGTTTTCATACATAGTCCTAACTCCTCACTGTCTATCTAAACACCAATTTTGGTGTCATTTTGGGAAAGCATGCCGCCGGAATGCCGGCACCGTGCCTACGGCATGCGGACCACAGAAAGATATCCCCTTTGCATTTTCTCCCAAAAACGATATCCAGCTTGCTTGGTAAGCCACCAGTGCCGTGCCCTGATCTTTAACATATTTCTCTGGCTCTGGAAATAAATATTTATCACGCAGGCTATCGTTATATTATTTGTTAACACATCGATGTGGAGCAAAGTGAAAGTTGTCCATGCTCTTGCTTTCGGCGCAGAAGCTTTTCGTTACAGTTTTGCTTAATATAGATGGATGACAAGATTAAGATTGAGCGTTTATTAGATCTATCAACTACAAGTTCGGTTTTGGCACATAGTGAGCATGAAATCCGAGCGGAATCCTTGACTGCGGTATAACAAACCGGGCTTGTTCCTCTAAGCTTTCTGCATCCAATACAGCAACGTAAGGTGTATCATTTTCGTTTGTCGTGATCACAGGAACTAGTAGAACACCTGAAACGGTAACACATGAGATACCACCATTGGAAATGGAAAAAGTTCTTCTAAAGGGAAGTGTCAATGAGCGGAACCATGCGCGGCTTGTTCCCCGAGAAATCTCTTATAGACAGAAGCATTTGTTATAATATCAACGGGTGTTACCACATCATTTTCTATAAGCATGGTATTTTTTCTGGTTTTTTGACGGAATTATGTAATTACTCGATAAATAGCTTTTATTTGATTCTCGGCGCATGTTAAAGGTCACAAATCATTCAGCGCAAATTTTCAACTTACCTTCGTCTTCCTTTGAGTAATTTGGTTTATTTACGAGTATCGGCTCAGCGCACAGTTGATCGGCCGCGTCTTTGTACCAGACTTTATTGGTGCCATTTAGTAGATCAACTTTAACAATCTGAAAAAATTTGAATTGCACCATCTTGAGATGAAAACTTATGAAGGATTAAAAAAAACATCTGTGCTTATTATAAGGCGATGAAAACTGAAGGAATTTCAGATTGCTGAACTGATAAGATTTTTCTTGCAGAATAAGAATTAACAGCTTCTACTCACCCCTTGCTTAGCTTCGGAATCAAAACCGAGATTAGCTCCATAGACATAACGATATTCTTTCATGTTGAGATCGTAACAGTAGCGAGGAAACTCAAAAGCTAAAAGAAAAATCTCCAATTGTTTCTTTACGGGATTGAACGCAACTTACAATGTTCACACATTTTCATATCTGTACAATGGATGCTACCATCTTCTTTGAGAATGGCTTTACAGTCTTTTGCAAATTTGCATGATGACAATAAATCATCTCCTGCTTTACTATCTTCGCTAACGTTGATAGGAATAATCATTCTATGGAGATAAGGAATAACCTTTGTGTCCTGCAATCACAGAATTCCTCGCATGGTGTTAAATTCCAAAAGATTAAGATTACAGTCAAAAGAGTTCACCTTAGATATAAGTGAACCCATTCGTATATGTTCCAAGATGAAGTCATCAAAGTTTCCTGGGTTAAGAAGCTTGCAGTAATCGACTACAATAAAACCATCTTTTTCGTATGCATTTGCATGATGGAACGTGAAGAAAGCGTCAGAAGTTATCTAAAATGACAGTATATCAGTGTAATTGCGGAAGGACCAGATCCTACCTTCCCTTCCACTCTCTTTCGGTTGATTCTGTCGAAGAGGATTATATTTACTTGAAGGCTAGAATCGTAGTACATACACTCATTATAAGAGGAACCGATGAATTTTCTGGAACAATGAATGGAATATTATAATCCAACGATGATGCAAGCAACTGTAAGGCAGCGTGCGGAGTTGCTTGCGTGCCGGAGCTGTGTCAGCGCCGTTCCAGTTTCAGCGCTGTGACGCTAAACGCGCCGCGCGTTATTCGGCTAAGCGAGTGTGAAGACGGAATGGCGCTGACACAGACAAGTCTTGACGCAGCCTAAACAATCAGATTATGAAAATAAACGAGTAGATTTTTAAGAAAGTCTAAATATTGTCACAAAGAAAGGAAAATAGCGGGGAGAAGTTTGAGGACAAAAAAGCGACTATTCTTTTTGTATATCGAATTTGGCGTTTTTCACAAATGTAGTCGTAAGAATTTTTCAGGATTTTTGTAGTCTGCTAAATTACCTTGACATTGCCTGGTAATTTTTCTAAGTTTTTCGGAATTATTCGTTAAAACTTTAGGGAAATTGTCAATAACTGATTTCAATCGGAAAATACCTATCTCAGCCAAAATTATTGTCATTTTTAACGCAGTAATTAAAATTTTACTTACTGCACGATAATTTTCTTCAAATTGAGCCGTTCTGGACACTCGAATAGCACAATATAATTTTCAGTGAGCCCGAATGAATGATAATAAGCTGGTGCCCAAGAATCAGTAGCTGCCACCATACCGAGCAATTCGGTGTTCTCGAAATCATCATTTGTCTCTCCTTAGAAGAACCGGGATGAATTTACTCAAATTTGACACTCTTTCCTACCTTTTTTAGGCGCGTTTGTCTTGGCAAAAACGTATTTGGACGATCCTCCAAACATGCTACCAATATTGTAGAGATTACCATCAGCGTCAGAGTGACAGTGAGCTGAGTAAGTGTGAAGACTCACTTTGAGATGCTTACGAATGTCTACCTAGAAGTAACCGCTAATTGTCAAGGCGCAATTCAAAGTACAAATAATTTTACCTGGCCAAGATTATCCAAATTATCGGTATCAATTTTGACCATAAGTGGCGATTCAGTCACTGCATACACAGCATCACCTAGCTGGGTAAACGCCACACTGCAGTTGTCTATAGACTTGTCAGGTTGAAAGAAGGATGTGAGTCTAAAGTCAGAAAGAATAGACGATCTGCAGTTAGTTGGGGAACAATCCAGTACAGGTCATGAAATGTCTTGCGGCCTGGAAAGTATCAGTCTGGCAGCAGATAGAAAGGCTAGGATTTGAGATGTCATTTATAATAGTAAATTATCATTGTAAACTGATAGGTTGCTTCCACAATCTTTCTTTTTCTTCTACAGAGGTAGAAAGTTCTACCAATATAATGTTCCAAAACTGATTAACTTTGCCTCTGGTCAAATAGCCAAATAAAACACGATTCTTCTACTGAAAGGTATTTTTCTGCGCAGAATTTTCTGTGCAGCCTCTAATACAAGTGGTAAGACTCAAAAAGTCTCATTTACTACAGTATATTGCGACTTAACACTCATTATAGCATTCATTACCAAAAACTACGAAGGGACGGAAAGAAAAAGTTTGCACGGGAAATTGGATTGGGAAATGGTCATCTTATCACTACACGGTCCTCTCATTCAAAATGTCTGTAATAGGGATTACACTCTCGATCCAGTATTCATTAATTTATTTATGCATTCAATGACGCGCCTAATGAAAGTATTAGTTTAACAAGTTGTCTTGTTTGCAATGGATGATGAGACAAAGAATAAGTGCTGTTTTTCGAAAAATCAAACTGTATTGCAGAAATAAAATTCAAAGAATTTAAATTTTAACAATTTAGTTATGTGTGTGTAGGTTTCTAATACTACATCTTTTTTTGGAGAAATAAATGGGGAAAGGATTGGAAGGAGACCACAGTCGGCTTCCCTGGGGTAAAAACTTTTTCTCCCACAAACTCGATCTCTGGACAAACGATTGAAACTTTTACGTGCTTTGATCAACTTTCTTTTCATGGTCTACGGGTTACCGAAAATGCTGACTTTCCACACATCAACAACAGTGATGAACAGTATGTGACGAACGATAGCACGTGGTTTACAACGCTGGCACTGTTCAGCCTTGGCGAACTGCCCAATAGCAACAAGTCTGGCGATTTCTATTTTGAATCTAGTCCATCCGAGACAGACAAGAATCAAAAAGAGGGCTGAAAAGGGGGGAAAGGAACGATATAGAAGAACATCAGTAAAAGCCTTGCAAAATGGCATTTTGAGAGAAAATGAAGTTTTCAAGAAACACCTAGAATAAAGGCTATGTATTTCCCCGACGATATCGCGATAAGAATTTTTTAAGCTCTTGAAAACTTCAAGACATCAAGAAAGGGAAGTTATGGAAGAAGGGCACAAACAGGTAGTTGTTTAGCAGTAGCAAAATTCCAGCAAAGATCAAAATTGTTTTTGCCTAAAAGACGCAAAAAGCTGTATATATACCTTTGAAACAGTGTCTTGCATGGATCTGGGAATGTCCGTGTTCCGAACGAACCAGCTATAATACGATTGGCCCTCATGTTGGCCTTATAGTCATCGCTTTCCAGATATCGAGCCGAGTAATACATCTGCAAAGAGAAAGATACTCTCATCTATAAAGTTTCAGTGCTCAAAACCTTTCCATCCACAAAGTGATACCGTTGAATGTATGCCATGCCATCGAACCAGTGTCTATATTCAGTATCGCCAATTTTGAACATACCCGGTCCATTTCGAACCATTGTGCCTTTCAGCCATGGAGGAACTTCACCTGCAATCAAAAAATGAAGCATTTATATATCACGCGGAACTAAGAAGTTAGAAAACTAGACTGAATTTTTTAGTAAAGATTGAACGTCAGCAACTGGTCCACATCCTAGTTTTGAAAAATATTTGTGAAATCAAAAATAAATCCTAAAATTTCAAATTCTTTCCTCATTTGGTGGTCCGTTCTAAATTGATTTTCTGAATATTTGTAGCTTCAGTGACTAAATTTGAATGTTGAATAGATACTTTCAAATATTCTTCATCCGCTATTTTCTATTCCAAATATTTTAAAGAATTCTTGTCGATAAAACTTCAGCAAATATAGTGAGGTGTGGAACAGCTCAAAAATGTGTTAAGAGTGGCAAATGATCAGACGGTATAGGAAAATAACAGTACCTTACCTATAAGTTTACATTCTTCAACATCGACGTTCTCGAAATTCTCAAATAGTCTCACGAAACTCATGGAATAAATACTTCTGAAAAAATGAAATTGTAAGAGTATCCGGTGCGAAAGAAAGTTAGTAGAACGGTAAAATAATCAAATGCAGATGCAGATGAAGTGCCGATGGGTGTAAATGTCATGCTGACACAGCATGGGTGGGTGCCTCAGCCAAGTGATGTTTACTGAAAGGTGGTGCTATCGACCAGATGTTGACCCCAACGTACGCAAGTCAGTTTTTGGCCAAAGTTCAAAGCGATCAAGTCAAACAAAACTGGCGTGGCGATGAAAAGCATGGTGCTGAAAGGTTGGCAGATAAGGTGCGCTCGAATTTTCGAAGTCCAAAGAAATGGAATGATTATTAATTAATAGTCCGTACCGGACTGCCCTAAAATCCGTACAATAAGTCCGGACTTATCTGCAGTTTTGACACGAAAAATCGATGAAAGGTCGTCCTCTGCGCCGCCAAAATTCTTGCTGATGAGTCCTCCTAAATCCTCTATCAGATAAGCCCGCAGCAGATATGTTCGCCTATCCTGAGCATGAGAAAGCGGACTTATCTGCAGGACTCTTGGCGGCGCGAGGGCGACTTTCGTTGTCAAGAAAGCGGACTTATCTGCTCTGCTGCGGACTTATCTGATAGGTGGACTTATCTGATAGGTGGACTTATTGTACGGATTTTGGGTATTAATTAACACCTTATTATCTTGCTTATCAAATTATGGAGACATCCTGTGACTTATGGTTTGCTGATACTGAATTGCGATACTTTATTGAGTTTACCTGCTATTCTAATACTCTCTCTCTCATACATACTATTTCAATACTCACAGTATCCCTTTCGTAAGTCCGCATATGATAGTGAAATATACTGATGATACTGATGTTCCTCTTGTGTTTTGATGAATGAACCAACAAAGAAGTAGTTTTGTCAATAACTGTTGCTATAAAAAAAGGAAAGAATTTGTTTGATAACATCAGAAGACCTCCATTTCATGCTGCCCAAGTTGTCACATATTCGTCTAAGGAGATGAAGTCATGCCATACTAATGAAGGATTCATCAAAACCATTTTTCACAACACAAAATGTGGTGGTCCTTCTACGGGCGGTCAGAGTTTGCCAGTGTTGCCAGTGTTGAAAGTGTTGAAGGTGTTGAAACTTTTGGATCTGGAAATTATCAGTCTTGCAGTTTCATTCTTCCTCGAACGTTCTCGCCGACTGGTGAGTACGTTTGGAATGGAAATGGGAAATGAGAGTTGACAATGAAATGAAATAGGAAACGCTTTCGCATGCAGGAACTCCTCATACAAAGGAAAGTGAAAGATCTTTTTGGAAAGTGAAAGACTTTTTGAAAGAGGCAGTCTCCAACATTTGAAAACGCTGCAAGACCTCTTATAGGTAGATTTTTTGCTCACTAATCGCAGAAGCGCCGGATTTGTTACGTAACACGCATTTTCATCAGACTTTAGCAGGACTCCAATGTTGGAAAAAACAAGCCCTCTACTTTCCAAAGAAGTTTGTATTCACAAGTCATTTACTTTCATTTCTTATTTCCCATTTCCATTTCAAACGTACTCACCACCCGGTGAGGTCGTTCGAGGAAGAATGAAACTGCAAGATTGATGATTTCCACGTCCAACACTTTCAACACCGGCAACATCGGCAACGCTTTCAACACTTTCGACACTGGCAACACTTTCAACACTGGCAAACTCTGACCGATCCCTACGTCATACATCAAGATATCCAGTGTTTGCACCCCTTAATCATGATAAACTACGAATACTGAAACAACTATCAGTGGCACTGCATACTATATAAAGGTAAGCAACACAATACAGTACATTTCAGCATGACTTTATGATGTGATAAGCAGGAGTAATAGTTAAAGAAAAGGTTAGAGGCAGCCAGGTCGCCTTTTTTGGTCGCATTGGCTCCATATTGTAGTTAAAGTCAGAGCCGGAATCCGAGGGATATAGTCTCTACCGTTGCCACTGAATTAGGCGTTTTACAACTTTTCAAGACCTGCTAAGCCTGAAATGGTCAGAACTTAATTTAGCCATATCAAACAAGCTATATATCAACGGATTCTCCCTGAAACGCTGATTTCAAGTATATGTTTATTATCTGCCAAACGACTATCTGGACGAAGTTATGGGCGTTTGAATGAGCGATTAGTAAAGTGTTCTGTGGCGCATGTTCCACGACATACATTCCAAAAGCATTTGTTCAAGTTTTTCGTAATTGTGATTTTCCTTGTAGTTAGAACACCCATAGCCACTGTAAAATAGCGCCACCTGAGGCTGCCTTTCCACCAACTGTATTCGTTGGAACTCGAATAATTTCTTACATCTGAACACTTATAACTCTTTCCAGATATCCATTTGGCAGATAATAAACGTATATGATTTGGTTCAGTGGTTGCGGTGATCTCGCATTCCCTCTTGGGTAATTAAACTATATCTTTGGATCTCTAAATAACATGAACATGAACATGATAACAACAACAAGCTAAACTACACTGAACTACTATACTAAAGGATAAAAGAAAAGAATACTGAATTTGCTCTTGGCTGAGCTTTCCAATGGTATTCCCCCTATTGTCCACAGGAAGTGCGCTGACTTACTTGAACCCTCCTCTGAGCTATTCAATCTCGCCATTGATTTTTGTGGAGTACCCAGTCTGTGGAAGGAAGCCATCGTTGTTGCAATCCCAAAAACTGCATCTGCCTTTACAGAGTCTGATCGTCCCATAAGTCTGACGCCCACTCCAATCAAAGTTATGGGAAAAATCATCAGAAAAAATTATTTCGTTGGCTGAGAAATTTCCCTCCGAATCCTCCTGAGCTTCACGGTCCTTTATCTGGTAGGTAAACTACAATCAATCTTGTTGCAAGTTTTTTTATTGGAGAAAAGCCTTTGATGCTGAGCTATCTATCGATGTTGTCTATGTGGATCTGTCGAAAGCAATCCATAAGGTCCCCCATTATGTATGATTACCCAAATTACAAAGCCATGGTGTAGATGGAAATTTATTGCAATGGTTCCGATTTTTTTTGAGAAGAGATTTATTACAGTCAAGGTTAGGCAGTCCTTCTTCAAAAGATACCAAAGTACTCGTTGAGTACCCAAGGTGCTTGTACTTTCGCCTCTTCTTTTCCTTATCTTCACTATGGAGCTACCTTCCTTTTTGACTTTGGGTGGAGGGCGTATACAGATTTATGCGGACGACATTTAGCTGTATGTCTGCTATGAAGAATAGAATCATCATGCTATGCATGCTGCACTTCAATCATCCATTGAAAGATGCGGGTGAGCAATGCGTAATGATCTTTCTCTTATTCCAGCAAGTGCTTCTTTCTGCATTTTGGGAGAATAAGACCTTTCGATTATGAAGTGAATGATTCTGTTTTAACAGTGTGTTTATCGGTCACGGAACTGGTGTTTTGGTTGATTTCCAACTGAAATTTACTAAACACATTGATTATGCTGTGCAAAGAGCGTACTCTTCGCTGTTTGCTATTTTTCGAAACCTTTATACATGTGGTGGAAACACTCTCATTAGACTGCATAAAGCTGTGTGCTTTCTCATCTGAGGTATTGCTCCCAGGTATGGAACCCCTCATGTAGAAAAGAGGCCCTAAAACTTGAAAAGATTCAGCGAGTATTTACGAAATGGTCCTCTATCGCAAACTGCGAAGTATATCTAGAGAAGACACTCATCTTATGAGGAACTCCTTAAGCCCTGGCCATACCGTCAAAAAATCACCGCGATGCGATTTGTGCAATCGGACAACTGCAATACCCCTGTTTCATGCCGCCAAATTATGTGTATCGGTCGTGCTAGCTGTCCGCCGCGACGGATCGCTGACCGTGTTTTCCTAGGCCATACCTATTCCAGCGATATCGCCGCGATTTGACTGAAATCTTGCGATATCGCGTCGCAAGTTTGAAACCTGCGACGGGGCGATATCGCTGGAATTGGATTTCTTCCCTGAAGGTTTTTGAAATAGTTCTTTTCCTTTTCGACTTGCTTTTTCTGCGGTGATGTTGAAATGTGATGCAGATTTCCTTTTGCACTTCGCAATTGCACTTCTGTCGTGTTGTGATGCGCGTCTTTTCTAATTCGTGCCATCAGTCAAAGAATATTTTTAATTGTTCGAAACTCGTAATTGAATAACATGCGTAGTATTTAGGTATCTAAATTTCGCGAAAAATCAGCAAAACCGCAGCTACAACTTGAGAAAATTGCTTTTGCATCCTGTATCTAACACGAAAAGTTGAATGAAGATGTAAATGCGCGAACTAATATGAAATGTTGGTGCTGGAGTACTGGTGTCGAAAAAAGACAAAAAAAATCTGCAGATGTAAAGAAATCACGCTAAATACTGCTTTTGGATGGCAAAAGAAAACGTAGAACGAGTGCTGAGGTGTGTATTTTCACCTTATCGCTGAACAGGTAGGTATGTCCAGAACCCGCGATGAGCGATTTGATAGTCGCGATTTCGTCGCTACAATCACAAAATTCTTCGGCGATGAAATCGCGACGATGAAATCGCTGTACGTATGGCCAGGGCTTTAGACTGCTTGGATTGAAATCGCTGATAAATAGGAGGATGATGGCTGACTTAGTCTTTTGTTATCGCATACTGCGAAAAGAGGTTGATTTGAGAGGTAACAGGTTTTGGATTCTTAGACCTGTTAGCTCTAGGCGTGGAGGCTTTAACATACATTGTCCTATTTACAAAAGAGCTCTTATTCCCGGTTTCCAACTCATAATTCTATCGCTGTGCACACTGGCTCAATCGACTACCTCCTTACTACTAATTTTCCAAAAATAGTTGGGCTTTCAACAAGTTTGCTTAAGCCCCTGATGCCCCTAGTATTTTGCATTGTGGACCGTGCCTCTGTTAATACTTTTTTATTCGTTCAAGTCTGATTTGGATTTGTTCAATAAGTGCAGCTTACGTTGGATTCTGCAAGTCCTTGTTGTTGAATACTTTTTTCATTACTTTTCCTTTCTCGTATCTCTTCTTAATTGCGTTTTTTCAGATTTTCTTGCGCCCTTTGGAACTTCCATTTATGGCCTAGTTGATTTATGTCGATCTTATTACGTCAGCCGCTGATTGTAAAATCAGTGGAACTCGCTTCGCAGTTGCTTCATGCTTTTTCTGGCGGGCCGTATGCATTTCTGATCTTAATCAGCGCATGCGTCCAACATATTTTACTTTTTTCTTTGCTTTGCTATATTTTTTCTCTACTAGCTCGACTAGACCATGTAGTCTTGAGCCCATCCTGGCTGGCAACTTATGACTAAATATAGCTCGCTATTCTGACTACGCTTCCGCAACCTGCAATTTTTATTATCCTTGAAGCTGGCGGGGTTTACAAGTATACCCGCCACTCGAATTTACTAGGCTGTTGCATAAGTTCTGTCCGATTTGAATTTTTGAGTTTAAAATGTCATAACTTCTTTCAGAGTCAACTTTTTTCCAAGGTCTTAGTTTCTATGTGTTGAGCAGTCCCTTGGCTAAAAAATGCATATTGAGATCTGCGCAAATCTTTGTTAAGGAAGAACCAAGAATGCAAAAACTTCGCAGCGTTTTTCTTCGAATCTGTCTTTTTTGACATGGTAACGCTCCCTTATGAAAATTGATAGGCATCTTTTCTAATAATGGATGGATAGAGAAATTTTCGTAGATTATTATGCAACATAAAAGAGCCCATAGGGTTTGCGCTGCCGAGAGATTTTCTTGACCGAACAAAAAATTAGCCACTTTTTGACCTCGCTTCAGCACATGTGTGCATGCCTATTTATGAACTACGAACGTTTTACAACTGACGTGAGCGCCGAAAAGGAATTGGTGGATGGGCCCTGTTAGCTCTTGCTTTGCCCTAGCACCTCCAACTTTGAGCTTGTCGATTACTTCTATTCGCAGAAAGTTATTGCTTGTAAAACATCTATACCAAAGATTTATGTTCGAGGATAAATTTCACTAGCAAGACGTATTCTTCATGGGATCGAACTTCTGCATATACTAGCATTCCATACCCTTATTCCGAAGCCAATGAAAGAACCTGACTTGAAGGGCGCATTGTGGAGATATCCTCGCAAGGACATATTTCTAGGGATAGAACGTACCTCGGCCACTTAGAGATTTTAGGCCTGTGATCTCCGTACACTAAGAATTTTATTGAATTCTGGTATGCTTTAGAAAGCGCAAGGAAAGCACTTTTCAATGATACCAACCGTATCGAATTAGAGATGAAATTCTCTTAGAACAGCTGCTTCAAACATGAGGCAAAAAAATCGGACAGAACTTATGCAACAGCCTAGTACTTTCATGAATAATATAAAGATCGTGTCTTCCTGGCAAAGGAGGGGGGGGGGCATGGGTATTTCTCCATAGAGTCTATGCAAGCACAAGATTGTGTGCAACCCAGATGCAAGTTACGCAAGCTTATCACATTATTATCACACTATTTGTTCCTTGATAAGTCGTCTAGACTGGGCTTAGGACGGCGTGGTGATTTGTTTTTGGTTACTGTTGTGGTCCATATATGACTAACACTTCATTGTTTCTAGATTTGGAACGCTTCGAGCGTATGGCCTCGGGCAAAGTCACGCGATTTGATCGTCGCGATTCAATCGCTACAAGGCAAGTGTCAAGAGTTCATTGCATGGCGATCTTCTTGCATGGTGTGATAGTTTTCTAACACGACTAATCGTGACTAACTATCACAACCGAAATACAAGAAAATCGGCATGCAATAGACTCGTAACGCTTGTCTTGTAGCGATTGAATCGCGACGATCAAATCGCGTGAACTCGCCCGAGGCCTATGAATAAATTTAAAGGAAATGAATGGAATCAATTGGCACTTTTCGGAGAGAGAAAATCAAGTGCTTTGTAGGAGTAACAAAACCAGAAACGCTTTTTTGGGATTTGCTTCCATTGAAACCGATAGAGAGGGGCATAATTAATTGGCAAAACTTGAATTGATCTGCGGAGTTAGAATGTGCTCTTCTTCATTCTAGTTTGCGTGATGTGTGTTGCAATTTTTGCCTTCAGTATGAGCATTCGAATTTTTTGAAATCTATCAAAACAAGCAGATTCTCTGAAAGGTAAGACGTTCGAGAAGTTTCCAGAAACAAAGGGTCATGAAATATTAGGTTGAACCGAAAGTTCTGTCGCACCATTTTCAAAAAATCATAACTTCTTTGCCTCGCAAGGATTTTGCGCAACTCAAATTTTGTCTGAAAGCGTAAAGTAAGTAGCTTCCAATAGTTTTCTGAAAACTTTCCAAGGTGCTCAGGTTGCAGAGATAAAATTGAAAGAACGAGATCATCCGAAATTCGGAATTTCTAAGCAAGAATTCTAAAAATTCAAGAACTGTGCGATAAAATCCAGAAAAGCCATTATCCTAATTTTTCCTACATTTGATTGCTGACTGAGTCAAGTTTGTGCTGATATCGAGCCCTTCTTTCAGAAGTTATGAATTTTTGAAAAAAAAATGCCAAAAAATCCATTTCTTAAGAATTCTTAGGAAATTAATTTTTCGGCATTATTTTTCAAAAAATCATAACTTTTGAAAGAAGGGCTCGATCAGTACAAACTTGACTCAGATAGTAATCAAATGTAAGATAAATTAGGTTAATAGCTTTTCTGGATTTTATCGCACTGTTTCTGAATTTCTAGAATTCTTGCTTAAAAATTCCGAATTTCGGATGATCTCGTTCTTTTTTTTTTATCTCTGCCATCTGAGCATGTCGGAAACTCCCCAGGGAGCCTCGGAAACTACATGCTTTACGCTTTCAGATAAAATTTGAATTGGGCAAAATCGTCGTGACCAAAAGAAGTTATGATTTTTTGAAAATGATGCGACAGAACTTTCGATTCAACCTAATAGTTTCATTTCTGCGAGACAACTATCAAATACAATAAAAGGATTCGGTCCAAATTCTCTCACAAAAATCACTATTGGATAGAATGTCAATGCTTCGTTTACAACGCCAAATAAAATGCATATCAACCTGCAATAATTGTCATGCACACATTTTCAATCCATATACGGTATTGACTATTCCTTGAAGAATTTTTGGAGTGTAAATATTACTCCAAGGAAATAAAACCAGAATCTTTGAAGAGATGTTAATCAATTCCGCAGTCCATAATAGGCAGGCTAAGAATTCCTTTTCAATAGTGTTCTTCGAGCAGAATAGTCTTTTCGTTTATTCCTTCACAAAATAACCCCTGCTGAATATTTATTTCTCAGATAAAGAAATTGCAAACATGATGAATTGGAGCCTTCATGGCTGCTTCTCAGCTTCTTGTTTGATGGGTGCCATGTACATACGATGAGCTTGGAGACGCAACATAAGCGGCTCCGAGCAATAGTTGGTTGAACTGCATGGTGCTATTTCGCATACGTACGGCAATCCTTTTGTGCATGAATGGCTCCTCCAGAAGTATCTGAAAAAGCGTATGAAGATGTGACAGCGCATCACATATTGGTCTAAAATCTCACTTTCCAATCCAGTTGTCGAAGAACATAGATACGCATTCATCTCCACTTTTGGGCGCAAAGTTATTGTACCACATCGTAAAGTCATAAGGTGTAAGCTGAAAGACAGAGAAGGTGTGAATTTACGTAGGTAGAAGTTATGATTGTCACAGTGAAGGGGTTCAAAGAAGGAGTAGAATTGGAAATGAATGGGCAGTGTTGAAAAAGAGAAATTAAGGATGTAGGAGGAAAAAGTTTCGATACATTCATTATACCTTCTAATCTTTAGAATAATCTTATGTGTATGAGGACGCAAAAGAGACATTGCTATTTCGATGGCAAAAGAATAGGTCCTAAATTATATTGTCTGCACCAGCAAATTCACAAAGTAACCTTTGTTTTGACTGGATTGGTTGTTGGAAGGAGGGGCTTTGTAACCTGATTAAGGCCTCTTGCTCTCTAATCATTCTCTAGCCTCAACTAGGTCACAAAGCCCCGCCTTCCAACCGCCAATCCTGTTGAATCAAAGGCTATCTCGAGCCCCATAATGGCATTAGACAAAGCTATCTTGAGCTCTCTGTCATAGGCTAGATCTCATTATGTATCTATGAAAGTCTGTCCTGGTACATCAACTTTCAAGAAACCTATTCGTTCTGGACCTTCTCTGGAGCATCATAACACCGACTTTATCCATTTCAAGAAATAAGAAAAAGTTAAATAATATCTTACTTTGGAGCCATCCTGCCACTGAAATTGATGACCGTAACGTTTCAGACCAATCAACGCTTCGCTTTTCAATGCAGGTTTCACTGCAGTGGTATAGCTCCTTTTGATTCAAATATACATACACAAAAACAACTACGAATACTTACTGTTCATTAAGAACTCGGCTTTTTCATAGTTTTCAATTTTCACGAGTTTTCCATTATGTTCGAGACCGCAGCTCCTTTCAGCTCCGCTCTAAAGTAGGAAAAAAACCTTTGTTTCATTTCCTTTAAACCACTTTGGTTTCCAAACTTACTCGCTCTGCTGGCATTCTCGCTGCTCTGTAGCAACCGTATTCAGGTCTGCTGTTAAGGTAGGGAACATAATTGTCCGGACAAAAGCAGTTTGCTGAAAATCGTTCGCTTTCGATGAATTCAGGAGGGGAGTCAAAGGCAGAGCTCAGAAATTGGGGTAGTTGGACTTCTGCGAGAAAGATGACTAAGTCTTCACTGAGACGTTGCCTTGTGCCAGCTAGAAGGTTCTCGGAGCCAAAAATCGGGCCTAATTTCTTGACCAGTACCACTCTTTATAACGTGAAGTAATCGGAGTTTGAGGTTGCGGTAGTGGATGAGAGTTTGCATTTGAGTTCCTCAGTTACGGGTGAATCATATCTAGGGGCAATAGCTCAGGAAAAGCCTCCGGTCAGTTTTCACATAAGAAACCCGGATACCCAAACTTGCCTAAATCGCAATTAGCTTACCTCTTCCTAGCATCGTAGCTAAGGTGTCATAATTGAGGTTGTCGTGCTGATTACCAGTCGAATATCCTTCGCTAGCAATCTTAGTAAGGATTGGTACAGGTATGCCGCCTTCTTGTAGATACTCTATAGGTAAAGATTACTTGGTTAAGCAATCGACGCAATCGTCGTATTTCACTGAAGTAATACCAGTGACGATGTTTAATAGCTCAAAGACAAAAATTTTTTGAAAATATTTTAGCATAATCATGAATCGAGAGTTGAAATCTGACAATTTGGAAAAGTCGTATAGAATGACACCTTACCAACAGTAATTAATATGCCTCCAAAGTCTTTAAATGTGTTGGCAGCCGGAACCGGGCTTTCGCTGTTCTTCCTGCAGAAAATTCAGCAGCAGAATGGTTCGTACGTAGTTCGTGATTAACTATGTATGCTAATAAAATATATTTTGTGAGCATATAACGTTCAATATTATCACTGTGTCGAACAAGAACAAGAAGCGATGCAGAGAAGCGATAAAAGAAGACCTTAAGGAGAGAAGAGTAGCAGTGATGGTTGACGCCGCGGAGGCTGGAAGAAGTATACGCAACGCCCGCCGAAGCTTCGTCAACTTCAAGACAAAGATGACCGCACTTCGTCGTCCTGACGGAACCATAACTGCTTCCCGAAGATCAATGGAGAAGGTCATCCACGACTTCTACTCGGATCTTTTTGCGAGCCACGTCCACCTTCCACCATGCCATCTCAAGGAGGACGAGTATGTCGCACCGTCTGTTCTTCCTTCCGAGATTCGTCATGCTATCATGTCGATGAAAAACCGTACAGCACCCGGTCCCGACAGGATTAAGCCAGAACATCTGAAGAATCTTTCGCCAGTTCTCATCAAGACTTTGGCAAGGCTCTTCACGCGGTACCTGACGGAAGGCAAGGTTCCAAGGCAATGGAAGACCAGCAAAACCGTGCTGCTGTACAAGAAGGGAGATCCCTGCGACATCGGCAATTATCGCCCTATCTGCTTGTTGTCTGTAATCTACAAACTCTTTACGCGAGTCATTCTCAACAGTATCGGAAGAGAGTTGGACGAAAGACAACCATGCGAGCAAGCTGGGTTTCGAAGAGGATTCAGCACGATCGACCACATACACACGGTGTCAAGGCTCATTGAAGTGTCACGAGAGTATAAGATGCCGCTCTGTCTCACCTTCATCGACTTGAAGAGGGTTTTTGACTCGGTTGAGACTGAAGCCGTCATCGATGCCTTGAGCAATCAAGGTATTCCGACTCATTACATCAAGATAATTCGTGAGCTGTATAACGACTTCACAACCACCATAACACCATTCTACAAGGACATCATCATTGACGTGAAGAGAGGCGTGCGACAAGGCGATACTATATCGCCGAAACTATTCAATGCCGCTCTGGAGAACGTCATGCGTAAGTTGGAATGGGACAACATGGGAGTGAAAGTCGACGGCCGGCAGCTACACCACCTTCGCTTTGCTGATGACATCGTATTGATAACACCAAGCATCACGCAGGCGGAACAAATGCTGGCCCAGTTTGACGAAGTGTGTGGAAAGATCGGTCTACGGCTGAATCTAACGAAGACGATGTTCATGAGGAACGGAAGAGTGCCTGATGCTCCTATCATGCTCAACGGGACGAACATCACCGAATGCTCAAGCTACACCTAAGTCGTGAACTCAATATGATGAACGATCTAGCTCCGGAACTGAGCAGGAGGAAACGTGCAGCATGGGGAGCATATAAGACAATTGAGGACGTAGTGAAGAAGACCAAGAACATCCGGCTCCGCGCCCACCTTTTCAACTCGACGGTTCTTCCTGCTTTGACGTACGCTTCAGAAACATGGACAATGAGAAAGCAGGATGAACACGCGGTTAGCGTCATCGAACGAGCTGTTGAGAGAGTGATGCTAGGAGTGAATCGACTCACGCAAGTGAGGCAAGGATTACGAAGTTCTACCCTACGTCTACGATCGAAGATCAGGGACGCTGCCGCGTACGCCAAGCAGAACAAGATAAGATGGGCCGGGCACGTAATGCGTTTCGACGACAACCGGTGGAGGAGAGCTGTAACAGATTGGATACCACTGGACGTCAAACGCGAACGAGGAAGACCGCCGACGCGATGGTCAGATATGTTCACGAAGTCCTTTAATGAAGTCCTTCAGAGCGTTCCACGTGTTCCTGGTGCGATACGTAAACATTGGTCAAAATCGCCCGAGACAGGGACGAATGGAGGCATCACTGGTACCCGCTCGTGCAAACGATGATCAACGGGGATACAGGTGATACAGGTGATGACGTTCAAGTGTGCTTAATAACTGCGATGAATACGACATTTCATTGCTAGAAAATTTTGAACGTTCTGACAGATAGCGTTTAAACCAAGGAAAAAATTTTGATTTCAAGGCATTGAGGTGGGCTGGAGTGGAAGATGGAGAAGCTTTTTGTAAGAAAAGCTTTTGCATCTCTATTATGCTGAGCGTCGTTGGTCCATTCTCCCTAGCCCCACCTCTCATGCACAATAAAAAGAAATGGAAATTACGTCCACATGAGCTTTTTATTGAGACTCCTCTAGTTGGATGAAGTTGTTCACTCCGGGGAGGGGGGGGGGATCTCCTTTTCAAAAGGCCGGACATACATTACGTGAGGTTCCATCGCCTCGCGAATTTACTGACAAGTAAACTGTTACGAGTTCATTGCATACCGATCATCTTGAATTTCGGTTGCGATAGTTTCCCGATGCGACTAATCGCGACTAACTACCACGATCGAGATGCAATGGACCCATAACCAGGGTCAAGCGTGGGGTACGGCACGCCACACCTGGGGGTCGTATTGAGGAGTCAAAAGGGGATGGGATTGTGATTGGGTAATCTGGTAATAGTGATAACATGATATTCGTATCCTATCCATAATTAGCATGTCAAATAACCCCTGTAGACAAAGTGTGAACGAATTCTGAAGATTCAAGATACTAGGCTACCTAAGTGAAATGGTCAAATTCCAACATGGTTAACTTTGTTTCAGAGGTGACTTACAAGGAAAGGATACTAAATTAGATTAAATTTGAGATGTGACACACATATTTGGTATCGGCTTGGGCTGATTCCAAATATGTTGTTCCTAGCTTCTCAGCTTTATCCTGAAGCGAGTTATGGTCCCTTTTTTATGCAGAGTTTGCGTGCTCCTCGGACTACGGATGCTACGGTGTCGACGTCTAGGTGTTTTTCAATTGTATAATGCTCCCTTTCAAGATCGAAAGAATTAGTCTGATGCTAATTAAACATACTAGCACTTTTTTCGAGCAGATTCTTATACACACACCGTCTTACGACATTCAGAATTTCGTTAGTCACTCACAACATCAAGTCCATAACTCGCTTCGGAATAAGTGTCTCATCTCAAAAGGCGAATCTAATTTAGTATCCTTCCCTTGTTAGCTATCCGTTTTTGCACTTAAGACAAAGCATTACTCATTCTTTGTCCATCTCAGGAATCCCGCTTCAGAAGACCTCCAAACTGTGGAATTAGAAGCCAACCAAAATCTCGTTTTTCCCATTTTTCGCTGCGAACAGTATTCACTTGAACGACTTCTGAAGCGGGATTCCTGAGGACAAAGAAGGAGTAGTGCTTTGTCTTGAGTGCAAAAACGGATAGCTAAGTGACCTTTGAAACAAAGTTGACCATGTTGGAATTTTACCATTTCACTTAGGTAGCCTAGTATCTTGAAACTTCAAAATTCGCTCTCTCTTTGTCTACAGAGGTTATTTGACATGCTAATTATGGATATGTTGCCCATTATGTTCGACAGGGCCTTCAGGTAATGCCATCTTATGTATATAATTCAGGGGGGGGGGGGGTCTTATTAAGAAGCAATCGGGGGGGGGGGGGGGGGAGGTCGTAACCAGCGATCGTGTGCCACACCCCTTGCTCGACCCTGCTCATAACAGTTGCCTTGTCGAGAGAATTGCGGGGAGATGAAATTGCGTGATATATGCTCTGTACTTTAGGCAGAGAAATGGATATGTTACTGTATAGCATGGTTGATTTCTGTGCACTAGGCCCCTTCATTATAACTACTCTACCTCACATGAGAGTGCCTTTTCCTTAAATGTCGTATTATATCGTCAATCATGGCTGTACCTCAGGGTTTCATGATATAAAATGTGGAACGCATGGAACTAAGCTGTGGTCATGTTACTCGGCTTCCTCTGATGAAAATCATGCTTAGCTAGAGAAGTTCTTTGTTTTCCAACAGTTTCTTGTTATGTTAAGCTATGTTTGCTTCTGATTCAAATTGCTGCTTGATTTCTCAAGGTTCGATGAAAAGGGTAGTTCTTGCTCAAGCTCTAGCCTTTACATAGTTAATAGTCTTTTGGACTTGAAAGGGCTGAACTTCGCCCCTTTATCTCACCTCTTCAGCTTTTTAGCAATAGTGCATCTATCTCATTTTCTCGTTATCTCAATATTCAGCACCGCAATCATTATTCACTCAGTTGTTGGTGCAGATAATGAGTCTACAAGCATCTCAGTGCTTCACCGCACAGCATATTCGATCACTAACGTAACATGCAAGACTATATTCGTACATAACTCAGCAATGGTATATTACCGCATTTGTCCGTTCGTGTACGAATTCGATGTTTGATTTTGACAATAGACAGCAATTACCCACGTCGTAATTACCCACGTCTGAGATTTGTCAACAGATTCATACGGCTTTCTGCTCACATATCAGGTGACCGATGGGTTTTCACCTGAATTTGAATTAGAATGTGAAGATGAGGGTCTCGCCAAGGTTAAGACGCAAAGTAGTTGTAGGACCTTGGGATCATAACTGTGTGTGCTATGTGCCGTCTAGCTTAGTTTGGAATCCCTGTGCGAACGGTATCCAAGCTTACCGTGATAGCAAGCCTCCTTGGGGCAAGTTTTAGGCTTACATTTCTGCTGCAAACTTCAGGTCGCTTAGTAGGGAGTCTACTTTCGCACCCGTCGTTGTGCCAGGACGTCGCCCTCAAGCCATATGCCAGCACGGACTGGCAAAGCAGATTTTGATGTATGTTAGGCTTGAAACAGATTATATGTCAAACTTGAAGCAAACTGTATGGAGAACATGCTGTCGTAAATTGAGCTTCACGTCAAACTCGCGCACCACAGCAAGCAGGGATGCGCGTAAGTTGACGAATTGCGAATTGCGGGTGCATCACCTTGGTTGTCCTACCGCGACGATTACCGTAGCATGGCAAGCTGCTACAAACCTTCTCCTTACCCTACCTAGCCTCACATTTCTATAGTCTGCAGTCCGACCCATATAGAAAGGAACAAAACCATACTTAAATGCTGCAGCCACAACCACGATCACTTTTGGCACGTTAAGTCTGTGAGATTTTGAGTTGAATACACCATTGGCCATCTGGAGTGCACTGAAATCATGGCGATAAAAAGCGAACTCAATAGGTTAAATATCTTACGCACGCTGCCATATTTGTGCCGCTTGATCCACTGTACGGTAGACTGAGTTTCGAAATCAGATCATTCGTAGACCGCCAGTAGGTTAAGTCATAGACTAGCTTAGCCTCGTCAGAGTATGTGATAAATCTAAATTACTTGCGTAAACCCGAGTTTTTGGAGCAGTGAAAAAATGTCATCTGCAAAACGTACCCTACTCGTGTTTGTGTAGGCATTTGACCTACTGACAAATCACGCATAGAGGCGGCAATGAACTGAATCACCTAGAACGACATATATAGTAGCCTTTTTTAGTCATCTATAACAGAAAAGTCAGACCTCAGCAAAGCCTGCCTTTGTCATTGCAGCAGACGAATCAACTACAAACATCACATCTACCCAGACTGAACTTTTCCGTACATCACAGAGGTATTTTTGAGGGGTGATGCCCTAAAATTCGCTGCTCTGAGATATGAATGTCAGTTTTCGGTTAGCCAAACCGCTGAGAATAAACAACAGTTTTTAGGCTGCATTCATGTGAAGCTTCAATTTCTGTCAAGGTAATTTCTCAGTTAAAGGCAGCGTTCAGGCAAATCTGGACATATGATTTTAGGTGGAACGATTTTGTTCCCCTAAGGCACGGCCTAACGGCAGCGCAATATGACTTACTAATGGCTGAGATATACGCCTTTAAACTGAACCCCAGGATCGTATTATCGGACGACTTGCATCATGTCTGCATGATTTCGCGCAAGGACCTAAGCGCGCGAAACTGATGTGTCACGCCATGAATCCATGCAAAATACGATTCTAGGGTTCAGTTTAGAGGCTAATATTTTAGCCCTTAGAACATCATCTGAGCTGCGGGTTTGGGCAGTGTCTTAGTTAGGGTCCCAAAATTGCTGCTGTCCGCGTGAAATCCCTAAATATGCAGTTTGCCTGGACGCTGCCTTGGATTTGATATCAACATTAAGCTCATTACACCGCCTAAACAAGATAAATCTTACAAGTTAAACAACTCACATGAGTAAGTGGTTCCATCAGCTTTCCACATAGCGCATCTGAAAATTCTCACTACTGGTTTACAAATTCTAAATTTACAAGAATTAACATGCGCATATAGCCTCCTCTCCCTCTCCCCTCCTAAGCATGAGCAATTTACATAACCTTGTTTACACCTGTCTCAGAATCTTCTACAGAAGCTTTTGCTTCAATTCTGAAGCTCTCTGTTTCGAGTTGTGAAATTCGGTCAGCATCATAGAAAAATGCGACTTTTTCCTTTTGTTGGGTAGCGGACTATATGTCGCCGATGGAAGCTCCTGCCGGACATCTGTGACAAGTACACATTTCAATACATGCACAGGCTGATTATCTGCTGCATTGTCCGCGTGAGACCCCTACTTTCGGCGACATATAGTCCTCTACCCTTGGAGATTTGTTCCCTTCGACTCAGTAATGATTTAGAAGCAGAGTAATCTTACCTGTGGCAAGAAGGAGAAACAAAAGAAGACGGCTCATGGTTTGCAACTGAACTGCACATCGTGCTTATGTCATCCGTATATATTTCCTTCTCTCATGCAAAAAAAACCTATTTCGTTGAAAATTCAAGCATATTTCAAATGCTTTCCCTACAGTTATTGCCATTTTTTGTCACTAATGATTTGAGATAAGACATCACTTCAAAAAATATTGCAACGAATCACTCTTTTTTGACGCTGTTTAGCCATTATGATGCATTTTTGACAGATTTACAAAGGCGACATATAATTATATGATAAGCATTTCTTGTTCCGGTACTTGAGAGACTAAAAAAGTTTGGCCGTTGTCATGAGTTTTTTTTTGAAGTCTCCAAACTAAAGAATAGCCATTTGAAGACTGACAGCATATAAAATAAACAGTCTTAAAGCAGGAATAATGGTGTATTTAATATCTATTTTTGTCAAAGATTGAAGAGAATAATGCGAATGAAAATAACTAAATGGTTCCAAAGTTCCAATGTTTCCTTTTATATTCATTCAATAAACTTTGTCGATGTGCTTACCATCGCTAAAAGAATGTTTTTGAAGTTAGGCTTGACCTTAATGCGCTCACATTGGTTAGATTTATCTTGAAGCATTCGACAAGGTTCCTCTTACAAACCGCTAAGTGAAAGCAATTTTAGGATTCAAACTAGAGGCTAGTGTCCAGCGGTATATAAAGGTTCTAGCCTTGATAACTGAAAGAGCATATAGATTGAGGAAAACAGCGTTTCTTTTACGGCAGAATATCTCACAAGACAAGACCAACAAAAACAAAACAATAAAACACGGATCGGTGGGAGAAAGGAGGATTACGAGTTGATCTTTTAGCAGGGTTAGACGTGGTTAACTTTAGGTGCCTTGGTCAGCACTTCAAGAGTGTTTCCGGGCAAGACCAGTGATCCTGGAATCCTCTTAATGTCGTGCGCAAGTGCATGTCCTTGGTATGTCTTGGCGCAAGTGCGATATCACACCATTAAAGAAGCGAAAAATAAGAAAATGAAACAAAGGCTCCAATAATCTTACTGAACTTCACATGCGGCTACAGCTAAAACCGTAATGTCTACAGAGATTCTGAAGAACAAGCGAAAATTTTCACTTTACAACTGTAACTGTGGTCTTTCAAAAGCAATATCTTCGATTTTGCAAGGCGGCGTATAAGCCTAAGCAATCAAAAGACTGATAGCCTGATTTTTGCATGGGTGCTGCCTCTAAGAAGGGTCTTTTCTCTCCCTTCAAAAATGCTTATACTATCCGAAAATCTCTCTGCTCGTGGAAAACCCGTTATCCACCTCTTTTCTACCCTTAAAAGTATTGTACCTCTTTTTTTGCAAACATCGTATCCAGGACTTGCATCCCTTTTATGACAATATTGGAGGTGATTTTCTATGATCGATGTCTAGAAAGACAAATATTGTAATGGTTGGCCGTCATCATTTTTGTATTCGCATGGATGTAAGTGCTCGCGGCGGATGGAACAGTCTAGAAGAAGCCAGATTCGTTTTGCAGAGGTCTTCTTTTAAACAATCTTAACAGTCGTATTTTATAGGGATCCGAGTGTTGTGTGCTTCAACTATGGAGTAACACAATTTTCTCGTTTTACGAAATGAGTAGACTTTCAGGAATCTGAATGTTTATTCTATAAAATAATGCTCATTATGCCTTCAACAAACTTCATTTCCCAATCAATCAGTTAGGGTCTCAACATCGCTCTAATAAATTGAAAAGCTGCTACAAAATCGTTTGGTTGACATTTACGAGCTCGATGCCCAGTCAGAATAAGCTAGCTTTGTTCAAGTAGTTGACATCACTCAATTTTTCCTTTCAAGCACTTCACACTGAAAGCAGCGCTAGATTACCTATTATATTTATCTGGATCGTCACATGCGTATGAGTCAGGAGGCTAAGTCAATGGATGGACGTTCAAATTAACTATGCTCAACCTTCCAATACTATGGCTCCATCACACTTCGCTGTTTTAGCCATACGCTGCATAAAACAACAGCCTAATCTCGCAGTATTTATTTTTCAATGACAAAGAATTCATTTATACATCATTCTAAAAAATGTAAAGGCTGCTGCATGACGAAGGCGCAAAAGTGGTATTAGTTGAGCGGGCGCGAACGCGGCGCGCACATATCCTCACCGTTGTAAATCATGCGCCTCATGCGCTCTGCGGCTAATAAAACCAGATCGCATCCAAAGGTATGGCTCCTTCGTTATGCAGCAGCCTTTACTTCTTCGGTACGCACAGAAGAAAAGCTGAAAACTAAGCAAATGATCCATTTGCGCTGTTTTTCAATGAAACTTCCGACGAAGTTAAGGAGTGGTAGAAAGATTGGACCATCGAGAGGTGTTCATGCGAGAAGCTTACGCGTTGTTGCTTTCCAACCTCATATGCTGATTAATCGAGAGTTCTACTTGGAGACAGAAAATTGCATATTTTATCATTCTGTTTGTTGTGATATGCCAAGAAGAGCCATCTCTTGCGCTTATCACTGTGCACACGATGTTATGCAAAAAGCCACCGATTTGCAATAAAAACGGAAAGATCAAGAAGCCATGATGGTGAGATAAGCCAGAAAAGATTAGTTGAGAAAAGGTACAGGAAATATTTCTCGATTTTCACGTGTATGATCCGCAGATAAAGACATGCATCTGTATAATCATGCTGAGCCCACTCCAAAACGCTTTATTGAAAACACCGGAAATCATTTCAAGACAGCACTTGTGGGTAATAATGAGGATAATAGTACATGGTGATCTATTGATCTTCGTGAAGTCTATAAATTCCATGGTCAGCGATCCAGCTGTAGGAGTCGAAGCACCTTTTTGCATCACTCCTTCGAGCACTAGACGAACAATTAGACGTAACTTTGAATACGATGCACTGTCTAAAGTAATCATTACATAGATTGTCTTGTACATCACTTACATAACCTTGTGCCCGTCAACAGTAACTTCCACTTCCCCGACCAAAAATGATCAAGGTGATAAAGTTTTTCGTCAAACTCCTTATTAGAAAGTCTTTGCTGAAAGAGTTTTCTTAGTATTAGTATCAGAAATGCTTTTATAAGCTCCAGGGATCTCGCGTGCGCTCATGACTGAGCGCATGAGATTGGTGCATAGGCGGTATACATAACTGTGTATTACTTAATGGTTTTAAAACCACAAACCACCCCTTTATCGTATCATGAGACCTAGGCCGTCTGTACGACTTCTTAATGGCTCGCTTTCACGATATTCATCATGTGATCTCAAATGTTTGTTCAAATTTGGCCCTCAAACGCATTTTGAGCGGGTTAATACAAAAAAAGTGAAACAATAATGTGAAACTTTTGCGATTATCTAAATGACAACGAAAAGAATTAGCACGTGAACATAGCCGCTGGGTTGGAAAAACTCGAATGACTTTGAAATGTTTGTGTTTTTAAAACAATGATTTGTCCAAAAATGATAAACTCTCGGCACTGTATATCAATATTGAAGTAACTATTTACTTTAACTGCATGAATAATAGAAATTTCCAACTATCTTCACTTGGCACAAAAACAGCTGAGCTTACCATTAGTTCATAGATTACTCCATAGAGTGCGTCAACTCAAGTTCACACATTTCTTACAAGGGAACGATTTGGGACCGTGACCTATTGCTGTGAGATAGACGTACACAAAGTCCGAACCGTCAGTATCCAAGCTTTCTAAACTTTACACTTCGGAGACTTTTTCTGAGTTCAAAGTAAGACTTTATAGCTGCTTAAATGCTCTTTTGCGTCTAACTAATATAAACCTTGCCTAAGTAAACATTCTGACGATAATAGATCGTGCCATCGAAACAGTGCAGATTTTGGTGGCAGGAAATGTTCGTGACTTTTTTCGGAAGAAGCACAGCAGATGTTAAGAGCAGATTTGAAACCAGCGCTTTAAGATGAGTTTGATGATGTAAGTTTCATTCCAAAAGGCCAGGGTCACCCAGCATCTCTCCTTGTTAGATTTGTCAACCCTTAGTTTAAAAAGATTGTGGCGTGCATGTTTTGCAACGAATATAAACTCTATCACCTGCACTTCTTATTCTTAATGTTCTTTTCATACAAAAATCTCTTCGTTATATCTGAACTCTTCTTGTATCTCGAACTCCGCAAAAACACTCACCTTATTGTCCTTTATCGCATAAGAGGTGCAAAAATACGTTACTGGGCTCTCTCTTGCTGGTTGTGTATGGCGCACACCGAGCACGATATGGTAACGACCTTTAGAATCGTAGGTGAGCAAAGGTCCTTTGAGCTGTAAAATGGTTTCCTATAATTTTTTATAGCAATATCTGACATTTTTTACATTTTAAAAGCACCTTCTTTCTTGCCAGTTCGACTGAAATATTTGCGCGAGAAGGTCCAAGAAAAAAGTGTATTTTGGAATTAGACTTGTCAAATCAATCTCTGGCAATAGTTTGACTTTACTGGAGGACTCGCTAAGTGGAGTGCTTGCAAGCATTTTTGCAATAACACTTAGAAACTTTGAAAAAAATGCACAATTTATGGTGTTCGGAAATGCAGAGCACTGTCCTTTTTGTGCTTTGGCCAAACGATATGCTTAGCTTAACAGTATAGTAAAGTCCATCATATTATAGACGTTTGGAGACATGAGCCAAACAGGTTTTTAAAAATTGAGCGGAAAAAGCAATAAATGTCCGCAACTTTTCAATCTTATATATAAGTAATCAAAATAATTAAGTGAGGTAAAGTGCCAAACATAGTTGCATGTTTGATCAAATCTTGCAGTTTTTTAATTTTCGAAACAACTACATACAGCAGTTCTAAAAATTTTTCAAAGTGAAAGTCATCTTAATACAAGACACTCTACAATGATCTGATGCTATATATGTGCTAAATGCGATGGAAGACAAAAACAGCAAAAGCATTTTTTTGCTCATAGTTGATTTGGTTTATATCAGAAACCGTTACTGGATTGCATGTGGGATTATAATATAAATGAACTAAGGCTGAGTTCCACATTTTGAGAGAGTATACTGAAGTTTATCTACAGGCTCGATCTCAAAAGTACAAACAAAAACCCTACTCACTTTTTTCTGACTAATCAGTGAAAATGTCCGCGACATTCCTTTGCCATATTGCAATTGGTGTCAGTCCTGTAATAAAAGCCTGTAACATCTACGAATTAGGGACCGAAATGTTCTAAAATCGTCAAGATAGGTTTAAAAAGCAAATGCACTGTACGTTGAGGCACGTGTATACTCCAAATACTTTGGTCACCATCGAACAATACACACTATGTTCGTGTATAATCAGCGCACGAGTTCGCCCGTATCGCAGTAGGCTAACGCGAAGGTATTTGGCGCGGCTGCCACAGTGCATGCTGCCTAAGATTAGCATCAGCACTTGCTAACTCACATAGTAGACAGCCGCTCGCGCCACGCTCGCGGGCGTTCAGCTTACAACGATGCGGGCGACTACGTGCATTCGACTATACAAAGAGCTATGGCAGCGCAGAATTCATTTCATGCATTGATTTCTGAGTGTTGGAGAGTTGCTGATCTGCACAGATAAAGTATTGCTACCAAAGTTTGTTTATGGGTACATTAGAGTGGTAGAGTGATTTTTCTTTCTAGATGTGTGGGACTCCACATTTGAGATGCTCAGCCTTTCTTCTCAATCAAGGGATTGGCCATAAATTGCCGGCAACTGTTCCAAGCTTGCTAATGCTGCTGGAGTTGTCGCTTAGAAAGCGCATAACAGAGACTACTACGGGGTCCTGTAGTGATCGTCAAACTCGACAACCGTTGTCTGCAGCCTATGGCTTTCCCTAAATGGTATAGATTTGGTCAAACTTGAACACCAATGTTCCTGAGGAAAAAAACGTAAGAAAAGCACGACCCTATGGTGCCAGGGCCGAACTCAGCCGAAAAAATTTGCTGTTGCAAATGTGCAGAGAAAGCTGCAAGCGAGTTCAACAAGATTATGGTAGACTCAAGCAAAAGAAGAGGTGCACATGCTCTGGGACGATACTGGGTTGCCCTAAGATGGCTTTTTCACACCTAATTCTTCTTGATCACTTAATGGTAAAATGACAATAATTCGAACATTTTCCCCAAGCCGAAAAACTTCATGCGGACTCTTTTGAAAACTCCCCTATCAAGAATTTTCAAGAATCTGTTTAGCAATGTCAATGTAAATTCTTTTGAAAGTAATTAAAATCTGAAGAAACTACAGCCTGAACTCACATTTTCTTCACCAAATCAATTTTTACGCTTAAACAGCTCCTTTCTATATGATAAAAAAAGCTATGACCTTATCGCTAAAAGCTAAACTGTGAACAGGGGCGAACCACCATGCAGCATTGAGAATTTATTACTATTGTATGGTATATCGTAGCTGAGTCAATCATCAGCTTTTGATATGATATCCTTGTGTATGTAGACCCTTGTACAGGGCTCCTAAATTGCAGAGTCGTTTGCACCAGCGGTCGCGCGACCGCGTCGCGCCCGGGCATCAATGGCGCCGCCTCGATCGATGGCGCCAGCACCGGCAAAATGCCCGGGCGCGACGCGGTCGAGCGACCGCTGGTGCAAACGACTCTGCAATTTTAGGAGCCCTGTATGCCGTTTCTGGCTTCAGCAAATACTAAAAAATTTGTTGTACGACATGTATCCTGAGTGGGGGCAACGGAGCATGTGTAAGGGCCCGGTCAGACTTCACGCGACTTAATCGTCGCGATCTAATCGCCAAGATTTCTATTCATTTTCATTTCACATTCAAAAATTTCGGTCTGGAAAAGTATCACAACCAAATGCAAGTTGATCGGCATGGAATGATGTTGTAACAGTTGTCTCGTCGCGACTCAGTCGCGACGATCAAATCGCGTGAAGTCTGCCAGGGGCCTAACGCATATGCACAAAACTTTTAGAATGTGTTATAGCTGTTTCACATCAAGGCTTTTACGGTTAAATGCGGTATCCTTGAGTTTATTTCTTCGGTATTACAATCAAAACCGTAAAACGAAGAAAGCTCCTGCAGCTCATAGGCGAATGAGCTGACATAAAAGCTAACACTCATTTGAGGATTGGTTTTTATCCTCCTTGAATCTTATTAGCTTGACAAATCAAAATTGAGAGTCTGAAAAATTGTTAGAATGTTTTTTCGTTACTCACTACTTATGAAACTTACCTTTACGTTACCTGTACTTCTCACAGCACAACGGATGGAAACACATACAACCCTTTGTCGGTCATAATGTGTTTTAATAGATTTTCCGATTACAACGAGAGGAATCTCAAGCGGTGCCGATTTGCACGACCGTTGAAGGCAGTTTCTCGCTACTCAGACAGTCAACGGCATACCTCCGGAGCAGAAATGGCCGAGCCGCGGGGTTTCCCCAGCTGGGGATTGCCACTCGTGCTCCGGAGACCTCGAGACCTCCTATTTTCTGCTCCGGAGCCCTCACATTTTGTGCCCCGGAAACCTCCCATTTGTGCTCCGGAGCCCTCCCATTTTGTGCTCCGCAGACCTCTTTGTGTTCCGGAGTCCTCCCATTTTGTGCTCCGGAAACCTCCCATTTGTGCTCCGGAGCCCTCCCATTTTGTGCTCCGGAGACCTCCCATTTTGTGCTCCGGAGACCTCCCATTTTGTGCTCCGGAGACTTCCCATTTGTGCTTCGGAGCCCTGCCATTTTGTGATCCGGAGGTGTCCCAAATCTGGCGCACTCGCGGCGGGCAAATCTCTGCTCCGGGGCTCTCCCAAATCTGGCGTACCTCCGGAGCAGAGATGGCGTACCTCCGGAGCAGATCCGGAAAAGGGTTCCACTCGCCTGCCGGTGACGTCATTGTGACCTACAAGAAGGGACCGCCCCCTCGCCCCGCTCTCAATGGTCAATTGGGTCCGCCGCGGCTCTGCCAGATTTCGACTGTCCGCCCGACTACGGCACCGATTGTCTGAGTAAAAGGAGGTGCTGCAGAATTATGGCGACGCAATTACAGACCCCTCAGCCAGCGATCGGTAAAGTGCTTGGCTTTGTTCAGAAATTTACGAAGTTTTTGCGCGTATATCAACAATCGTATTCGTGTCAAAAATTTTGTGCCTTTGCGTGGGTAATATTTACCCGACGGATTAGACCGAAGCACATGCAGGGGCTGGTATGCGTTGGTTTGAAGTAGTTTTGAAAATGAAATCCTCCATGACTTAGCAAGTTTTTACAAACCACCGATGTAAGAACTAGTAAAAAAAGCAGCAAAGGTTTGAGACAACAATGAAAACGAAAAACAATCGTCGCCAGTTCAAAGGACGCCTTGGCAGGCATTGGAGCGCCATATCTACTAATACGTTATCTGTACTATTTTTGACTAAAAAAAGGAGAGACAATGGTTTAAATTGCTCTCTTCACTACATGGATTTTTGAGCATTCCAATCGCCCGATCAAAAAGGTTCAAAACTTATGTGAACCCTCCATTATTTATGCTCCAAGCCAACCCAGTTGGTTCGGTGATGGTCTAGAAGCCAACGAATTCGGAAAGGGTTTGGACACATAAGTTTTTGAATCTTTGATGCCGTTTTTAAGTAGAGGAGACGAGTGAATGCCTAGAATTTTTACAGTGAACTGTGGCGTCAGTCGGTCAGCAACTCAGTGATTCAATCCTAAATACTCTGGTACCAACTTGCTGTCCTTTAGGACACTATTAGCAGAGAAGTAAGAACTTTTGAATCAACGCTATAGGAGGAAAATCGTGCGATTCGGATTGACGTTCGTTTCTAGGAATAATTTCACTCAAAAAGAGGATAAAGTGAAGGACAAGTGACAAGTGGCACTACTTCTTTTCTAGAGACATCATTGTTCCAGTAAAACTCTAGACAAAACTGATCACTGTTGAGGAGACTCTGCTGACCAATGGAAAGATAATACCACATATGCTTGACCTATCAAATAAGGAAGGTATTGGTGGTAGTGACGAAGAAAATATCTACCACCAGGGTTCCTGATGTCGACCCCGCTCTTTTACCTCGTGCGAAAGAGCCAACAACTTTTGATTGCTATAAGTATAAGTTTCATCTCGTTGTTTCCTGCTAAGCACTGCATAAATATAACTGACTTGGCCCATACAACAACCACTGTTACGAAAAGGAAGTGACAAACGGTAGCACGTGGTTTACACTAGCTCGCGCGGTGCAGTTTTGGTAAACTACCCATACTATCTTTTCAAGACTATCTCAGATGAAATAGAGAAAAGTAAGAAGCAGAAGAGGGGAGAAATGTACAAGACGCGAGACTTCCTTAAAATCTGACACTTTGGTACAAATTAGGTTCAAATTATTTAAAAAAAAGGAAGTAGGAAGGGGGTTCTGAGAGAAGAATAGCTTGCTAATACCGGATTTTACGTCATTAGTCAGAATACGCAGGAGATAGTATGTTGATATTGCACGCTGTATACCTTTAAAACAATGTTTTGCACGGATCCAGGAATATGCGCGTTCCTTGCGAACCGGCGCTAGTACGATTCCACGCATAAAGTGGCACCGTTGGATGTAAGCCATACCATCAAACCAATGCCTATACTTAGTAACGCCTATTTTGAACATACACTGTCCATTTCGGACCATTGTGCCCTTGAGCCAAGATGGCACTTCACCCGTAATTAGGTAAAAAAGCATTTATATATTAAGTAATGATAGTAAGTTAAAAAAGCTATGTTGTTTTCAGATAGATCAAACATACAGCTATTTGTCCACATTCTCCACATTCTAGTTTTGGTAAAAAATACTTCATGGAAACAAAAATCTTGAAATGCTTTTATCATTTTAAGTGGTCTGTTTGAACTTTCTGATATTAGCTTGAGCGACTACCCTTGAATGTTCAACAGATGACTTTTGAATGTTCTCCATCTGTGATTTTCTGAAAATTTCAAAGAATTCTTGTCGAAGAAACTCCAGCAGATACAGTTCCCAATCAAGTCCAGGTCGTTGATTTAGCTGATATTCCGACAAACATTTGCAGAGGTGTGGAACTTCCAGTAAGCGCAACTCAATATTTGATATGACGGAAGTACGAAAAATTATTGAAGTCTGCTGTTGTTATGATACCGAATCTTGTCATCTGGGAGCAATAGCATAGCGAGTGCTCAAATGCATTAAATTGGTGCAGCAATAATGCGCGTTTTCCTAGCCCTTGTCTTAAGATAACTTTTTTTCCATCAAACGTTCTTCTCTGGAATAAGCTTAGCATACTATCAAGAAGGTTTTTTTCATGCCTTATCAACGGTGCACAGAACCGGCTTTAAGCCTCATTCGTTGAAAATTAACGGAACTTCACACGACCACTCGAAACCACAATTTCATTGCATTCAATTTACCGGCCAGAATTCATGTATGCGAGAATGAATGCATTCTTTTTAAAATACAGCTACTGTATGTAATAGAAATTTTCTACATAATGCACATTTTATTATTTTTTTAGCTACTTGGATTAAGATTTCGGCGCTTCTCCGGTAATCGTTTCGGACATTTCGTGGACCTAAATTTCCTTTAAAGAAGTCAGTCGCCAAACTTTGCCCATTTCTGTGAGTTAAGGTTGGTCTTCTGTTGACAATTTTTGCAAATAATTTTAGCTGTTTAGTACGCAAAAAATCAAAAAAAAACTCCATATTCTGGGATTTCAAGGGTTACGAAAAAATGTAAAAAAAAGCTGACAATTTTGAATTTTAGTTTCTTTCCTTTCCAAAACTATTCTTCTTTGAGACGTCTTCATCGTTTTTGTACTAATGGCTTACGGCTACGAGATAGGCTCTTTTCATTGTGTCAACAAATTTTGAAGGGAGTTACGAACAGTTGAAAACGAAGTCTAGAAAAAGGACTCTTTCTACTTATCAAACCACATTTTTCTGCTCGTTTGTGATATGAGTATAAATGGAGGTGCACTGTACTGTGAATGTTTGCTGCTTTTGATGGTCTTTATCGCATAAAAAAATGTGGATCTCTCAGAAATTCATAGCATGTGAAGGTGAGAAGTCGCAAAACGCGCATTACTTTTGCACCAATCTAATATATGATATAACATCAGTTCAAAATTTTGTTGGGAATGGCAAAAGATCACAGAGGAATGAGAATATCTTACCTATAAGCAGGGTTCGGCACAATTGGCTTAAAAGCAAGCTGAATATCGTTTTTAGGAGAAAAAGCAAACGGGGTTTCGTTTTTGCGGTCGAAGAGACGCAATGCGAAGTTATTTCTAGTCGACGTTTTGTCTTTGGAGATTTTTTGTAAGATTATGGTCTAGGGTGAAAGGGACTTCGTAAAAATTCGCAAAAGTCAAGGGGGACTTCGTTTTTTGCATTTTCATCTAGCCACCTAGTGCCGAGCCCTGCCTATAAGTTTCCTCAACATGACATTCCGGAAGTTCTCAAATGGTCTCGAGAAACTCATGAAATATATACTTCTGAAGGAAAGAAATTGGCAAAAGTACCTGACTGGTTCGAAAAAATGTTAATAGAATGGTACAAGAATCAAAAGCAGATGCAGATGAGGTGCTCTTTGATGACATATGTCATGCTGACACAGCATGGGTGGGTGCCTTAGCCAAGCGATTTTTACTGAAAGGTGGTGCTCTCGACTAAATGTTGACCCCAGCGAACGCATCAGTCTTCGACCAAAATTCAAACAAAACTGCGTGGCGATGAAAAACATTGCGCTGAAAGGTTGGAAGATAAAGTGCATTCGAATTTCCGCAGTTTAGACAACTGTAAAATCATCATTACTCAATAGTCCGTACCGATGACAATGACTTAGGCGCTTTATATCCCTTTAAGGAAACCTGCTAAGCAGGAAATGGTCAGAACTTAATCCAGACATACTAAACAAGGCTATACACCATAGGGCACGCCTTGGAGCGCTTATTTCAAGTATATGTTTATTATCTGCCAAACGACTATCTGGACGGAGTTATGGGCGTTTGATTTGCGATTTGTCAAGTGTTCTGTGGCGCATGTTTCACGAAATGGTTTTCAAAAACGCTTGCTTAGGTTTTTCCTGAATGTGGTTCTTTTTTATGATCAGAATAACCATAGCCCCTGTAAGTCTGCGCCATCAGGCTGTCTTTCCACCAGCTATATTCGTTGGAACTCGAATAATTTCTCATATTTGAACACTTATAACTTTTTCCACACATTCATTTGGCAGATAATAAACATATAATTGAAATCGGCGTTTCGAGGCGAATCCGATGATCTACAGCTTGTTTCTAATGGCTGGGTCAAGTTCTAACCATTTCCTACTAACAGTAAGCTTATCTAGAAGGTGCATCTTTTACGATTATGATAGGGGACACTTCACTTCACCACGTTTTTGCAGAATATCACTATACGTTCGAAACATACATAGAAAGTCATGAATCTACTTGTACAACATCGTAAAGCGAGCACCAGAATACAAAGTATATGATTTTTCAAAATCTTTCCACAGCTTTCTCACCTTTCAAAGATTATTGGCAACTGGAGAAAATAAATCAAGTGCTTTGTAGCTGTATCAAAACCAGCATTTTTCTAGAATTTGATTCGATTGAAGCTGATAAGGAAAGGCATATAGAATTGCAAAATTTCAATTGGGGTGTTTTCTGCCATCCAGCCCAATTCTGCGGAGTTAGAATGTGCTCTTCCTTATTTTAGTATGCGTGATGTGCCATGTTGCAATTTTTGCCTTCAGTATGATCGAATCATTATTTTCTAAAAATCTATCGAAACAAGCAAGTTCGTCGAAAGGTAAGAGTTTTTAGAAACATAGGGCCATAAAATAGTTTCAATTCTGCGAGTCAACTATCAAATACAATAATAAAATTCGGTCTTTCATACTCCCTGATAAAAATAACTGTTGGATAGAATGTCAATGCTTTGTTTACAACGCCGAATAAAATGCATATCAGTGTGCAATAACTGTTATGCACACATTTTCAATCCATATACAGTGATGACTATTCCTTAAAAAATTTTTTAGAGTGTAAGTATTACTCCAAGGATATAAAAGCACAATTTTTGAACAAATGTCAATTAATTCCGCAGTCCATGATAGGCGGGCTAAGAATTTCTTTTAAATAATGTACTTCGCGCAAAATAGATCTTTTCGTTCATTTCTTCACATAATAACATGCTGAATATTTATTTCTCAGAAAGCGAAAGAAAAATTTGCAAACATGATGAACTGGAGCCTTCATGGCTGCTTCTCAGCTTCTTGTTTGATGGGTGCCATGTACATACGATGAGCTTGGCGACGCAACATAAGCGGCTCGGAGCAATAGTTGGTTGAACTGCATGGTGCTATTTCGCATACGTACGGCAATCCTTTTGTGCATGAATGGCTCTTCCAGAAGTATCTGAAAGTTAAGCGAACGAAGATGTGACAGCGCATCACATATTGGTCTAAAATCTCACTTTCCATTCCAGTTGTCGAAGGACATGGATACGCACTCATCTCCAGTTTTTGGCGCAACGTTGTTGTACCACATCGTAAAGTCGTAAGGTGTAAGCTGAAAGACAGAGAAGGTGTCAATTTACGCACGTAGAAGTTATGATTGTCACAGTGAAGGAGTCCAAAGAAGCAGTAATAATGGAAATGAATGGACAGTGTTGAAAAAGAGAAATTGAAGATGTAGGAGAGAAAAGTTTCGATACATTCATTACATCCTCTGATCTTTAGAATAGTCTTATGTGTATGAGGGCAAAAGATCCATTGCTGTTTCGATGGCAAAAGAATAGGTCATAAAATATATCGATTGCACCAGCAAATTCACAAAGTAACCTTTGTTTCAACTGGATTGACGGTTGGAAGGAGGGGCTTCGTAACCTGATTAAGGCCTCTTGCGTCCGCGCGCTCTCTGATCATTCTCTAGCCTTAACTAGGTCACGAAGCCCCGCCTTCCAACTGCCAATTCTGTTGAATCAAAGGCTATCTCGAGCCTCATAATCACAACAGACAAAGCTATTTTGAGCTATCTGTTATGGGCTAGATCTCATTACGTAATATGAAAGTCTCTTCTGGTACACCAACTTTCAAGAAACCTATTCATTCTGTACATTCTCTGGAACATCGTAACACCGACTTTTTCAAGGATTAAGAAAAAGTTAAATAGTATCTCACTTTGGAGCCATCCTGCCACTGAAATTGTTGACCGCAACAACGTTTCAGACCAATCAGTGCTTCGCTTTTCAATGCAGGTTTCACTGCAATGGTATAGCTCTTTTTGATTCAAATATATAAACACAAAGACTACTACGAATACTTACTGTTCATTAGGAACTCGGCTTTTTGGTAGTTCTCAACTTTTACGAGTTTTCCATTATGTTCGAGACCGCAGCTTCTTTCAGCTCCGCTCTAAAGTAGGAAAAAAACCTTTGTTTTATTTCCTTCAAATTACTTGGTTTCCAAACTTACTCGCTCTGCTGGCATTCTCGCTGCTCTGTAGCAACCGTATTCAGGTCTGCTATTAAGGTAGGGAACATAATTGTCCGGACAGAAACAGTTTGCTGAAAATCGTTCGCTTTCGATGAATTCAGGAGGGGAGTCAAAGGCAGAGCTCAGAAATCAGGGTACCTGGACTTCTGATCGTGAATGAGTCTTAACTGAAACATTGCCATGTGCCAACTATATGGTTCATTCAGAGGCAAAAAAACGGGCGTGATTTTTCGATCAGTACCGTACTATTTATGGCCCAAACCAGGGCTCAGCACAGCTGGCACCGGGTCAAGCTGGATATTGTTTTTAGCGCGGGAAGCAAAGGGGATATCGTTTCTACAGGGGCCGAGGCGGAGAACTGCCGCAAAAATGCCGCCGGCATGCCACCTGCATGCCATTGGCAAGCTGTCCATCAACAAACAAAGGCGTTGTTTTCAGCCAAAACGCAATAGTATGACACCAAATTTGGTGTGTACATGCGCGTTGGTGGACCGGAACTACGGGCCAAAAATTTATGAAAACTTATGTGAATGAAAGCTGTGCCCAACTTTTTTCTGAATTAGCTGGCACCGTGCCAGCTGGGTGCCAGCTGAGCTGGCACCGACACTTTGCTCACATGAGTTTTCTTACTTTTTTACATAAAATGTATCTACACCGTAAAAGATTACATACGGAGAAGAAACAGTTTCATAATGTTCTCTTTTCAGCGTTTCATAGCAATTTGAAAACCACTCGGTCCGCTCCGCCGTCGAAAAATCGGCTTTTTCTGCTTCTCAAGATGTGATTCGACCACTTAAAAAGCTCAGAAAGCTGTGGAAAGTTCTTTCATGAAATCAGAAATGCATGAAAACACTAATCATTTTTTTACATAATATAAAAATGATGACGGGTTTTCAAAACAGGTCAAAAAGAGCTTCGTACGAAATTTTCAATATCAAACGGGACTTCGTTTTGAAATTTCCCTAGTGCCAGCTCGTGCCGAGCCCTGGCCCAAACTAATCAGAGTCCGAACGGTACGAGAGTTTGAATTTGGTTTTCTCAGTCACAGGTGAATCATATCTAGTTATTTGGACAATGGCTCGGTAAAAGCCTCCAATCAGTTTTCACATAAGATACCCGGGCACCCAAACTTACCTAAATCGCAATTAGCTTACCTCTTCCTAGCATGGTAGCCAAGGTGTCATAATTGAGGTTGTCGTGCTGATTACCAGTTGAATATCCTTCGCTAGCAATCTTAGTAAGGATTGGTACAGGTATGCCGCCTTCTTGTAGATACTCTATAGGTAAAAATTACTTGGTTAAGCAGTCGACGCAATCGTCGTATTTCACTGAAGTAATACCAGTGACGATGTTTAATAGCTCAAATACAAAAATTTTTTAAAAATATTTTAGCATGATCATGAATCGATAGTTGAAATCTGACAATTTGGCAAAGTCGTATAGAATGACACCTTACCAACAGTAATTAATATGCCTCCAAAGTCTTTGAATGTGTTGGCCGCCGGAACCGGGCTTTCGCTATTCTTCCTGCAGAAAACTCAGTAGCAGAATGATTTGTCATACCCTTGGATTCAATGGGTTCGGCGGCTGAAACGCGGAGCTTCGAGGCCTAATCAAGGCTAGGGAATGATTAGGCACGCTGGCGAAAGAGAAGCAAACTACGTCGCAGGTGCGCCTTCTAGCCGATGAGCCGCCTTCCCGTTGAATCAAAGGGTAGTTCGTAATTAACTATGTATATTAATGATGATATAACTTTCAAAATTTACATGCATAGTAGTGTAAGCGGTCATCCAGATAGTGTGCTCAAGAGCCGAATCAAGTCATTGCCAGGAAGTGGATGTTTACTGACGGATAAGATACAACGCAAAAAGACAAGTTTTCAATTTTAAGGTTCTACTTTCGGGAAAACGTAGTTGACAGCTTCTTCAAGTGTATGTATGCTTCTAATTGATTTGTACATGTTTCTCAAGCTTTGATGAGAAGGGGAGTTTTTGCTAAATCTAGCTCTTATATAGACTTTTCTATTGGTTTCTATAAGAGCTTTGGTCTTTTGGGCTTACAAGCGCGGAGCTTCGCCCTTACTTTATGCGACCTCTTCAGCTTTCGAGCACAGTGCACGATCTCTCTCATATTTGTTACCTCAATACTCAACATCCCAATCATTATTCACTCAATTTTGGTGCTGACAATGAGTCCATTAGCATCTCAGTTTTTTACTCGCACAAGATACGTCGATCACTAACATGACATGCAAGACCATGCTCGTACATAACTCAGTAATGGTATATTACCACATTTGTCTCGTTGTATGATTTCCGTTTGATAATGAGCAGCAATCCGATGTTTGAGATTGGTTATTAGACTTATATTGCGGTTCTGCTCACATATCACTGTGAACATCCGATGAATTCACAGATTTGAGTTAGAATGTGAAGACGAGGGATCCGCCCAGTTTAAGACGCACAGTTGTTGTAAGAACTTGCGATCATAGCTGTATGCGCTACGCGCACTCTAGCTGCAGTTCGAAATCGCTGTTTGGGCGGTATCCAGGCTTACCGTGACATCAAGGCCACATCCGGGCAAGTTCTAGCGAACTTCAAATAGCTTGATAAGTCGGGCAGCCGTCTCTTTGCCGGGACGTTGCCTTCAAGCCATATGCCAGCACGAAGTGACAACGCAGATTTTGTGGTGAAAAGAGTGTCAGACTTGAAACAATCAAATATAGAACATACTGTCGTAAGTTCAATGACAAGTTAAACTCGCGCAACATAGCAAGCAGGGATGCGCGTGAGTTGACGAACTGCGAAAAACCGTGCGTCACTTGGGTTGTTCTACCGCGACGATTACTGTAGCATATACGCTGCTACGAACTTTCCTCCTTACCATATCTAGCCTTACATTTTTATACTCTATCTGCAGTCCGACTACCCATATAGAAAGGATCAAAACCATACTTATATCCTGCAGCTATAACCACGATTACTTTTGGCACGTTAAGTCTGTGAGATCTTGAGTTGAAAACACCATTGGCCATTTGGAGTGCACTGAAATCATGGCGATAAAGCGCAAACTCAATAGGTTACATATCTTACGCACGCTGCCATATTTGTGCCGCTTGATCCACTGTACGGTAGACTGAGTTTCGAAATCAGATCATTCGTAGACCGCCAGTAAGTTAAGTCATACACTAGCTTAGCATCGTCAGAGTATGTGATAAATCTAAATCACTTGCGTACACCAGAGGTTTTTGCGGCAGTGGTAAAATGTCATCTGAAAAACTCACCCTACTCGTGTTTGTGTAGGCATTTGACCTACTGACAGATCTCGCATAGAGGCGGCAATGAACTGAGTCACCTAGAGCGGCATATTCAGTAGCCTTTGTTAGTCATCTATAACAGGTAAACCACACCTCAGCAAAGCCTGTCTTTGTCATCGCAGCAGACGAATCAACTACAAACATCACATCTACCCAGACTGTGCTTTTCCGTATATCACAGAGGTATTTTTGAGGAGTGATGCCCTAAAATTCGCTGCTCTGAGATATGGATGTCAGTTTTCGGTTAGCCGAACCACCGAGAATCAACAACAATTTTTAGGCTGCATTCGTGTGAAGCTTATCTTCTATCAAGGTAATTTTAGTAACCTTGATACCAACATTAAGCTCATAACACCGCTTAAACAAGGTACTTACGAGTTGAACAACTCGCCTGAGTAAGTGGTTCCATCAGCTTTCCACATAGCGCATCTGAAAATTCTCACTACTAGTACGCAAATTTACAAAAACAAATAAGATGCGCACATAGCCTCCTCTTCCCTTCCCCCTCCACCTTCCTAAGAGTAAGCATAATTTACAAAACTTTGTTACGCCTGTCTCAGAATCCTCTACAAATGATTTTGGTTCAATTTTCAAGCTCTTTGTTTTGAATTATAAGATTTGGTCAGCATCATGGACTAAAAAATGCAAAAGTTTTTCCTTTTATTGGGTAGGGGACTATACGTCGTCGATGGATGGTCCCTCCGGACATCTGCAACAAGTACACATTTCAATACATGCACAGGCTGATTATCTGCTGCATTGTCCGCGTGAGACCCCTACTTTCGGCGACATATAGTCCTCTACCCTTGGAGATTTGTTCCCATCAACTCAGTAATGATTTAGAAGCAAAGTAATCTTACCTGTGGCAAGAAGGAGAAACAAAAGAAGACGGCTCATGGTTTGCAACTGAACTGCATATGGTGCTTGTCTCAACCGTATATATTTCCTTCTCTCATGCGAAAAAACCTATTTCGTTGAAAATTTAAGCATTTTGCTGATTACTACTTTGCTATTTTAAATGCTTTCCTTACGTTTATTACCATCTTGAGTCACTAATGACATTGAAGTAATGTGATCTTTTGAGATAAGACATCACTTTAGAAAATGTTGCAACGAATCACTCTTTTTTGACGCTGTCTAGCCATTATGCAATAGAACAATCATGCAATTTTGACAGATTCACAAAGACGACATATGATTACACGATAAGCATTTATTCTTCCGGGGCATGATTAAGAGACTAAAAAAGTCTAGACGTTGTGATGATTTTTTTTGAAGTCTCTAAACTAAAGAAGAGTCATTTGAAGACTGACAGCACGTATAATAAACAGCCTTAAAACCGGAATAATGGTGTACTTAATGTCTATTTTTGTCAAAGTTATGAAGAGAATTATGCGAATCAAAATTTCTAAATGGTTCCAAAGTTCCAATGGTTCCTTTCATATTCAATAAACTTTTATCAATGTGCTTACCATAGCTAAAAGAATGTTTTGAAGTTTGGCTTGACCTTAATGCGCTCATATTGGTTAGATTTATTTTGAAGTATTCGACAAGGTTCCTCTTACAAACCGCTAAGTGAAAGCAATTTTAGAATTCAAACTAGAGGCTAATGTCCAGCGGTATATAAAGGTTCTAGCCTTGATAACTGAAAGAGCACATAGATTGAGGAAAACGTTTCTTTTACTGCAGAATATTTCACAAGACAAAGACCAAAAAAACAAAACAATAAAACACGGATCGGTGGGAGGAAGGAGGATCACGAGTTGATCTTTTAGCATGGTTAGATGCGGTTAATTTTGAGCGCCTCGAAGCACTTCAAGAGGCATTCCGGGAAAGACCGGTAACTTGGAATCTTATTTTCGTGCACAAGTGGAAGTCCTTGGCTACTCAAGTGCGATGTCATATCATTGGTAAAGCGAAAAATACAAAAATTTGAAAAACTTATGTTTCATTAATTTCAACGAGTGCGCATGTGGTTACAACCAAAATCATAGTGTTTACAAAGATTCTAAGTGAGCAGGCAAGAATTTTTCACACTACAATCTATGATTGTGGACTTGCAAAAGCCTGTTCTGTCTTTAATTCCTTCGAATTTTACAAGGTGACGAATAAGCCTAGGCAATCGAAAGTATGATAGCTCGATTTTTGTCTGAGTGCTGCCTCTAATGAGAAGGGTCTTTCCTCCTCTAAACATGCTTCTACTATCCGAAAATCTCTCTCCTCGTGAAGAACCCGTTATCCATCTCTTTTCAACCCCCTAAACGCATCGTACCTCTTTCTTTTCTTGCAAACATCGTATCCATGATTTGCATTCCTTTTCTGACAATATTGAAGGTGTTTTTTAATGTCTAAAAAGTCGACAAATATTGTAATTGGTTGGCCGTCATCATTTTTGTACTCCGCATGGATGTAGGCGCTCGGGCGAGTGGAGCAGTCTAGAGGAAGCCAGATTCGTTTTGCAGAGGTTTCCTTCAAAATAATCTAATCCAGTCTAGCAATCGTAGTCAATAAAACCCGAGTGGTGTACTTCAACTTTGAAGTAAAACGCCTTTCTTGTTCTACGTTGAAAATGAGTAGACTCTTAGGAATCTGGGTGTTTAGTCTATAAAATAATGCTCATTATGCCTTTAACAAACTTCATTTCCTCAATCAATCAGTTTGGGCCCGAACATAGTTTTAATAAACCGAAAAGGTACTACAAAATCATATGGTTAACAGTTACCAGCTCGATGCTCAGTCAAATTAAGCTAGCTTTGTTCAAGTTCCGACATCACTTTATTTTTCCTTTTGACCACTTTTCACACAAAGCAGCGCTAGATTACCTATTAACTATCTGGATCGTCACATGCATATGAGTCAAGAGGCTAAGCAGTGGATGAACGTTCAAACTGCTATGCTCAATCTTACAATACCATGGCCGCATCACACGTTTCGCTGTTTTAGCCATGCGCTGCATATAACAGCAGCCTAATCTCCGCAATATTTGGTTCATGTTTTAATGACAGAGATTTCATCTATACACCATTCTAGAAAGTGTACTTCTTCTGTAAGCACAGAAGAAAAGCTGACAAACTAAGAGAATGATCCATTCGCGCTGTTTTTCGACGGAACTTTCGACGAAGTTAAGCAGGAATGGTAGAAATATTGGACCATCGAGAGGTGTTCATCCGAGAAGCTTACTTATTGCTTTCCGACCTCATATGCTGATTAATCGAGAGTTCTACTTGGAGACAGAAGATCGCATACGTCATCTTTTGGTTTGTTGTGATAAGCCAAGCAGAGGAGTTTCTTGCGCTTTTCATTGTGCACACACGATGTTACGCAAAAAAAACCAATTTGCAATAATAACGGAAAGATCAAGGAAGCCACGATGGTGAGATAAGCCAAAAAGGAAAAGTTGGAGAAATGTACAAAAAATATTGCTCGATTTTCAAGTGTATGGTCCGCAAACAAAGACATGCATCTGTGTTACCATGTTGAGCCAACTCCAAAAAGCTTTATTGAAAACACCAGAAATCATTTCAAGACAGTACTTGTGGGTAATAGTGGGGATAATAATACATGGTGATCCACTGATCGTCGTAGAGCCTATAGATTCCATGATCAGCGATCCAGCTGTAAGAGTCGAAGCACCTTTTTGCATCACTCCTTCGAGTACTAAACGAACAATTAGTCGTAACTTTGAATATGATGCACTGTCTAAAGTAATCATTACAAAGATTGTCTTATACATTACTTACATAACCTTGTGCCCGTCAACACTAACTTCCACTTCACCGATCAAAAAAGGATCAAGGTGATAAAGTTTTTCGTCGAACTCCTTATTGCTAGGTCTTTGCTGAAAGAGTTTTCTTAGTATTAGTATCAAAAATGCTTTTATAAGCTCCAGGGATCTCGCATGCTCACATGACTGAGCGTATGAGATTGGTGGATCTCAAATATTTGTCAAATTTCGCCCTTAAACGCATTTTGAGCTGGTTATTACAAAGAAAGTGAAACAATGGTGTCGAAACTTTGGCGATTATCTGAATGACAACGAAAAGAATCAGTAAGTGAACATAGCTACTATGAGGAAGAAATTTTCGAATGACTTTGAAACGTCTGTTTTTTTCAGGCAATAATTTGACTCCAAGAACGGTAAACTTCCGGCACAGTATATTATTATTTAAATAACTATCCAATTCAATAGCATAAATGATACAGAAAATCTTTATCAGTTGGCACAAAACAGCGCTGAGCTTCTTAGCGTTATACACATTTCTTACAAGGGAGAGATATTTGATGAACGTGGTATTTTGAGGTGAAATTAACACTGGCAAATGCGTCTTGAAACGCTGTTTTTGAATCTATAATCATTATCTGCTGTGCGGCTTCTTGAACGAAGTCAAGGACTTTTTCCAAATCAAACGAGATTTAGGGAGTGCGAATTGTCAGTATCCAAGCTTCTTAAACTGTGATATATCGAAAACACTTTCCCTGAGCTTGAAGTAAAGCTTCATATTGTTCAGACACTTTCGCGGCCATAAATGTAAAACTAGCGCAAGTGAACATTTTAACAATATTAGTAAATTGTTTCACCGAAACAGTGCAGATTTTGGTGGCAAGGAAATGTTCATAACTTCTTTCGGAAGAAGCACAGCAGATGTTGAGGGCAGAATTGAAATCAGCGCTTTAAGATGCGTTTGATGATGCAAGTTTCATTTCAAAGCCAAGGTCACCCAGTATCCTCCCCTTGTTAGATTTGTCAACCCTTACTTTTAAAAGATTGCGGTGCACGTTTTGCTCTGAATATAAATTCTATCACCTGCAACTTCTTATTCTCAACGTCTTTTTATACAGAAATCTCTTCGTTATATCTGAACTCTTCTTGTATCTCGAACTCCGCAAAAACACTCACCTTATTGTCCTTTATCGCATAAGAGGTGCAAAAATACGTTACTGGGCTCTCTCTTGCTGGTTGTGTATGGCGCACACCGAGCACGATATGGTAACGACCTTTAGAATCGTAGGTGAGCAAAGGTCCTTTGAGCTGTAAAATGGTTTTCTATAATTTTTTATAGCAATATCTTGACATTTTTTTACATTTCAAAAGCACCTTCTTTCTTGCCAATTCGACTGAAATATTTGCGCGGAAAGGTCCAAGAAAAAAGTGTATTTTGGAATTAGGCTCGTCAAGTCAATCTTTGGAAATAGTTTGACTTTACTGGAGGACTCGCTAAGTGGAGTGCTTGCAAGCATTTTTGCAATAACACTTAGAAACGTTCAAAAAAAATTCACAATTTATGGTGTTCGGAAATGCAGAGCGCCGTCCTTTTTGTGCTTTGGCCAAGCGATATGCTTAGCTTATCAGTATACTAAAGACCATCATATTACAGACGCTTGGAGACACGAGCCAAATTAGGTTTTTAAAAATGAAGCGGAAAAAGCAATGCATCTTCGCCAACTTTTCAGTCTTATATATAAGTAATCAAGATAATTTATAAGTGAGGTAAAATAACATAGTTGCAAGCAGGGTCAAGCGTGGGGTGCGGCACGCCACACCTGGGGGGTCCTATTGAAGAGTCAAAAGGGGAGGAGATCGTAGTTGGGTAATCTGATAATAGTGATAACATGATATTCGTATCCTATACATAATTAGCATGTCAAATAACCCTCTGTAGACAAAGTGTGAGCGAATTCTGAAGATTCAAGATACTCGGCTACCTAAGTGAAATGGTCAAATTTCAACATGGTTAACTTTGTTTCAAAGGTGAATTAGCTATCCGTTTTTGCACTCAAGACAAAGCACTACTCCATTTTGTCCACCTCAGGAATCCCGCTTCAGAAGACCTCCAAACTGTGGAATTAGAAGCCAACCAAAATCTTATTTTTCCCATTTTTCGCTTTTGATCGCTGTGCTTTCACCAAATATTACTCAGAGTTAAGAAGATAAATCAGGCTCCAAACAGTCCTATGGAATCTACAAAGTTTAGGCTATCGATTCATATAAATATTGTCCGATTCCATAGGACTGTTTGGAGCCTGATTCGTCTTCTTAGCTCTGAGTAATATTTGGTGAAAGCACAGCGATCAAAAGCGAAAAATGGAAAAAATGAGATTTTGGTTGGCTTCTAATTCCACAGTTTGGAGGTCTTCTGAAGCGGGATTCCTGAGGTGGACAAAAAAGGAGTAGTGCTTTGTCTTGGGTGCAAAAACGGATAGCTAATTCACCTTTGAAACAAAGTTAACCATGTTGAAATTTGACCATTTCACTTAGGTAGCCTAGTATCTTGAATCTTCAGAATTCGCTCACACTTTGTCTGCAGGGGTTATTTGACATGCTAATTATGGATATGTTGCCCATTATGTTTGACAGGGCCTTCAAGTAATGTTATCTTAAGTGTATAGTTCAGGGGGGGGGGGTCTTATTAAGACAGCAATCAGGGGGGGGGGCCGTAACCAGCGATCGTGTGCCACACCCCTTGCTTGAACCTGGTTGCAAATTTGATCAAATTTTGTAATTTCCTTAGTTTTCGAAACATTTACGGACTCCAATCAACAGGAGGAAGTTTTGCGTGTGTACAGCAGTTCTTGTAGTTTTTCAAAGTAAAAGCAGCTTAATACAAGATACTCTACAATGATCTGATGCTATATGTGTGCTACATGCGAATGGAAGACAACAACAGAGTCAAACATTTTTTGCTTATAGTTGATTTAGTTTATATCAGAGACCATTACTGGATTGCATGTGGGATTATAATATAAATGAACTAAGGCTGAGTTCCCCATTTTGAGAAAGTGTACTGGAGTTTGTCTACAAGGTCGATCTCAAAAGTACAGACAAAAACCCTACTTTTTTCTGACTATTCAGTGTAAATGTCCCCCGACATTCCTTTGCCATATTGCAATTGGTGTCAGTCCTGTAAAAAAAGCCTGTCACATCTACGAATCAAAGACCAAAATGTGGTAAAATCGTCAAGATGAGTTTGAAGGTAAAGCAAATGCACTGTACGTTGAAGCACGTACATACTCCAAATACTTTGGTCACCATCGAACAATAGAACCTATGATCGCGTATGATCAGCTGCACAAATTCGCCCATATCACAGTAGGCTGAGCGTACGCGAACGTATTTGGCGCGGCTGCCACAACGGTAGGCGGCCTAGGATTAGCGTCAGCACTTGCTGACTCATGTTGTAGACAGCCGCTCGCGCCACGCTCGCGGGCATTCAGCTTACAACGATGCGGGCGACTACGTGCATTCGACTATACAAAGAGCTATGGCCGCGCAGAAAAATCATTTCATGCATTGGTTTCTGAGTGTTGAAGAGTTGCTGATCTGCACAGATAAAGTATTGCTACAAAGTTTGTTTATGGGTGCATTAGAGTGGTAGAGTGATTTTTCTTTCTAGATGTGTGGGACTCTACATTTGAGATGCTCAGCCTTTCTTCTCAATCAAGGGATTGGCCATAGGTTGCCGGCAACTGTTCCACGCTTGCTAATGCTGCTGGAGTTGTCGCTTAGAAAGCGCATATCAGAGACTACTACGAGGTCCTGTAACGACCGTCAAACTCGGTAACCGTTGCCTGCAGCCTATGGCCTTCCCTAAAGGGTACAGTTGTGGTCAAACTTGAACAACAATGTTCCTAAGCAAAAAAGGGTAAGAAAAGCACGACCATATGGTGCCAGGACCGAACTCAGCCGAAAAAATTTGCTGTTGCACATGTGCAGAGAAACCTGCAAGCGAGTTCAACAAGATTATGGTAGACTCAAGCAAAAGAATAGGTGCACATGCTCTGGGACGATACTGGGTTGCCCCAAGATGGTTTTTTTACACCTAATTCTTCTTGATCACTGCATGGTACTATGACAATAATTCGAACATTTTCCCCAAGACGAATAGCTTCATGCGGGCTTTTTTGGAAACTCCCCTATCAAGAATCTTCAAGAATCTGTTTACGCAATGTCAATTCAAACTCTATTAGATGTATTTGGAATTTAAAGAGACTAAGCCTGCACCGTTTCAGTCGACAAATCATTTTTTAGCTTATACAAGCTCCATTTCACATGAGAGAAAGCGTATAACCTTATCGCTCAAAGCTAAACTGTGAAACTTGAGCAACCCACCATGCAGCGTCGATAATTCTATTATTATCGTCCGTGTGGTATATCGTAACTGAGTCAATGATCAGTCTTTGATATCCTTGTGTATGTATATCTTTGCACGCTTTTTCTGGCTTCAGCGAATACTAAAAGTATTTGTTGTACGACATGTATTTTACATACGTCGAGGGCAGTGTCGCATGTAGATCTTGCATAAGAATTCTAAAATATGTTACAGCTGAATTACACTGAGGCCTTTATAGACCAAGGCAATGTATCCTTGTGTATATTTCCTCGGTACTAAATTAAAACCGAAACGAAGAGATCTCTTATAGGCGAATGAACTGACAAAAAGTTGACACTCATTTGCGGATTGGCTTTTATTCTCCTTGTATCTTAGCTTGATAAAAAGTGAAAGTAAATTGAGGATCTAAAAAGGCGTGTAAATGAAAATCAAAATAAAAAATATAAAAAATATAAATATATAAAAATATAAAAATATAAAAATAAATAAAATAAAATATAAATATATAAAAATATAAAAATATAAAAATATAAATAAAAAAAATCAGTGTCGTCCGTCCGCAACATCTCTGCGGCTATCGTCCGCTGCTCCTGCGGACCACTAACATCCTCATCACGGTGGATCAACGGTTGGTTCCTTCTGCCAGCGTGCCTCTCTGTACGTTGTGCATAAGACGAGGTCTAGACTCGATAAGTACGGAGATGACGTTTGGCGGCGTAGTTTTACAGGTCAGGACTGCAATCATCTTTCAGACCTCCGAAGAAGACGACCTTGTCGAAACGTTAGGTCAATAAAGATACCAACGTACTACTCTGGGCTTGGCAGAACATCTATTACAATTTAAGGCGTGTAAATGATTTTAGCAGCTCACTAGATATAAATCTTAATTTGTCGGTTAGAATATGTTCTGATGGGTTTTTAGATTAGAGCCATAAGGCCTCGGACAGAGTTCATCCGATTCAATCGCCGCGCTTTCCATGCATTTTCATTTTACATTCAAAAATTTCGGGCTGAAAAAGTATTACAACCGAAATGCAAGCTGGTCGGCATGCCATGAACTCGTAACAGTTGTCTTGTCGCAATTGAACTGCGACGATCAAATCGCGTTAACTCTGCCTGAGGCCGAAAAGAATTTTAGGGGGTGTGGGCCGATTTGCACAACAGTTGAAGGCAGTGTCCAGGCAAATCTGGGCATATGGGTTTTTTGCCTGAAAACTGATGGGGAGGGGGGGGGGGGGGGGAGGGTCCAGCTAAAGCACTGCCCAAACCGCATCGCAAATGATTCAACGACTAAGAAATCCATCTTCAAACACTCCGCGGGTGCGCCGTGATCGTAATACTCGGGATGGGTTCAGCGCGAATTAAAGTGAGGGAAGGGAAGTCGTTTTCGGGTTGCTGCCACGGCGCAGGCGCGGGGTTTTTGGAAACGGATTTCCCAGCCGTGAGTGAACAATTTCTGCCCCTTGAGCGACTTAGTTAGGGCCTCCTCATCAATTTCCGGGCGAACAACCCATGCGACCAGATTTGCCTGGACACTGCCTTCAAAAGCAGTGTCCGGGCAAAAACTCGATTTTTATTCACTTACCCGAGACTATCGCTGATAATGCTGAATTCAAAAATCTATATTAGAAGGTGCGAAGGTGGCCATAACATGCGTTTTCCAAAGCCTTACTTAGAAATAGGAGTGTTCTCGTTAAGGCTAGGACGCAGAGTCGCTGCGGGATCCTACAACTTTAACTGCGGCAGCATGCGCACTCTGCCGCAGAGGGGAATGCAAACAGGTGAAGAGCCCTGTCTCAGGGTGTCCCAATTTCCGGTCATATATCTTGGCTGCCGTTAGACATTATGGCCTCGCGCTTGCGCGATGGTATGTTCGAGGGCTCACTTGCGCATGGGTGAAATCCCACAACTCGCTTGTCCGGACAGTGCCTAAAAGTTGCCAGAGCATTTCCATATAGGACCACAACTGCAGGAACTTCTTCCCACTTGCGCTTCGTCTTACTCATGGTGACTGATACTGCCTTGTTTGAAAATCCATACTAAAGGACGATCTTATGACCAGGAATGGTATCCACGAAAGTCCCCGTGAAATGGGCTTTTCGTGCGAATAAAATGGACTTAGTCCATGCGGTACGATAAGATATCGCATTTGCGAATCCATTCATTCTATACAAAAATGCTTAGGCAAACCTTTCTCCAACTTGTCTCAACCTGTTTGCTCACTTTTCCAAACTCATTTCCATCAAGTGGTCGATATTTGACTAGGCTGACCTAACATCACGAGAACAGTTACGTTGATATTCTTTTCTTTCCCACTTCGTTACACCCCTCAAAGTGCCATTTATTATCGATGACTAGGCATATAAATTTCTCCCAAAACTAAAATTCATGTAAAATCCAGGCCTTCGCTTTTCAAGACTTCTATGAATCTGCATTAAATTAAATTCGTAAGTAGAGCTTTGTGCAGAAAGCAAACTTTGGCTGGACTTGCACTGCAATCTGTGAATTAGAATGCTTATTAGGAAACCTACTACACTACAACCCAAAAAGTTTTTTTTTTAATTTGGAAAAACTATGAATTTGCAAAAGACTTCGCAAATGTACTACTTTAGCTCTTCTTTGTCTTTCAGCGTTAATGTTTATATCTCTAAGAAGTTAAATGTACGGACTATTGCTAAAGAAATTATTCACAATTTTTCTTGCTAGCTAGCGGCACTTCATTAATTCTTGCTACCAAACTTAAAATCGCGTTTGAAATTTTGTCTTTGAGGTTCGGTTTTACGAGAATAGTCAAAAGATAGCTTCTGAGTAATTGTATTAAAACGCAAATCTTTTTTACTTTCAAACACAAATCATAAATTTAGTTTTGGTTGATGATTTGGAGAGTTAACAAACGTTATACGATTTACATAGGAATATTCGCATCGACCTAATATTTGGAAGCATTTGAGTTAGTTAACGAATATTTAGGTGAATTTTACCTCCTTCCATGAGTTTTACAGCATTTATATGACTTTAGAAAGAAACTTATTTCAGACTTTATAAAAGACATGAAACTTTTTCCACTCTCCTGTTACCTCAAAATAGGCTAAGGAGCACATTCTCAAAAAATCGCAACCAAAAATATGCAAAAAGGTCAAGAATGGACTTGCTGCTGGGAGTAAAATGGGTCCATTTAAAATGGAGGTAAATCTCATTTTGCCCCATTCTAAATGGACTTTTGACGTCATCTTTCGCAAGCGAGAGCTCAGGTAGCTCATTTTCATTTCACCGCATTGCCTCGTGGTTGCGATGGGAGAAAATTTTTGGATAACGCGAGCGAAAGCACATTCCGACCACTCTTCATCGCCAACGAGTAAAATGGGGCTTGAAAGTCCATTTTCCTCCATAAAGGACTTTCGTGGATATCATTCCAGAGTTGAGCAAAAGGTCAAGCACAAGTCGTTCGGAAACGACCCCCCCCCTTCCAGGAAAGCCCCAAACGACCCCCTCTTAATCCTCTCCACCTCCGGAACCCCAGAGTGTGACACTCTGGAGAAGACGGTCTGTCTTGCAGAGTTTTTGAATTTTACTAGACTGTATGATCGCTTTTCTGATTGCACATTACAAGTACACGCAATTTGACGGTAGATTTTGATGTGAATCGCCCTACTGAACGAGCCAGAATTTCCCCAGGTGTAGTATTTTGCTCCGAATTTTCACTGAGGCAGAAGAGGCTACGAGCTCAATATTCATACCAGGAATGGACTGGTTTCTGAATTTTGAAGACAAGTTAAGTAGGTCAGGCGCAAGGCTACAAAAGCTCAGGCGGCCTGACCTTTTGAGGGGATGCGCCTGACCCCATTAACTTTATCTCCGAAGACGCTTTTTCATCCAAGTTTTATGTATTTAGCTAGCACAAACCTCGAACATTCTACAGTAGGTGTTTGAGCTTAACTCGACTTGTTTCGGCTTTGTGGTAATCCGCGGAGTTGACTCACTCAAGGTGAAAAACCCGATGTTTGGAATATTGGCAGTACTTCCTGATCCACTATTTAAAAGCGATATGAATTCTAATTTCTAGTATAGACTGATAGGGAACATTACATAAAAAAGCTGACTTCTTTCACTTTTGAAACCAAGTTAATCATGTATGAATTTTAGGCTTTTTAGAAGATAGAAAACGCTAGAAAATGTATAGGTAATAATGTAGTGCTAGTAGAGGTGATTTGATACGTTAATAACGGAAACTATGCTCAATTTACACAGCAAGTTTTTTTAGTGACCTTATTAGTGTAAGGTAAGGGTGGAGAATTAAAATTTGGCTGAAACTTCGATGTAGTCGATGTAGTCAATCAAAATGCTGGTCACGACAGTCATTTCTTCAATGCTAAGTTGTGATATGCATCGGTCTAAAGCTTTTCTTCTTCAGCTTACTCGGTCGTACTATTTCGTTTTGAGCGAATTCGATTCTTGATTACGACCCCCCCCCCTCAGTCTTACCGCCAATACGACCCCTAGGTCGGGTGCGCCTGACCTCAACCTCAACCCTGCTTATGACACAAGTTCTTGGCGATTGCAGGAGACAAATCGCAGTTAACTTATGTGTAAGCCCCAGGGTCAAGCGTGGGGTGTGGCACGTCACACCTGGGGGCCGTAAAGGGGTCAGGAAGAGGGGAGGGGTCGTTGTCGAGGTGATAGTGATGTTAGCGACATTTGTCATTCAAACAATCATCATGACTTATAATAAAGTGCTATGCGTCTGTCTTTTTGTGCGTGTGTGTGTGTTTGTCTGTCTGTCGCGAAATTCATAGAAGGAGCTGCAGCCAAGCTATCGAGCTACAATTTTGCACAGCATACCGCATCAACATGTAGGTCCGCCATGCACAATGACGAGCCGGTTCAATAAACAAAACTACAACACAACTAGCTAAACAACGCTAATTTGACTTTAGGCAAAATCGTGATTTGCCTGACTAAGTCTGCACTTCACGAATTCTGGCCCAACGTGTCCAAAAGGTTTGTTTTTCTGCGAAAACAGCGCGAAAAAGTGGTGATTGCGTAGATAGTCAATTTGGCAACGTTTCACCTTGAAATTTATTAAAATTTTTGCACAGAAATGTAGCTCAAAGTGACTATTTTCCTTGTGACGACTATCAAGCCAAAACAAGTTCAGTAATCCATTCAAACTCGTACTTTTTCCTTTGCGAAGAAGTTTTTCTTCTCAAATTTACCGATCTTACATGGAAATGCTTCTAGAATGAACAGTTGTTTACGATTCATTTGTGATGATCAGCATCGCATGGTGAGTTTCAAAGCCATCATTATGCGAACATGAGAAAGGCATACGGATATTAGAGAGTGCGAACCCAGGGCCCGGCACGAGTCGGTTTCTAGGGTTTTTGAAAACGAAGTCTCTCCAAAGTTTCGATAATTATACGAAGTTATAATTATTACCAGTGCGTCACCTCTGCTTCGCAGAGGCTCGCACTGGCCTTACATTCTGTATGCCTTACTAAATCCCGCATAATTTTGACAGTGAAACTCACCGCGTTATGCAGGCTATCACGAATGATTTGTAAACAGCTACTCATTCCTAGAGCTTTTTGTGCGAGATCGGTAATTTCACGTGGATGAAACTTTTCTCAGAAGAATAAATGCAAATTTGAATAGGTTTGCGGACTTCTCATGGCTTGGTAGTCGCCTTAACGGTAATAGTAATCGTGGGCTGCATCTCTGTGCAAAAATCTTCTCAAATGATCACGTAAAATCGTGGTAAATTGAACATTTACGCACTGATACTTTTTGGCGCCATTTTCGTAAAGTAACCAACTTTAGTTGCATTTTTTTGGGCTGAAGTTCACGGCTTGTACATTAGCTTGTCAAACATATCCACGACTTTGCAAAAAGATTATATACGGACCCAATTTTGCTGGTCAGAAGTTAAGTAGACCCGTTCCGCGCGCAATTTCTAGGGGATCCACTCACTGGATCCGCCTGTGCTTTTGCACAATGGACTTTCCTGCTGCTAGGATCTGTTATGCAAAATTTGGGCTCAAAAGGTTGGCTGGAACTCTCCCTACGAATTTCGTAACGGACAGACAGACAGACACACACACAAAAAAACGTAAACAACCCTTAGCCCGTTATTATAAGTTATGATATTAGGTTGAACCGAAAATTCGTTCGCACCATTTTCAAAAAGTCATAACTTCTTTCCATCACGACGATTTTGCGCAAATTAAATTCTGTTAGAAAGCGTAAAGCATGTGGTTTCAACAGTCCCCTGGCGACTTTCCAGCATGTTCAGATTGCAGATATAAAAATGAAAGAACGAAAACATCCGAAATTCGGAATTTTTGAGAAACAATTCCAAAAATTTAGAAACTGCGCGATAAAATCCAGAAAAGCCATTATCCTAATTTTTCTTACATTTGATTACTAACTGAGTTAAGTTTGTGCTGATCGAGCTCTTCTTTCAAAAGTTATAATTTTTTGAAAAAAATTCCGAAAAATCACTTTCCTAAGAATTCCTAAGAAATTGATTTTTCGGCATTTTTTTTTCAAAAAATCATAACATTTGAAAGAAGAGCTCGGTCAGCACAAACTTAACTAAGTTAGTAATCAAATATAAGAAAAATTAGGATAATGGCTTTTCTGGATTTTATCGCGCAGTTTCTAGATTTTTGGAATTGTTTCTCAAAAATTCCGAATTTCGGATGTTTTCGTTCTTTCATTTTTATTCGTTTATTCATTTTTACTTTCATTTTTTCTTTCATTTTGTTTTTTCATTTTTCATTCTCTGCAATCTGAACATGCTGGAAAGTCGCCAGGGACTGCTGGAAACTACATGCTTTTCGCTTTCCAATAAAACTTAAATTGCGCAAAATCGTCGTGACGGAAAGAAGTTATGATTTTTTGAAAATGGTGCGAACGAACTTTCGGTTCATCCTAATATATATAATTATTATAATTCCTTTTTGACCTACCTACTTAGGAAAAGATGGAAACAAGAAAGATTTACTAGTCTGAAAGAAAAATGAGACAAAAGTGAAAGTTCAGATTGGAGCTATAATACGCATGCACAAGAGTTTGGCATTGGAGCGCGATATTCAACAAAGCCAGTTATGAAGAAATTGAGGCAAAAAACAAAGGAAAGGCAGTGATATGAAAATGTTTTTAGCTCAAAGTTAGATTTTGACTGGGAAATCCGTCCATAATAGAAGAATCGAAAACTTAAGTGAAGCGACAGAAATATATGCTCCAGACGATCTCAGATCGTCTGGTGACCGTCTGGAGACGGATTAACTTTGCAAAAGGCAGTACTTCACATAAGTTTTCAGATCTTTTTGCAAAATTCTTTTGCAAATAATTTTCTATGCACGCAGTTCAATTTTGGTGTCATACGATTCTGTGTGCACAGTAAACAAGCAATTTGTTTATAGCCTTGCTTTCAGATCGAGCGCACTTTTCGCCATACACGAGAGAGCATGTCAATCGTGTGATAACCTGTTGGAAGAGCTTGTGTTCGATTAAATGGCGCTTATTCTTGGTGCTCGGCCAAAACTTGCAAAAACGACTCTTTTGCTTTTTCCTCCAAAAACGAAGTCCAGCCTGTTTCTAGACGATCTGCGCCGGGTCCTGTGCTAACCTCCGGAGGTGATGCACTAGTGATCATGACTTATAATAAGCCGCTTAATTTGAGGCTGTGTGGAGGTTGTCCGTTACTAAGATACAGTAAGGAATGATTTACATTGCTCTGAAGTATGTGAGAGTAGCACGAGAGGGGAGGTTTATTTTCATTTGGGATTGCTACTGGACTGAAAAATGATGCACGTCCACGTAAGTTTTCATCTTTCCAAAACGGCCAGTGCATGCCTCTGCGAAGCAGAGGTAACGCACTGGTTTATAATAAAGCGCTTAACGTCTGTATCTTTGTCCGTGTGTCTGTGTGTATGTCTGTCTGTTCACGAAATTCATGGGGGAGCTGCAGCCAAGTTAAAGAGCTACAATTTTGCATAACACACGTACCAGCACGTAGGCCCACCATGCACAAGAACGAGCCGGTTCCATGAGCGGGTCCTTCAAATTCTGCGCGTCAAACGGGTCCACGCGGCTTTTGGCGCGCAAAACTAGGTCACAAATTCAACTTTTTGCAAAGTCATGATTTGCCTGACAGGTAATTCTGCGCTCCAAGAATTCCAAAAAGTTCTCAAAAAGTTAGCTTTTCTGTGGAAACAGCGCCAAAAAGTAGTGACCGCGGTAGAAGATCGATTTGGCAAGGTTTTACCTAAAAAATTGAAAAGATTTTTTCACGGAAACGTAGCACAAAATGGCTATTATCTTTATGACGATCACTAAGCCAAAATTAACTCAGTAATCTATTCAAATCCGCAATTGTTTCTCGGCAAAAAAGTTTTCTTTTTTAAAACTACCGATCTTACATGGAGATGCTTTAGAAAATGAATAGTTGTTTACTATCCATTTGTGATGTACAGTTTCGCGCGGTGAGTTTCAAAGTCATCATTATGGGAGCACGAGAAAGGCATGGGATAGCAGAGCCAGTGCGAACCTCCGCGAAGCGGAGGTGACGCAGTGGTTACGAATATGTTACCAGTTATGCTTGGTAGAGCCTTTATGTTATGCCTACGGAAAGCAAACGATAATAGTGGTGGGGGAGGGGGTTGTAGCCGGCGATTGTGTGCCTCTTGCTTGACTCTGCTTATAGCTCAAGTTCTCGGCGACTGCTTTAAGAGACAAATCACAGTCTTCTTATGTGTACGCTGTACCTAGTTTCTGTTTGATAACGGTGATAGCAAGAAAAAGATGAAATACCTTGACTTTTACAGCTCGCGCAGAACTCAAAGCAATGACAATGAGAAAAAGTCCAGCCCAGTGCATTCTTATCTTCTGAAAAGACAAGGTAAGAAGTAATTGTGCGTACATTTTGTAGAGAAACCGTTGTCTGAAGCTCTCAGATCGTTTGGTAAGCAAGCTATGGTACGGCGATAAGTGAGCCCTCGTACGGCCGTGCTATGCTGAAAATAAACTTCAGCATTTGTGGAGAGGCATGAGTTTATTAGTATTAAGTGAACATGTTTGCTACATCATTTTCACAAAAGCTCATGTAAATGGCTGTCGCTCATTTCATTTTGATGGTTCACAGAAAAACTGGTAGAAACCTGCTATCCTTGTGCCAGAGATCCTTGTTTCTTGATGCAACTTGTGTAGATACAAAAACTCGTAGCGAAGTTATCGCTCATAATGTTTGTACAAAGAAAGCCCATTTGTGAAGCAAATCTTTACTCTCGTTTTTGCAGCTTGCACCAACCTTAAATTTGGGCCTAGAGCAAAAAAGCTATGCTAAATCCGTATACAGCCTAGAGCAAAAAAGCTATGCTAAATCCGTATACAGGATTTCTAAGTTTTCTGATTACCAAGTTCCAGAAGGGTATGAATTGTTCAGACCAGTGGAGCAAAAACTCACCTTTTCGCAAAATCCAAAATCTTCTATCACCTTACACATGGTTTAGATTTACAACAAACATGTTTTTCATACCTAGCAATCCACCCTCCAGCTGACATCAATGAAAAAAAATTTGTGTTGGCGCACAACAACTCAAAATCGAGAAGCGGGATGATTACAGCATTTACCTTTACATGTTCTCAGTTCTACTAGGTTCCAGCTCTAGACTGGGATGAAGGAGGGTAAATTGGTATGGGCTTTTGAACTGATAATGTAGTACTTATGTTAATTTAGTTGATTTTTAGTTGATTTAGGGCGCGGGAAAACTGCATCGAAAATACTTAAATGTTAATCTTCCAAAGTAATCACTGATGTCGTGAATGGCTGTTCAAGTCAACGTCATTGCTAATACTTTGATTTTTGAATGACACGGACATCAACTCCCAATCACATCACACCCCTCTCTTCCTATACCTGCCGAGAAGCATAGCTCTTCATGTAGCTGGCTTTTTTACTTCGTCTTTATTTCTGGCTTTAAAATGCCTCCTAATTAGCGCCTGTGTGAGAAAGCAAGCAAAATATAAGTTCTCTATCGAGGTAGAAATGGTTTCGATTTCGCCGTTTTCTAAGCATCAGCAGAGGTTCAACGCTGATTTGTTTGCCTTGCGTACGAGTGAAAGTTTTTTTTTACTGGGACAAGCATGTTTTGCCCTTTCGCCTTTTTTCCCTTGATTCAAAGAAGTCTGAAGATTTAAGACGATAAGTGTGCTCTTTCCTTGTTTATCTCAATATGTGATTTTATATTTCCTGTGTCCAGTTTTGTGACATCTAACGTTGCTAATTTTTTGCTTCTCTTTATCTCTAGCTCACAAGAAGAGGTTTGAAAATCCATCTTTTAAGGAAGACTGTGCTCATTCAGAGTAGCAAGTTTTTGAAGTGTGTGAGATTACACAGTTTTGAAAACAAGAAATACTTACATAGGTAAAGTATAATTATACTCATTGAAAACCCTCAGCTCCATTGTCTTTTTGAATGTCATAAAGCAAAAGATGTTGTCATATCTCAGGAGAAGACTACAATACCCGTTTTCTTTTTTCCGCTGCAAATAAAATACTTACTCAGAGAGTTCACTGGAATTTCCACATTACATGCAAAATTGCAGAGGTTTTACAGGATTTTGTCTACTATCACAAAAGTAGAACCGTTGAGAAGAGAAACTTTCGCAGGATCTTCGCGTTAGACTGGATGAAAACGGAAATGCCCAGGACTTTCAACAAAAAGCTGTGGAAATTTCGAAAGATGCTATTTCGCAGGTTTTTCAACTCTCTTACAATGTTGTCTTGCCAACAACTAGAGTCATTGTCGAACATGTCATAGTGAGTGCAGAGAATATTGGGTGAGTCTTGAATTCAATAAAGTAAATTTCGATTGGCTTAGTTGTTCTCTTTTGCTGATGTGATTTATTTCTTCGGAACATCCATAGGTGACCCTGCTAAACTTTCCTAAACGTTCTGCGGAAGTTCCGGTCAGTTGTCTGGGTAGTTTGGCAGTAATCTGGTCGAAACTTTGAGTTCAAAGCTTCTAACTCAGAAGTCAATCCGAGTGCTCTTTATTGAAATAAGTTTGCTTTGTGAACTCCAAATAGCAGTTCTAAATTTGATTTTCTGTTTGTTTGGGCCTCCTGCGACAGTTCTCAAATGAGCTGCCGTTGCCATTGAGTGGGCGGAGGTGGAGTTTTGAAGCGCATTTTTCAGGACTTAGCTCATGAATTGGCAGGAGGAGGAGGAGGTTTGGGTTGCAGTGTGCTTGGGGTCTACCACCTAACATCACAATCCAAAAAGGGTCCATTTTGCTGGACTATTTGAGAAAGTGTTATGCATGTTATTTCAGCGACCAAGATGTGATTCGGACCTATTTGGTTGCGATGCGCCGACCATCAGTTAGGTTAAGAGGCACTTGTTAAGTTTTTGTCGCGTTGCTCTCAAATGCATTCGCTACACTGACAGCAATCATCACAACATGTCAAACAAAGCCACCAAAGGCATATCTCATCTAAACTTATCCTAAAACGTTTCTTCTTTGGCGAAAGTTGAAAACAACTAAGCAGGCAGGACATGGTTCAGACGCGTGTTTGGAAACTTACCGAAACTTTATTAAGACGCATGTCGCTTAACATTGTTTGCTAACTTCGTCTGATAACTATATCCAAAACACTCAGGTGTTGCAGTTTTTGTGCAAATTGTTCAATTTTGGAGCAGCACAGTTTATGAAAGTTACTTCGTTTTTTGTTTTACAAACCGATTGCTTCTACACCAGCAAGCACTATATAGATGAAGTCGTGGCGAATTCCATCGATATTCGAGGGTATCCAAACAATTTCTTTTTATTTCATTGCTCAACTTTTGCACATTAGTTGCTCCTTATGTCATCCATTTTATAGACTGCCTTCGATAGAAGTGATGTAGTACAGCAAAGGATCTTCTTTTTTCAGGTGATGTATCTTGGCTCAAGTCTGCTAACATTCATGTATCTATTTTCAAAATATCACTGACTCGTTCATTGTGAACATTAGTTTGGTCGGTTGTTCGTGTTCCTGTTGAAGGATAAATTCGTTTCTGTTTTTTCTCGATTCTGTCCTTGAAGCACATGTAAAAGCTTAGAGATGAATTTGGTAAAAGGTTTAAAATGGTCAAAGGAGACTTCATGAACTTTTGGACGATTCAAGCGGACTTTGTTGAGAAGCAACGTCTGCTGGGTCCTGCTTTACATTTTCCAATGACAACCGTTATAGTACATAGTGTGCAACTTTATTGTTATCTTAGGTACCTCTTGGTAAGCATTACATCATATTTGCCAACAGATATATCTGAATTTGAGGTGAGGGGTGGCTGTAAGCAATAAGACAGTCTTATCTGTTTGCCTGTATATAACATAAAATATATAAGGTTCAGAAAGTTTTGTCAATCAAAGTTGGACTACTTTGTCCTTTCTGCAAATCATCGAGGATGGCTGTCCAACGATGTCTTAGCATTGACAATTTAAACTGTAGTTTGGGTATATCATGAATGACCTCGCTGAATGAAAAATATAGGAGTTTTTACCAATTCTAGACTTGCAAGTGTAATAATTTCGGAGCGTTTCAGCTAGTTCAAGTTGTAAGCATTAGCAAGTCTTTTGATAAACTTTGAGACGAGAAAAAGGTATTTATTACAGTGTAAATTAGTGTTATTCGAAGCAAGAACTTGAGCTCTACTGGCGCATGACGTAGACTTATTTTAGACTGATTTGCGCTAAAGAATTCGGATTGTGAAATGGAAGAGTTTGAATTCGCATAATGCTGCGACAGTCAAAGCTTGCTTTTCACAAAGGACAGAATCCTTTGTCGATCGAATACTATGAATTTCAGAAATGACAGGCAACGATGGAATTAGGTCTTGCAACTGACAACAATGTGGCACAATGATACTCTACTTTCTATGTAATTGTGCAAAGTCAGAAGCGTCCAGTTATTCGATTATTTGAATAGTCGATTAGATGAAAAAGGTCATTATTCGATTAATTCGTTCATTTGAAGACCAAAAAAATTATTCGAGTATTCGAATATTCGAGATATTTTGAAAGACGTTCTTCGAGCAGGGGGGGGGGGGGGGTAAGCGAACATGCTTTACGAATACAATTAGTTTTTAGAACTATCAGTTATTTTTATCATTTTGTCGATTTTTTTTCAAAGTTCAAGCTATAGGGCTGGGAGTTGGCACGGGGGGGGGGTAATCGAGTATGCTGATTACGAATATGATAACCATTTTAAAAAATGCCCATTACTTTCATCATTTTATCGATTTTTTTGCAAATTTTGAACTACGGGGCTGGGAGTTGGCACAGGGAAGTAAGCGAACATGCTGATTACGAATACAGTATTAGTTTTTGAAATTGTCAGTTATTTTTATCATTTTATCGATTTTTTGCAAAGTTCGAGCTACGGCGCTGAAAGTTGGCAAAGGGGGGTAATCGAGTATGCTGATTACGAATACAATATTAGTTTTTAGTATTATCAACTACTTTTATCGATTTTTTGCAAAGTTCGAGCTACGGCGCTGAGAGTTTGCAAGGGGGGTAAGCGAACATGCTGATTACGAATATGATAACCATTTTTCTGGATCTCTTTCCGCAAAGTCTTTTGATTTCTTTCAGGAATAATTTGGTAGAGGTGGCTTCAATTCAGATTTACAGTTCAAAGCCAATCACTGCTCTTCATTCCGGTTGGATTACGATAGAAACCTTGAAGAGAGTTTTGGGTTATTGGGAGCTATACATTCAAAACTTACACTAAACTAGTTAGAGTCACTAAATCTGAAGATAAAATCTGCACATTATCATAAAAGTTAGTCTTGAAGTTATGCCAAATTTGACACGATCATTGTTTTTTCTAAGCTCTTTGAACTTGTGATTACACCTTTTGAAAAGCTTTAGAGATTTGTAAAATGTTAAGTAGTGAAGTCAGCATGTGTGAAAACCCTGGTATACTTAGGTTCTCAGAATTTAGTTTGAAAGGCAACAAATTCACGATGACGCAAACAACTGAAAGTTTCTACCATAATCTTACAAAACGAAGAGCGACTGGTAATTCGCTTTGTAATATGAATCTCAACCGAAGCGAGCTGTACAAACTGAGACCTGAAGGTGCAAAACACTTTTTGGGAAGAGAGATATGAACCTTAAAAAGTATATACGTACTTTTGGAACACCTTGTATAGAACAATGATTCGTCGAGTCGATACTAACTTAATTTTTCTGTTTTTTACTGCTGATACAAATTCAAAGCACTAAGCGCAGTGCGCTAAGGTAGAATTTATTAAGCAAGATGAAATTTCATAATCTGAACCAAACCGGCAACCGTATACGAATTTATAGACGATTTGGACACTGCAGTCTTTTCGTAACTCAGCGTGGAGTGTAATGGGAGTGGAATCCAAATGGAATTCTTGATTGTGGAATAAGGAATCGGCCTATCCCTTCCAGTGTTTCGGCATCGATTATGGCGACATAGGGGGTATCCTTTTCGATTGTGGTCATCACAGGAACAAGCAGTACACCTTAAAAGAAGCATTAATTATTGGAAATCGAAGTACTCTAACAAACCATCATCTTCTTTCTCAAAGTCTGGCTTGCTGACTAGAATTGGTTCAGCACATATTTGGGAATCATTGTCCATAGACCACACTTTGCTTGTTCCATCCTTCAGATCGACTTTGATTATCTAAATCACTGGACTCACTCATAGAAAGAATCCAGTCCAAAATTAAAGACTGTTGAGATTTCAAATCACTTTGTCACTGTAAAAGCGACATTTTATACCCAAACATTTTACTAGGCTGTTGCATAAGTTCTGTCCGATTTTTTTGCCTCATGTTTGAAGCAGCTGTTCTAAGAGAATTTCATCTCTAATTCGATACGGTTGGTATCATTGAAAAGTGCTTTCCTTGCGCTTTCTAAAGCATACCAGAATTCAATAAAATTCTTAGTGTACGGAGATCACAGGCCTAAAATCTCTAAGTGGCCGAGGTACGTTCTATCCCTAGAAATATGTCCTTGCGAGGATATCTCCACAATGCGCCCTTCAAGTCAGGTTCTTTCATTGGCTTCGGAATAAGGGTATGGAATGCTAGTATATGCAGAAGTTCGGTCCCATGAAGAATACGTCTTGCTAGTGAAATTTATCCTCGAACATAAATCTTTGGTATAGATGTTTTACAAGCAATAACTTTCTGCGAATAGAAGTAATCGACAAGCTCAAAGTTGGAGGTGCTAGGGCAAAGCAAGTGCTAACAGGGCCCATCCACCAATTCCTTTTCGGCGCTCACGTCAGTTGTAAAACGTTCGTAGTTCATAAATAGGCATGCACACATGTGCTGAAGCGAGGTCAAAAAGTGGCTAATTTTTTGTTCGGTCAAAAAAATCTCTCGGCAGCGCAAACCCTATGGGCTCTTTTATGTTGCATAATAATCTACGAAAATTTCTATATCCATCCATTATTAGAAAAGATGCCTATCAATTTTCATAAGGGAGCGTTACCATGTCAAAAAAGACAGATTCGAAGAAAAACGCTGCGAAGTTTTTGCATTCTTGGTTCTTCCTTAACAAAGATTTGCGCAGATCTCAATATGCATTTTTTAGCCAAGGGACTGCTCAACACATAGAAACTAAGACCTTGGAAAAAAGTTGACTCTGAAAGAAGTTATGACATTTTAAACTCAAAAATTCAAATCGGACAGAACTTATGCAACAGCCTAGTATATACTCTGAAGAACTTTTGCGGCATTGATACAACTAAAAAACGACTTTCACCTCAAAAGGTTCTAGTAGGTATAAAGGAAATCGTATCCAAAAAATGCGACCGAAACTAAGCGGAGTGTGAAATAGATTATGCAGATGTTGTTAGATTTACAGAAAATCAACGCAAAGTTTTTTTTTTCTATCGGCGGTATCTCTGCTTTCGAGGCTGCTCTATAGTTGCTTATGCCAGCGCCATGCTAACAGCCCCACGTAGACGCTCTCCGTGATCGTTCGACGGTGCTGACACGGCTCTGGCACGGCACATGGGTAACTATGACACAGCCGCGTTGTCCAAAATGGAAAGGAGAACTGTTAGAGCCCACGCACAGGTCCACTTCTCTACTACTCTCATTCCTTTTCCTTCCTTCTCTCTTTCACCTTTTTCATAATAAAATAGAACATACTCCATCTGTCGAATTGCCACTGAATACGTTGGCGCCATAAACGTAACGATAGTCCTTCATGTTGAGAACGTAGTTATAGCGCGGGAAGTCGAACGCTGAAAAGATACATCAGTAGAATAAAACCCACGTTGACGCTATTGAAAGAACATATATCATCAACAGTCTTCTCCTTCAAACTGTCAGAAACTCATTATTAAACACTGTAAGCTGCCCTAAATGCTATACTTTACGAGTTTTAGAGTAGAAGATATCATGTTGGTGAAAGGGGATGTCGCCGGCCGTCTACTATGAAAGGTGCAAATCTTTGAATTATACCCTGTACCAGTAGTCCGCCCGGAACATCTTATTTCCGGCAATTGTTCCCTGCCCAAATTTCTACTCTTCACATGCACAAAACTTACAATATTCGCTCATTTTCACATCCGTGCAATGAATGCTCCCGTCCATTCGCAGTACTGCTTTACATCCATTGGCGAAAGAGCAAGACGATAGCAGATCTTCATCAGGTTTGCGGTTATCGCTTACAGTCAAGGGAATGATCATTCTATGCAGATATGGAGCAAGATTTGGGTTCTGCAACAAAACCATTCCATAAAAATCTTGATAAGCAAAGTGGCGTTACGTTACCCTAGTTTTGTATGTTCCATCACGCATGTGTTCAAGTAGAAAATCGTCAAAATTGCCAGGGTTGAGAATTTTACAGTAATCTACCACTAGATATCCATCTTTCTCATAAGCATTCGCATGGTGGAAGGTAAAGAATGCATCCGAGGTGATCTGCAATATAATAGAAAAAAATCAAACATAGAAGAGCGGCGGAGGGGGGGGGGGGGGGGGGGGGGAGTCACCTTTTGCTCAATCTTTGTGCGTTTGATCCTATCGAAAATAATAACATTCACACTTTTGGCTTTTCCGTCCCAGTACATGCATTCGTTGATGCATTTCTGCGGTTCTCCTCTGCAAAAGAAACATTAAATACGGTAAAGGTATTTTTGGTTTTGAAAATAAAAACCTACTCCTCCTTCTGTGCCTTCTTCATTATATCAATTCTCTCAGGAGATTCGAAAAGTATGAAGTAATTTTCCGTTACTCCAAATGAGTGGTAGTAAGCTGGAGCCAGAGCATCCGTAGCTGGGACCATACCTAGCAGCTCTGTATATTCCAAGCTGTACGGACTTTTCGCTCCTAATTTTTATTCTGTCAATTAGGTTCGGAAATGTCATTCAATTTTCCCTACCTTCGATCTTCAACGGATTTTTTGTCTTCGCAAATATGTAGTTCGACTTGGATCCAAATTGGCTTCCGATGTTAAGAATGTTTCCTTCAGGATCAGTGTGGCTATGAGCCGTGAAGGTATGGAGGACGATTTTCAAATGGTCACGAATGTCAACCTAAACATTGGAAACTCCCACAAAGCGAAATTTACATTCCTTTCCATAAAAAAAAGCTTTCCAAGAAATACTCATCTTTAGCCTTTTCGATAAAACTATATCTTAGTTGAAAATCGACTGAGACGAGATTCTTTCCACTTACTATCAATGGTTGCTCTGTCACCCGTTAAGAACTGTCTAGAGAACGAAAAAAAAAGAAAATCAATATCACTGGTAAGGACACTGTGAAGGAAGTTATTCTACACTTCAGCAGACTACGTATTCGGCAATATTTGTCCTCATATCTACATCAAATAAACCGTAGCCCTGCCATAACATGATGATCTGCAGCAAAATGTTCCCTGTTAAGTCGTAATTTTGCTATATTGGTTTTTTTTTTTCAGGCCAAAAATTCACGTCCAGTAGTCCTTAAAGTTTTCAATTTACTGAGCAGATGACTAGGAAAAATCATGCTTAAAAGTTTACAACATTTTTAGCGGCTGACACTTGAGTTGTGTTTGTGCTTGGCAATTGCAGAGTTTGGCAAAGCACGAGCAAGTCAAACATTCCAGGAAGAGGTTCTCAACAAAGTCAAACAGTTTGAATTTATTCCGGAGAGGATTAGGATTTCGTGTCTTCTTACTTTGTCTTTATAATCAAGCGAATCAATGTCAATCCTGGCTAAATAAGGAGTTTCTGTTAAGGCGTAGACAGCATCACCAACTGTTGTGAAAGCAACAACACAGTTGTCTCGTATCTCTTCTTCAGTTGAAAATGTGCTAGCCAATCTGAAAAACTTCAGCATGCCTACTTTTTGATTCAACTGGTTTGACGGCTGGAAGGCGGGGCTTCGTGACCGAATCAAGACTATGTAATGATCAGGGAGCACATGGGAGGGAGAGACGCAGACTGGGTAGCGGGCGCGAGAGGCCTTAATTAGGTCACAAAGCCCCGCCTTCCAGCCGCGAAGCCAGTTCAATAAAAGGTTACGTAGTTTGAAGGTCTACCAAAACTTACTCTCCATAGACCTTCTTGCAAGGATCAATGAAAGATCTTGTGCCAAAAGCCGTACCTACCAATCGCTGTGCAGCCATGCACGCCTTTATGACTCACTTTCTAGATAGCGAGCCGAATAGAACATCTGAATTTTCAGATTTTAGACGAAATATGAAAAAAGTCTGAAATATGAAGAAAGTGGTAGATATGCTGACTTTGCCATTAGAGAAGTGATATCTCTGAATGTAAGCCAATCCATCGAACCAATGCTTGTATTCAGTTCCGCCAAGCTTGAACATTCCGGGTCCATTTCGAAGCATTGTACCGCTGAGCCATGATGGAACACTTCCTACATTAGAATAAGACCAGCTGACTCGTTAGCATAGGAAATGTATGCTTCAAAGAGAAATTCTACTAGCCAAGTACTTGTTTTGGAAGAGAAAATCATATGGAAAATCTTTCAAGTTGTGACTTCAGTGAGGACTCGTAAATCTTTACGAGAGCACATTCGATTCTTAATCGATGGTCCTATTTGGTGCGTTAGTAAGCCAAGGGGTGACACAACAAACTCGTATAATTTTGACTTTACTGTCTTCACTATTTGTGGCGCTAGAGCGTATACTTTGATATGTTCTTTCTGTTGTCATGAATAAATCTAGGTGTAAACAAACATTTCTAAATTGCTGGGCGAGGTGCGGTGTGCGAATGCGATTCAAAGTCAAAGGTCAAGTGGTTTAATTCCTCATAAGAATTACTTTTTGGAACAAACCAACTTCAGGATTCTCTGAAGAAGCTCACAAGGAAGGCCCTTTTGGTCGATAGACTTTTTATGTGACTCCTTTACCACTTATGAAAGATGGTTTCAAATCTGTCTTAATTATATCTGCCAAGCGCTTCTGGATGCAGAGAAATGAGCGATTTGGGGTTGAATTGAATGCGCAACTTGATCAAAACTCCTAAATTGCTCAAATGATCCAGTGTGACTATCAGAGCACTTCATTCGATGGTCTCATCTGTTTATACAATCATACTTACAAAGGAATGGTCAGAAGTCGAAGTGGCCAAACCAAACAAGCTGCATACCATTTGATGCAGCATAAAATGCTGATTTCAAATCTGTCTTCTATATCTGCAGAGCGCCTTTGTAGGCGAAGTTATGAGCAGTTTTAGTGCGAAAAAACCGTATACAAAAATTGCAAAATTAGGCACATTATTGCTCTTTCAGCTCAACTCTAGGTACAGGTCATATGATGTGACCTAGTTGCATGTTTTGTTCCAACACTGAGTCAAGAATGGCTTTGTACGTCCAAGTTTGCACTTAACACGCACAATTTCTTAGCAAAATAATGGCCTTCAACGGCTTATAATTTCGTCCACAAAAGCGCTCTGCAGATAAGGAAGGCAGATTTAGAGTCAGCGTTTTATGCTACATCTAATGGTATGCAGCTTGTATAAATTGGCCACTTCGACTTCTGACCATTCCCTTGTTAGCACTGCTCTACCTGAGCGCTGAAAAGATCGTAATGCTTGGTTTTATCTAGATTCTGCGTTTATTTTTTGCTCTTAAAAACACTCATAAGTCGGCGTACAGAGGCGCTTAGCAGTTAAGGAAGAAAGATTTGGAATTAACGTTCGATGCTCTTTAAAGCAGTATAGGATTCATTCAAAAAGGCCACTCTTCGACTAAAAGGACCTCCCTTGTAAGCTTCCTTAGAATAGTGTGGAGTTGGTATGTTCCAAAATCTGAAACAAATCTGGCCCAGCTGGCCTTTGACTTTGAATCGCACACTCACACTGCATTTCGCCAGTATTTTGGAAATGTTCATTACACCTGAATTTTTTTCATGGTAATTGAAATTATATCAAAGTATATGCTTTAGCGCCATAGGACCAACTACCCGTGGCCAATTCTCTTTGGAAGATATTGACAAGCTAATTGATCTTGAATTCTTGAATTTGATCATTCAAATTTCAAATTCTTGATCTCTCAAGAATTCAAAATGTGGGTCATCAAATGGAGCAATAGTCTCAACAACAAAATATTCACCAAATATTTGGCTTTCATATAATGTTCATCACTTTCATATGCTGCTAATTGAGCTTACCAATCAGTTCGCATTCTCTTGGCTCGTTGACATTCTCGAAATTCTCAAATAGCTGCTCATAACCCATTCTGGATGTATTGCTATCACAACAAATCTGAAAGAAAACCATTCGATAGTGCTCTTGAGCATTGCTTAGTGGCTTTGTTCTAGATATATAATTTAAGTAAAGGATGATAGAAAAGAAAACTTCGGTTTGACGCATCATTTTCTATAATTTCACAATCCATAAAGTCTTTGAGATCTCAGTAAAAATAAAATCGAATAAAATTTCCCAATATTTTTTCTTATGAGCATCACATTATCGAATTTCATTGAAAGAAAACATATGGCTTGATTAATTTGTAGCACAATGGAGATAAAGTCCTAATGAGAAAACCATAAAAATAATGAGATGGTGCATCTACAATCAAGAGAGAAAAATGTTATATAGAAATTATCGGATAACCTAAGACGACACTTGCTATTGAATGATAGGATAACACAAGATATCATTCCAAAATTTTTGGAACCGTTATTGAGTGAAAAACGCTAATTATGGTTTCTAAGCATGGATTTGATTCTTGATCTTGCAAGACAAAGAAATAGAATGACTGAGCAACTCACACTTTTTCCGGTGTGATTTACTGTAAAATGTGAATAAGTAGTTTCGGTATAAAGTAGAAAAAGGTTACCTGTCACAGTCTGTGCTAAAGCGTAGTCTGTTTCAAGGTAAGACCGGTGTAGTGATAAGAATTTGCCACTGGAAAAGGCGCAATAACCCTTGATAGTTGGGAGAAGAACGTGATAGCGGCAAGTTCTTTGTTGAACAGCGGTACTTCTATTTACCAGCAGTGGTTTTCAATAATTATGAGAATTGTGAGTTGTATAAAGCAAAATGAGAAAGCTGAATTAACTACATTTTGACTTTTTATAAGGTCCCTTATTTTTGATGACATTGCGTTAGTTACTTCTACGGTATAACTCAATCCATGTTATTCAGTTAAAAGAAAAAGCGCTCTAGTAGTGCTGATTTCAATTTGTTGCTGAAAATCATACCATGCTGTTTTTTCACCGTCAAATTACTTCAACCTTGGCTTTTAGTAACATGGGTAAGAAGCTGACAATGAGAGATACCGCTAAAAATTGATGCAAAGATTTGGTGATATCAGTTTCATAAAAATTAGTTTTATGATTGTCAAAATAGCACAAATAAAGTGATTTTACGAAATGGAAGAGAAGAAGCGAGTTACGGGAGGTAAGCTGTCGGTATGCCGAAACAAATCGTATTTGTTCTACTGATCTGGTATGTTTGATCTAGACTTACGGAAGAACGCTTTCATTTTGATTTTGGATGATCGAGATGAGCATTTACTATGCTATCAATAGACATATTAGGTTGGTCCGAAGGTTTTGTCAGTTTTTTAACATGGTCCGCAAATCCCGTACACTAAAGCTAAACAAACACTTCAAGTTCTGTCTGATGCAGAATTCCTCCCCCTTCCTAGTTATGTCCCACTGTAACTCGTTGAAGGGATACCGAGAAAATCGCTGAAAAATACAACTTTTTGCTTTCACCATTTCCAAATTTTCGCTCATTTTTAAAAATTTCATTTGAGACTTTTGGGGAAGCTTTGATAGCTAGCAGATAGGGCAAACCTTCTGCCAAATGAAGCAAATTTTTGTAGCTGTCTTTGTTTAGCCTTACTATGGGATTTGCCTGACAAAACTTTCAGACCGACCTTATATTTATAATAATTCTTTTGTAAGAAAACAAGCTGCAGTAGATCATAAAAGTGCCATCATTTTCAAGTGGGGGACGTTGAAGTTTCAAAAAACTACTCGATGACTCTCTGAAGGCTGAGACCAATTCACAAGGCGATTTTGGGAGCCGGTGTAGTTAATACTCGAAGAGCTTGAAGAAAGATATGTGCACAAGCGAGTTTCACAAAGTGAAACAAATGCTCTAAGTAGATCTTTCAAAAGAGTTTTACATTAATTGCTACTAGTATTATGTGTAAAATTTCAACAAAAATAAAAAAAAACTTGAGTCGGCTTGCAGCGTGGTACCGTTGGCCATCGCTTTCCTCGGGCAGATTATGATTACATGAATAATTTTCCATGCGGCTCCCCGGCCAAATTACAAAAGATCGTTCGTTAAAAAAATTCCGAGTGTATCTGAGTGAAGTTCTCCATAAATGCTCTCAGGATTTTTCAACACATTCAATGAGAGATAAATAAGTAAACGAAACCAATGCTTATTGCCTTTCTCTGCGGCAGAAGCGAAGTTCCGAAGTAAAAGCTTTTACAACAGTCTCTTAGATGGATCATGGAACATGAAGACTCTGAATGAAAATATTCTTGTGAAAGCATCAAACTAAAATCAAACCTCGAAGTAAATTCTCGCAATATTGCAAGCGAATTCAGCGACTAGCAGATGCACTGATATTTTAACAAAAAGATAAAGTAGAAACTTTCATTGCTCAACCTACTTCTCCCTTTGAGAACGTGGAGTTACTTTCAATCAAGAAAGATTGGTTCTCTGATAATATACATGTACTACGACATAGTCAAAACCCGGAAAATTCGGAGGGTGGTGAGTCTCTCTAGATGAGGTTTTACTTCGCGAACTTTAAATTTACCCCCTTTGAGACAAGAGTTGATGGAATGCTCAGATCTTCGCTGAAAAAAATCAAATGTTTTAGCACTTTACCTTCTGAAGAGATCTTTGAAGAATTTTATTGAGATGTGTGCGCAGCCTAAATGATCTTTCCAGATCCACCTCTCCCCTTCGAGACCGAAATGCATGGAATGTTCAGTTCTGTTGCGTAACCAGATTTACGAATTTTGCTGGAATGTGTGGGCAGGCTTATTGAACTCCCCAAATCTACCCCTCTCCCTGCGAGACCAAAGTTAATGGAATGCTTAGCCTTGAAGCGAATTTTTCAGAAATTTGCATGAGAAAGCAACTCTTTATAATCCTGCTGAAATTTATGCAGAAAAGGATGATGACCCTTTTCGAATAAGGTTCTACTTTGTGAATGTCGAATTACCCCACTCGAGACCAAAGATGATGAAATGCTCAGTTTTCGTTTCAGCAAATTTTCAGCACTTTACCTTCAAAGGTAGATCTTTGATGAATTTTGTTATGATGTGTGGGCAGGCTGACTGATCTCCCCAAATCTACCCCCTCTCCCCTCGAGATCAAAACTGATATGCTCAGTTTTCGTTAAAGCGTATTTTCCAGCAAACATGCATGAGAAAATAACTTTTGATAATCTTGTTAGAATTTATGTAGAAATGATGAGCCTTTCCGAATAAGGTTTCACTTTCGCGATGTCAAAATTTACCCACATCGAGACCGAACATGGTGGAATGCTTGGTTTACGCCAAAAACAATGCGATTTTGAAGCAGTTTACCTTCGAAAGGCAGATTTGTGATGAATTTTGTTGAGATGTGCGCGCACGATGGTTGCTCTTTCCCAGATCTATACCCCCCCCCCCCCTTCGAGACCTTAGGGTTGGGCCAGACTGCGCGGCATACGCGACGTACGGAGCGTACGCCGCGTATTCTCCTATGATGAAGTATACCAAGCGTACGCTGCGTACGCCGCTTCCCCGCGAAGTCTGGCTCAACCCTTAAAGCCAGCGGCTGAGCAGATTTTCAACTTCGAGGTTTTGGCAGATTTGGGGCTATTCCGGCCTCCTAAATCACGACATGAACTCCCGTCAGCGCGAAAATGGGGAAAACCCCGTCTTTTTAAACCTCCCTTGAGACGGGAGCGAAGAGTGAGCCGTTTTTTTCTGCCGTCAGAGTCGCAGAGTAAGGAGGTGGAGAGCGCTAGAACAATTCTGCCCTACGAAGCTACTAGTGACGGCGCGTTTTTTAGCGGAGAACAAACTCGCCCAAACAAGGTGTTGGAGGAGCGAAAGGAGGAAGGGGAGCGGTGGGGTGGTTGGGTTGCCCCCCTGGTATGCAGAGTTCACATTTTCAGTGCGGAGTTGCTGTTTGGTTCACTTGAAGGCCTCTTATCCATCTGTGTCAAAATCTGAGGTAGGTTCATTCTGCCGAGACGCTGTCTTTAATTCGTGAAATGTTGAGTTTTTTCGTTAAACAACCAAAATTTTCCGCAAGCTTCGAGAAAGTTTTACATAGTTTTTCTAAAACTTGTGAATGAAAGGAATATGAACTTCCCGGAAAAAGGCTAAATAGGCGATATGTCTAGAGTGAGGAAGGCAGGAAGCCGTTACGTGATATCAAAACTTTAAGCTCGTTTTCCAAGTGAAACTCAACGAAAGAGAGAACGATTGCAGGAATGATTCCGTTCACAACCATTTCAGCTACCATAGCACGTGGCTATTTCAACGCATAGCATGTGCAACAACAAAATCGATAGTAGCCGATAGGTAATCGATAATTTTGAAATCTAATGTTTTTGTGATCAGCATGCACACGTAACCCCTGTGCCAATTCTTACAAGGGAATGAAACTTGGTGACCGTGGCCTTTTGCACAAAATGTATGCCAGTAGATCCTTGAAACGCTGATTCCAGACCTATGTTACTATCTGCTGTGCGACTCTTTGAACGAAAGGACTTTTTTCCATATTGATTTTGCGAGATCTAGGCAGTCAAAATCGTCAGTATTCAGACTTTTTAGACTCTGATGATTCGGAGACAGTTTTTCAAAGCTTGACGTACAAACTTTACTTTATGTGGACGCTTCTTACACTTCCTAAGCGAACATTCTAACAATATTGGTGAATCCTGCATCAAAAATAGTGCAAATTCTGGTGGCAAGAAATGTTCATAACTTCTTTCGGAAGAGTGCACAGCAGGTACCGAAAGCAGACTTGGAATTCCTTCAAGTTACATTTAATGGTGTACGTCATTTTAAAAGGCCACGGTCATTAAGTATCCTTCCCTTGTTAGCCGCTTAGCTCAAGGTGAAAAATATCCGCTCCGCTACGGGATCCATAGTGCAAACAACTCCCTCGCCGACGTAATGGCTACTGGCCTCTCCTCTCGTCATCACTGAGCGCCATTATATTTTCGCATTCTTTCTGGAATATTCAGCATCTGGACCTTTCTTCATGCGTGGGGTTAAGGATAGGAGGGACTCAAAAAACTCTGCGTTAGCGCTTGGAAGGATCCAGTGTATATTGTGGTAAGGATGTATATTATAGTAAGGATATGCAAATTAACATATTTTCAACATACACTTATCGTAACTATATAAGGTACTACGCATGCAACAAATAAATATAGTTTCTGTAATAAGCACATCAACAAACCTCCATGCAATTTCCAAGAGGATTGTGTGATCAACATTCTACCGTATACCTATTTTACAGTGGCGTACCCAGGATTTCCGTTCGGGGGGAGGGGGGGGGGGGCAGAAAAAATTTTCTGATGAAGATGTGTGGCATTAGCCACGTACTCCGGAATAATTTTTGGTATGCTTTCTGAAATTCTCACAAGCCCATAGCTCTCACCACACCCCCCCCCCTCCCCTCAAAAATTTTTCTATGAGGCTAAATTGAATTTCTGAAAATTTCAAGAATTATTTTTACTATTAGGTTGGTGCAAAAGTTTTGTCAGTTTTTTCAATCCATCGGCAAACGCGCTAGAATGAGGATAAGTTAACAACTCGAAGTGTGTCCGATACAGAATTTCTTCCCCTTCCCAGCTGCTAAACTCCCATTGTGTTTCGTTGAGAGAGTGACGAGATAATTGCTGGAAATTACAACCACTCATTCTTACCTTGTCCAACTTTCGCTAATTTTCAAAATTTTTGTATGGGACCTTCGGAGGAGCTCTGATAACAGGAGATAGGGCAAACCTCTTGCCAACAGAAGCAATTCTTTGTAGCCCTCCGGCTTGTCTTTCAGAATTTCTACGATTTAATTTTTAAAGTGACCAAATTTCACATTCAGCCTATTTTAACATCGTAAAACATAAAATGTCAAACACTTCAGTCATTCGATGCAACTTTTCATCCTTCTAACACTTGTCTTTTTTTGCCGAAACAGGCGAAATTTGTGGGGAAAATCGCAGTATTTCTCAATTCTAGGAGTGCGCACTGACGTAACCTACGTTACAAAACCTTCATAATTTGAAGCGAAAATCGTTCATTCAACTTTGTAATGGTAGCGGTAGTAATAACCGAGTGTTGAAATCTCAGAATTCTGTAGGTTTTGCAGTGTTTGGCGCAATAAAAGATTATGCGATTCTTCTAAAACACAAGATTAATGTCGCTTTTTTCAAGTGAACGCTACATTTCGTGGAAGCAAGGTTTCTAGGAGATTTTGGTAGCATTCGATGCATCATTTCATCCTCTTTCTAATGGCTATAATATCACTACAGGATACTCAGTGGGTTTTTCAAAAATTACTAAAATTTCCAACCCATGCTTTTTGGGAAGGTCATGTTTCACAATTTTTCTAACCTTTTGTAATAACCCCGGAAGAAGTCCAAGTAATGGATGGATAGAGCAAACCTCATAGTAACGGTACCATTTTTTCTGCTTTCCAGAGCCTGTCACAATTTTTGTACAGATTTTTTGATGGAACCACCGAATTTTAGCAGACTCGTCTGAACCAAATGCATCAAACACCAAGAAATCTTCGGATTTTGAAACTTACAAAGATGGATTATGGTTTTACACTAATTTTACAAAGCAAATGAGCATTTGCCGCTTTAGATTAGCCACTTTCGAAAACTCCGTGTACAGCGTGGGGCGCCTTGGAAAACCTGAATTATGATGATTTTATCCCGGAAAGCTTGATGAATCGAAAACAGAAAACAGCTATTAGAGAGAGGAAAAAAGCTGCGTCGAATGGCACCCGAATTGCTTGCCGGTTGTTGTTCTGTGACGTTTGAGTTGACCAAATATGGAATTTGATAGCATTTTAAAATTGATTCCAGAAACTCTAAGAAGCAAGCTAAGGAAAAGAAAAAATTGCTTTGTGTCCCATATGGTTTGCTCTATCTATCTGTTACTTGTATTTCTTCGGAGATTATTTACAAAAATTTAGAAAAATAGCCGAACTTGACCATGGCAAAAAGATGAGTCGCAGATTTTGTTAATGTTTCGAGAGATCAATAAAAATTATGCAATGAAATTACAACCATTAGAAAGAGGATGAAATGCTGCATCGAATGCTTCTAAGACCTCTTGAAGATCTTGTTTCCATGAAATGTGGCGTTCATTTGAAAAAAGCGACATCACTTTCGGAACGACCTAATATTTAGCAAAAATCTGAAAAACAGCTGAAAAAAAGAAAAAATTGCACAACTTGGCAAAAGGTTTGCCCTATCTAATGGTTCTTAGGGCACCTCCGACATCCCATACAAAAATTTTGAAAATCAGTGAAAGTTGAACATGGTAAAAACGAATGGTTGCAATTTCCAGCGAATATCTCGTCACTCTCTTAAAGAAACACAATGGGAATTTAGCACCTGGAAAGAGGAAGAAATTCTGCATTGGAAACATTTTGAAGTGTTAGTTTATCTTCATTCTAACGTGTTTGGCGATGGATTGAAAAAAAAAACTGACAAAACTTTTGCACCGACCTAATATTCACAGTTATAAATAAGTCACTTGCACATTTTTTAAAACTCATGTAAACAACTTTCAAAAACTTTGTGACCCATTCTCAGGGGAGGGATGAATTCAGAATTCGTCCACACTAAAGCGAGATATGACCACGGGTGTTGTCGCGCGACTTTCGCGACCGTCGCTTAAGTTTACTTCAAAACGCAATTTCTTTTGAAAATTAGAAGCGTAATATAGTAAGAACTCTCCATATTCTGCAAGGTGTCCAAAAAGCGTATGCATTGTTTTATCGCTGAATCCCTCTTTTCGCACAGTCTTTTGGTTTCTTTCGGGTACTAAGCTGATGCATAATTTTTTTCCGATTTGTTGAAGTCGTCCTAGGAGATTTTCGTTCGAAATGCGATACTATCTATACCATTGAAAGCTTTTCTTGCCCTTTCTAATACATTTCATATTTTAATAAAGTCCCCAGTCTGACGAGATTCCAGGCTTAAGATCCTCAGATGCTCGAGACACGTTCTCAGCTAAGAAAATGTTCTTGCGAGAAAATCTCCACAATATGCTCTCCAAGTCAAGTCCTTGTATCGGTCACGGAACAAGGGTGAGACAATTTGGTATGTCAACTCACTTTCATGTAAAAAAATGTCTTGCTAGTAAAACTTGTTGTTGAAAATTATTCGTACAAAATTTCTACAAGCAATAACTTTTCTTAAATAGAAACAAGCGATGAGTCTGATGTTGGAGGTGCTGGACTTAAGCAAGTAATTCGCTCTATAATGTAAATTTAAAGGGCCGGGCATACTTCACGCGATTTCAGTCGCGACGCGATTTGGCAATATTTCAACTGTCCATAACTCACTGCGAGCACATTTCAAATGTACAGAAGGTAAGGCATTTTATTAATCCACGCAAGTTATACACAGTATGCATGTGCCTGCTAGTGTTGGATCTGGAGACATCTGGCGAATTGCCAAATCGCGTGAAGATGCCCGGCCCTTAAGTTGAAGCTGTCAAAGTGGGGCGTGAAGGGAGGCAAAAGACTTTTTGGGAAGAGAGATCAAACAGTATACATACGAAGCGAATGGATTGTTCGACTCTCTGTGAACCTCGACATGGCGTAGATATTGTAGTTGTCTATGTAAGCCGCACTCGAGATTGGTAATAATTATTTATTGGCTGACGTTTCGGCAGATCGCCTTCTTCAAAGCCTTTAATGGACAAAACGATCTGCAACCTATCCGATCGAACGTCTCTGCAGCTCCACAAGCAAAGTTCTAAGACTTTGCATGTTCACTGATTAGACTGCCAAACCAAAACTTACCTTTTTGAATATGCTGATGACATACAGGTGCCTAGCGATTACTAATGAATGACCATTATTAAATAGCGTGGCATACATGGTCATTCACCGCATATTCAAAAAGGTAGGTGTTTGGTTTGGCAGTCCAGTCAGAGAACAGGCAAAGTCTTAGAACTTTGCTTGTGGAGCTGCAGAGACGTTTGATCGGGTAGGTTACAGATCGTTTTGTCCATTCCAGGCTCTGAAGAAGGCGATCTCCGGGAACGTCAGCCAATAAATATATTACCAATCTTGAGTGCGGCTTACATAGACAACTATAGTATACATACGAACACCTTGTATAGAATAATTATTCGTCGAGTCGACACTGAGTTAATTTTTCTCTGTTTTCTGGTACTAAAACAAATTCAAAGCAAGCAGTGCATTAAGATAGAATTTATTAAGCAAGGTTAAATTTCGTAATCTGAACCAAACCGGAAACCGATGTATGAATGTATAAAGGATTTGAACACTGTCGCCTTTTTTTAGCTTAGCGTGGAGTGTAATGGGAGTGGAAACCAAATGGAATTCTGGATTGTGGAACAAGGAAACGGCCCATTTCTTTTAACGTTTCGGCATCGATTATAGCCACGTATGGAGTATCATTCTTTATCGTAGTCATCACGGGAACAAGCAGTATGCCTCAAAAATAGCATTGATTAACGTAATGAGAAGTAATAGTAACAAACCATCATCTTCTTTCTTATAGTCTGGCTTGTTGACCAAGATGGGTTCAGCGCATATTTGGGAATCATTGTCCATAAACCACACTTTGCTTGTTCTATTTTTGAGATCGACTTTGATTATCTGAAACACAAAGCTATCTTGTAGGATAAGAGAAACCAATCTAAAATGACTGGGTTCAAAATTTGATTTTACTTTTGCTACCATGGAAAATGATTTTGATCCTACTTATCTGCACTTTATAAATCACAGAACTTTTGCAGCGTCTAAAGAAATCAAATTAGACAAAAAGAAGCTCTTGCTCAATAATTTGAGTGAACTATGCGAAATGATGAAATGGGTTACGTAATTTTCTTAGACATTATGTGAACCAAGAGTCCACCTATCAAAACAGATTTTTGTTTTTTAGGGTGCTTCCAGTATGGTCTATGATAGCGCCGAGCTAGCACACCTTGCCAGCGCCGTACCAGCGCTCGATCAATACGGAGCGCATCCACGTGGGTGCCTACACGATGTCAGCATGGCCTTAGCACGGCGCTGGCACACGGCGATGTGATCCAGCTTGAGCGTCCACAAGGGATGTAGATCATATAACCATTCTAAAATCTCTTTCTATCAATTCTTCTCTTGCTGCTCACCCATATTTCCACTGTTCTTCTCCATTTCTTTTCCCCTACGAATATAAAAAAGGAACATACTCCATTTTTCGAATTGCCACAGAATACGTCGGCGCCATAAACGTAACGATAGTCCTTCATGTTGAGATCGTAGTTGTAGCGGGGAAAGTCAAATGCTGAAAGTTCTGCATACAATTAACGGAGGATCTCCAAAATATTGGGAGAAGAGGCGACGGAGACTTTTTTCGCAGTGAATGGGTGTGGGTGGCATGGCCGCTCCTCGGGGCAGTCATGACTCCAGAAAATATTTTTATGCTATGAATTAGGGTCTCGTAAAATTGATGAAATGATTCAATAAACTATTTCATTTTTTTCGCCAAAATTTGTCCAAAGGCTTCTCACTCAAGTGTATTGTCATCATGCAAATTTACACAAAATTTTTGCCGATTGTGCATTTTTTCAAAGAATTTTCATCTTTCTCAGTAGCAACTCACAAATTTCGCTCATCTTCACATCGGTGCAATGAATGCTTCCGTCCATTCGCAAAACTGCTTTACATCCGAAGTTGGCGAAAGAGCAAGAAGATAGCAGATCTTCGTCGGGTTTGCGGCTGTCGCTTACGGTCAACGGTATGATCATCCTATGGAGGTATGGAGCAAGGTTCGGGTTCTAAAAAATTTGCTTTGAATTAAGCAATTGTATGCGATCGTTATAGGTTAGATATACTCTAGTTTTGTAGGTTCCATCACGCATGTGTTCGAGTAAAAAATCGTCCAAATTGCCAGGATTTAGCATTTTGCAGTAGTCTACTACCAGGTATCCGTCCTTTTCGTAGGCATTCGCATGATGGTAGGTAAAAAATGCATCCGAAGTGATCTGTAATGAAAGAGTTGAATATGCACCGGTGAGGAAAGAACTGGTCCCTCTACCTTCCGCTCAATCTTTGTACGCTTTATCCTATCAAAAATGATAACATTTACACTTTTAGCCTTTTCGTCCCAGTACATGCACTCATTGATGCATTTTTGGGCTTCTCCTCTGCAAAACAAACTCTGATCACGGTATCTTAGGCTATGAGATCAAAAGCGTACTCCTTCTTCTGTGCTTTCTTCATTATATTGATTCTCTCCGGAGATTCGAAAAGTATAAAGTAATTTTCAGTCACTCCAAATGAGTGATAGTATGCTGGAGCCAGAGCGTCCGTAGCTGGTACCATACCTAGCAGCTCTGTATACTCGAAGCTGTGCGGGCTTTTTGCTCCTAATTATCAATTTGTCAGCTAGATTCGGATAAGTCTCTGAATTTTGCTTACCTTCGATTTTCAACGGATTTTTTATCTCCGCAAAAATGTAGTTCGATTTCCTTCCAAATTGGCTTCCGATGTTTAGAATATTTCCCGCAGGATCAGTGTGGGTATGGGCCGTGAAAGTATGAAGGACGATCTTCAAATGGTCACGGATGTCAACCTGAAACTTTGCGAGATCTGTGCAAAACGTCGCGATTTTCTCCAAAAGACCCAACTTCACGCAAAATCTCCCATGTATTTCCGGCATTCTGGGCCCGCGGCATTTTGGGGAATTTTACGGGATAGAGAATATTGCGGAGTTTCGGGCTTCTTTAAGGTAATTTTGCACGTTCTATGCGCGGTATCGCAGCTCAGATTATAATTGAGCAAAGAGCATGGGTTCAGCAAGAATAAAAAGGCTACACTTCAGCGATAGATATTCATGCACCATTGTCCGTGGAACTTCTACAGTAACTCTGGGAGAGAGTCACAAAATTCTGCGCACACTACTTTTTCACTCAAAGCTTTGCAGAAAAATTCAAATATTGTTCTTCTGTAAAATTAATTATTGACTGAGGGTCTTTATGCAAGTAGTTCCGCCCTAGATTTTGGGATAGCATGACCTTGAAAATACATTTCTGACAAGTTGGGGATTAATTCCTTTCTTCGACGATTCGACGATATCTTACGCCTGAAACGATGGCCCAAAGATATCCGAAAAAACGAAACTTACGTTAAAGCAAATAATTTCAGCACAATTTTAGAGGCTCAAAAATCGCTAACAAATTCTCACCCTGTCTTTGTAGTCAAGCGAGTCAATGTCAACCCTGGCTAAACAAGGAATTTCCGTCAAAGCGTAGACAGCATCACCAACTGTTGTGAAAGCAATAAGACAGTTGTCTCGTAGCTCATTCTCAGTTGAAAATGTGCTGGCCAATCTAAAACACCTCGACATGCCTACCTAATTTGAAGGTTCATCCAAACCCACTCTCCACAAGATCTTGTGCCGAAAGCTGTAGCTACCAATCGCTGTGCAGCCATACACGCCTTATATGCCTCACTTTCTAGGTAGCGAGCCGAATAGAACATCTAAATTCTCGAATTTTGGACGGCATATGAAAAAAGTTCTCAAATTGCTGACTTTGCCATTGGAAAAGTGATATCTCTGAATGTAAGCCAATCCATCGAACCAATGCTTGTATTCAGTTCCGCCAAGCTTGAACATTCCAGGTCCATTTCGAAGCATTGTACCGCTAAGCCATGATGGGACACTTCCTACATTAGAATAAGACCAGCTGACTCATTAGCATAGGAAATGTATGCTTCGAAGAGAAATTCAACTAGCCAACTATGCTTTGGGAAAAAAAATAAGGAAAATTTGTTGCAATTTCAATGTCGACTTGTCATGAATTTTTGAGAGCGCACAAATTTTGATTCTTAATCGATGGTCCTATGCGGAGCGTAAGTAAGCCAAGGGGTGACGCAACCCTTCGTTAATCAATGGGGCTAGAGCGTATATTTTGAATTTTACCGTTTTTTCTATAGTCATGAGAAAAATTAGGGTGTAGTAAGCTTTTCTAAAATACTGGGCGAAATGTGGTGTGAGAACGCATTCAAACAAAAGGTCAAGCGGTTTAATTACCCAATTATGACTATTTAAGAATTATTTTTTGAAACATACCAACTCCACGTAGTTCTAAAGAAGCTTACAAGGGAGGTCCATTTAGTAGAAGAGGCCTTTTTATGTGACTCGTAAACCAATTTGAAGATCAATGAAAGATGGTTTCAGATTTGCCCTCTTATCTGCCAAGCGCTTCTGGAGGCCAAGATATAAGCGTTTGACTTTTCGGCAGTCAATTTTGTTTGCGCGTGATTGAGCCATAAAGTAAATTAGATAGAGATCAATGTTGGAACGCTAAACAATGGCTTTTGCTTTAAGAGAGGAAATTTAGGCGGAGAGCTGAGCATCAGCTTGTAATCAATCTTATGATAAACTGTCATAACAGATTCTTTTTTATTAAGTCAACAGCAGCTTTTCTAAATTGATTAAGGCTGAATTCCGAAGGTCTTGTGGATATAGGGAAACTTCATCATATTGGCTATATCAATATTAGCTGGTCTTTATTTGATTGCTCTATAAAAAAAATTTTTTTTTTGAATTTGTGAATGTATGAAGCTAGTGAATCTCAGCACAGTTACAGCAGTGCTTCGCCATAAATGACATTTTTTAGCGATCTGCCTCAACATTCACTTTAAACTGGCTGGAGAGCGAACACGTGAGAATGCTACATATAGTTGACGGTGAGAAAATACGTCTTCTGGGAGATACACCCCCACTCTGTAGAAGGATTGTCCTTGCGATCTGTTCATGGTCATGGCAAAAGCGACGCGTTCGTCGTTTTAGTCGAAAAGGAATGCTTCCGTCCGTATAATTGAAATTCTCAATCGCCGCATTTTCTTCATATCGAGACCGAATGCCTTTTCATGTTTTCGTGTTTTTCTAAAATCTCTTAATGTAAATATTACTAACTTCATTGACGTCTTATGTTGGTGTTTACTAACAAAGTGGCACGCCTATGAGCGTATTATATAAATATAAATATAAATAAATAAATAATAATATATTTTGAGAATCATTGCAAATTCATACTTATGGTCAGCACATGGAATGGCAATCAAGAATGCGACGTCCTAAAGTTTCGACTCTTAAACGCGTACCATTGCACAGCCCATTAGCAATATCTAGATTACGAAGGAGCATCACAATGGTTCCCTTTTTTAATCGCAATTCGCGACCGGTGATTCAACTGATACTGCAAATCTAAGATGAACCTCGCTCTACAGAAGGGTACTTGAATAGCCAAAAAAGACGAAATGGGAAGAGAGGTATTGACGTTTAAAAAGTGTGTACTTACTTTTGGGACACCCTGAAAGTATTTCTTTCATAAAAACCTGATGGCACCCTTTTGATGTTTCCTTTCTTACTGAAAGATACGGAATGTGCTGGCTCTTCACCTAGATTACCTTCAATATAGCTAAACGCAATATCTATACTTTATGCAATGTAAGAAATATAGAACAACTGTAAAGGTTATGCGCATAAAAGTGCTAAATTTCGGCGAAAGTTTATGTCTGCATTTACTGCATGAAAGATTGAGTCCTAGTTAAACTTCTACTCAGAATAGAAGGCTACAGAATTTTAAGGTCATGCGAATCCATAAACTTGGCGATTATTTGACGTACCATTTTTGAGACTGTGCATCAAAAGCTCTCCGTTTCTGTGCAGGTTATTTATTCGCAGTGGTACTACAGCATTTGTGCTCGCATGATAACTTTTTTGACACACACCGCGCAGAACTGACCATCACGAATAAATTGTAAACAACTATCCATTCCAAAAGTTACTCCAAGTAAGGTCGGTGACCTTGAAAAAAAAACGTTTTTGCAGGTGAAAAATGTGAATTTAAAATTGATTAACGGATTTATTTTGGCATGATATTCGCCGTGAGGACACTAACCACTGTAAGCTAGACCTCTGAGCAAGAATCTTCTCGATTTCTCAAGCGAAACTATAATTGATCGACGATCTACGCAATCATTGTTTTTGGCGCCATTTCCGGAAAGAATTCAAAATTTGGTGATTTTTTGGGCTTCAATCGATGGGCTCGCAGATATACACGCCAGACATGGTTCGAGACTCCGTAAAGAGTCTAAATACAGCTCCAGTTTTGCGGGCCAAAAACCGCGTAGCCCGTTTGATGCGCAGTTTTCGTAGGTTTCACGCAGCAATTCTGCTCGTGTTTTGGGATTATGGACCTACATGCTGGTGACGTTCGTCATGCAAAATTCTGGCTTGGAACGTTTGTTGCAACTCACTGTATAAATTTCGTGACATACAGCTATATACACACAGACATACAAACAGACAGACGACTTTAGCGCTTTATTGTTAAGTACTGATTTTTGTGTATTAATCTAGGTGTAAATAGAGCGTCTGCCATCTCATAAAAAAAAGGACCAACAACGGCACCCGTGACAAAATTTCGGAAAAGGAGTTCTGCCAATATTTTTGAAAGAAATTGTCAAGCTACTTGGACTTTCAAGAATTCAAAATGGAATCATCAAACGGAGCGACAGCCTTAACAACAAGATATTTCATCAGACCAATCGCTTTCTTATAGTGTTCGCCACCATATGCTGCTAATTGAACTTACCAATCAGTTTGCATTCGCTCGGCTCGTTGACATTCTCGAAATTCTCAAACAGTTGCTTATAACCCATTGCATATGTATTGCTATCACAACAAATCTGAAAAAAAAGTATACGGTTCAAATTTCTATTTTTGTCTTGATGTCAGCGCATCTAAAGGTATTGTTGAAAGCAGTAGACAAGTCTAGTTTGTAGCGCCATGGAGGCAAAGTCCCATCTGGAAAACCATAAAGATAATAGGGAACGAACTCAGACAATTCAAAGCGTGCGGACTACTGGTCCTGCAACGACATGTGTAACAATATAGCAAAAGGACCAGAGCCAGCGAAAGCGGGCTCAAACTGGTAAAGTCGTTCCCCTACCCAAGATAAGATGTTGCCTAAAAAACTCCTCTTGCGCATTTTCATATTGTAAGTAAACTGAATAACGACAGTATTGACAAGCAGTCTGATCATCCCGGCTTGCGCCGGACTCTCAGATTTTTTCTCAAAACAACCTCATTTAGTCTTGACTTTTCGGCAATCAATTCTGTTTACGCTGATTGAGCCATAAAGTAATTAGAGATCAAGTCGTTGGAACGCTAAACAACGGCTTTAAAAAGGAAATGTTTTGGGCAAAGAGCTGAGCATCAGCACCTTTTTATTGAGTTAGCACCTTTTCTAAATTGTCTGAAGCTGAATTTTGGAGATCTTGTGGATATGGGGAAACTTCATCATATTGGCTATATCAATATTAGCTGGTCTTCATTTGGTTGCTCTATAAAAATTTTTTTTTATTTTGTGAATGTGAAGCTGGTGAATACCTCGCAGCACAATTACAGTAGTACTTCGTCGTCTCAACAGTTCACGTTTAAACCGGCTAGAGAAGCGAACACGTAAGAATGTTACATATAGTTGACGGTGAGAAAATACGTCTTCTGGGAGATACACCCCCACTCTGTAGAAAGATTGTCCTTGCGATCTGTTCATGGTCATGGCAAAGGCGACGCGTACAGAAAATTGTCGTCGTTTTAGTCGAAAAGGAATGCTTCCCGTATAATTATCTATTTTGAGAATCATTGCAAATTCATACTTATGGTCACCACATGGAATGGCAACCAAGATTGCGACGTTTTAGAGTTTCGACTCTCAAACGCGTACCATTGCACAGCCCATTGGCAATATCCAGATTACGAAGAAGCATCACAATGGCCCCCTTCTTTAATCGCAATTCGTGTAATGGCACCTCGGAAGGTTCGAGCGAATTTAGGTACTATCGGAAACAACCCTCTATAGCACCTTCTGGGACCACAGCTTCGTCCGCACTTCTCTATACACGTTCGTCCTCTCTCCTGACGCGCAATCGTTCCATGGCTCCCTCGTTGAGCCTCTTCACATGCGTGTTTTTTCAGCCAGAATTGCTCTCTTGTATAGTCCTTCCGCTTCCTGATCTGACATTGCACCGAAGATTGCCATGATTGAGTCTCCTGAGCATAGGAAGTCATCTTGCAGTTCAATTTCGTCCTCCTCATTGTTAGCTCGTCCGTTTCCCACATCAAGAAGAAACTTGTGCCAGTCGCGGCCCGCATCTCTGGATCTCATATTGGCCTGTAAACGATACACTCTGAAAAGCGGCCACACTACCGATCGAGTAACACAGCATTCAACAATCCCTTCTCGTTTTCCGTGCTCAACAACTGGTAGGATCTGTCGGAAACCACCTCCCACAATAAGCAATTAGCCGAATAGCATATCGTTCTGCATCAAATCATGCAGCAGTGCATCTACAGCTTCAAGAGCACATTTCGGTGCGTGTATTCATGAGCTGGCGTGCTTCCTTCTGCTGTCGCTTCGTGGTTGAGGTGCGATTTCCGTCTGCCATATTCATTTAAATGCTGAATTCAAAGTCCTGCCTCCAAGCAGCAGATTTGACCGATACCTGTCCATGCTACACAAAGTACTTGGCGCTGCTCCCACAACGCTAAGCTGTAAATCGTCCTGTACAGGTATGTTTTTCTTGTCCCACCGGGTCCGTCGATAAAAAAGCATCGGTGGTTATCGCAGCTTATAGCTTCACATATATCATTAGCCGCTTTCTTTTGGTCCGTGTTCAACGTTTCGTATAAGCGTGACCCGTCTGAGCGATGGAATTCATGATTGACAGCACTCGTATGCATGGGCGGTCGTTCATTGGCAGGCGACGCAATCATGTGTTGCAAAACTTTGCCCATAAGTACCATTCTGTCTGCTACATCATAATAAGCAATCGCAGTAGCTTGCCGTTCATCGAATCCTTCATGCGCATAATCTTCAGACAATGCTGTAGCAAGTTCGTTCCATAATTCATGGGCGTTTGCCACTTCACACTAACAGAGTAAGCAAGCAAAAAAGCTGCTTAGCGCAGCTAATGTTTGGAAGTGCATTGCCTTTATCGTCTAACAAACCATATGCTTTGGGTGTATCTAAGAACGTAGAATATATCCGTCCCTTCACTGTTCTTAGGTCTTCAAAACAAACATGTTTTCCCTCTAGTATTTAGTAGCAGAAGACGCAGACAATATCTTTCAACATCTCTTGGCGATACTGTATACATGCTTCCAAGTTCTCCTCCTCTCCGTCTTCTCGGTCGCCACCTTTGTTGAGCGGTGAAGGTGAAATGCTCCGGCAATTCGTAATAGTAGAGCTCTGTGGGGTCAGCGCTTGCGGTACGATTGTTTACGCCTGTCGTTCTGCGTAGTTGATTTAGTTTGAAGTATGCTGTCAGAGTGGTGAAACGACTCTGTGCCCGTTCAAAATACTGTTGTTCTTCACGAAATGTACCGTCTGAAATTCTGGTAAATGCGCAGCCATTTGGCATACGTTATGTGATCTGTCCTGCATGCAAAAAGTCAAATACTCTGTGCAATGCTTGAGGTGGGCGCACATATCGCTTATTCAGGTGCTGCTTGATTTCATCGGAGTCTGCTCCACCTTCACTTTCAAGGGTGACTCGTGCTCTGTCTGGACTCTTATAAATGTGATTGTATTAGTATTTGACAGCCGATATAGTGTCGCATACCTCAAGAATTATGTGGCAGTTGAATTTGGTGATTAGATACAAATTCGTCGGAACTAACCATGCATCATTGTAGACTATGCCACTGACAGTATAGATTGCTCTGTTTCTTCTTCTGTACATCGGATAGCCATCAGCTCCCATTGATGTATTTCGCACAATTGCTTAGGAAAGCGCTTAGAACACTTTCCGTCGCGCATGCAAGGCGAACTTGGGTCGCTTGCACCATCTTTTTTATGCAACATATATGCGGTGGCAGCTGCATATGCTGTCGGCTCCTACTCTGGGTCTGCATTTCCGCACATACGACATTATCAACGCCTCTAGCCGTCTGTACTTTGTATGCAGGTTTCATGATCAGGAGCGTATGACAATGAGGTAATCTCCTTTTTTGGAATTCGATCACATACACGTAAGCATCAACTTCGCCAAGAACTCGCTTTTCTTAAAGAGATCGTCGCATAACTCCTTGAGTTTGCCGTGGAAAATCCGCGCAATTAGATCGGGCCTGTCTGAGGCGGTTCGGCCTTCGTACAGATTTTCTTGGATCTCGCGCTACCGAGGACTGCATGTGATTGTCAAGAATTAGGTGGGCTTGCCAAACCGAGCGACGATTGCCATGGCATCTTGATATGATTGCATTGCTCTCGGACTATCCACATGAGAGGATGGTAATATGATGCGACTGCCAGGAGAACCTTGGTTATTTTCTCCCTGAGATAATCATATAAACCTCTGTAGGACTCGCTTCGTAGAACTTGCTGATGGGTCCTTTGGTAATTAAGGCGATTTTGTTCTACTTTCACATAAGCATCAACAGCAAATTGTTGGAAGAGCTTCCTCGCGTACAAAATCGGATTGAAGCTGTCACGAATGGAGAATAGGTAAGAGTAATACTTCATTTGCGTAATGCGGGCTCCTCTTCTGTCCAACAAAGTGGGATTCCACCCGTCTCTTCCGGTGGGAAAAAGGAGTGGATACGTGAGAGGGTTGCATCTTTTATCAATGTCGCTTATGTTCACTAAACGAACCCCTTTTGATTCTCGCAAGTGAACCGTTAGCCTTCGTACAGGCGGGATGTCATTATCCTCTCCGACGTAAACGATTGCAACTTTATAAGTAATTGGCATGGAGTATTTTCCCCTAGTAACCCCTCTTTCTCTATTGTCATCGAAAATTATTCTGATTACTGGTGGCTGTCTGTTCTCCCGACGTGCGGCTTCCTGCTTAGCTCGTTCAACTTTGTGCATCATTCGAAATGATTGTGCGTATATGTTGTTACGCGCAAACCATTCGCTGAGGTAAAGCATCAACTCGGGGTCGCAGTTTACATTTTGCGCATTTTCTAAGCGCAAAATGTAAACTGTCGCTGTCGCGCGGCAAGTTCAGTGTCAAATACGTATATCTGGCCATACTGCCTCTCGCGCTCGTTATTTGGATGGAGAGGTCCAACTTGATGATAAACTTGACCGTGTATTCTAAAACAGTATGGACCTCGTCCTAGTGGTACGTCTACCTGGGCTCCCAAAGATGCCATAGCCAAGGCAGAATTAAAGTTTCTCATATTAGCAAAAAAGTTATCACGTTGTTGCCTGGTCTCGGATGATGTCGTTTCAATAGGACAGAAAAGTTTTTTTATCTGGGCGCGAGAGTTATTAAAAACATCTAAATTGAAGCGTCTGTAATCACAGCAATCACCAAACACATCGGCATGCTGCGGCTTCACTTCAAAAGCAAAATCTTGCACCACAATTAGCGCAACGACGATCAAGCTCACCCAGATAGTTGCCTTCTGTATTGCGCTCTCTGAGCGCAATGCCAAGTGATTCGTTGGGAACAGAATTCTGAAGCCGCCTACACTGATCAGGGATACTGCGCCTACCACCTTGATTCTGATTATTTTTACGTTGAGCTTGACGACGTTCCGCAATGATATCCGCGAGCTTGCTTGGTCTTGATTTTGACGCTGACGCAACCTTCGATGACGTTCTGCGTCTACTCTCAAGCGGAGTGCTCGTTCTTCTCCACTTTCTTGAGCTCGCTGCAGCTGATGGCGCATTGCATCTTGTCGACGCTCGGCACCCGATTCTGCAGTTTCTTTTTGTAACAATCTCTCTTGACGCTGAGCTTGTTCATAAAGACGCTGAGCACGATTATCAGCACTTTCAACTTTTCGCCGTCTGTGGTGACGCTCAGCATCGTCAATACGACACTCGGCTCGTTTTGCACTGCTTTCATTTTGCCGACGCCGCTGCTGGCGTTGCAAATCCTCAAGACGACGTCTTGTTCCTTCTTCAACACCCTCGCAGCGTCTCTGCTGACGCTCGGCATTTTCACGACGACGATGTGCCCTCTCCTCAGCGTTTTTATCTTGGCGGCGTCTTTGTTCATGGATGGCGTTTGCCGAGCGGCGCTCGGTAGCTTCCGCCAAACTCTCAGACTCACGACGTCTTGTAGCACGCTGCGCCAAATCTGTTAAACGGGAAACTCTTTGCTGCGAATTTTCAGCTTCGCGCTCTTTGCGGTGACGCTGCAAATCTTGCGCATTATGGGAACGATGCAGAGTTTCTTCGTTTAAGCGTTGCGACCGATGACGTTGGGCATCCGCTTCTATGCGCAGCACACGCTGAAATTCATTTCTTGTAGACGATGGCTTCTTTGACGTTCAGCGTCGGATGCGTGAACGCGAGGGCGTCTACGTCTACGTACTCCTGATTGCTGATTGTTAGACTCTATTTCAGTCTATTCTAAACTTGCACAACCGTAGCAAATTCATCTTATAGCCACAATAGTTTTTCCCGCTATATGGGTTTAGTTACAACACGGTGAATTATTTCAAAAATTAATGTTAAGGGGATTTTTTACTGTTTTTTCGGCTCAAACATACAATGAAACAATCTCTTCGAAAAGTGTTTATATTAAAAGTTAATTGCACTTCTACTTTGAAGTCTCAAACAGTGAGTTCATTACGCCAAACAATGAAATGCGCTTTGTTTGGTCATCAAGCTTCTGAGTCGTTTTGCTCATAATAGATACACAAAACATACCGCTTCCCTGAATGAGTGTATAATAAATACAATAGGTATTGTTCTTCAAACTCAAAAATATTAGGACTGTTATCAACTTGCAGGCAACTTTTAAAAGCCTAGCCATGTGAGAACGGTCGCTTTTAGTCTCTCAGATCGAACATGGCGAGCACAACGCAGCATCTTCTGAACATCTGGATTTGCTTTGTATATATCTCTTTCATGAAAACCTGATGGCACCCTTTTGATGTTCCCCTTTCTGCTGAAAGGTACGGAATTTGCTGGCTCTTCAACTACATTATCTTCAACGCATTATAGCTAAACGCAGTATCTCTATACTTTATGCACTGTAAAAAATATAGAATAGCTGTAAAGGTTTTGCGCATAAAAACGCTGAATTTTGGCAAAAGAATGAGTTTAGTGTCTGCATTTACTGCTTGAAAGATTGAGTCCTAAGTCGAATTTCTACCCAAAATGGAAGGCTACAGAATTTCAAGATCACACGAATCCATAAACTTGGCGATCATTTGGAGTACCAAATTTCTATCATGATTTCTTCGTCGAACGCCTTTTTGAGACTGTGCATCAAAAGCTCTCCGTTTCTACGCAGGTTATCTATTTGCAGTGGCACTACAGCATTTGTGCTCGCATGATAACTTTTTTGAAACTCACCGCGCAGAGCTGACCATCACGAATAAATTGTAAACAACTACCCATTCCAAAAGTTACTCTAAGTAAGATCGGTGACTTTGGAAGGAAAAAACGTTTTTGCAGGTAAAAAATGCGAGTTTAAAATTAATTAGATAATTTATTCTGGCTTGGTATTTGTCGTGAGGACAACAGCCACTGTAAGCTAGACCTCTGAGCAAAATTATTCTCGATTTCTCAAACGAAATCATAACAAATCGACGATTTATGCAATCATTGTTTTCTGGGGCCGTTTTCGAAAAGAATTCAAGTTTTGATGATTTTTTGGGCTTGAGTCGATGGCTCGCAGATATACACGCCAGACATGTTCGGGACTCCGTAAAGAGTCTAAATAATGCTCCAGATTTGAAGGCTAAAAGCCGCGTGGACCGCTTGATGCGCAGTTTTCGTAGGTTCCACGCGTCAATTCCGCTCGTACTTTAAATATGGGCCTACATGCTGGTGACGATCGTCATGCAAAATTCTGGCTCGAAACGTTTGGTGCAATTCACTCTATGAATTTCGTGACAGACAGTTATACACACACACAGACAGGTAACCAGACAGACGACCTTAGCGCTTTATTGTTAAGTAATGATAATATACAAGAGATAAAGACGAAGAAAAAACGTGATGAGTAAGTGAAAGAAGTGAGAGGAAAAGTGAGAGGAAGAGAAGTGAGAGTAAACAAGAAGTGAAATAATGCTTCGACAACAAAGGGATGAAACATGATCCTTATATGGAGGCCATCGGAAAACCTGCGACGAGGCTTGATATAAATGATACGATAAGAGAAGTAATTATTTTGAACTTTTCTGGATTATTTACAGGTGAAAAGCAACATACTACGGTTTCTAAGCATAGATTTGACTCTTGATCTTGCAAGACAAGGAAATAGATTGCTTGGCAACTAACACATTTTCCAATGTGAGTTTACCGTGAAATGTGCTTGAATAGTTTTGAGCGACAAGATTTTGCCACTGGAAAAGGCGCAAGAACCCTTGATTGTTGGGAAGAGAGCGCGTTAACGGGAGTCTCTTTCTCAGACAACTTTTAGTTGAAAGAGGTTGTTGTACTCTTGGATAATGTTTCTTAAGAAAACAAACTGCATATTGAAAGGCTTTGGATAAATTTTGTTTCATAATAACAACTTATTTAATTGTTGAAATGGCCATACTAAAATTGGCAGAATATTAACACGCTGACGACGAGTCATTTTTTTGAGGTCTGTCCCTGTGAACGAGACGTTTCCGTGCATGCCTACGCCTGCCCCCATGTATGTATGCATGCATCCATGCACAAAATATAAATTTTGCGAGCTTCGCCCTCATGTGGCAAGCTCCGCCCACCCGACCAAATATGACGGAAATTGCCCAGATTTTAAAAATTCGTGCGAATTCCGCCAATTTTGAAAAGAGGGCGGGGCTTGCCACTTAGGGGGCGGAGTTTGCCCGGCGGTGGGCGGGGCCTGGCTAAAATTGCCTGAGGTCTTTGCGTTCATACGGCCTCATCCATGCTTTTTATGAACAAAGAGGGTCCTTGTGAGGAGCATATGAGTGAGCGGAGTCTGCCAAAAGAGGCGGGGCTAACATATGAAGTACATCTGAGCCTATATTGATTATATGAACGAAAACTGAGAGGATTGGACCGGTAGTATTGTGATTAAGGCTGCGCGTACCCGTGCTATCAAAAAATATGTGGATGAACATTTCAATTTTGAACTGTAATAAAACAAGCTGCAGCAAGTCATAAAAGTTCAACCATTTCTTGTATATGAGGGATGCTAAAGTCTCAAAATGCTATTAAGTTGGTGTAGAAGTAATGCACGCTTTTCTGACCCTTGTTTCAGGTAAACTTTTTCCACCAAACTTTCTTGTTTGGAAAAACTTAGCAAACTATTAATAAGCTTCTTTTCATGCTCTGTCCAACGGTGGCTAAAAGCCAGCCTCATCTAAAGAGTTATGAAGCTCCAAATAACCGTCTGGAAACTCGGAATTTCATTGCACTCACTTTTCCGGCTAGAATTCAAACGCAAATCAGTTCTTTGAAAGTTTGGCTACTGTATGTAATCAAAATCGTCTACATGATACACGTTTCAATATTCTTATAGAAGTTATCCAAACTTAGATTTCGGCTCCCCACCATGGGAAGCCGTTTTGGTCCTGTGACCCATAAATTTCCTTTGAAGAAGGCAGTCGCCAAAGCTTTGCTCATTTCTGTAAGCGTAGGGTTAGGCCTTCTGTTGACAGTTTTTGCAAAAATATTTAATCTACGCAGAAAACCAAATAAAGTCCATATTTCGGGATTTTTCGGCCTTCGAAAAAATGTTGAAAAAAGCAGACAATTTTTTTCAATCTTTTCCTTTTCGCAATACTTCTTTGTTTGAGATTTTTTCAACTTTTTTTGTACCACTGGCTTGCGGCTACAGGATAAGGCTACTTATTTTTCACAATGACAATTTCTAAAAGAGTTATGACAAGTTGATTTGGTCATCATTCTATATTTTTCTGATTAAATGGATGAGTGCTGTATTGCGAAAAGTTTGAGGCCTTTGGTGGTCTTTATCGCGTTCAAAAATGTAAATTTTGCAAAAAAATTACACCAACCTAATACTTGGCTAGAAAATATATGAAATTTTGAAGAGTGAGAAATTTGAAAAATATGAAATCATTGCAAACATCACAGATACCACTCAGTAGTAACTATCAAACATTTACATACTTCTGCATTCTGAGGGCTCTTCACCATTCTTTTCTGACGTGCGCAAAGCTTTTTTAAGCTAGCTAACTAACTTTTACTGCTCCTAAATAAATTATCAAATTGACAATCCGAAAAGCTTGATTACATTCTATCATACACTGTTCATTATCGACCGCAAAGTTGCAGATTTTAAATGTTCTCTATAAAGTTAATTATAAGAGTTACACGTACTTAAGCTTTTAGTAGTTTGTTGCGGAATCAGCGCAGTTTGTATTGCTTAGTAAGGTAGCGCTATTTTTTGGAAAATGAATATTTTTTTCTCGTTATAGCATGCCGGAAAATTTCAAGGTCTGTTGATAGAGCTAGGTAGGTTGGGACCTGGTCTAATCATAAAGAACTCTACTTGACTTAGACCACGTCTTTCAATTGCGCTCCAAAATGTTGCAGACAATTTTCAAAGCAAGTCGGGCTCTACTAACAGCCTTAGCAGTTCCCCTTACATTGCCAAATTTGTACATAAACCGCCTGATCGAGTTTTGCTGCGTGAAAGGAGAATCGCTTGCGTAATAAGCTTTTGCCGTTTGAATGGGGCGAAATTTCGTGGTGAATAGAAATTGTTAAAATTCGTTAAACGACAAAAGATCGACCTTGTGAACAGATTATGTTTTTAGAGGAGAATATGTCCAAATATAGTGTGGGTAAGAGTCTTGCAAGACAGGAGCTCTATTTTCCACTCTTGAGGCAAGATGCAAAAACATTTTCTACGCTAGTAAAGTGGAGAAGTAGGTTTAAATCACCCTTCTGAAACTTGCATGCTTTTTATGAAACTTTTTTGGAATATAATTGTTTAGATTTTTTGTCAAAATGCCTTACATACACGGAAAAATTATCCCTCGACTCTTCAATAGCAGGGCATGATTCAAAATAAAATGAATCAAAGATGAGCATTGGGCTTGGATGCACCGAAGTTACTCAAGTGAGTCATCTTACTGGCCATGAAGTCAGAAGCAGAAGCTTGATTTTAAAGTCTAGTGGTACTACATACTTTGTACCAAAAGTAGACCCCTTTTCAAGTAATTCAAGCTATTTTTGTTTTCCCAGTAAACTTCGGGTATCATTCGATAGAGCAGATCAAGCTCTACATAATATTCACCAAGAATTTGCCTAAGTCGCATTCCATGGAAAGTTTGAAGCCAAATCGTATAAAGTTTTCTCGCCTGAAAATTGAATTTTTGCGACAAAGAAAATCCTACAGACCTCCAACTTGGTCATTATACAGTAGGCATATAGTAATACCCAAATATGCGTTTACGAATTTTTTCCGAGCATAGAAAGCGAAAAACAAAATTAGTCCAAAATGGCAAACCCCGCCCCAGCCCCTCCCACATATGTCATTGTATACTGCAAGCCTTACTGAGTATAATTTAAAAACCCCTGTATGTGCTCTTTTAGTAGAGGAATGTCAAGTTTTACAAAAAAAAACCAAAAAAATAGCATTTCGGCATTTTCGGACCATTTTTTTCTCAATTTTAAGCGAAGGAAAAAAACCGCCAAATACATTTTTGGGTACTACTATGTGTCTGCTATATAAATACCAAGTTAGAAATCGGAAAGAGATCCGATTTTTAGGGCAACTGAAAAATTTTGGTTTTTGGTCCAAGATTTTACCTGGATCTTTGGTGGTCTTTTTGTAGAGCTTGCTCCGCTTTATCGAATGGCACCTTAAGTCTATTAGGAAAACAAGAACAACTCAATCTATCTGAAAATGGGGTTTACTTTTGAGTCAACTAATATTTCAATTCACTCACCAAGGAAAACACATTCGTCAATTTTTATAAATTTTAACAGCCTGTGAAAAATTATAAAAATTGGGCACCAAATGTATAGCTAGAACAGTCTCTAATGCAAAATAAGTTCAAATCTAGTGTGCCACACCGGCATTATGCTGAAAACTCTATGACAATGCCATTCAATGAGTAATCCCCTGATAAGAGCACATTTTTTATCAGACAAAATGTTTCCGGTCTGCGTAGTGCAATGTTAGGACCTCCTCCCCCTTTCCCAACTCGGTCTCCGTGCAGAAGCTCATGTCCTCAGATTCTCATACTGAAAACAAGGCTGTTCAGGGTAAAGTACTGATGGACATGTAATCTTTCTCGAACTATCTTTCAGTATTTGTCACAGTTTGCATTATGCAGAAAATGAGCTATATTTGGAATGTTTGACTCAATGTGAGCTACTATTGTGCACAAACCATGAAAAGCCTTTAGATTATTGTACATCATAAGTTTGGAAAAATGTTCAGGTACTACATGCCAGCAACAGTAACAATTTTCAGTTTGATGCAAAAATGGAGATACAGCCTTATCTATCGGTCCTTACCTTTGCTGCAAATCCTAAACCTCGGGGTTTGGAGCACAGCTGAATGAGAGCATGGATCGGAAGTTTAAAAATTTTTACTTCGAAATTTTGTATTTATTTATTTATACACTCGTGGTGAAGCACAAAAAACCCAGATCGAACAGAAAATCGGTAACACAAAAGATAAGACAAATGACCAGCCAATCCTCACAGAAGGAAGAATAGTCATGTAAATGGAACAGAAAGCCGAAGGAAAAAGCGCTTTGTACAGAATAGTCTCTAGAATTTTGCTTCTTCGAAAAGTTTATGAAGACCCTGTTCTGGGATGTCATCGAACCTCCCCCCCCCCAAAATTCGAAATGGAAGTGGTGGGGATGAACATCCACACCTATGAACGATTGATATCCTGTCAAGATGAGAAGGGGGGGGGGCTACGGTGAAAGGATATGATGTAAACTCAAGATTCTGATGAATGAGGCTGGTTGATCTGATCATTAAAAGCACTATGGTTAGTAACAAACTAGGCAATGCAAATAGTGGTCCTCTGTCTTTGTTGCAGACCATCCAAGTGAAGCGTAACCAGAAAAGCATAAAGTCAAATGATAAGGGACGAGCTGAGGCAATATGAAGAACACGAGCGCCCATTTGAACATGACTCATCTAATTGGAAAGATCAGATCAAGAAGCTAAAGCATTCGCGTTTAGCAATGTTCTTATGTGTTCGAATAAGGATAACATGTAATTGGCCGTGATATTATTTTGATATACGAAGCCCGCTCCCTCAGCTTCTGTGCGTAAGTCTTAAATTACATAAAGAAATTTCTATCAATCAGTGACGACCAAAATCGTGACAATCCAACAATTGGAATTTTTTGAATTTTTCTGCGTGTCAAAGAAAATGAAAGAGCACTACAGGCGCCCCGTCACATCTATTTGTATTCGAAAGAATACAGCGACAGGGACGAGTGGCGTAGTGGTATGAGGCCCCGCTATGACCAGATCGGACACAGGTTCCATCCCGACCCCTGGACCAACCAAGCCCTCTACCCCCCGGGCCGGTAAATTGGTACCAGAGTAGTCTGGGAGGATAAAAGCACTGACATGGGAACGGCTGGCCCCGCAAGTCACTGTAATAGGCTCGCACACATACAATTGCCTCTTCGACTATGAAACTAGTGTGTGCGTTCCGTGTATGCTCTCAGAGGGTATTGAAGACTTCGAATCCTTTTATCCTTTACGAATACAGCAACCATGACGGTAAGCCATTTTTCTTTACTGAATCCCACTCCTGCTTTGAATGTGAATGAGCCAAACTGAAATTAGTCATCGAAGGAGTTTTGGTAATATTTAGGCGCATTCAAAAGTCTACAGTGTCTATCGAAGTGGGCAGACGACTATGTGGCGCTATTGTAATGTTTCACAACGCAACACACCATCACGCTATCCTGGGTTGTTTCCGAAGAAATGGCAGATAAAGAGATTTTTCGATTTGAATTCACCTCCTGTAACGATTTGGGTCTGAAACTGGTTGAGAAATTATAAAAAATAGCTCCAGTAGCGTATTCTCAACCCACTGTGTTCTTATATCCACAAACTCATTTTTGGTAACAAAGGGATGCATCGCAATTCTATTACCTGGACTTTTTTGTGGATGCTGATTGAGACGGTTCCTTTGTCAATCTTTTGAGCGGTGCCTCAAATAGCACGAGACCGAGAAATCGAACCTTGATCCTAGTGCAGTACTGTACTAACAAGGAAAGGATACTTGGTGACCGTGGTTTTTTGAAATGAAACGTACACCATTGAATGCATTTTGAAGCGCTGATTCCAAATCTGTTTTCATTATCTGCTGTGCGCTCTTCCGAAAGAAGTTATGAACATTTCTTGTCACCAAAATTTGCATTGTTTTTGATGCGGAATTTACCAATATCGTTAGAAAGTTCGCTTACGCACTACAAAAGAGCATACAGATAAAGTAAAGCTTCACGTTAAGTTCAGGAAAACTGTCACCAATACATCAGAGTCTAAAAAACCTGGATACTGACGATTTTGACTGCCTAAATCTCGCAAAATCAATATAAAGAAAAGTCCATAACTCCGTTCAGGGAGTCGCACAGCAGACAGTGAACATAGATTTAGAATCAGCGTTCCAAGCCGCACCTACTGGTGTACATCTCATTGCAAAAGGCCACGGTCACCAAGTATCCTTCCCTCGTAAGAAAACGCTCCCTGGCCTATCTGGAGCAATTTTTTAAATAAAATTACAGGTTGAATTTCGTCTTACGTACGTGCTGCTAGTAATGGGTGAGTTAGTTTTTAATCCTGTGATGCGGCGGTCTTTTGACTTCCGTTCTGTTTCCAGCACGTTCACGATAAGGCCGGTTTTAGATTGCTGCCTCGGACCAGAGCCTTTTTCGCTTTGCCAAACTTACGACCCATCCGTGGGTCGTTTTGTTCGAATTGGTAGTCTTTAGGGTAAAATTTCAGAAAATGTCTCCGAGAATTTCTGCAGAGGGGTAATCGAAGGCGTTGATTATTAAAAAACAAATTATTTTAGTTTTTAACATTATATGGTAAGGTTACGGTAGCCACCTACGAAACCAACACCATAGATTTTCAGGAAAAGTCGTGTTTTGGGGTTACTTTACGTGCTGATCACGTTCATGGTGTCTCCACTTTGTTCACTACTATCCTGCAGTGGTATACGGTAGCAGTACGGTATAATTTTTCTGAAAATCAAGAAACTGATATAAGAAGTTGGTATCAAAACTTGAGACTATCATTTTCGTAATCAGCATGCTGCGACTCCTATATATGTAAGATTCGAGTTTCCTAGGATGAACACTGCAGAAAAGTCAATAAAATCAATAGAATGGATAATGGTGGGCTAACGTCAGTCTCTTGCCCATCCCGTATTACTCGTGTATGTACACTTGATTTTCCAGAAACAACATCACTCTTTGCAGAATTTGAGCCAAAGTCTGCGCCTTATATCAATCTGCGATTTACTTACCGTAACATAACATTACAGTATCCCGAGCGCAGACCACTCTGGCTGGAGCTTCATCTAGGTGTCCCCAATCATGTGCCAGAATTTCGTCTAAATTGGCAAAGCTATTTAGGAATATTACGACCCACCGGTGGGTCGTGTGTTAGCTAAGGTTAGTGCCGCCGTTGTTACTCTGACTAGGTTCTCATTGGCTTTCGAGTGTGTTGATGTGTGAGGGAATAAATTCCGATGATTTCGACTTCCAGGCTCCGAAGGTCACAGCTCCGAAACATAGGCCACTGCATTATATTAAACTGTGTTACCATCTTGGTAGCTCAAATCACACTTCATCAAGTGAGCCATGCCGAGATCAGCGATAGCCGAACATGGGCAATCCTGTGATGGAAAAAGAACCTCGTAATTGGGACTTGGGCAAAACTGCTGCAGTTTAAAAAGTGAAACATAAGACGAAATCAAGGTCGAGAAAGGTCAAACTTGGTAGCCATTTTCCACATTATTTAAGCGAAGAAAATTGGAAGGAATACAAAAAGGTAAAAGTCTTAGCCTTATGGTTTCCCTTCGCTATAGCTCTCTCCACTATTTTTTCAAACATTAGACTCATTTTCCAACAATTTTCTCTGTGGATTCTTTCAGATGTTCGGCAAATTCTCCGTCCGCCTTGTCATGCAAAGCGGGCTTAGGATCGCACTTCGGTGGGGCCTAGCGCCTAGCTCTTCAATGGCCTCTCGTCGTCGCCTCTTCACAGCCTATTTGAGAATCCATTCTCTCTTTCACACAACTCGCAATGGGCCTCGACGGCAGCTGTTCACACATTTGAGTTCGCAGTTTATTCTGAAATTCAAAATTAAAGGATTTTTGTCCACGGCACTTGCAAATCAGCTTGCTGTTTGTGCTATCTGACAGTGTCCTCCTAGCAATAATATTGATTTATTGATTGATCACTACTTGCTTTTTCGCCCATTTTACTCATTATAGATTCATAAATCCCTCACCCCTCAAAATGCGACACAAATGATGATATGTCCTGTTTTTTTTGTCTTCTGCATCGTGAAAAGTACATTCTCATCCCTCGTACAACCATCGTTATTTACGACATCGTATATGTGTGCGTATTACTTTCAGCAATGAGCAATGACCAGAAAAGGAATCTAGTAGCGATATCGATTGTTCGAATGTTTAGAGTAAGTGGTAAACATTTTAGAGGGGTAGGGCTAATACGAAAATATTAGTCATAAGATATTTTCCATAAGATATTTTATTTACGCTTTGATGGATTCTGCGCAAATGGAGTTCAGTTTCCGGTAACAGTCGATTTTCTGAATTTGGCGCATCGAATTTGTTGTGGGGCGTTCTGTATTTTTTGCAAATTTTCAGAGTTTTGCATTTTCTTCATTTTCGCGATCCTAAATTCTCATTGTACTCATGAGTTACCCGCTCGTAAAATTGGGCAGATTTTTTTGCAATGCTGTTACCTGCTCAATAAATTTTTTCCACGGATGTAAGCTACGCTACGAATTACGGGCAACATCGAAACACAGCAGAATTTTTTTGTGCAGTAAATTTGGCTACCTGGACTTCCAAGTGAATACACTATGCCCTTACCCAAGTCGCACCTGATACAGTAGTTCATTGGTGGACGAGCAAATCCACTCCGCTCTTGCCCAGTACCGTACTCCAAAAGACTGGATGTGGCCTTTCTAGAGTTGGTCTGTGCAAGATTTTCGAGTTGAATATCTCGGCCACATATCATCCGTATGATGCCTCTTGGGCAATGGGTAAATTGAGGCATCCCAGTCTTTTCTCACATTCAAAGCAACCTTTGATTCAGAAGGCTTGGCGGCTGGAAGGCGAGGCTTTGTGACCTAATTAAGGCCAATAGCGCCTGCGACGCAGTCTGCGTCTCTCTCGTGCTCGTGTCTCTGATCATTATCTAGGCTTAATTAGGTCACAAAGCCGCCAAGCCCCTTGAATCAAAGGGTAGGTATACTGTTCTATTGCACACCATCTAAAGCCCATTGTTTGTCAAACAAACAAGACAAGTGAGTAAGTACATCGTCATAATCAGTTGAGGTAGTCCTTTTGAGTGTCTGAAAATTTCTCAAGGAATGGAAGGAGAAGGGGGGGGGACAGAAAGATTCTGAATAAAGGGGCATGGCGTAAGATATGCCCGTCGCAAAAAGTTTTTCATTTTTTTGCGTTAAAAAATTTTTGCGGCTCTATAAATCTAGGATTTTCAGAAGAGAGGGCAGCCGCGCCCGGAAGAACTCTTCTAGGAGCTGTTCTGAATTTTTGAAAATTTCCAAAAGATTAACTATATAAGTCACTTACAAGCTGCATACTTTAGATTTTGCGCACGGGGTGGGGTGGGGGAGATTTGCTAACGTATATGTGTAAAAACATGGGTTTTCAAAGGGAATGTTCGAGAGAGGAAGGGATATACATTTAAAATATGGCTTGGCTCTCACGCTCATTGATTTCTGATCCCATAGATGTCCACATCCTGATTATTAAGTGCGGAGAACTATTCCAAATTCAGAATATGAGTCAAATAATGACAACTAGAGTTAGATTAATAAGTGCAAATCACAAAAGAGCACAAATCATGATACGGTAGTACTGAGTGGGTGAGTGTAGCATGTGATCTTGCTAATGAGATGTTCAACAGTTCATTTTTTCTTCCCTCATTCTTTGATCATTGATAAGATCACATGTTACACAGAATGCTATAGTAGAATCTTTCTGTGTCAATCTGTGTGCGAGTTGATTACTTTTTGTAACATATTGTTTTGTGATCCGTTTTCCATGACGTTCTGTGTATATAAATACATGATAAATAGATAAATAAGTGACTAAATAAATGAATAAATATAATTTCAAGAGCCAGTAGATAATTAAACTGTTCGATCCTTCAAAACATACTCTAATTCTATTTTTAAACAACATGATCATCCCATAGGTATTTTTTGACTTACTGGAAAAGTTTCTCAGATTGCTGCTCAGTTACACTTGCGAATCAGGAAACGCCTTAAAAAAATTCTTACAAGGAGTATAGTAGTCCCCCTTCCCCAGGAGGTTTCTGGGATCCTCACTATTTATCGTATGAAGGACTATCGGAAGCGTTCTGTAGCTTGAATTCTATTCTGCGTCTGATTTCCCCTCTTCTTCTTCTAAAGAAGTTCAATGAGTCTCATTTTTGCAGGACTTTCAACAATGTTCCTGAGCATCATTATGGATGAGAGAAACAAAAATACTTGAGAAAGGAAAGGCTAATCAATAGAGTTCTGTGAACAAAAAATGGAGCGATTTCCTGAAAAAAAGCTTTTTTTACAACGAAAATTTGTCCAAGGCTCATAATTCCAAATCCTATCTTCTTTTATGAAGTCACTAAAAACTTCTGGCTCAAAAACTCGAGGCTAGTGGTCACAAAATATTTATTCTCATTCATTACACTTCAGCGAAGAGACTTCAAATAATGAAATTTTCATTACACCTTCAACGATTGTATATCTAAACATGTGGTATCGAAAAATAATAAAATCGTTAGCTTTTAAATTTTGATGGCTGGAGGAAATATCTGATAGCAGCTGTGCAATCCGTTCCCCTCTTTCATGTAGGCATTAGTTCTTGTAGTCATACAGTGCTGGCCATAGCTATAAAGCCACCCCAAAAATCACTGTAATTTGCCTTTTTTTTGCTCAGAATTGTCTGAAAAACCACTATTTTGTGTGCAAACTAACGTCTTATCATTGACCAGAACGGCTCACAATTTCACTGATTTTGGCTGGAGAAAAATTAAAAAATTTGAAAAACGGGTTCCGCAAGCTGGTCACAGCTATAAAGCCACCTCTCATTTTCAACCAATACTACGTTTTTTAAATCTGAAATTTTTTGGACATGTACAGCATCAGGATATGAAACAATTGTTACAATTGGAAGCTCTCGCCTTTTGAAAAGAAGATTTGTACTGCATTTTTTGCTCTTAAATGCATAAAAGGTCACATTATTTTTGAAAAACTGCATTTTCACTGAAATTTGAAGCACTTGTTTGACTCGGGTGAAGGTTCTAAGCTTTGCCAAGCCTTTGCAATGAACACGGTGAAAAGCGCTGAACTCAACATTGCGTAGTCGCTGATTTTGATAAACGAGCCTCATCCTACCGAGGGATAGGCACGCTTCTCAGACGCAGAACTCGATTTCTGATGCGCGAAAACTTTTGGTTGGAAGTTGACACCTTGTTTGCATGGCGAAGTACTCATACAGAAGCTGTCAGGCTTTTTGCAAAGGTTTTCAAAGACTTTTTAGCAGAACTGAAGCTAGAACGCTTTGTCTGAAGTTCGGTTGTGCGCAGTGTATCTCACATAACTTCAAATCTCACTGCTCTGAACTCTCCATCAAGTCAAAAATCTTACAAAACTGTCAGAAATACCAGAAATTTGAAGATTTGAGCGATTTTCCGCTCGATCGAGAGGTCAGAGTGTGTCATGATCAGGTAGAGGGCACCATTCATTTTTGGAAAAAAGGCGTCCAAGGCGGAACCAAAATCCTGAGGGTGCAATGACGTTCAAGCTATGCGCACGAGTCTATCGTTGTACAGGTAACGTTCTGAGGACATGACAGAGCTTTTCGGGCATTAGAACTCAATTTCTGCGGTTTGGAAGCTCGTCTACCTGAAGGTGAGGTCAGGGTTCGTTTATCAATATCAGCGACTACGCAATGTTGACTCAAGCACTTTTCACCATGTTCATTGCAAAGGCTTGGCAAAGCCTAAAACCTTCACCCAAGTCAAATAAGTGCTTCAAATTTCAGTGAAAAAGCAGTTTTTCAAAAATAATGTGACCTTTTATGCATTTAAGAGCAAAAAATGCAGTACAAATCTTCTTTTCAAAAGGCGACAGCTTCCAATTGCAACAAATGTTTCATATTTTGATGCTGTACATGTACAAAAAATTTCAGATTTTAAAAAACGTAGTATTGGTTGAAAATGAGAGGTGGCTTTATAGCTGTGACCAGCTTGCGGAACCCGTTTTTCAAATTTTTTAATTTTTCTCCAGCCAAAATCAATGAAATTGTGAGCCGTTCTGGTCAATGATAAGACGTTAGTTTGCACACAAAATAGTGGTTTTTCAGACAATTCTGAGTAAAAGAGGGCAGATTACAGTGATTTCTAGGGTGGCTTTATAGCTATGGCCAACACTGTATATTTCGCCGCTACTGCAGTTCCAATTTTGTCATTCTATCGTGAAAAACACTACGTACTTTTATTAAACAACGTCTAGGCAGCTCTCTTTAGCTACTACTATAATCAAGTCTGGAACCTCAAGCTAAAATTACTGAGCATGTGGTATCGACTGTATATCTATCGGGCTCCAAACACTACTTCTAAGGAAATTTGCGTGCAAGTAGGGAGTTGTGCACGGACCGCCCACTTTAGTGTTGACAGGACCAATGCTGGAGGGCTCTTCCACGGATTTTGGAAAATAGCCTCAAAAGGGGTTTTCATGGACCCAAGTTTTTTTGTGACATATTTGGAATAGGGGCTTCAATAACGCGTGGAAAATACGAAAAATTGCAGCTCGAAACTCGGTCCGGCCATAGCCTTTACAATATTGCGAAAGAAACTGAATAAACATGAAGGGGCGATTTAGGCATCATGCATATATTTTCAAGCAGAAAACTCTAAAATAGTGGATTTTGAAAATCTTCAGTCATAGAAAATGTCAGCAATTGATCTGCATAACTTCGCTCAAACTCAAAGACAGCGTCTCACCTGCTTTCGCGTTCCATGTTTTTATCATCTGGGGCCTTTCCACGACTCTAATTACAACTTTGAAGTCGTAATGTACAAAACCCCAAAAGTTCGATAGCTGGGAACCCCATCCTAAATGTACAGCCGACTTTCAGTGCCTGAATGGGAGGAGCTTTTTAGGGTAGGCGTGGCTTTATAGCACTTTGGTGGGTTTCAGGACCATTCTCTCCATTTGGAGATCACATTGGAGGATCGGGCCAATGGAGATGTCCCTCTCCTGGCCCTACAATGGGATGAGGGGGGGGGGGTTGGGAGGAGGGAGGGGGGAGGAGATATGTAGGCCTGAGATTTTGCCTGGATGCTGCCTTCAAAAAAAAGTAATGCAAAAAAACCAAAAGTAGTTGACTCTCTTTCTTTGTCCACCCCCTCCTTCCTGCCTAATTGAAATGATTGTTTTGCGAAGGAAGAAGTGTGAGTATCCCTAAGGCCGAACGTATAATTTATGACTCATAGGGCTTCGCTTTGAAAAAACGAACCCTTTATATCGAGCCGTCTTTGTTCCTACATTGTACGTGGCCCCATATGCAACATCTGTTTCCAATATTGCATTCATTGTGCTCAAAGGGGGGTAGCAACCGGATGTGGAACAAAAAAATTACATCTTAAGCTCATTTTCGTATTTTAGCACTAAATCAGGTTCACAAAATTACTTTTTACATTTTCTTGATTTTTTGGCCCCTCTTCCCCCCCCCCCCTCAGTATCAGATATGAGGCTGTGCAGGTGGTGGTGGTGTGTGCGGGTGTGTGTTTGTCATTATAAAGAGGTCTATTTGTCGAGGTATTGAGGGTTGTACCAAGCAACCCTGACACTCAACTCTCTCTCAGCTTTCTCTTATTTCTCCAAACCAACCAACCTCTCAAACCGAGTACATTGCAATGGTACGGACCGGTATCGAGTTTATTGCACTGCAATGTGGTGTGGTTTTGACTTCCTTCTCTTTGGTTTTATATTTTGTATGAGAATTTTGTTAGCATTTATTTTATGACAACTCTTATGATTACAGTATTTTAGAATGAGACATAACCGTGGAAATTATAATTTTTTAGAAATATATAAAATTATGTTGTGTGGTGCTCGAGCTCGACTGTTAGAACTAGGAATTTTATCCGCAAAATTTTTTCGGAATTTACCCCTTTCAAATGGCATTGGCCCCCTTCGTAATGCTGTGACGCTAATGTTTCTAGAATAAGAACGAAAAAAGAGGGAAAAAATGCTAAACAGTCGTGGAATTAGCCCCTCGTTATTTTCCAAAACTTCCTTAAAAAATGGACTTTTAGTTGCTTTTACCTTTATTTTTCTTTTCGAACAAAATCTCAACGTCTGAGAATCTTGAGGAAAACAAAAAAGGTTTTTTGTGTAGACTAATGACTTTGGAGTTGTGGTAAGAATGATGCGCAATTTTTTTTCATAACATTTTTACAGACCTTCTCTTTCTCTCTCCCTCTCCCCCCCCCCCAGCTCGTTTCGAGAGTTAGTCGCCAAATTTTGGGATACGGTCTACGTGAGAAAAACATGCGCAAATGACATGTTTTTACTTGTGAAAATATTTTTTTAAAGTTTTCATCGCAAAAAATACGCAAAAAAAATTGTGGATAGGCCAATGAGAACTTTGCAAGGCATAAAAATTTTTTCCGTTAGAAATGCCTAACGCCACGTCCTCTCGCAAGAAAATTTCTGTCACCCCTCCTCTCCCTCGGCTCGGTCCGCTACCTAAAAAGCGCTTCAAAGTGAAACTTGATAGCCATTCTAGTGCTTAAACGGTCCACCTTACTGAATCAGATGCAAAACATAATTTTTTCTTGATTCTTGTTAGTTCGTACAATTTTTTACCTCAAAGAGCTCAAAATATTTGAAAACTAGAAGAAATTGTTCTCGTCCAAACGCGAACGATAAGATTTCGATATAATGTTCTTTCTTCCTCCATAATTTCGCCGGTATAAAAACTCCTGAAGAAAATCCAAGAAACTGATCTTTATAATCTTTACTCAAGTGGTGTATCCTTAAAATCCCTATCCCTAAAACTATCGGCTCGCAGTATTCGCCACTATCGACCCCAAAAAATCCTGTAGCAGAGGGGCCAGCCCCGAATGACAAACGCATGAGTAACTCTGAATGACATCTCGTATAACTATGTGTGTAGAGTCAGCAGACGCCCAGTACAGTTCGTCTCTGCGTCTCTGACACTTTTCCAGGTCCGGGACTTGCAATGCTCTGTGTGTCTGCACTCGCGCACTGCTTTTTCCACTTCGTGCGCGGTCCATTCCGTCCACTATTACCAATTGGTACGATTTGCTGCATATGTGCTTGTCTCTCATCGTTTCTTTCCATTTTCTGGATTTTTGACATCCCCCTACCCTTTCTGGATTTTACAGCCTTTGTTGATTTAAGCAGGGAAGAATGGATGTTAAAATTTGTTTTTCATCTGTCACCAACAAAAAAGCCTTCAAAATTAAAATCTGTGTAATATAGCTTTCAATGTTTATCGCGCAAATAGGGGAATCTATGATATGAGTCTAGTGGCGGACAGAGGAGAAGAAGGGGCTCTACGAAAACGGGTCTCAAAATTCTTTGGAAGTCGAAACACGGGTTTAATTGTGCAAGTGAATTGCCGTTTTGTTCTAAATAATTTAGATGATATTTAAATTCTCGTAAAGAAATTTTCTGCGCTATGGCCACGCCCCTTTCTCCTAATTTACCATGGCAGCCCGCGAGAATTTCGGAAAGCAACCAAAGTTCTCAGCAGCTCCCCCCCCCCCCCGTAAAATTTTTTCGAACCGTCAACGGAGTTTACTTAGATTCTGTCTCCTTCGTTATTCTATATTTCGCACATCACTGTACGAGTACTAGAAAGGCAAAATACGTGCCAAAAATCAATATATCGATTATTCCTTAGTCACATCTGACTTGATAATGCGCCCCATATGGAATTAGAAAATCATGGAAAAGGGCTTGCTTTGGCAGTCTGCTTACTTAGCTTCCGAAAAATGTCTTGAAGTGCGCTCATGCAGTTGAAAAGGACCGCGCCGCGCCACAAGATACAGTGCGGTAGGCAGTGGTCCGCTGCTGTGTAACAAAATTTTATCCCACATCAAATTATCACAGTGCTACTATGATTCACATAACGTTTCTTTCTGCGAAAAATCAACTCGGGTTTACCTTTCCACTCTCCATTCGATTTATTTCACTCCTTGTACCAAGTCCTCCCCAGTATCCTGACCCCTCACCCTCTCCTCCTCCTCCTCCGGAATCACTATCTTTTTCCATCTGACTGTATATTCATTTTATTTTCCTACAGTATCCTTACCCTGCTCATCGTTGATATGAAAGACCGTGCTGAAGACTGCTGCTGAATGCTGTGAATAATCTTGCACTTCTGCAGAAATATGTACTGTTTGCACGTTACAATACCCCTATTGAATGCAGGATGAGAAGTTTTGAAAACATAAAGTACATGGAAGAACTGATGAAGAATTGTACGATGAGATGAATTTCTTGTTTGGATGACAAGGTTCTTAAATTGCCATTTGTCAATTTAAGCTGCCAAATATGAAATATTTAATATAGTGAGTACAATAAGAACAGGAGAGTAATAGTAAAACGTAACAAAGCGATAATAGTTGCAACATCACAAATTTATGCAAGGTGAGACGCTAAAACTAACCCCTTTCCATAAAGAAAAAAGTTGTAATGAAGCTGAATTTTCCAAATTTGGTACTGTTGAAATTCTGCCTAGAAGATGCGGGTGTAGTCGCATCCCTGAGCAAATCCAGGAAGAAAAATCACAATTCCGACCCCTCTTTTCAAACTTACATTCTCTGATTATTTGCTCCTAATCAAAATTTTAAAATAATCAGGAATTGAAACATCGAAATTGATTGCATCCTAAATTTGAATCGTCAAAACTATATCATTATAGCTATCATAATAGAGTAATATACTGTTTAATATTTTATTGAATTTCACCTTCTAACAGAAACAGATTATCTGCATTCATACAAAAGTCACAGCAATTATCAGAGCTATTTTGCTGGGGGGAATAAGAAAGGGGAGGGGGGGGGGGGAGAGACGGAAGGGGAGAAAGAACTGCCGTATCCTTTACCAAATTTCATTTCAGCACTCAAGCTGTATGTTCCCCATTAATATGTAAATAAGTTTGCAGGAAAGATAAGATTTTATTTAAATTTTGTCCTGTCGGTCGAATTCCAATGAATTTTTACATTAATAAACAGTTTTGATGGCAGAAAAGTCTTACATTCAATTTGAGGCCTACTTTCTCAAGCTTGTTTTTTAACACAGACATTAGTCCCTTCAACAGTCGCTTTATGCACTTGAAAAAAAATTTTCTCACATTTGTGCAGTAATTTTGTGCTACACTTTCATGGTTTTAACTATTTCCTCAATCATGATAATCACTGGCGTAGATTCCAAAAATGGTGCAATTACACAGGCCACCGATAAAATGAGGTCCTTATGTGATATCCAAATATTTTAGTCGTAGTAGAATGGTAGTCTGGACCAATTAGATTTCAAGAGCTACAGTCTTCCAGTCTTCCCATCAAAGCAAAAAAAAGTCGAACATTCACTTCATTGTTGAAAACTTGCTATTCCAATCAATAATCGATTTTTTCTGCTAATCCATCCTGCATAGGTTCGTTTACATTTCTGTGTGCATATACTCATGTGACCCTTCAGTGTGCCTCTCACGAACTTCATTCAGGTAAATATCTGTTGCTTGAGAATCAATAAATCTTTTTTGCACAACTCCTCTTGCACGATTTATTTCTTAGTTTTCTGTTTTCTCACGGAAGGGTGGCCTCCTTGCGAAAAAAAATCATTACTTACTCTTTTTTTGGAATTATTTCCTAAAAATCTCTTTGCATATTCTTTTTTGCTCAAATCCGCCAATTGGTTGTGATTTTTTTTGAATTTCATAACTCGAATCTTTGCTGAAGAAAACGTGAATAAATTCCGCTTACCACTTGAGGGAGAAAACTTCAAAGTTTGGATATGAGGCTCGTGCTACCGTGATGCACTTGACATCCATAAGTACGTTCCTTTTTTCCAACAGCTCTCTACAGCATTGTCGAATGTCATACACCTTGTAAGTGTTAGGTAAAGGTTTGAAAATGTTTGAACTTCAATTAACAGAGGCCAATCACCTTTGCGCAAACTCTGCAAATTTTCAAGGGAACTAAGAAAAGGTAAAGTGAGACAAATTTATTGCATTATCTGGTGAGATTTTCGCTAAAATGATAGATTTAGAAATATCTGTGAGTGACATCGTTCCTTTTTGGAACAAGAAACAGAGTGATTAGAATTTAAGATTGCCGTTTTCGGTCATCTTTGAGAACTTAGTTTGGTCCTTTTGCAACATCTTTCTGTACCTTGTACTTGTCACCCTTTTCATCGCAATGTCGCAACGCAAACAATACTAAATTATTTTTTCTTCCTAGGAAAATGCCCTCGACTTTTTTTTCAGTGCATCTCAAGTCATATGGTAAGAAAACGTTTTGTTACCTAAATGTTCCAAAAACTCTGAATGCTCCTTTTTCTAGCTGCAACTTTGACAATAGTGGTGTGTAAATGAGGTAGCTTCCAAGCTTCATTGCAGAGCAAAAAGCATTTAGTGATAAGGAAAATGTGTGCTTATCTCTAGGGCTTTGTTCAAATCAAAGTTGTGGGCTGACACGAGTTTGGTGATCTTTGAAGCGCAGAATGACGTTGACATTGCAAACGAATCAAATGGACCACCTATTTCTTCACTTATTTGATCTAGCAACATTTTTGAGATATTGCAATCATACGTCATGATTCCTCAATTTTCTTTTGCCTTAATGATCACCATTCGACTACCTCATGCAGGGCTTGGCACAGGTGGTTTGCGGGCAAGCCGGGTATCTTTTGGAATAAAATACATGGGGATATCGTCTGAGCGGACTCCCCCCCCCCCCCCAGACACAATCGCCTTCTTCCTTTATGTCACCTTTCATCTTCTATAGAAGACGCAAACTGTCATTCCTACAAAAACCAAAAAATTTCTGTTTTAAGAAGTTCGTCGGTTGGGCGCGCAAGTTGCCTGCGCCGAAATAAACAAAAGACTTGTTTACAACGAAGAGAAAATGATATGTCACCAAAATTGGTGTGTAGATGGGCAATTAGAAGGTGGTGGAAAAGAACAAAATTTGCGACTTTTTTTAGTCGACGTTTCGTTTTCTGGAGATTTTTTAGGGATTATGGTCTAGGGTCAAAGAGGAATTCGTAAAAATCGCAAAAGTCTGTATGTACGAAAAATTATGAAGAGATTACGTGAATTAAGGCGAGGCAGATTTTCGGAGTTAGGTGGCTTTCCGGCCATCTGGACAGCCACCTGAGGTGGCTGTGAAGAGAAAAATACATAAATTCCCTTTTTTCACATATTTTCACAAGTTTAATAACTTTGTTCTACATCAAAAAACCTACGAATTAGTTTTTATATGTCCCACATCCCCTCCTCCTCGCTTAGTACAGTCCTCCAAAATTTTGAAAATTTTGAAAATTTTGGAGGGCTGTAACTGCGAGGAGGAAACTTGAAAATTTTGTATGGCGGCGGCAAGCCTGCTCAAAGCGCGCAAGGATGCGCGCCGGACACAGCACGCAGCCAATTCGGAGAATATGAACATCTTTTGTTCTTTTTCATCTGTTCAATGTTGTTTTTATGTTTTCCATTATTTTTGGTTATTCGTTTTGATCCACTCATGATCGCGTCATAGATGATTTTTTTTTGTGGAGAAGTTTAGGGGGACTTCGTTTTTAGGAAATTGAAAATCCACCGCATGCGGAGCCCTGGTCTCATGATTTTGTGCGCTCGTAGAAGACTTTATTTTCACATTTTTTTATCTCTCATTAGCCATACATAACCCCATAGCTTAATATAACAAGCCTTGTTGCTCTTAGTCCGAGAAATTTTACTTCTTTTCTATAAATTTTCCAAAAAATTGTGGAATCTAAGCCTTATTGAGTTCGGAGTTAAAAACTGTTTTCACCAAATTTCATGGATACGCACTCTTCCTGCAACATAAGAGAATGTCCCTCAGTCTAGCGTAAGCCTTTCCAAGCTTTTATCATGCCGTTGACCTTGAGCGATGTGCGTAAACATAATCCCCGGGGACCGCGAGCACCCTACTGTTATGCGTTTTGCATTTTTGATTTGTTGCTGTCATATCTGGTTATGCGAAACATTTCGCAGATCTTTGCCTATGCGATACAACCTGGAGTTAAATTAAAAAACAGTGGAGAAAAATGGAATGAATGAATGGAATGAATGAATGAATGAATGAATGAATGAATGAATGAATGAATGAATGAATGAATGAATGAATGAATGGAATGAATGAATGGAATGAATGCGCGAATGATCAAAGACCTGAATGAATAGACGAATGAATGGATAGCAAATGCAATCAATGCCCCGTTTACTGAGAACAATACGATTTAAAGCGGTCCCTCAAAGAAGTCAACCGACATCTTGGCTATTTCGCACATCAAATTCCGGACATCCATAAATTTTGCCCACGCATGAGTGGCTAACTCAGCCAACGATGGGAGTAAGATACGTGCTTTGATGTGGGGCTGTAATCAATCATTCACAATTGTTCCTTTGATGTTATATCGTGGTTGCTGGATCAGTGTTTCCCAGACTCAAAGTGGATTCCAAAAAACTAACTAAATAGATTTTCGCCAAAACAATGTTGGCAGAAATAGCGGCAATTTGCTGCAAAAGTTTGAAAAAGAGCCTAGTATGAGTGGCACTGAACTATTTCTAGAAATTGTTATCTCGTCATCAAATTTACCATCATTAAACATCATTGTTTTCACTCTTTTTTTACCTTTGATACGTGAGAGTATAAATGAATTACGTGTTTCGCAGATCAAAATTTAACATCACAGATACTCGTCAAATTTTGTGCAAAATTATCAACTTCTCACGGATTTTTCAATGAACTGGTGCAGTTATGTACAGATTGCCTGTACAATATTCGAGAACATTCATTCATTTATTCACTCGTTCATACGTTCACTCCTTTCTCTTCCTTCCTTTCTTCATTCATTCATCACTTACACCTAACTGAAATCTTGCGAAAAATGAGAAAAGGTTTCCAAAAAGCTCTCGGAAAACGATCTTGATATTACGTCTCTCTAATTGGAATAATTTTCGTTATGCTTCCACTCTCCTTCCCCCCCCCCCCCTTCCCTCCCGAATTTTTTCGACCACTGCTTCTTACAGTTTTCATCCCCAGTGTCCCCAATGCTGGCTTGTATTAGGTATATCCCACTACCTACCTAGTCGTCCTGTCTACTATTCATTTTGATCTATTATACCAACTTCCAATCCTTACATCCTTTAACCCTCCCCTTACAGTAAGCTCCTAATGTTTGCAGACAAAGCTTTTTTCTATTGATTTTACCGGATATTTGTATAACAGCACCTCACATTGCTCAATCGCCCTCACGCACACCAACCCCCGGCACCTAACTACTCGGGGTCTTGTAGCTAAACATCCGAACTTCCGTATAATATCGATCCTCAGGGATCATCCAAAACCCCGAGTATTATGATTTTACGTTGTTAGGTCCGTATAACTATATCCGTATAACTATATTACTAATCCGTTGGAATTACTTTCGTTTTAATCATCACGGTCCCCATAACTATATCCGAACTTCCTCACAGTATCGATCAATCGGGGTTGTTGTAATTTTCTGTACTTTTACTTTTCTGTACATCATTACACTCCCTAGCTTTATTTTGTTCGAAATCTTCTAGTCGAGTGCACCTCATCAAGACCTTTGTCATTAATTAATTAATTAATTGCCATAACTCCTGATTTACGCCACGGATAAATTGATGAATATTGTCATGTAATTAGGCGCAAATGAATGAAGCCCTAACTTGCACTTAACTGAAGTTATTAAGGTTACGGTAAATAAAGGGTATGTGTCTAGTATTTGATTTTGTATCTTCAAAACCTCCGGGGAATTGTGGAAATGTTATTGCTTTGCAAAATCAACAGTTTGCAGCAAGAGAGCAAAAATGCAAGATTTCAAGGATACACAAATGCCGTTATTTTAATTATTTCGAGATCAAAAACATTCTATTGATTTTTTTATTAGTTAGATCAATAAAGATTCAACACTTTCCCACGTAAGCTTAAGAAAACAATATAAGTATAGAACTGGCATTTGTGGAGACGGAGAGAAGGGGGATTAGGATTTTTTCAAATGTTTCGTCAGCAGGCCCAACTCCTATTTGTGCCTCCGTTGTCACTCCCCATCCCCCCCCCCCCTTTCATCCCAGCACTTGCAAAGAAACGAGCTTTGCTGTCATTCTACCCATGACTCTGTACCGTATCTTTCAAAAAATTTGATTTTGAGAAAATTGAGTTAAACAAATTGCCGCGAAAAGAATGTTGATTGTTCCCAAGCCCCCCTTTTTGCTTACAAAAAAGATCAAACAAACGTAACGCCGAAGGGACTTATGCGATATTACTGTATCAGTTCTGTATTTATTATGGAATTAAAAGAGCAGAAATTTTCTTCCATTAACGCTTCGGCTCTCCTCTTCCTCCTCTCCCTCCCCCTCTCCCCCCCCCCCCCGGAAGCACACGCTACTCTATGCTGCTTATTAGATTAAAAAAAATGATACGCTTAGTGACGAAATTTGTTAATCTATGTCCCGTACTATAAGGGACTAGCTGGCTTACCCGGCTTCGCCCGGCCCTGTCAAAACACTATGATAAAGCTCTTATCCCTATCCCTTCACAACCTTTCCCTGTGCTGCTAATTTCCTATTTCCGCTGTGTATCAGCATGCTCGATTAGCCCTCTGTGCCAACTCCCAGCCCCATAGCTTAAACTTTGCAAAAAAAATCAATAAAATAGATAAAAGTGAAGAATAATTCGGAATACCAATAATGTATTCGTAATCAGCATGTTCGATTCCCCCCCCCCCCCATGTCAACTCCCAGCCCCGCAGGTCAAACTTCACAAAAAATCGATAAAAATCGATAAAATTGATATCTATCGATGACGAAAAGTAGCTATGACACTCCCCCCCCCCGCCCCGAAGTGCATGTGTGCAAAGTTTGGTCCGGATCATTTCAAAAATGTTATTTACTATCCAGAACATACGTCAATACAGACATACATACAGGACAGGCATACAAACAGACATTTAGCTTTATCTATAAACTCCTAGTGGTATTCGGTAGGAAGAGCAGGTTGCAATGTGGATACAATATTTTTTTCGACCTTTATATTGTCAGCGGAGTAAACCTAACACGCCTAGCCGTGTGCTCGACTGCTCTGCAGATAACCCCGCACCCTAGGATCTTAGGTTTTTGCCACGAACGGAGCCACTGCCGTGTCCACTCAACGCCGTACCCTGACAAACGACCCACATAAGAAACGCATCAAGATTATCCTTAGTTTGTGATAGTATAATACATAGTAATAATACATAATACATACATTCAAAGTAATAATACATACATAGCAATATACACACTTAGTAACAATGGTATAATAGCAGTGGCGTACCCAGGATTTCCGTTCGGGGGGGGGGGGGGGGGGAGGGCATTCCAAAAATTTTTTGGGATGCTTTCCAAAATTTTGCCGGGCCCCGGACATTTCAGACGCCCCCGAAAAATTTTTATACGAGGCTAATTTGAATTTTTAAAAGTTCAAAAATTGTTTTAATTATTTACAAGCAAAAACAAGTCCTCTGCACATTTTTATGACATATTCAAGTAACTTGCAAAAGTTTCGCGACTGAGTAAGGGTCGGGCCCGGCATGGCCGCTTCCCCCCTCGGTGCGCCACTGTATAATAGTAATCTTATATACAGGTGACCGCCAAAAAGTTGCGGACAAACCCCTCTTCCTTTTCCATCGTTCTTTTCCAGAGGGAAAACAAGGATGAAAAAATGTAATCATTGCACGAGGGAATAGAGCTCTTCAAGATCTACAATCTACACTTTGAGCTTTTTGAGAAACATGTATTCTAAAAATTTTAAGAATCTTTTTCTAGAAAAGTCCGAAAATGGCCGCGTCACAATGTCGCGGACAATAATTCTTCGAACGCAAAAATTTTCTTTTGAGCCCTATTTTAAAGCGGAAACAAAGTCATCCAAACGGGTAAGCATACTACTATACATAGCTCGTCAAGAACTACACACTGGTTATGGTTGCTTCCCCAAAAAACGCAAGCTTGAGTTTTATTTGCTTTTTTCAAAAAACAACTTCTAATTTCCTTTATCAAGCCAAATTTCTTCACCCGGAAAACTGTTCAAGACATCCCAGCAAAGTCGTCTGGATAAAACAGATGCTCTTTGCCATCCTCTATGCATCGGACGTGTGCTGATGAGTTTCTTGGCTGAAAATGGCCCTTGGCGGTGCTTGCACATGACCCCAGCTGCACCTCACCACTGACTTGTACCGCTTTGCAGGCTTGTAACTCGGCCTGCAGTCAATTTTTGAGTCTGCAATTAGGCTCATTCGAAAGAACGAGACTTCTTTTACACGATAGTATGCAAATAAGTTCAGTTTGAGCAATCACAGAGATTTGGCGGATGGGGTAAAAAAGTGCAGCCTTAGAAGTGATTTGAGTGAAGGCTCTTATGAACACCAGAACAGTTCTGGAGCTTCGAAATGGATCTGTTACAAGAGAATTGACAGCTTTGAACTTCCAGAATGAAATTGGTAGCGAAAGGAGCTTTCTTCAACTTCAGCTGAAAAATGCTTAGCCTACAACTGAAGCTGCTCTCTTCCGCCCCATCCTCCAAATCTCTGGGATTGCTCAAACTGAACTTATTTGCATACTATCGTGTAAAGGAAGTCTCGTTCTTTCGAATGAGCCTAATTGCAGACTCAAAAATTGACTGCAGGCCGAGTTACAAGCCTGCAAAGCGGTACAAGTCAGTGGTGAGGTGCAGCTGGGGTCATGTGCAAGCACCGCCAAGGGCCATTTTCAGCCAAGAAACTCATCAGCACACGTCCGATGCATAGAGGATGGCAAAGAGCATCTGTTTTATCCAGACGGCTTTGCTGGGATGTCTTGAACAGGTTTCCGGGTGAAGAAATTTGGCTTGATAAAGGAAATTAGAAGTTGTTTTTTGAAAAAAGCAAATAAAACTCAAGCTTGCGTTTTTTGGGGAAGCAACCATAACCAGTATGTAGTTCTTGACGAGCTATGTATAGTAGTATGCTTACTCGTTTGGATAACTTGTGCTTCCGCTTTATAATAAGGCTCAAAAGAAAATTTTCGCGTTCGAAGAATTATTGTCCGCGACATTGTGACGCGGCCATTTTCGGACTTTTCTTAAAAAAGATTCTTAAAATTTTTAGAATACATGTTTCTCAAAAAGCTCAAAGTGTAGACTGTAGATCCAGAAAAGCTCTATCACCTTGTGCAACTATTACCTTTTTTCATTCATGTTTTCCCTCTGAAAAAGAGCGATGAACAAGGGAGAGAGGCTTGTCCGCAACTTTTTGGCGGTCAATGTATAAAGCTGAATGTCTGTTTGTATGTATGTCTGTCTGTAGGTCTCTATGTACGTATGTTCCGAATAGAAGATTCCATTTCTGAACCGACCAGGACCAAACTAGGCACACATACACTTCGGGGCCGGGCGGGTGTCTTAGGCTACTTTTCGTCATCTATCGATATCAATTTCATCGATTTTCTCGCAGAGTCTACCTATGGGGCTGGGAGTTGGCACAGCGGGGTAAGTGAGCATGCTGATTACGAATACAATGTTAGTTTTTAGGATTACCCATCAGTTTTATCGATTTTATCGATTTTTTTGCAAAATTTGAGCTACGGGGCTGGGAGTTTGGCACAAGGGGTTGCTCAGACTTCGTGTATAAGGGTTATCTTACATGCTGATAACAGATATCACACTTTGCAGAACATCTTCCCGTGTGGTCACGATAGTTGTACGGTAGGAAGTCAAAATCATGACTTCGGCTGGAGTTCGGTCCAGAGAACTTATTGGACATGCTGATTACGAATTTCATACTCTCTCTGCATACTTTTTATAGTATGGTGGTTATACGGTATGGAATCAAAAACGTAGATTTGCTTTAGATTTCGTCTAGGTTAGTCATTTAGCGCGCTGAACATGAATATCATGCTGATTTCGCAGGATAGTGCATTTTCTTGGGTTACGGTTGGGCGTACATTAAATCGGTCGAAGTTCCAGATTTGCTCAAAACCTTACATGTAACGGTTCACAAGCATACTGCTTATGAATATGATGCTTGTCGCTGTCATAATGCATTATTGTGAAGTTATGGTGAGTTGCAGGGTTTGAATGGACATGTTGTCACTTTTGGGCCAATTTAGGTCCCAGATATCCACGAAATGAGGAAACGGTCGTTTTGCATGGCGGTCTTCAGCGCCATCCTGATAACCTCTCCCAACGCGTAACGCACGCGGCAAGTCTCCCTCCCCCTGTTGTTGCTTAGGCAAAAGTCGCCGAAAGGTGCGCGGCAGTGATCCTATAAGGAAAGCATTACTGTCATGGGAAACTTTTATACCATACGAATTGCCTTTATCGTGGGGATTAAGCACGATATTCTTGAAACAGCACTTTAGGTAATTCCCTGCCAAGGTTTTAGGCAGGTTCATGATTTTTATCCGCTCGCACGCGAAATGACTACGATATTTGTTATCAGCGGCTCAAATAACCCTTATATACCGAGTTTGAGCAAGATCCGTCACAAAAACACTTTGGGGCCCGGATAGCCGAATAGCGCCATCAGTTTTTAGAATTACCCTTACTTTTATCGATTTTATTGATTTTTTGCAAAGAGCTACGGAGCTGGGGGTTGTTGAGGGAGGTAGGTGAGCATGCTGATTACTAACACAGCGGGAATAGGGAATTGCATGTAAAAGTGGGCACAGGTAAAGGTGTACAGGGATAGAAATGGAACCTTTATCGTTTTTGACATGGCCGGGCGGAGCCGGGTATGCCAGCTATTTATACATAAAACCAAAGAAAAAGAATAAGCTAGGATTCTAAATCATCAAGGCTAACAAAGCAAATACTTAAAGCAAAACACAGTAGCGTCGTCTTGAGCCACCGATGTTCAAACATACAACAATGTTCTGGGTTCCCCACCAAAGCCGTCCGCAAGAGGTTCATTGCGTACAGCACGGTGCAGCTCCAACTCCTTTTCCACAATGATAGCCAGCCCACGAAATATCACCTTGCTCAACCGCTCTACACGAGAAGCTGTTTTGCGGGAGCTGCTGAAAACGAGACCAAATGTGAGGCAATAACAAACGATAACAACGAGAATCAAAAGTGCGGCTACCGGAGCGGCCTTATATACCTCGGCACTTGCCTGCCGCGTCCTAGCCAGAATGTTCCAGTGGGAATACAGTATACGCAACCGTTTACGCAACATACAGCGCCCGACCGAAATGTTATAAGGAGCTGCTCGCGTCGCGGTATATGTCGAGTTATTGGCAGCATGTTGATGATGGTCTAGTTAGAATTCCACCAAAAATATGGCAAGGGTCGTCATAAAAATTTAGACAAATAGCGAAGCTTGACCAACAAAATTCATGGGTCGTAATTTTTGGTGTTCTCTGAAAGCCCACTGGTTAAGTTGCGTGAAAATGTCATCTGACAGAGCATGAAATGCTACCTATAAATTTTCTAAAATTTTGTTCTGCGAAATGTGACGTTTACTCAAAAAGGGTAAATACATTCGGCTGAAAAAACCTTTGCTACCAAAGTAGACTGTTGGATATGGCTTGAAATATAAGTCTCGCACCAAATATCCCTGCAAAATTGATGCAAAAGAACTTGGGCGAGTTTTAATCTGCACAAAAGTCCGATAGGTAGTATCATATTTTGCTACATATTAGGTCATTCCGAAAGTAATTTCGCTTTTTTCAAACGGGCGCCACATTCGATGGAACAAACATTTCTAAGAGATCTTGGCAGCATTCGATGCAGAATTTCATTCACTTTCTAACGGTTATGAAACTGTTGCAAAACAATTAATGAGCTTTCAGAAAATAACCAAAATCTGCGACCCATGCTTTTTGAGATGATCAAGTTTCACGATTTTTTTAAACTTTCATATCAATCCTCAGAAGGACTTCAAGTAAAGATTCGATAGAGTAAACCATATAGAATACAGTACTACTTTTTTCTCTTTCTCATAGCTAACCATAATTTGAAAAAAAATTTTTTTTCAAAGCCATCGGATTTTGGCAGGCCCTCCTAAGCCACAATCGCATCAAACATCAGTAATTACTCGGAATTTCAAAGTTTCAAGATGATATATGACTTAATATTGATTTTATTAAACAAATGAGAGTTTACGGATTCAAAATATCAAGTTTCGAGTTTTACGGGTACAGCCTGGGGCTCCTTAAAAAATTGAATTGTGATAATTTTATCCCCGAAAACTAAACGAATCGGAAACAAAAAACACCCATTGGAAAGAGGAGAAAATGCTGCATCGAATAGTGCCCGAGCTGCTCTTCCTTTGATGTTCTACGAGGAGCTGTTTGTTTAGCTGTACAAATATGGAAATCGGTAGCATCAGTTAAAATTCTATTAAAAATATATGACAAGCTATCGAAAAGAGGAAAAAGTTGGGCTGTGTTCTATGAGGTTTGCTCTATCGAACCGTCACTTGAACTTTTTCTGAGGATTAATATGAAAGTTTTGAAAAATTGTGAAACTTGACCATCTCAAAAAGCATGGGTCGCAGATTTTAGTTATTTTCTGAAGCCCCATTGACTGTTTTGCAACAATTTCATAACCCTTAGAAAGAGAATGAAATTCTGCATCGACTGCTGCCAAGATCTCTTAGAAAAGTTTGTTCCATCGAATGTGGCGCCCGTTTGAAAAAAGCGAAATTACTTTCGGAATGACCTAATATATTGGAGATTTCATATGCAAAAGTACAACTTTTCCCGAAGCCATTCGATTAGTCTGATCTATCTTACTCAATAAAAATGGATTGTCAAGCTCAAAGCAAAAGTCAAGCCAGAAACTCTTCTCCGATTCTTCTTTGTCCTCCCTTTTTCGCCTCTCTCCACATACTTATTTCCTCTTCATAAATACGATTTCAAGCTTGACATTTTGGCTCGCAGTTCCGCTATCGTTTTTCTAGCGCCTCAAGAAGTTGATATCGGCATTATTGGGCATTATTCAAGCTATTAGTAATTTTTAGCGATTTAAAGAACAACTTTTTGAATCACAATGTTCCTACTCGAAATTTGTCAGGTCTGTTCAAGGCTTGGGGAGTTAGGTTCATGAATACCTAGCTAAACCGATACCCTTGCTTGAACCGCTCCAATTATCCTTGAGCGATAGCAGCTCCCACTGCTATTCACTAGTATCCCAACTCCTATATGTAGTCGTGTAATTTACTCTCATTTAGAGGTGTCTTTTTTCGTTTGCTATGGCTACACTATCCCACACTTTCTTTTGCTTTCTTCGTCGAAGACGAACGTTTTCTTTGTTATTTTTTTGAATACTTAGGACGACTGGCTTTTATTTTTGGTACCTTTTTGGTATATTTTTACACGATATGACAGCAATAATTTTTGCTCTTACACCAACACAAAAAAGCTCAAGTTTTCTTTTATCTAACATATATTTATATATCTATTCAACCGATTCATTAATGGAGTTTACTAATTTCTCAGAAGTTTTGATGCAAGACTTATGTTCCAACCCAATTTATTTTATCGCTGCTTACCTCTGCTGATGTTTGGTTTACTCATACCCTACCCCTACTCATACTTACCCCTCTCTCTCCACTTGCTTCTTTTCCATCATTCTGGTCTCAAGCTTTACATTCTGACTCGTAACTCTGACAGTGTTTTCCTAGCAATAGCGTGACACTCCAAGAATCTGATCCGGCATCATTCTTAACGCACTTCATAGTAGGTCGTACAAACCAGATTCCACTCGGGTGGATGCTCTATTTCGAACACACACAATTCGTAACTTGACGTCATTAATCCCGTAATCCGGAATTAAAAATCTAGTCCACAGTGCTAATCAGCGCTACATTGAGTGCAAGTTTTTCTTCAGCTAGAGCTACTCCTCTACAACATAAGTGTTCAACTGGTTTGGAGCAGGTTCGTAGTGTCTTTTGTACGTATTGCATATCTTAGCGTGTCTATCTAAATACTTCAGTGATCGTGCGGTTATTTCGCGAATTTTCCGACAATTTTCCTGATAATTCTTCGGGTTGCGTAAGCATTTGCAGCTTGGTAAGATAGTCTTATCGCAAGTTAACTATCAACTTTTCACTTATCATCGGTGCAACCTGTCGAAATGTGCTGACTTTGTCTAAAACTAGCACGAACATCCTTCAAGATTCAGTCAATAATCGATTACTATTGATGTTTCCCGTTGCACTTTCTAAATGATGACGTGAGCGGCCTTTCCGGTTCATTTAACATCGACCATAATCTCTTCAATCCGATTGATCAATAGGTAGTGCACCCTAAGCTTCGATAGCTTTCCCAAACAGTTTGATCAATAATCGATTTACCATGTAATGTAGTCTCACGAATTCTGTGTGCTGCTTTGCTCTGCCTTCAAGTCTTCTGCATCTACCACTTTTCCTATTCTATGACCACACGAAGAAATCTGGTACTTTATCAATTATTTGTTGATTACTATGCTTTTCGAGGATTTCAGCCACTTTTTTTCTTGCTTTTCTACTATTGCCGATTCTAATCAAACGCGAACAAACCATCGTATTGAAGTATGCTCCTCCTAGTTTATTTTTTGTTTGTTTGGAAGACGAACGTGCGAAAATATTGTATTGTGATTTCAACACTTTTCTTCTGCCGTACAGGCTGTTATAGGTGACACTTTATTGCCCAACGTTTCGGCACAACGCCTTCGTCAGAGGCTTAAAAGGAGTCAGTCACTTCGATTCACGATCTTAGTCGCCAAACATCTCCTCCCACTCGGCCATTGAATGGTCTTTAGTGGAAGCAGGAAGTCTGCGAGTAGAGTTTGACTCACCAGAGTGCCACCGTGATTTGTAGCAGTATCAGCTGCTTTAGATGTGCTTGGACCGACTGCGGTGTTGAGTATAGACAGTCGTGTTAACTGACTGCGATGTTGAGAATAAGCAGTAATAGATAATAGACTATAATAATACAGGGTGTCCCAAAAAGATGTGCACACTGTTTGATTGTTAATAACTCTCTTGCTTTCATGTCTTTTGCCAAGCTTGCGGTACCATTCCTTAGAGCGAGGTTCAACTTAGATTTACGGTATGGAGCGATTGATAAGCAGCTCTTCATTACTGTAGGATTACGGTAGGAATTTCGGAAAGGATTTTGAGCCATTGGAAGCAGTTTTTTGCCTCAGAAAAAAAGCCAAACAAACCAGAAACTCATGAACTGGGTCAGTCAAAGTTGCTAATTCTAAACATGAAAATTGCACGTCAGTACACTGTTTCTTTCATGAGTTATATCAGATTTAGGGTAACAACTGATTTTCCAATATTTGTTAGAAATGTGAATACGCCATCAAGAAAGCTCGAAAAACTGGTGGAAAGTTATGTAGTGAAATCAGCACGCCTGAAAACCTTGTTACACAATTTTTTAGATTTTTTCGAAGTTATTTCATCAAAAGGCTTATTCCACAGTGACGCTGTATGCTGAGAGTTCTTACCGTGATTTTACAGTAATGAAGAGTGATTGGTGATTCGCTCCATACTGTAAATCTAAGTTTATCCTCGCTCTATAGAATGGTACCTCAAGCTCAGCAAAAGACATGAAAGCAAGAGAGTTATTAACGATCAAACAGTGTGCACATCTTTTTGGGACACCCTGTATAATAGACTATAATATAATATAATAATAATATAATAATATTATAATACTATAATATAATACTACTATAATATAATAGACTGCTTATTCTCAACATCGCAGTCAGTTGACACGACCGTCTATACTCAACACCGCAGTCGGTCCAAGCACATCTAAAGCAGCTGATACTGCTACAAATCACGGTGGCACTCTGGTGAGTCAAACTCTACTCGCAGACTTCCTGCTTCCACTAAAGACCATTCAATGGCCGAGTGGGAGGAGATGTTTGGCGACTAAGATCGTGAATCGAAGTGACTGACTCCTTTTAAGCCTCTGACGAAGGCGTTGTGCCGAAACGTTGGGCAATAAAGTGTCACCTATAACAGCCTGTACGGCAGAAGAAAAGTATTGAAATCAGTTATCACAGTATGCCCAGGTTTCAAGACAATAGGACATATAGTATATTGTATTGTGAGTTGAACAGACATAAATATGATGTCTTATTTTATCCATCACCTTCGCTGTTTCTGCAATTCAATAACTAGGTTAGTCCATAAGCCATACACCAAAAAATATGAAAAACTATTCTTGAAAATGTTTGAAAAAAGTTTCCGATGTATATATAATAATTCGCCACTACAACATAGTAAATGCTGTATTGAATATACTCAGAGATAATATTTGCGAAGAAACGTGATTAGACAAATTTCAAGAGTACAGTTATACGAACATAGAAACGACCTAAGCACGCAGTTTACTTTATTTACAAGAAAAGATTGTTAAATCAAAATAACTTTTGAAATTGGATTTGTACTTTTGGCATCTTCACGACCGAAATTAATAACAATTTTTGGGCATATTTCATCACCATTTGACAGATACACTTTGGCAACAAAGAATTTTTATAAAAACCTTCCAAAAACCGCAAGATTTTCTTGGTTTTAAATAAACGGAGCGAAACGATTTCTTCAAAGCTGTGGTAGTTAGAGATTTTTGAGAATTTTTGGCGCAAAAATTCATGGATTGGCCTAATAAATCTATTGGGATGAATGAAGCTCCTTACAGAAATGAGCTATTGCCAAAACCATTATTTTTATCTTTACTATTAATCGCCATTGACTATCGTTATTGATTTATCATTTGGTCTGGTTGTAATCCTGAAATACTTTCTAGACTTACTTATCTTCATATCTAATGTAATCACGCAAGAGCAACTACAAAGAAAATCGATTATAGTTTTTTTTACATTCAGATGTAGTCTACCTTCAGAGTTTCTTATAAGTTCTCCTTTCAAAAAAATGGGATTTTCTTCAAAAAGGTGGTTGCATTCTCACATATTGTTAGAGCAGCAACCGTAAAATAAATATTCAGTGTCTTACAATTATTCGAAAGATTGTTTACTAACCCCCCCCCTCTCCTTTTGTCAGACACAAATTGCACATTCGATCGCTCAATTCTTCGAAACAAAAGGCCACATGATGAGTGTGTGTCTGCTGCTGACTGTGTGCACGTATATATGAGTAGCAGCTGTGCTAAATTATGCGTATCTAGTCTGTGCCAGGCATTGTGTCGAGCACCGATTCCAAAGTTCAAAAAACCAAAAGCTACAAAGATCTGTGATTTTCGGATATGGACAGTGATTTTTGGGAGTTTTTTCAAAATTTTAACCTTATTGCTACTGTTGCTGCTAGTACTTGATATAGTGACCAACACTTTTCGACTATAAATAAAAATTTGGACATTCTTCAAAAGCCCAGTTTATCATAAAAAATGTCATCAGAAATCTTTTCGTAGACAACGACAGATTTTCAACAGCATAAAATGTGTTTCTTTCCTAAGTTCTGCTCGTTATTTCATTCTGAGCTCAAATGTTGATAGAGATCGTGTAATTTTGTGGAAAGTGTTACGCTTCTAAGAGAAGCAGAGATAAACCAAGAAGCCCTGCTTTAATTTCTAAAAGTTGTTTAACATATTCATGTAGGATGTACAAGAAACTTGATGCGAAATTTTGATTGCTGAGATTTTTTTCTTCATTACTACAGATTAAATTTTTGTGACTTCTTCCAGAATTCCTAAAAGAAGAGGGAGGCAAGAACTGCGCAAGTTTAAGGGATCATTTGCTGCTCCAACGGTCCTCTCAGATCAAGGCGCGGTTGTGTTTTCCTTAAACGATCCGGATTTTTGTAGGATTTATAATCAATGGTCTCAAGACATATACTGCTAGACATCCACGAAGATGTTCGGTTAAAGTAGCCCGGGTTTGGAATCTTGGCTTTGTGGATACTTGCCGTTGACTTGATTGAGTCGAAGGTTGGTACTTCTTTGCTGGCAATGTTTCGGCGCTATCGCCTTCGTCAAAGCCTGAGAGCCGAAATCGTACAAAACTACTCGCTCAGAATCAGCAAATGATTCGAGTGTCATCCAAAACAGTCAATGCAAAACATTAACATATTTAAAGGGTACAGTACTCACTTTAGATAGTGCAAGACGGAAGTCCAAAGACCACCTATGAATGCTGTCAGCTCATGGTGATGAGTAGGTAAATGTATAAACCAATGTGGGTACCCTTATCCAAATTGCCCATTGACTTTCAGCATGGTTGCATCTTCTGCCGGAAACGCTGCTAAGCCATGATTGTTACAATGCTTTATTAAGCTACCCTTAAGAATACACATGCGATTGACTCACATATTGTCCATGTCGAGTGAATCAGGAAAGGATGATCAGCGTGAAGGGGTCAGGCGCGCGACGTGGGGTGTCGTATCGAAAAATGGGTAGGGCGGTGCCATAACAGAGACCATAATAGAGATCGAAATGGTCTTAAAAAATGAAGAAAATAAGGTGAAGAAGGAAAAACCGGTGAATGTCATACTCTCATCGAAAACGTAGTTTCATAGTAAAGGTCGCAAAAATTGAATAAGATTATGAATAGCATTATTACAACAACTTATAAAGCCTTAGTTTCTTACCTTACACCTAACGTATGCAAAAAGTCCCACCATGTAAAGTGGGCCCGAATTTCGTCATCAATACATTAAATCATCTTTGAGCCCTACAAACCATTACCTGCTACAATTTCCAGAAGTAATAGCATCTTGAAAGCGCTGTTTGCAAACGTGATCAATTGTTTCAAAAACGCAAGTCAAACTCTCTGCTCATAACAGCGTGAAATTTTTCGTTGACCATTAGAAGTTGCCATTCATATCGTCAAATAGTGGACTTGGAAGCACTTCAAAAACTCCAACCTCAGCGACTTTTTACGCTTGCTCTACGGACCACCATTAAGCCAAAACAAGTCGAATAAGCTCGAACGGTTGTGATCTGAATGGTATTAACTTGGATGAAAAAACTTAGGTAAAGCGAACGAGGTCAGCACAACCTCTTATGAGGGTTAGGCTTCCTGATTTTGTAGCCTTGTGCTGATCCGCTTAACTTACCTTGAAAACCCGCAAACCGCCTATTTTTGATATAAGTGTAAGATGAAGCCTGTCCTTTCCGTAATGGGATATTTATCGCAAACGCTTCACTCCAAGGATTATAAGTTCTATACCTTGTATCTGTTTCTATGTGGGTGTCACAGCTTGATGATTCGAGCCTTTTTGCCTTGCGTCGCGCTTGCACGCATTTTTTGAGCAATTTCACACGTATCAGCAGTCCTCCTTCGTTGTTGTGGTGTGGGAGATACCCAGAGGTTACGGGTGCGAACCCGATACAAGGTCTGGCGACGCTGCGAGGACACAAAATATCCGGTCCGATGGCAGAAATTCGAGAGAATGCCGTAAATGTGTCAAACTTCCCGCCCTGCTAAGTTGTGATGGAAAGTTAGGGAGTCGCAAAAGCACTCTGACCTGGAAAAAGCATCTGACATCGTGTCCAATGTAGTTATATAGTTGGTCGTTACGAAAGCACATGCTACCGACAGATATGTCGAGTAAATCTGTGACACTCTAGTCATGTATGCGGAGGGCTACTGTGATTGGCAGAACTTTGAGCCAAGGTTGGAGAGTTGAAAGTTTGGAGCATCCTTCTTTTTTGCTATATTCCACACAGTAATCACTGCCGTGCGGAAACCCTAAAGTGACAGCGTTTAGAAACACTTTAAAGCGTAGGTGATATTCAGGGTCGAACAAAGGTATGGTACACGACTACCTAATACGACCCTCTTCCCCGCTAAGTCAATTAACCTATCTCTTTCCCCAGCATCAATGTCTACCTGCTGTAGGCATAGTATAAGACCCTATCGCCCATAATGAGTGCAGACGCTTATAGTGTCACGGTCGGCGCGCCTCGGGCCTTAATAGGCACCTCGCTTGGGTTCTCTGCCGCGTTAGCCCTCAGCGGGTACGGCATTTTTCACTCTTGAGGCGTGGGAAAGGTAACCTTGGGCATCGATGGCTACGAGCTTGGAAAAACGCCTCGAGACATGTTCTGAATGCGTCGAGTGCCCAAGCGAGGCGGCTCCCCTGGGGGGGAGGGGACCCAAGCCGAGCGGACTGTGAGACTCACTTCAAAAGCCCTTGTAACATACTCGTAACTGCACTTTTAAATGAACCCTACGGACGAAGTTTTTGCGAACTTTAGGTTTTCCAAGTATTGGACACCCTAGTGAAGTGGTCATTTTCAAATTTAACTTTGTTTCATGGGGGTGAGCTACTTCTCTTTGCGCTTAACAAGGCACTACTCCTTCTTTATCCATATGAGAAATCCCATTCTAAATAATCGACAGACTATGGAAATGAAAGCCAGCTTGCATTCTGTGTGTTTTTCGCTTTCAAAGGTTGTGCTGTTTTTCATAATGAAGAAAACGAACTCAAATGAATGTTGTAATATGTATGAGACTCAGGCTATCGAACTATTATATTTACTTGTAAAATATTTTTCGAAGGTAAGTTAATCGGTTTGTACAACACTCATCGATTTACCTACACACCACTCGTACATTCATGTTCTTTGTACAGTTAAAACCGCTAAAACTTCCTTTTTACAATGGAAATTTATCCAGAGTCGTTATTTCTAAACGAGAAATATAGCCGTTTTTTCATTCCTTGTATATGGCAAATGTTGAGATACGGTAGTATGCTAAATTTGCTCTACTGAGTGTATTGCAATAAAAGGTGGCAAAAATATGTATTCGATAGCTCACTCTTTTAGTGTCCACAGAAACGATTTGAGCCTTAATCATATTCTTTAGTTTATGTAAAGTTGCTGCAGCACAACCATTGAAAGCAAAAATAAACAAACGAGATTTTGGCTGGACCTCAATCCCATAGTTTGGCGGTTAATTTGGATTTGTTTTTTTCATGTGGGCAAAGAAATAATGACGTTTTATGTCTCAACACAAAATTAACCGTGTTCAATAGTTTTTTCAGGTGGCCCATCATTTAAAAATCCCAGAATTCACTAAAACTCGATCCACAGGTGTTATCTGACATGCTGATCAGGTTAATGGACCCATTTGCTTGGTAAAGCGTTTTTATCATGCTTGCTATACGTATACAACAATACGTCACCTCAATGTGCTTTTATTTTGTATAGAGGGCTACCTGACTTTGTTAACCCATATCACGTTATCGCTAACATCAACATCAGATATAACCGATTACATCCGCCTTCCCCTCTCTGCCCCTTGAAGACCTTCCCCAAGATGTAGCGTGGGACATACCATGCTTGACGCCGGTATTATTTCTTAACAGTAGCAGGAACGAAATGATGTGGTCCACAAATGGAAGAACTAGCTAATATGGTACCTATGATTATGATAATGACCATGAATACGATTCCTTACAGAGAAGATTTGTGAGATTGTATGAACAAACTCCAGAAATCAAATGCAGTGGAGGGAAAGCAACGAAGAAGAAACAGCATACAAGCTGGGCAATATCCTCATTCTAAAAAATACTCAAAAGTAAGATCAAATGGAATGAATGTAGCACGGATGAACTGCGCAGATGATATGAACAAACGGGTACTCTGTAACAAGGATTTATGGTGTAGCTCGGAATGAATGGCATGAATTGTAATCCTACCGAAAACCCTGCATGGCAGAAATCTATCGGTAAGAGATGGAAATTTAAAGTCATGGAAACAAGAAAGTTACCATTGGCTTATTTATGACGTGGAAATATCTTTGACACAGTGAAAGTTCCAGAAAACTTTTGCAAATTCGAACAACAGTGTAAAAGAAGATTGTGACAAACGTTACCGTTACCGAAGAGAAAAGAGTCACATCACAGAACTACAATCTACTAGGAGCGCACCTTAGGAGACCAAGGCTTTTGAGGAAAGATGAAAGAACAGTACCCACGTTAACTTGAGAGGACGAGAAGGTTGAATGCGTTTCGAGCCGAGTATATAGATACAGATTGGCATTTGATTTTCCCACAACAATCAGTACAGGCAAACTTTGGATGATCTATCTGATCATTTTGATTTTGTGCTGATTTACCAAAATGAATTATCTGATTATTTCTATTACTCCTCAGCGCGCAGGTTTTCATGTACGTATAGAAAATGGTGAAATGCTTCAATAAATCTAGCCCAAAAAGGACAGTAATAAGAAAACAGAGTATTGAGAATTGGACAACCAAATCAAGCGCATACCAAAATAGCTTGCTAAAAGTGGTAAGGAGTAACGAGGTCAACAACATAATAATCAGCAAAAAAATCAAAACAAAATCTACGCAACGTTTGACTGGGAAGGCTTCATTTGAATCTCAACCATCGTGTGGGAAATTGCACCAGAAATTTTCCAAAAAGTTATAAAACTCTTACAAAGTCTCACGCTGAAAGCGCTGAAAGTACCGGCTATACCGTACCTCTGCTCGCACGCCTCCTAGAAAGCCGCTTATAAGCGTCTCTTGTCTTTCACAGGTTCAACTCAACCTTTCACCCTACTGCTTTATCAGACTGCAAATCTGCAAGTAACTTCTAAAAGAGGTGGTTTTTTTATTGTTCATTTCTTCAAGGTTTTAGGAGCAGTTAGAGAGGAACACGCTCCTACAAGATGCCCGACGAAAAAAATTATGAGGAAAGATTTTAGATCGAGCTTTCATGTATGGATGATCAATACTGCTCTTCCAGTTTGAAATTGTTATCGACTTTCCAGGATGGATGCTTTTTTTATCAAAGGAAGGATCATAAAGGAGAAGTTGAATGATTTTATTCCTTGCAGGCGGGTTCCTCGTAATTTCCTTTGGAAGAATTTTACAAGATACTCTCACAAAGCCTTGTTTCTAGACAGATACCTAAAAATCAGAAACTTTTACTATTAGGTTGCGACATGAGTCTTGAGACACTTCAGCTTCTTACTACGATGTTGTCCACATCTTCAATAGGGACCCAGGGGAACCATGAACAAAGCAAGCCCTACAAGACGGTCTGCAAAATTTCGCACCAACCACGAACCATCGTAGGTTTGCATCTAAAATCTGAGTCGTACTGAAGGCTCGAAAAATCGCGAAAAATTCATACCTTTGTTCAAAAAAATCCCACGAACCTCCAACTTGCTTACAAAAAATTACACACTACTCAGACACTCATGCCTACAGTTCTGTATTTTTTCCTTATTTAGAAATTGAGAAGATGAAAATCTTTATGTTTATACAAAAACGAAGCTATACTATGTTTATACAAAAACGAAGCTATGCTGTTTTCACTCATGCAATTGTATACTACAAGGCCAGAAGTATAACCGTGAATTTTCAGCTTTCCACAGGCCTTCTTGGTTTGAAATTACCAAATTTAGCTCTTCTCACTCGGGTATTCTGTGCTAAAATCAATGTCACCGAAAATTAGGGCTTTTGGAAAACTGAAAATTTACGCTTCTAAGGGCTTGTAGTATACAATTACATGAGTGGAAACAGGCATAGCATCGTTTTTGTATAAACAGAAATTTTCGTTTTCTCGATTTCTAGACGAGGAAAAAATACAGCAATACATGTGAGTGTCTGATATAGTGTGCAATTTTTATGAGCAAATTGGAGATACGTAGGATTTTTTAGAAGCGCGATTTTTTGAGCCTTCAGTACAACTCAGATTTCAGAGGGAAAGTTACGGTGATTCGAAGTTGATGCAAAGTTGTGCACATCATCTTGTCTTGCTTTGCTCTATCGAATGGTGCCCTGGACCCCTATCGAAAATATGAAGTGTACGAAACTTAGAGTGTCTCAAAACTTATGTTGCCAAATATCTAGCGAAGACGAGGCATAAAAAAATGAAGAAATAGAAAACGGAACCGCAGTTTTGTTAGCAGTTACCTACAATGTGAATAAAGCAAAATTTCACTGACCGCATCCACAAGCTTCATTGCCCAACGTCGATCGAGATATTTCGCGACGCAGATATCATTAAAGTCAGAATCCTTGTGGCAACACAGCATTTGATGGAAATGCGTAGACTCAGAATGGTTAGTAATACGAACATTTGTCGTTGTCGCAAGGAGTATCGTCATTATAGCTGGGGCTTGATTTGGTATCAGTATTCTTAATGTTCTATTGGAGTGGTTTATGATTTTGAACAATACACACTTGCATCAGAGATGTCAGCATCCCAGATCGCGTCCTTAGGTCTTCATTGAATGAACGAAATCGATGTGGAAAAAGTGATTGATCTTATTGTCTCACATGCTGCTCTGCTGCTTTTTTCTTCCACATAAGAACTTTTTCTTGTGATTTTTGTGTCTGTTCAAATCCTTCCATTTTATTGAGGAAAAACTAAAGAGACAACGTCTGAGTTGTGAAATAAAGTACCGCTTGTCAGCATCCTAGATCGCGTCCTCAGGTCTTCATTTAAGGAATGAAATCGATGTGGAAGAAGCGATTGATCTCATTGTCCCACTTGCTGCTGTACCGCTCTCTCATCCGCGATCGATGTTGGATGGGAATATTACTGTAACGGACACTTGCGGCAGGATTTCGAAAAAAACTATGGAGATAAAACACGCAGTACCTCAACTTGATTTCCTTCCTCTTCGTTCGAGCAATCGTGCTAGTCTCGCTTTTTCCTCCAAGCCCTCACATATCCTGCGTTCAATTGTGATCCAGAGCAAGAAACGAAGAACTGGGTCAAGCCATACTGGGCTATGTATAAGCAAGCCACGAAGACGCAAAGCACGTTAGGCGCGTGTTCCCGTCACGATTAAAAATACATTAGGAGCAGCAGCTTCATAAAATAGTGATCGACTGAAGACCAGATAAAACATGAGGAAATCCTCACAGTAGCTGCGGATCTACAGTTTTCAAATAAGCGAATTGATACAAGGAGTGTTACAACACTTCTTTTGACTCATCATATGACAAAAACCGTATCCATCTCGGTACCATTATAACCTCATTTAATCGCGCTCTAGTACAGGTTCAGTTCAAATGAAGAAAAAAATGACTGAATTCATCTATTCGATAGTGGGGGAGTTGAATGATGTTCATGGTGAATGATCAGATTCGTCACAACAGCGTTTCAAGCCAGAGTGCACACTATTCTACTACTTTTTTCATCCTGTTTACTTTACAAGTAAGAATACCAGTATAGCAGCTTATGACGAGATAAATTCTCGTACACGTGACCTCCACAACCAATATGCACATAAATTTGTAGTGAACAGATCAGTATACCCTTTTTCTACTTCATTCTGAGTATTACTGGGTTTCCATCCCTGTCCTGTCTAGGCACCGTAACACGCGTACAAGGCGCCGGAAATATTTTTTTCAAAGAGAGATCCCAAATATGCTAAAGGACTAAAGGATCTTATACCGTGCTGGATATTGCTTGAAAGATTGCTTTCCGAAACACAGTGAAGCGGCTGAGCAGCTTCTTTGAAAAGTCGAAAGAGGAGCGCCTTGTACGCAAATTACGGTAGTTACTTTTGATATTTTCGTCCATTTCCGTATTTATAACGTTATTTCTTATTTTCATGAGGTGACATACAGCATTAAGAGAACTTCATAATCCTAATCATTTCTCCTTGTAAAATTGTTCTATTTTCTCATCGCTATATTCTCTTCCTCACCGCAAAAATGCAGTCATCTGTGCGTATCTGGGCAGCGTAGTAAATGCGACACATTTTCAAGGTGAAGCTGGCTGAAAGCTTAACTCGTCCCTTTCTTTCTTCTGTTCCTTTCCCCTGTAGTTTATGGGAGTGTTTTATTTTGCGTCAACTGATAGTGATCACAAGGACATTGTTTACCGAATTAACATGTTACAAGTGCCTCTTGATATCACGTGATCTCGCGTCAACTATTCCCAGTAAAATCGTGTCATGTGATCCGCTTCGTGTTTAATCTGGCCCACATAAAGTCAATTTTGCTGGAAAGAGATAATGCACAACCCGTGCAAATCCAGCAGATTTAAGAATCATGTTATTTTAAGGAAAAAAGAAGAGCTTGGCAGTAGAAAAAAAAACGGAATTTTCAAGGAGTCGAGGCCAATCGGACAGCGCAAGACAGAGACATGCAATATTTCTACATTATTCATTTTGGAGCAACTTGTTTTATTCAAAGCTTTCGAATCTAGCGAGCAGTTCTAACTCTGATTGATAGTGCTGCATTGATTGCGGGACAAGTGGTGACTTAGTGCTTTACCTTTACAAACCTCAACAGTAGATAATTTAGTGCTTCACCTTTACAAACCTCAACAGTAAATTGCATCGATGTTATGTTGTTGATCTCTCCCAGCGTGTTCAGCATTTCAAATCTTTTTAGTCTTCTTGAATTGCTGTTGAATGCTTTAATACTTCCTCGAGTTAGCAGCAGCTTTTACATGTACCTGACTCAGCTGGTCCGGAAGGCCATGTAGCCATGTAGTTGTGAAAAGCCCCGGGTCGCGATTTTCCCGAGCCATTGCCTTCAGTAGACTCGTTTCTTCAGATACCAAGTATTTTGCATAGAGTATGAGGAGCCTACGCTGAAACACTCAACGTTCTGGCACATAGAGCAGATTTTTTCGTCTTTACTTAACAGTTGCCCAAACAAAACTGGGTACCTTGTCTTTTCAAAGCTGTGCCAAGGCCGCTGAGCACGTGGGAATTCTACCTGAAAACTGATTATAGGGCCCTGACTAAGGTAATACATGAGCGTCGTTGCAAATGAATCATTCAGGGTTGAGAAATCAGAGCCCAGCAGAGGTTGAGCTTTATATACTGTATGTCGTTTTATGAGGAGAAAGCAGGAAACCCAACCCACCTGGAAACCTGAAGAAAAATTAGAAGGCACTACTCTAACTCTTAGCCATCTCGAGTTTGAAGCTCCGGCATATTTTTGCCAGTTAAGGTAATTTAACACGTTGCAAACACGACTAGTGCATAAACCTGTGCGCACACGATTTTAACGTGTCAAAACACAATTTTGCGCAAAATATAAACAGTTTTATTTTTGATGAGTAAGCATTATTGAGCCACCAAGTTTGGTGTGTACATCCACGACGATGATCAAAAGAAAAATACAAAGATATATGAAAAAATTATGTAAACGAGAGGGTTGTGTTTTTCAATTTTAGGTTGCTCCCGGGCAACCTGGGAGCACCTCGAGGTTGCGCGTGACCAGACGATGTCTGAATCTTCACAATTCCCCTTTCTTTCACATAAGTTTCTAGATTTTTTGCATCAATCTATTCTTTAGATCAAGCTCTACTTACGGGTACTCATCTTAACACCTTGTGGTTTAAGCAGCCCTTTTCGCATTTCGCTTTTCACTCTTTGTTTTATTCTTTTCTTTTCTTACTTCAATCCACCTTTTTTCCTTCTCAGACTATTAGAAAAGGTTTTGCAGACATCATAAAAGGTATCTTGTATTTTTACGCAATGTCAAGGGGACTTCGTTTTTAAATTTCTTATACGCCACCTCGTGCTGGGACCTGCGAGAAAATTCCAAACCACCTCATTACTGTACTAACAAACAACTTGGGTTGAATTGCGTTTTTTAAACTTGCCACGAAAGCGATTCGAATGGTTTCTTAGTAGCCGAGACTTCGACCCTAAATTCTTGCCCAGACCGTAAACCTTGTTTACTCCTCCATGAATAATTACGGTAATGGAGAGGATCTCAAGTTGAGATTTCTTCTCTAAGAATGTTTATATATAAAACTCAAAAATTGTCCGTTTGGATGGTATGTGCGTTATAGAAACGCACGTCGCTCAACCGCTGGACTGAAAGTTTGCACACAGAAGCGTTCGACCCAGACGATTTTAGGCTACTTTCCACTAAAATTCGCTAGGTCCTTCCATCGATTTATTGATTTGTTTACTCAAATCTACGGAAATGGAAGCTCATCATGTTTTGAACAAGCTTCCTCCGATATTCGTGCGAACACTAGTGGTAAAGCTCATTCTCGGTGGTGAGGATGCGGTGTTGTAGAGCGATGCAACCAGACGAAAGACAAGTCAACGCAAGAGCCAGAGGGCAGTAGAGGGTAGGCGCAGGTTTGGAACGGGTACAAGAAAGAAGAAAGAAAGAACTTGCCGAGGTGAAGAAGAGTAGAAGATTGAAAACTTAGAGGGAAGGGGGATAAGTTGGACGCTTTGGGAACGATTTTGTACTCGCGGCATCAGCAGTTCAGACCACGGGCCGGTACGTCAGCTAGTAAACATGTATGAGCAGCAGTATGTGCAGTGGAATAAATAGAACCCCAAGCTGGTTTATGTACTCAGACAAATATGGACTTCAAAGAACTACCCAGCTATGATTTTTGCGCGCAAAGCTATCAGAGCTAGTAAAAATTCGGTATCCTCTTGGGTGGCAAGCATCACCGATCCTTCCAATCAGTGATGAGGAAACAAAAAGCCGACTTGACTTTGTAGCAGGATATAAGGAATGAATAAGGGGGAGCCGCGACCAGAAGGGGCTCGCTCGATTAGAAAGGAGCTGGCCAAAGAGAGAGGGCCTCTTCTCAAGTATTGATTAAATAGAACCTAAGTACTGACTGAGACTAAAGGGCCGGGCATACTTCAAGCGATTTTAATCGCGACGCGATTTGGCAATATTTTAGGTGTCCATAACTCATTGTAAGCACATTAAATGTACAGAAGATAGAGCATTTCATCAGTTTACGTAAGTTATACACACTATGCATGTGCGGTTTGCTAATGTTGGATCCGAAGACTTCTGGCGAATTGCCAAATCGCGTCGCGACTGAAATCGCGTGAAGTATGCCCGGCCCTTAACCTTGCTGGGGGGTCAAATTAAAGGCTTTTCGTTACCGAGCTATATTTCGTAGTTCTTGTTTGTCGTCATCCCTAAGACCGTGTTGTTGTTCTGTGGATAGAATAAATGCTATTCTGTCTCACTATGTACTTGTCTTCCAGTCATAAGGGTCGAGAACTCTCAATATCTCTAGACACCCCGTGCTACGGTGCTAACTTTTTCGGACATATTTTTTCGATCCCTTTTTTCTAACTCTGGACAAGTTGTCGTCGTCCTACATCCGCTGCGACAATTCAAATGATATGAACTATGCAGATGTGCGTACACGATTGCTCATCGTTCGACATTTCAACGCCTTTCCCTAAACAATAGTAGCATGGCTGTATATGTATACGTCCTATTTGCATGGGCTGAGCTGCATAGCAACGTGATTAACAATATTGTACTATTACCGTATGTCTTGCAGCTACTATTATTTGCACTTTACCGTAATCACACACAAAGGCAACAATTAGCTGCGTGTGATGCACAATTCATTAGGCTATGTTGACACCTTTCTTGGCAAATCATACGCGTCTCATTGGCTGTTCGCCTGCTGGGTGATGATCGCCGGACTTGGTCGACTGTTGTTCTTTACACTGGCGACAACATCGACTCTTACGGCACATTGCCGTTTCTTTTTCGCATTTTCGCGTCCTTTCGCCTCGGTCGCATCCTCTGACCCGGAATACCCAGCGATTTGTCTTCTTCCTCCCCCCCCCCCTCCCCTTCCCCTCCCTTTTCCCAGCTCTTTCTGAACCTGTACTACAAAAATGGTATGGCGATTCAACAACTGCCCAGCCTTGCATTTTTAAATCTAACAATGTGTTGTGGACTAGAGCGAGAATTTTACCATTAGTGTGGCACGAACATCTGACGGCAGAAACACTGTAAACCACTGTAGGATTACTGTAGTCAGGTTATACCAGAATCAATCACTCCCCCCCCCCCCCCTTCTCTCTCTGACCTCTCAATAATACACCCCAGGAGCGGCATTCCACACATTACGCATTGTGGACAAACACTTGGCTGCAGAATCACGTAAGACTACTGTAGGATTACTGTAATCAGGGTTGCAAAACAGCTCTTTGCCCGCCTTAATACAAACTTTTAACAATAAGCGTAGAAATTTTCAAGCTTGAGCAAAAAATCACGATTTAGATATTATGCCGAGAATAAAAGAAAGTTGAGCTTTTGCAGAGTTGCACTCTTAGATATAGCTTTATCAACCTTTCATACAAATAACTGTGTTTTTCAGCGTTCGTTATTTTTACACTATCAACCGATTAGCTTCACAATAGATCGCCCTTGTTATCCTTCACATTTTGGTTCTGTGAATGAGTCAGTGCTTTCTGTTACCTTTGTGGATTACAATTAACGTCTCAGAGTGCACATTAGGCTCCTACCCCTTTTATGATAATTTGCTGATTTTTTTCAGGGATTGATGTTCACTAACACTACTTTTATGGTGTCTACGCTATGGTAGATCAGATAATTCATTCGTAACGAGTATGATTCCAAGTTCTCGCCCGATATCGTATACAAATTCGCTGATTGGTCCTATCCGTAAAGGTACGGTTCTGTGCGAGAGTTAAGCGTTAGCTTTTGGCTATAATGACTCATGAGTATTGCCGCCTGGGTAGTGGCATAGGAAACCCTCGTTTAGATTTTTATTTGTCTGATTGTCATCTTTGAGCAGTCGGTCAAAATATTACAGTAAACCATCGATTTTTTCAATGCTTCCATAAGTATTTAATTCGGATAAGAAATGATAAATTACATGCGCAAGAAACTTTTGCTTCCGAAGCATTTAGCCCAATTTCTTCAAGCTCTAAAATGTACATATCTTCTCTCTTATGAGCAGAGCTATTTGTGTTTTTTTTTCGACCTCCCCTTCCTCCAATATCCCTTTAGCCCATTCCAGCATCTTTATAGATTCCATAATGTATGGATGTTGTCTGCTTCTTAGTCGACTTTACTATGTGACATATAGCTCATCTGAACCAGAAAATCTGTCTATATGCTTGAAATTTATAGCATGGGGCGCAGGGACGTGCTCGACGGATGTTTCACGATCATAAATATTGAAGAGCGATGGTGGGAAACGGCGTTTATGCGAGTCTGGGGAAAAGAGTTGTAATTCTGCAATTGCACAACGTACTTCTGTATGACTTTCTGCTGCGATTTTCTTGAACCAGACCACAAATGGACAAATAATTGGTACAAGCAAATTACCGTTGAGGTAACCTCATCTCATATTTCATGCAAATTTTCTATGAAATATTGTTCATATTAATCTAACGGTCGCTTGCTGTCACATTCCCAATGAGTGATGAGGGGATTATAAGCGGGTAAAGCACGTTTGTTTCCCCCGTCCTGCTTCCCCGGACACCATCACCAACGGCACCGACAATCTATTTTTATGTAAGTATTTTTGTATGTAATGTAGTTTACTGTATACCTAACGGTTTATGTTAAAGATGTCCTCAGATTCTATATAAGGAATTGATTTCTCTAAAAAAAGACTTAAAATCATTGGTAATAAAATGAAGAAAGATTGCAAAAAAAATCGTTTATTAATTTCTCCTGTTCAAAGGATCCCTTACAGTAATTTTAAATAGTCAAAACTCAGTTCGAAACTTTTACCTCTTTGTTTGTTATTTTAGGATTTAAGAAATCGTCAACAATCTATATAGGCGAGCTTAGTATAAAACCTCCGTGTATTTGAAGATTTTTGCTCTTTTCTTTGAACCAATGGCGGACCGAAAGAGAGGGTAGGCTATTTTCCGAATTGCTAAAAATGAGCGCGCGAAAAAAATTTTTTACAGGTTTATTCCAATCGTTAACCAAAAAGAGCAAATTATGTTCACCCTTTCATGACCAATTTTCATCAATTGACCAATTTTTCAAGTCATTTATAAAAAATCAACATTCTGGGTCTACTTCTCCCAAAGTAATTTTTGAATTCTATTTGCCTTACCAATTTTAATAAAGTAAGAATCAAATAGCGGTAGAGAAAATTTGGAGGAGAAGCGGTGGGGAGGACACAAATTTTCTTGAATAGTAGTGCCTAGCTCTAGCCACTTTTTACGAAAGATTTGATTTCCTCAAGTTTCCCACATCATTCAGAAGTTTTCAACTCTAAAATTATAACATAAGTATCAGTTCACAGAAATCTAAGGGTAGATCACTTTAATGACACCTTCCCCCCCCCTCCCGCAGCCCTTCTGCATTCGCCACTGTATATGTGTATCTCGCAACATTACCAAGATTATTATGGGTAGGATTGCAGCTTTCCACCCTTCCCCCTCCCCATTCTGTTCTTGCATATCTTCTTCACTGGATCCCCTATGATGAGTGAGCGTCTTCTGTTGGAATACCGGAGGTAACAACTCGCATTTCGATGATTTATAGTGAGCCTGTTCAGTTTCTAGGTCAATTGCTATGAGATTGCAGGGTAATGAGTCATAGTCGGAAAACTTTGAAAGATTCTAGATGATAGCAATAAATTACGGTTTTGAATGGAAAACCCGAACCTTTGTTCAGTTAGTCTTGGATCGTTCTACCGAAAGCTGTTGGGGAAATGGGGAGATCCAGCCATTTTATTCGATAAAACGAGTTCCTGCTCGTACATACCAATAATCTGTTTATTTCCCTTGCTGTAGACTTTCTCATAGCATTTTTTAAAAAATTACAAATTTGACTGGTAAAGGTTCAGCTACTTGCAGAATTACTGCGCTAATTCTCTTGCAAATTCTCAGAGATGAAACTCCATATCTTCTCATTCGAATTCAAACTTTCGCGCTTTCTAACAGCAGTACCTCCCGATAAATCGAATGTTCGAGTCGTAAGTTCACAGGTGACCTCAGGGCATCTTGAATTTTATGGCACTATCAACTAGATCTCATCGCAAGTATGCAGTGAACACCTTTTTCTTCTCCATCCTACTTCTCTTCCAACTTTTTCCCTTACATGAAACAAATTCAACAAAACGTTGGGAACTCCGTTGTGGTAGATTACTGGTTATGGTAGGTTATTGATTAGATTATTGTGGTTATTGCCTCCATTTTTAGTAGACAATCCACTTCGAAATTTCATCATCTGTATATGCCACACAATGCAAAAAATCAGAGATTTTGACGCTGTGTAAAACTATGGTGTTCAGTCATTGCAAAATTTACTGAACTCCATCCTTTGGCAACGAATTTTTCCTCTTCAATAGATCCTCTTTCCCTTTCCTCCTCCTTTTTGCTCCTTCACAATCTTTCAATTGGCAAACCATAGTCCGCTTGTGAGGAGTAGAATAGAAGTATGATTGACGATGTACGAGAAGCAAAAGAGTGGAGCAGTGTAATGTTTGGAAATCCCAATTATCTAGTGTGATGAAAAAATTCTTCTAATTTTCGATATTGCGGAAAGAGGAGAGGGTGTGAGGAACTATTAAACTGTAAACCTTACGATAATCTCTGTGATAGCAAAATACCAGTGGCGGACCGGGGCTCCCTCCCTCCTCTCCCCCCTAATGGGTCGCGAAATTTTTTGAATTTACTTACGTGGGTAATAAAGGTGTACAAGTGGCTTGTATATTCTTGTAAGCAATTAAAATAATTTTGAAAATTTTTTGAAAATTCAAATCAGCATTATAAAAAAATTTTTCGGGAGCGTAGAAGTTGAGGACCCGCAAAAATTCTCAAAATCACCCCTAAAATTTTTTCGCAGTGTGTGGCTGACGCCACGCACCTTCACTTGAGAAATTTTTTGCCGCGCTCCCCCGGACGGAAATCCTGGGACCACCACTGCAAGATACAAACAGAATGTGTTTAGCGCATTACAAACATATAAAGCCTTTTTTTCTGGAAAAGGTGATATTGACAAAAATTTCCCACTATTTTTAACAAAAGAATGTGTTGGAATGGGCAGGAAGGAAGGAGGAGAGAAAATCTGCAAAGCCAGCTGAGTTGAGCCATTGCAAATAGTTGAAGAATTTCAACTTCCGATTGGCTATTAGAGCATCGATACTGTCTGCGCGTTTATTCCTTATTAGTTATCCGAGTCTGCAAAAATTGTTATAATAAAATCACGATTTGTGAAGTGTCAATGTGCATCTGCTAAAACCGAACACGCACAATTTTTGGGCGTATCCATATGTCTAGGCCTTTACCCGATCATAATAAATGCGCATTCGTATAGCATACTGATGAAACACTCAACTTTATTCCGTACCGTAACTTTGTGTGTAATGCGTTCTTTGAATAAGAATCGTTTTATTGTTTCACTCTTTCTCAGCGCTCTATGAAACTCTTTCTTTTTCATTCTTCTCCACCCCCTCCCCTCCCCTCCACCCCCGCCCTCATTGTGAATTGGAGATCGACATCCGCTCGAAGATTAGGTGTCACATGATCCATAACAGCCGCATGTGCATTGTCAAAAACGTTTGTGTCGTTAGGCCAAAGGTGAACCCCTTTACTCCCCCCCCCCCCGCCTCACACAATGCTCATTTCATATGCAATTTTCAATGTTCGATGTAGTAATCAGTGGCCTACCCACGTCCATACACACACAGCGCACCACACATACCCTGGCCACAGCTCCCGAAATTCCACTTGTCGATTATTCAAATCACGCGCCCCCTCCCCGTTGCCTTCTGCTGCCCTAGCTGTGTGTGGTGTGCAATGTGTATACTACTCATCTACCTTCGTCTTCGATTTTCAACTCAATGCTGCAATTTCGAAAATACTACTAAGCTCTATAGATTTTGGATATTACGATACTTTGCCCATATATGGTCATCAAAGCTCAAAAATTGCTCTTTAAAAGTCTTAAATCTTTAAACTTTTTACTCTCTCACTTTGAAGTCCGTCAACTCGAAATCTGTACGCTCTACTTTTACCGTAAAGCAGACCTTATCGGCTGTATAACTTTCTTCATTGATTCTGCTTCTATTCGAACTTCTAGCAGAAATATATTAGGTCCGGAAATTAATGTCCGTTTTGAATTTCAACCGTAATAAGTCATACACTTCTCAATTCTGAATAGATTGCAAGCATCATTCGATAGAGCAAAGCAAGCTCTACAAAGTGGCTATCATGATTTTGCAGCAGCTCTCATTAACCTTGAGTTTCGAGCCAAAACCCCAATAAGATTCAGCAGCCCGAAAAATCGGGGAAAATCGTAACACATAAAAATCCTACAAAAATTTTAGCTTGCCACCTAAACACTATCCACATAAGACATCTATACATATACGCCGTTGCCGTCTTTTCACCTCTTAGAAATCAAGAAAACGGAAAATTTTGTGCATTTGCCAAAGTGATGCTGCGCTGTCCTTACATGAGCAGTTGTATACTACAAACCTGTAGAAGTGTAAACGTGAATTTTCAGCTCTATACAAGCCTTGATTCTCGAGAAATTTGCATTTTAGCTTGGACTGCCTGACTAGGGAAAGCCATAATCGACATTTTTCGAGAACCAAGGCTTGTAGAGAGCTGAAAATTTACGTTTATACTTCTAGAGGTGTGTAGTATACAACTATTTATGTGGGGACAACATAGCATCACTTTGGCAAATGCACAAAATTTCCGTTTTCTTGATTTCTGACAAAAGAAATACGGCAACGGCGTATATAGATGTTTTATGTGGATAGTATTTACGTGAGCTAGTTAGAATTTTTGTAGGATTTTTATGAACTGAGTTACGATTTTTCTCAATTTTTCGACAGCTAAATTTTTTTGGCTCGAAACTCGAGGTCAATGAAAACTATCGCGAAAACAAGATTGTCATCTTGTAGATCTTGCTTGGCTCTATCGAATAGTACCTTGCAACCTATCCCAAAATGAGAAGTGTGTGACTTATTGCGGATGAAATTCAAAACGAACATTAATTTCCGGACAACCTAATACTTTTTTGAATGGATTCACTTCTATTTTGATGGCTGCCACAATCAAAAATTTGGTACCAATTTCCACCGTAATTTTACTGTGTTTACGATAAACTGTAATCTCCACTTTACGTAATAGTTGTAATTGTTGGAAATTAAAGAGCATGTTCGTGGCTTACGGTATACCCTATACAATATCACTCGGGTTTTGTTGATAACCTACTGCTCAATTGAAAATTACGGTAATCGCCAGAATGTTTCTTTTTAGGGGGAGGAGGACGGGAGTGGGGGCAGCAGATTTTTTTTGAACAGAGGGAAAATTTTTGGGATGATTTTTAAATCAAATGAAGAGTGGCGACAATGACGCCCTCGAAAAAACTTTTCCACAAGTTAATTTTTTTCTATAGTTTACGATAAAAACGACTCATGTGCACATTTTCATTGAGAGTCAGTATCGAACATATTCATCTAGAAGTATGGAAAGCCTATTTCAACAACTTCAAGAAAAATTGATTTTTTGAAGAATTTTGCTGAAGTTCACTCCTATTTAATACAAAAATAGTGTCGTTTTTTCAAAGTCTCTCCATCTTATCTTCTCTCTCTTCCTTTTCTCCCTTTGTATTCGCACATGCGCCATCTTTTTTGATGCTTTCCATCAATGTTTATTAGATTGTTTATGCTAATCTTATCATCATATGGCTATTTTCATTCCGTTCTTATCGATTTTCCCTTCCGAATGTTGCTGGCCGTATTTGCATGAATTTCCCCAAAGTTATTTCTAACAAGCCCCTTTTTTCTATAAAACAATTCAATGATGCCCCCAATTTTTACAACTCACATTAATTCTGGCCCTATTCTTGTTTACTTGCATTTCCTTCCCTTCTTGTTTATGTTCTTGCACATCAATGCAGCTAGTCAGTCACTCAAACTACAACATAAAGCCAAATTCAGCTATATTGACCCATACATGGCTTTATTCCCTGTACGTCATATACGAATTACCTTTTCTATAAAAAAAAGTGTACTTATCTGTTGAAATCTCATGTGTTGAGCTGAATGCTATTGATACGTTGCTATTGCCCTTCTTTGTGGTTGAAGCCTATTTGGAACATGAATTTTGTAAATATGATTAAATGTATCGTTGCTGCGTTTAAGGATCAGAGTTTTCAAAATTAATGAAAAGGGGTTACAAAATTATGCAATAAATAGAATCTCAGTTTGCTACCAATGCTCGCATCTCGCTCCCTGTTTCTTTTCCGGGTTTTTTATCTCCATCAACTTCGAAAGTTGCGCGGGTTTCAGTGCCCCTCCTTCTCTTCCAAAAAACTTCTGTTTTGGAGAGGGAATTAAAATAATTCTCGTCCCAAAACATGAAGGTAAATCTATTGAAAATAAAACTTCGAAGTCTCACTTCTTTGATGTACCAACGAATTTTTTTCTTATATTGTTCAAACTTTATCTCTTTATTGACCTCTCACCTTTTTTCTGCCATCCAAAGAATTAGCGATCGAAGCCATTCACTCCAAGTCTAAAAAAATTCTTTTCAAGAGAGAAAAACTATTTGCAAATGATCAGTCAGAAAGATGTGTATGCTAGAGTGACTCATTCGCTTTATTGTCCTTTGTCCCCTCTCTGGCCTTCAGAAAAAAAATTTTTTTGAGGTGACAGGGGGGAGAGTGACGGGGCGTGCCAGAATTTCTTTGAGCGGAAGGTGGGGGGGGGGGGCGTGTAAGCCTTGGACGTTTTTGAGAAGCTGATTGAATTTTATGATGTTTTTAAAAATATTCTAACTGTTTTTTAGAAACACTTTGTAGTTTATCTGAGCCAATTTCAAAGATTTTTCTTTCTTTCCTTTCTTCCCACCCCCTCCTCGAATGGTCTGTCCGCTTCTCTTTCCTTCTCTTGCATGCTCGCGCATTTATTCTCAAATTCGCCTTCATTTTTCTCAAAAACCTCGTTTTTTAATTGCAGAGTTCCATTCGTGGAGGCGAGACATTCCACCAATCTGCATTTTCTCCACAGGTTTGAAATTCATTAGTAATTCAGTCTCTTGTTCATGGACTATCCTTCTCCCACTTCGTACAAGAACGGGTAAATCGCTTCTTGAGTTAGGTTCCCTAATCATTGCTTTCCACTTTCATCAACTCTTCATCAATTACGTATTTATCCCCTGTCGATGATTCCGAGTCATAAAGTGACTCTATCAGCTCTCTGCTTGCAAGCTTGTGAGTCAAGCCGCTTAGACATAGTGAATCAAGAGGTCTAATCTTGCTAGATCCCCTAGGACCATAGAACTGGCGCCTATATGCGTCCTTGTAAAGTTGTTCGGGGAATTGAGTCTTCCTTTTTGTATGATCTCTGCAACGGAAGGCACAAACTTGGTACATTGCTTTCTTGGAAAAGGGTAGATTTGGGATTGGCGGGCGGTGCGTCACAGTGGCGAAGCAGATACCGGGAAAGAGAAAAAGGGCGATGAGGGAGGAGGAGGGGGTAGGAGCGAGAATCAAGTATTGCAAAAATTACATGGTTTTTAATCACGTTGAAATATTAGCAAGCACTTGAAAAATTGGAAGGGAAAAGCGGGGGGGGGGGGGGGGAAGAGGGTGACGAAACTGACGGAGTATAGTACGAAAAAAGGAAAAAACGAAGAGTTTGAGAGTGCGAATTAATGTTTTTCTTCACTCATAAGCAAGAAGAAAGGAACCGTATTGATGGGCGGGGCGGGAGCCAAGGCAAAAAGATAAACCCTGTCAAACAATTTGATTCTCAGACGTAAAAGCTATGCGATATCTTTCTTCCTTCAACTGTTATAACGAATTTTTCTTCTCTTTTTTATTCTGCAGCTAAAAAATAGATTTCTACCTTTTTCGAATGTGCAAGCATTGACTGACTCATATTGGACTTTTATACTAAAGTTCAGCATGTCATCTGTTTTTGTAGTGTAGTATATTGGAAAAAAGGACACCTAATTTTTAATGGAACTCAGCTGATGTCACTGATTGAGAGTTCTGCTTGTACCGCGAATCAATGCAGTACAATTTTAGTACCATATGATGTGAACTTTTTCACATGATTCATATGGATAAATTAGAGGCTCACTTTTGAGAGCAAAATGTAGGGACTTGGAACTCATTTGTGCTGAGAAGTTGCAATTTCGATTTTGTGATTCTAAGTATTGACTTCCAAACTAATCTGCTTTACTTTGCAAACTCAGTTGTTGGATTTAAATCGGAATTTTTTTGTGTCAACTAAAGTAAAAATTCCGATACTGGATTGCTTGTGTTTATAAGGAGCTGGATAATTCAGATTTTAAAGTTCTGTACTAGTTTGTTACGAGAATAATGTGGTTCATTATGCTACCGGGTAAACTAAACACTGAGAAGGTAATCTCATAAGGCTTGAAGTCAAAATAGAAATGAGCTTGTTTTAAAAATTAGATCCTAGTTCCTAAGAAAACTTATAATTAATATAACATAACACATCTCATGAATAGTTAGGACCCAGCCAAAATTATGTGACCTTCAGTCACATAATTTTTCCACAATACTCCACTATGCTCCTTTTACTCTATGTCCGTTTATACTCCAAAATCTTAGTCATATCATTATGTGTGTGTGTGCAGTATTCTCCAATGCTGTATCATTTGTATCGTTGAAAAGTGTTTCTCTTGCTCTTTTTGACACTTGTTAAACCTCAATAATAACCTCAGTCTAACGAGACCTTAGGCCTAAGATCCCAGATGGCCGAAGATTTCTCTCAATAAATAAGTTCTTGTAAGAAAATCGCCGCAATACGCCCTCCAAGTTAAGACCGTGCATTAGCCACGGAATGAAGGTATAATGGGCTAGCTTATGCTTGAATCAAATGCAAAATTCGTCTTGCTTGTAGAATTTGTTGTCGGAAACAAGACTTTATATCAATGATCTACAGTCCACAATGTAGACAGGGGCATTGATGAGGTGGTGACTTTTATAAGAATTGAACGTTGTAGGTGCTAGAATAAAGCGAGAACTACCGGGGCCCATCCACCAATTTATCTTCACCGCTGGCACCAATTGGCAATTGCACTATTTCATAATTTGAATACATTCACACATGCATATACTAAAGGAGATCAAAAAGAGGCCCTTTTTCATCTGCTCACAAAATCTCAAAATTTCAAGAAATCTATGGACTCTTTTATGTTATGAAATAATCTATGATATTTGTGTTAGTTCTGTCAGTTGTCAGTTCTTATAAGGGTCACCATGTCAAAAAGTCTAAAAAAGACGTCGCGAAAATTCTGACTTTTTGCTTTTTTCAACAAATTTTTCGTAAGGCTTAATGCCTGACCGATAGTCAAAACTTGCTTCATCCAAAACAAATTGAGTTTATTCAAAAAAAGTTAAAAAGGTTAAAAAAAAGAAGTTACGATACTTTGAATTTGTAAACTGGAAAAGAGACAGAACTTATGCAGCAACCCAGTACTCAGCAAATCAAGATGTGAGTAAAGGATACCCAGCGACGACCGCCTCGACTCGTGCAATCACACCACCGCGGCCGCGCCTTTTGGAGCCTTTCTGGCTGCTACGCTCCAGCGCGGGCGAGCTGCATCTTGCAGCATCCCTGTCCTTTAACCTCTTGTGTTGATTAGGCAGTTCACCTCTTTTGTTCTTACTTTTTTTTAGGCAGTTCTCGTCCTCATGTCTATGTAGGACCATCGTCCCTGCCAAGTTGGAAAAAAAATGTTTCCTTCATAGTTGCCAGTGGTGAATGTGGTTATGGTTTGAAGTGCATGTCTCCTTCAATATTTTATAATGGCCATTTTTCTCAAGAAAAACCATTGAAGTAATTATTTCAACACTCCTACATCAGGGACATCGTAGTAATGCAGAGAAAACATTTGAGGGTCATCGAAGGGAAAGGCATGATTGCCATCACCGCTAACAAAGAAAGCTCACCTTGTCTCCTAACTTCGTCCGTGGCGATGTTCACGATTCTGAAAATGATTGTTTGCTAGAAAGAAGAAGGACACAAAGAAATGTGCCAAAACTCATTTTTTTCCTGGCTTTTCAGTAATCATTAGTGTGGAACTTGTAGGATTTTTGATCACATTTGATCACAGACAAAATCTGAAAGAAAGGGAAAACGACTAACTACATCCACTGAAAATTAAGAGAAAAACACGAGATGAGATGGTGTGAGATGCTCAATCAGCAAACGAGATTATAGGACAGGGATGCTGCGAGCTGCGAATTCCCCGCGCGTTGCAGTATACTGTAAAGCTAAAAGATGCTACAAAAAGGCACGCCCGCTGTGGCGTGATTGCACGAGTCGCGGGCTGTCGGCCCTGGATATTACGACCTATTTCAAGTAATGCATAATCCAAAGAAGGCGCATATTATGAGTCGTATTATGTATCACTATTTTTGCAACTATAATATCTTGGACGAGGAATATACGAATGTAATTAGCTTCGAAGTAGGTCTGTGTTTCGTGGTCATAATCATGATTAGTACACATTAATCACTAGCAAGTTTGGATCTTACAGTTTTTTTCTCATTGAGAAATTTCGGGGAAGAAAACAAAATTAAAAGGTCTTGGGGATTAGGTTTGGAGGTCATTGCCGCGATCTCGTCGCGGCATCTAAATTAGTAGTCCGAAAACACCATAGATCTTTATTGCAAAAAGCCTCAAAAATGGATAGAAAAGAAGAGAGACTTACAATTTACGACTTGACCCTCAATAACTTTACAGATTTGGTATGCATAACATTAGTAAACCATTCTTGGGGCACAATTACTAATGATTTCAATCATTTGCTACAATATGCAACTGATTGCCAGCCAATTTCTACCATACTAGCAAGAGATGGCCGAGCGGAGTAGCGCTTCGCCTTTCACTGATGTCGCTCGGCGTGTCACTGGTTCAATACCACTGCGCGGCGTCGTAAAGCCACCTTGTTTTCCGATACCGGCGCCGAGAGGCTCCTTCCTGTGAAAGATATGCGACAAGTTGGCCGATAAAGACTTCGTCGCATTGTTCGGATCAACTCAGACTCAGGAAAACAGGACACTGCAAAAGCGGACAAAACGAGAGGATACAATGCAGTTGTACACGGCTTCATTCCTGGTTAGGCGGAACATTTTACGTGGAGCAGCGCATGCGCATCGCTGGAGTTTTCGCGAGCGCATAGCGCTGGCATTTCGCCAAACAAAGACTAAGGAGAATGAAGAGAGGCAGACTTGGGTTCTCAACACAACATAATATACTGTAGCTGCGAAACGGCGCGAACTGTTCTGAGGCAAACCCACCAATCCAGTTCCTAAAGCGGGTCGAAACTTAGTGTAAGTGAGTAGCTGCACCATTGCTAACTTACTTATCCCATTGGACCATATTCTTGTTTTTTTATGAGAGCCATGATCTTGTCGAAAACAGCGTATTTGATCAAATCGCATTATTCAGGCTCCAACGAGCTGATGCCCACCAAAATGTTAACGGTTCACATATCGTACCAACTTCGGTTTGCAGCTTAAGTATTTTAAGGTAGTTGATCAACTTGAGGGATTGTCCATAATTTTTTTACCTTTTTTCAAATCCTTCTCTCTTTCTCCGCTGCCTTTTTCGAAGCAGACAGAATTATAAAACAATTGAGGCACTGCGTCCTTGATAACTGGAAGGGAAAGTTCGCTCAGAAGAAAAGAGCCGCCTTTACATCTTTTCTTTCACTGCTAATGAAAGAAAAGAGGGTTCTCAAAGTTTGTGATTTGTTCTCGTTGTTCAAATAGAAGATTGAAATTATCTTTTGCAAAAAACCCTCAAACGAGTTTTGATGTGATTTTTTATTACTAAAAGATTTCCGTCTCAGCCATTCATTCACAAAACGACAATTTTATAGTGACTTTTCCAGACTGTATCGTTTTGGTGATGGCCATATATTAAATTTCCCGTTTAAGAAAACTAGAAATCTCGCTTTTTCCGGCTCACCTGACGCAAAACACGTAAACAGAAAGCACACGACCTATGATTTCGGATGTTTCTGTGTGTGGTATGTTTCATTTTATGACCAACATCAAGGTCGTCACGACCTCTAGCGTATAAAAACATCACCATAAAGCAGCACTGACCGGTCAATGCATATCACTCACAATGAATTGGAAAACCTCGACGTAACGATGGGGAAGGGAAAGAGATAGATTTCAAGAGATTACTCGCCCTGTGGATGACCGGATTTGTTAAGTCTCTTAAAGCTGCGTCCATAGAATGTTGTATGACAAATAGCGATAGTTTGGGATCATCAATCAGGGGTATGCATGAGCATAAGCTGCTTTAAAGTGATTAATTTTAGCGTTCAATGTTCAAAGATGGTTATGAACTCCTTCTCATAAATGTCCTTAAAATTTCCGTTAGAGAAAACACGGCCTCAAGCATTGAAACATATATTTTGGAGGCTAGTTTTGTTTTGGCTTTATATCCTCGTATGCCCGCTTGTGTGAATTTTCTATCTAAAACCCGACATAACCACTCAAATTTGGCTTTATTCCCATTTCTGGTCACTTCTGTCTTGTACGAACGGTCGCCACACCCGGTTCTCTACTGCTTATGCCAAAGATAAGAGAGAAGGTACACCTGCTGGGAATCTGTGGCTGGTCCATTTACGTCGATCTTTGCACTAGAGGAGAAAGGAAATTAGATTGTAAGCACAACTTTGCTTTTTTGATTACTTGTAGCTGGTAAGGTAGATTTGAGTAGAGCAATTTGGAGCAGTAACACTACTAGCCCATCCTTCGCAAAGATATCATGGTATTTTGTACTGTAAACAATGAAAACGAGTAAATAGACAGATACATTACCTGACGCTTTCATCGTCAAGGCTAATATCATGTCATGGTTTTCTATTCTACTCCCATACCGTTCCAATCCTGTGTCTGGATGTAGCCATTTTCACTTTGTCATACCGTGTTGTAGCAGATGTGGTCTTTCAGTTACACTAGAGACATCACTATTTCTGTATGACAATGAGCGCACTCCTTACTTCGCTTACATGGCTAGCTCTCAATGCCTTGAACAATGTTGCTATTTAAATAATGGTCTTGTACAGACCACTGATGTGCCACTCGCTTGTCACAGAACTCCTTTCATAAACAGCGTCCAAAGAAATACGGCTATTTGGGTTTCTTATGCGTTGACTGGATGTCACAATTAACTATTGTTCTAACTGCACATCGTATACTCACAGCCAAGGAAACAACTCTGTTTTCTAGAACGCACTATCTACCGTACTTGAAAGCGCTGGTTGGTCCGTGATAAAGAAGTGCTCAGTGAACTTCTTGGCCACGAATGAGCTGTAAGGCAGGCAAGGGCATCGACCGTATGAGGCCTTCTAACTACTAAAATTACGCAAATATCTGTAACTGAATGGACCCTGCATTTTAGGTTCCTTGGTACATTCCTATATTATCTTGCAAAGCTCTGTTTAGTTCTCTTCCCCCACCCTCTTATGGATTTACTGAAGCTTTCATAGTTGACTTGGTTGAGCAAGATTTCAAGACTGATATCACTTCTTCATTGGCTAGCAATTCGGCATTTTCGCCTTCGTCATAGTCTGGAAGTTGGAGTCATATGAACCTACTCGCCCAAACGTCAACAAAAGACCAAGGTAGGTACGATGAGGTTTATAAGCCCATTTCCACATATATGTTATCTACAAGTCGTCAAGCTTCAGAACAGCTATCAAGGTTGAGCTTTTCGTCCTGCAGTTCAGAATGGCCTTTCCATTTCCGAGCGCTTTCACAAGTTTACGTAGTTTGAAAATTGTATTAGAAGTTATCGCTTTCAAGATCTACATGACCATTATTTTGAGTGAATCATCAACGAATAGGAAACTCTTGCGCCTTTACTATGGACTCACTGTTGATCAATCGAAGAGCTTTTAAAAACCGCATCAAAGATTAAGCACACTAGAGATTTAAAATGGTGCTGTATTGGGGCTCTGGCGATTACGGTACGAGAAAGGGTTGTCCAATCAAGTATTCGAAGCTTCTGGCTGCCTGCGGTTGCTAAGCGAGGTTGAGCGTCGCAAAGGAAGCTCGTTTCATTTTCACAAGAATTTTTAACGCTACCTTACTTGCCTGAAGTAGATTTCTAGATACTGTGTGCGTTGGCAGATGCTCCCAACTTATTGGCCAGTTCACCAGGCACAAAGATTTCTGAAATCCACTATGCGAGATTGTAACCCCGAACACCTAAATTTGAGTTAACAATGTGTTGAGGCACCGATTATGTACTTTTCATGCCTGTGGCCAGATTTCGAGCATTGCTGTAGTTTACTCTAAGATAAAAAAGTGCGACGTCGTTCCTTCGAAGCTGCGTCATTGGAAGTGCGGTATTCCTATTGTCTTCGAAATGAACCTAAGATCGTACAAATCGCATAACCGTTATTTAATAGTTTCGAAACCAAATCCACATCAAAGTAACTTCAACAAAGTCGCTTTATAAACAATGGTTCCGCACAGTGATGTGGAAATTCATTTTACAGTCAGCAATGCCTTCCTTGATGAGCTTGCAACGATCTCCAGGTAAAGGAGACATTCAATCCAACGTGATTTCATTTCAACCTGCAGCTGTGTATGTCAAGTACCCTACATGGTAGATACTCGAAAAGTACATAAAAGCATGTGCAGATTTTTCGGGATGCTGCCGCAAAAATCAAATTTTTTTGCAGTCAAACGAGGAAAGGATTCGCTCCCTCACATCAAGCATAAGACCAGCTTTATCTCTCTGATGTACAGTTTGAGTATTAGCGTACTGGTATCAATCTTCAGTTCTTGAGCTACGTTTTGGCGTAGAACGCCTTCTTCGGAGCTTGAGAGGTTGTAAGCTATGCGAAATTGTTTTCATAAGTCAGTCATTTCCAAAAAAAATTTTCACCTCTTCATAGTTTCTGAAGAAAACAAGATTTTTTCACATAATACTATCATTATGAAGGATACGATAGGCAACTATGCATTCCGCCCAAGCGTTTTCCTTCTTTTCCTATGCTAAATGCTATTTCTCGGAGCCTTCCAGCACAAATCGCTTAGAGATCTCTAGAAAGTCTATACCATCGAACATTTTATAACTCGACATCCTTATGATCGCAGGCTTCTTGAAGATGAGTCGCGAAAAGAACTAATTTTATCGTCTCAACATGCCATAATATCAGGGATAATCAGCTTTGGCAGTAGTGCTGACGTCAGAACCACCCTCAGTATTCTTTTGAGTATCGAAGATCACCTGGTGAGTTCTTATAATCTGATAGATACTAGGAAGTGAGCTCATGGGCGTTATGAAGACGTTTTCTGTTTATTGGTGGTTTGATTTTTGAGACCTTTGTTTGCATACTTAGATACTTAGATGGCCCGTCCTCACGTGACGTGCGGGCCCCAGTACAGAAGTCGCCATTGATCCCTGTCCCTCGCTTCGGACATCCACGATCTTCTTGGTCGTCGTCGGTGGCTGCGTCCACGAGTTCCAGGGGCAAGAATCGTATCCAGCTGATTTCTCAGCTGGTCCATCCGTTCCACGAACACGTCTGCCCATCTCGTCGGTGGTCTTCCTCGAGGACGTTTGGCTTCGCGAGGAATCCACTCAGATGTTCTTAGTGTCCATCTATCGTCCGTTCTTCTCATTATGTGACCGGCCCATCGGTGTTTCGCTTTCGCAACGTATTCCGCTGGGTCACGAAGACGGGACATTCTTCTCATATCCGTGCTGCGAAGTCCGACTAGATGTTGCTTGTGTCGGGTCATCTTCAGAAGACTGCGCTCGAGCGCTCTGTGGGTGGTCCTTAAAGCTTTCGACGTGGCTACGGTGTCGGCCCAAGTCTCAGCTGCGTAGCAGAGCGCTGGGAGAACGGTTGAGTCGAACAGGTGGGCACGAAGCTCCGGGTCCGTCAGTTGGTCGGTGGCTTCCTTCAGAGGCCCGAAGGCGGCCCAGGCTGCTCTTCTTCTCCTGTTAAGTTCTTCCCTCAAGTCGTTCTCCATGTTCATCGAACGTCCGAGATACACGTAAGAAGACGTCTCCATGATAGAGGTGCCTTCCAATTCCATTTCTGCATCTTCGCAAAGGGCGTTCTTCATGAACTGAGTCTTCTTCCGATTTATTCGCAGTCCGATCTTCTTCCCTACTTCGTTTAGTTCCTTCAGCATCGCCTCTGCTTCAGTGATACTGCTCGAGAAAAGGACGATGTCATCCGCAAAACGAAGGTTGGATAGGAATCTCCCATCAACTCGTATGCCTCTCTCTTCCCAGTCTAGTGACTTCATCACCCACTGCAAGGCCGCGGTGAACAGCTTCGGCGAAATAGTGTCGCCTTGTCGAACCCCCTTCCCAATTGGAATGGTTAGGGGGCGATGGAATAGCTGCATCGTTGTTGTACAGTCCTTGTAGCAGTCGGCTAGTGTCCTCACGTAAGCTGGTTCCACTCCTTGATCGACTAGCGCAGACAGGATGGCGTTGGTTTCGACGCTGTCAAAGGCTTTCTCGTAGTCGACGAAGGTTAGGACGAGAGGCAGTCGGTACTCCCGGCAGACTTCTATGACCCTCGAAACCGTCTGGATGTGGTCCATGCAGCTGAATCCTTTGCGAAATCCAGCTTGTTCTTGGGGTTGGGCTTCATCCAGTGTCCTAGATATGCGTGCGAGGATAATCTTCGTGAAGAGCTTGTACAGCACACTCAGCAGGCATATTGGACGGTAATTTCGAAGATCTTCCCGTTCACCCTTCTTAAAAAGAAGGACGGTTCTTGACGTTCTCCACTGGTCGGGAATCCTCTCCTTCTGAAGGTAAGATGTCAGGTGCGACGCAAGAATCTCGTGTAGACGTTGTCCTCCGGCTCGCAGAAATTCGACGGAAAGATGGTCTGGTCCTGGAGCCGTGGATGTCTTCATGGTCTGAATCGCCGTGCGTACTTCAGCAGGTAGAATTCGTGGTGGTACTTCTCCAGTGGGAACAACGGGCGTCGGCACGGGTGTTGATGAGCGGAAGAGGTTGGTATAGAAGTTCTTCGCGATAGATTCCATCTTGTATCGGGAAGAAGTCGGAGTCCCGTCTTCGTTCAATAGTGCAGCCAGCGGTACGTGATATTCACAGAGGTCCCTTCGGCATTTCTTAAGACTTCGTCTTTCTTCGGCTGCTCCCAGTATCTTGGCTTGCCTGTACTTCCTGAGATCCTCCTGCAAAGCTGTTCTGCAACTGGCGTTGGCTATCAGTCGCTCGAGATGGGTTGCATTCGGATCCTGCCTCAGAAATCTTCTTCTTTCGAGCAATTCCTTGGTGGTCTTCGAAATACGTTCCAAGTTCTTCTCAGAAGTCACTGAGGCACATTCTCCGCAGGCTCGCAATCCTTTCAGAAGCCGGTCGTAGTCGTACGTTGGGTCCTCCTCGATGGGCCAGTCACAACTTGATATGAGCTCTTCCAGCCTGTTACCGTCATAAACGACTTCCTTCCTTCTCGCGGCACTATGACAGACTTTCTTTTCCAGCCTTCGGCTGAGTCGTATCTTCGCTCGAAGGAGGCGGTGATCGGAGCCACTGCAGAAGGATGGAACTACTGAGACATCGAGCAAGCTCCACCTTCGGTTGGCGAGAATGTGGTCGATCTCCGCGTGAGTCGTTCCGTTGGGCGATTCCCATGTCCACCGGCGATGTTCTTTCTTCATGAAGATGGAATTTCCATGGAAAAGTCGTGCGGCGGAGAGAAGCCCAACAAGACGGTTGCCGTTTTCGTTCCGGAGCCCATATCCAAACTTCCCGATCCTATATTCCTTTTCTAGTGGCATCCCGATTTTCGCATTGAAGTCGCCCACAACATACTTGTAGAAGGACTTTTCGTTGCGGACGACCTCCTCCACGTCTTCGTAGAAAGCATCTAGTTCTGAGTCGTCAGCTGCTGATGTTGGAGAATAGCAGTTGATGATGCTGATGGTCTTCTGACGTGGAGGGCGTAGTCGTAGGATGGCTAGTCGGGGTGATAGGATCTCGTGCGAATCGACAAGATGGACGATAGATGGGTGGACGACAAAGCCAACACCTCCCACGTTTCGTGATGGAACCTTCTCACCACGAATGATGAGTGTTCCATCATTCATCTGTCGCACGTCCTTCTTCCTGGACTTCGTTTCCTGCAGAGCGATGATGTGGTACTTGATGTGCTCTGCAGCGTCGAGAAGAGCGTGGAGGTCGGCGTTTGTGGAGACTGTTCTGGCGTTGTAGGTGCAGAGCATGAGGCAGTCTCCGTGGCGTGTCGTCCGGGCAGACGTGTCGTTTTTGTCCAATCCAAAAGGCGCCCTGAGGACCCTGACATCAGTCTTGCTACCACCCGGCGCCGTAGGCGGGATCCGATGTACAGGGTTTCTTTCTATTCTTCTAACTGGTAGAGTAATGAAATTTTCCCCTACAAGAGCAGACTTACTAGGCCAACTCTTGATTTCCACGGGGCGATCGCTGACCCCGGGCTTGGAGCGGGGAGAACCGCCTAGCGACCTGAAAACCAGACGGCGGCGGATCTGGCCTGATCTTTGCATAAGCTACCGTATGTTACAAGCACTTTTACTCGCTTAATTGTCACGATGCAAATTTGCTTACTTAAAGTTAATGGTTTCACTATCAAAGGATAATCAGGTAATCTCTTTATTCATGCAACATACTTGCAAACTAATACTTTTTTGATGACGTTCCCAACAGTTTAATATGGGGTGTGGCAACTTTATCTTTTCTTAAATGAATCCTGCGGCTTCATGCAGTTTGAAGTAGTTTTGCCCAAGTGCTTTAATGACGCGGCAACGAGTTAATTTGTTAGTGAAATTTTATCTATGATTAACTCACGCTCTAATGTCAATCTTGTCTCCTCATAGCGATTCATTAAATATTTCGCTCTCACTCCTCTTTAGCTGATCCAGACATGTGTAAAATTGGATCCTCATGAGACATCAAAATGTCTGTACTTTGGTTCCATTTATACAGCTAGCATGTATAGTGTCACATTGTACAATCTAGTGATTTTTTTGTTAGTGAAACCGTAAATATTCCAGGATGTTGACACCGGGATGCAGCTCTCCCATGGGGGTGCATGACATATAATCGTTTACGCTTCCTCACAGACAGTTGTACATAAGCAAAAAATCAAGATAATACCAAAAACTGTATTACATAGCCGACTCTGTTCAATTGTGCAATTGAACAGAGTCGGCCATGGAGTACAGCAGCAAGAGCATTTCGCGAATTGTTCAAGCACAAGGCTCACAAGGAAACGGTCAGAAATCGAAGTGGTTACTTCAAAAAAGCTGCATACCATCAGATGCGGCATAAAAGCTCACTTCGAATCTGTATTTCATATGTGCTTAAAGGCAGTGTCTCACCAAAGTTGAGGTCGCGCGGATCTTCACATATTCTGTAATAGGGAGCTCTAAATAGGCCATTGCAACAGGTCCCACTCAATTTGACCCTCTCCACGCTGAGAAAAATTCGCTCAAAGTGGTACGCGGAGAGCGAGTTGGTACGCGCGGACGACTCCTTCGGTCTCCCCCCTTACGCGTTTGAACATGTCCCTCCACTTGGCATCCACCTCCCCTCTGTTGCTGCCACTGTGGCTGAGGCTGAAGTTGGAAGGTACACTCGTCCATGTTGCTTCCACGGGGCCTCTAGAAAACGGGGTTTTTGGGAACTTCGTGCGATTTTAAGCCCATACAGTGCTAGACAGGGTCCGACAGCCTTGCAAAATGCAAATATCTCGGCAACTAAATTTTGGTGAGACACTGCCTTCAACGCCTACTTGCGAAGTTATGAGCCGTTAAAAGCTGTTTTTTGCCAAGTTGTGCATGCAAGCGCAAATCTGACAGTGCAGAGCCATACTTGGCTTAATGCTGGGCCAAAACATGCAGCCAGTATACTTTACAATCCTAAAGCCTAGAGGGTTGAAAGTTCAACAATATGCTCAGTTTTGCAATTTTTATGCACTATTTTTTGCAACAAAACTGCTTATAACTTCGTCCACAAATGCGTTAAAGGAATATGGAATACAGACTCGAAATCAGCGCTGAATGCTGCATCGAATGATAGGCAGCTTGTTTGGATTGCCACTTCGACTTCTGACCATTCCCTTATTCGCACAATCAGAACTTCAGGAAATTTAAAAACAGCTCCCTTTTGAAATTGCGAAATTTTGCGAGGAAAACAACATCTTTATGCGTAATTCACATTGGCAGATCGATAACGACAATGACTGAGCAATTTAAGGTACAGGAGTATGACCGACGGAAGCAGCATGCACAATTGGGATCGTTTCAGGGTTTGTAGAGCAGAGAAAAAGAAATATAAAGCCGTTTCGTGTACTTGATTAGCCTGCAATATGCGGATCAGGTTCATTTATGCAGCGCAAAAATTATGTGAGCAATAGGTCAAGATCTTCAGTCAACGACGCTCTCATAATTTCTGGCGCAATTAAAGTTCTCTTGTACGTAAATGCACACCCGTGGTGTACCGAAAGGGACTCCCCCCCCCCGGAATGAGTCCCAAATTCCAAAATCTTTCAGAGTTTCTTGCATGTGTTATGAAAACGTGTAAGTAACTCAATTACACTTTAAAAAAATTGAAATAAATTTCGAATTTTTGAAATCCAATCTAGCCCTAAAAAAATTTTTGGGATTCACGAAAATGTTAGGAAGCGCACCAGGAATTTTTTTGTGGTGCGTGGTGTTAGCCATCCGCTGTTCCCTTCCCCATGTCACTGATGCACACCGAGTTTGGTATCCATCATTGGCTGCTTGTTGCAAACAAGGCATCTTTCTCCCCTCATGCGAGATTGTATTAGAACATGATTGCTAGCCGTCTCAGGTTGTTTGTACTAATAAGAACGTTTGAACCCGGATTCCCGCAAACAGTCATCTTACTCTTTCTGGGCTCCCAGGCCTTGCACGATATCTCTGTTATTATCAACATAATTATGCTTAAACGAGAGTAACCGACTAGTATTAAGTGTTGCGTTGTGGCACAAGTTTGTAATATTTTGACTTTCTACCGCAATAAGTCATATACTTCTCAACTTTGACAAGTGTCAAATCGATAGAGCAAAGCAAGCTCTAGAAGACTGGTGAAAGTTCGCCCCAGCTTCAGTCCTCCTCAAAGCGGCTCGGCAGAACGACAACTTTAGGATATTCATCGTTCCTTGGCTGCCTTGGATGTCTGAATCTGTGCTTTGTAGCTTTTAACACATTGAGACCGCTTGATACACATGATGTGTCAAGGCTTGACACGCCACGACTCTCATTAAAATGGCTACTAAGATGTGTCAAACCAACTCCGGGAGTTTTCTTTCACGCTGGATTTAGATGCAACCTCTACTGTTTTTGCCAGCATTCCAGAGCTACTGTAGGTGTACTTTAGATGGAATTGTGCGTGATTTCATTTGAAAAATGTTGGCTGGTCCAAGAAAGACTTCGGTCGTCAATGTGTTAAAGATATCGCTCGCTTTCCCGGACGTGAAAAGTGCTGTTTGGGCGGGTCGCGAAAGTGGCTTGGAGCCAATAATCCATTTACCGCCGAGATGGGTACGGTGCACTTACGAGCCAATCGCGCTCTAGAGGGCAGGCTTGCGCCATCCGCCCAAATGCAGAGAAGGATGAATATCCCAAAGTTGTCATATTGCCTATCCGCTGCCTTTGAGTTCGGAGCTAAATCTGAGAAGCTATGCATGTCTAAGAAGTCATAAAAAAGCCTTTATCTTCTACAAAAATCTTTCGCATCCCTCACTCGCACGCATATACACTCCACATTAGGAAATAAGACATGGAAATTTTTTTTTGCAAGACCGAAGCTATGCTGTTCCCAGATAAGTGATTGTATACTATGAGTCAGCAGAAGTAATACCGTGACTTCGAGAATTAGAGCTTAGCTTTTCTCATTAGGATGTTCTATGCTAAACAAAGTATCTCGAAAACCAGGGCTTGTGGAAAGCTGAAGATCTACAGGTGTGCTTTTAGAGGCCTGCAGGATGCGATACTTACGTGAGAACGGCATAGTTACGATTTCAGAAGAGCGTGAAGGTTTTTTGGAAAACAACAGTACATACGAGCTTCTGATGTGGAATGTATTAGGTTGGTCCGAAAGTTCTTGCGTATCATTTTTAAAAAACCATAACTTCCTTGCCACTAAATGGATTTCGCTGAAAATATATATGTTCGAAAGAGGAATCCATGCTCTTTACAGCTGTGCCTTCAGCATGAATTACTTTGAAAAACTTCGAGAGTTACAAGCAATTGGAAGAAATCAGTCAAAATTGGCATTTTTCGAGTTGGGTCACAAAAAATTCTAGAAGTATTTTTATATGATAAAGAAAATAATGGTCATTACAATGGTACTTTTCCCATGAGTTGAAACGAAAAAGATCGAGAGTTAGGAGCAAATGAAGAGAACTCCTTCAGTTTTGCAATTTTTGAGCATGCTCAAAAAAGCCCAGAAACGTCACAGAAAATACGTTAAAGTTATAGACATGGGTTTTGTGACATTTTCTTTCTAGCTGAGCAAGTTTCGAGCTAATCGAGAGCAATTTTTTTTCTTGATTTTTTCGGATTTTCGGGCCTGCATTTTTCACGAACATCAAAATTACTCTCGATTAGCACGATTTTTACTCAGCTGGAAAGAGAAGGTCACAAAATCCATGCTTATGAGTTTTCCGTCTTTTCTGTGACATTTTCAAGCTTTTTTGAGCATGCTCAAAAATTGCAAGATTGAAGAAATTCGCTCCTAACCCTAAATCTTTTTCGTTTTAACTCATGGAAAAGGTACCATTGTAATGAGCATAATTTTCTCTATCAGATAAAAATACTTCCACAATTTTTCGTGACCCAGCTCGAAAAATGTTAATCTTGACTAATTTCATTCAACTGCTTGTAACTCTCGAAGTTTTTCAAAAAAGTTTATGTCGAAGGCACCTCTGTAAAGAGCATGGATTCCTCTCTCGAATGAATATAATCACAACGAAATCCATCAAGTGCCAAGCAAGTTATGATTTTTCGAAAATGATGCGCAAGAACTTTCGGACCAAACTAATATATGCTTGAGCGTTTGAGAGATCCGTAGAATTTTTAAAAGTGATATGAATTTTTTTGAAATTTCTGAAGCATTCAATACTTCTCAGACTTTGGCTTCAAACTTGCGCTGGATTTGCTTGTTTTTGCTATAAAATGGTACGCTGAAGTCTGATAAAAAGTAGGAAGTGTGTGAATCGTCGCCGTAGCAGAATGTATTAACAAGACATTTGTAACAACCTAATATAACTTACGTCACGACTTTATTGCATTATTTGAAGCCAAAAATCTGTTATTGCCATCATGCGAACGGTTACGGCGCTGATCGCTCACGCAATGATATGCTGCCATACTGACTTTTTCCATTTTATTATAGTTTGTGAATATAAAACTCTAGATCGCAACTCGCGGCGTATACGCCCAAAAATAAAACTTGGAGAACTCGGAGTTTAACAGTTGTGCAAGGGCTTAGCATCCCATCACGTACTCGAAGAAGTCTCCAAAGTTTCAGATTTGTTTGAACACCCTCAAACTTCTCAACCAACTCTCAACAAGTAAAAATTCAACTGTTCAACAAAGAACAAGAAGTTCAACGCATATTAACTTGCAAACAAGACCAGAACCTTGGAGGTTGCGATCGTTTGATACTCGATTTTGAAAAATCTAAGGGATGAAGACCCGATACAACCCGATCGCAATATCATTATTGCTACAATTCTCCTAAATAAAAGAAATTTAGCAAGTTGCGTAGGCATGCATAGGATGAGGGTAAGCTCTAAAAAATGCTTAAATGAAAAAAAGCTCATCTACTCCACCCAAAAGGTCCATATACACCAATCTAGCAGAATCGGCACAATCAACAAGCTTTTTGCTTAGAAGTACTGCATTTATTTATTAATTGCGCCATCACTTTAGCATCCTAATAGCAACAAGTTGCGGACTCCATTTCACAGTTCAGAGAGACTCGTCATAATCTGTAACTTGTAAGAGTTGGAAAAGGCATTTGATGCTACAATTTGCATTATCATCAATTAGCTAAACTTACAATTAGAGCACTTTGAGAGAGTAACCTTTTCTCTTTCCCATATTAGTGCGTAGTGCTATCTTGATAAAGAAATCTGCAAAAACCTTTGCAAATATCTCCTCATTTGATGAGTTTAATAAGGAGGTAATTCTTATGACCTTCCGTAACATGAATTGGTCAATTGGTCTAATCACATTACCTTGATGGCTTTGTATAAAATTCGAATATCGGAGTCAACAGAAAGCTTTCCCTGATCAATAGACAAACAAAATCCAATCAAAATTAGGTCTGCAGAAAAATGGGTGCATAATAAGACAAATATGGGTACCTCGACTCTTACATCGTATCGAAAGCCGTTAGGTCATTGCTCACAGAATCATTTTTATCTTCGTTCAAAATAAAAATTTTCATGCTGACTGTGGGAGCTCGGCAGTCCAAAACGGTCTTACCTGGACCACAAGCTCGCCCGTTAATAACGACCTATTCCGCGGTTTAGCGTTGCACGCGCAAATCATTCATCTCAATGACAAAATTATACTATCTATCAGCTATAAACAAGATGAAAACCAAACATGGGAAGAGCTCTTCCATCCGATGGGCGCGTGCACTCAGCAATATAGGCATTTTGAGGCGTCACAATCCGTCGCGAGCCACCAAAGCTGTCACAGCTCGACCGCCTTCCGCTACTAGGGTTCTTCAAATCTAATTTTTAAGCCTATAATCCCCCAAAATGCTTGGGTTAAATTTAATCCAAAATCAATTTAAACTAATCCTTGTTCACTCAACAGCTGGACAAAAGAGTTTTTCGAGGTTGAAGCTCAACAGCCAGGCACGAACCCAAAATGATACACGACAAAATATTATAGATTGAAAAGAAAAGCTACACGTCAAAACGAGCGCCGCCGCCATATATGGCCTTTGGCTGGCAACGTGCCGCGCGAAAAGAGATCCGGAGGCGATTGCGGTAAGCGCGTAGTGATTACCGTAATCGCCGCCAATAGCGCGCCACAAGTGTTTCCGCCTCCATACTTCGAGGAGCGCTCGCATGGCGAAGCAGCGACCAAATAAATCACTTTTAAGCACGGTCAGGCACGATCCGGGCTAACTACCCTAATTTCCGGGGTATAAGGCGCAGTAGCTTTCACCGCGCGCGGACTTTTGTATGATGACGTTCGCGATGCGCGGCACCGCACAAGCAGCCAACAGCAACCTCTTTCATCCAACAGTAGTTTTTTGCTTCCGTCTTTTGCTGTTTTCCTTTTAATAGTGATTTGTTTCAGAACAAATCTCTATCCTCTTTTTAGATTCTCCAAGAATGACAAGAATAGAACAATAACCTTCAAAATATCAGTAGTATCATGGTAAAGGATAGCACAGTTTCAGTACCACTAACATTATTGGAAACAAAGGAAAAACGTAGTACCGGTAACATCATTGGATATAAAAGAAAGAATCATCTAAACACTATAAACATCATTGAGAAGCACCCTCCTCCCGCCTGTAGAAACGGTATCAAAGTATACATTTTGAGAAGAAGAAAAAATACATGGAGGCATGCTTTATGGGCATTGAAGAATAACCACAGCACACTGAGTTTTCAGCTTCTTAGATTTAGAGAGCAATCATTTAGAAAGCGTTTCCGCACCATCGTTCGCTGCGGCGGGTGCGCCTTATACAAGGTGCACCTTATACCCCGGAAATTAGGGTAAGTAATAAAATTTTATCTTTGAACCATGAGAGCTGCCCCGTGTGGAAACTTGACTTAAGTCTCCTAATCAGTTTCTACGTAAGAAATCAGATATGCAATGTCTGAAAAATGGCTTTGAAGTCTTTCTCACAAATGGAAATGAAAGCTGAGAACCGAAGGCTGACCAGCTGTTATGTAAGACCTGGTGTGAACGGCTATAAAGGTTTCCCCAGCTTTATTCAACTTTTCGCTCTTTGCAAACACTTAGGGCGCATGCATTAACATCCCCGCCAGGGAGGGAACAGCAGCTTTAGAAAAAAGCTTCACACCTGAAGCTTCAGATTTGCGGATTTCACGCTGCCAGCCTATCCGTAAGCATTCCCATCATCCTTTGCTATGAACCTAATGAACGGGAGCAAGAATTGTGCAAGCATTTTCCGGCTTTTTATATGATCCCGTGATAATCGGCTGCCGGCTACTTTTCTTGAAAATCATTTTTCTTCCTTCAAAGTTAACGAAGACCTTCCAAAGTGAAACTGATTATCTAATCCAACAGTGCTAAGCATGTTGCTGAGAAGAACAAATGAGTTTTTTGGAATATCGATATTTTCGATAAACCACAACTTTCGACTTGTGGTTCATCGCAAAATTCGTGACTTCGAAACATTACGTGTTCTTACCAGAAACATGATTAGAACTGTTGGGTCAGATAAAAGCACAACTTTGGAATGTTTTTATTGATTTGGAAAAAGGAAAAATGACTCTAAAGAAAAGACAGTCGGCAGCCAGGGATCGTCAGGGGATCAAACAAAAAGCCGGAAAATGCGGCTTGGACAGCTTCTTGCTCCCTTCAAGATCTTCTTAGTAAAGGAGAGTAGGAGTACTTACGGATAGGAGACAGCGAGAAATCCAGATATCTGGAGCTTTAGGATATGAAGCTTTCTTCTGGAGCTGTGATCCCCTCCCCGGCGGGGATGTTAATGCATGCCCTTAGATATCAATAAATAAATTTCAACATTCGCAGAATAACACACACCGTAATCACTAAGCTTTAAGTGCCAGCGTCATATGCATCTGTGCATTTGCGCCTATTAGCGCGCAAAGTATCGATTTTTTCAATAGTGAGGCAGTCGAGCACCGTAATATTCGCCACAGTCATTCAAAATATGAGGATCAAGCCAGTCACTACACTTGACCTACTTTGAAAAGAGTGTGATGATGGTTGTGTGTCCTTTTCTCCTTTCAATCTTTACTATGTAGGTGACCTGGTGGACAATTTCATTGTAAATAGTTTATGGAGGCTTTTTCAGCCGATTTGTCTGGCTATCGCTTTGACCCACATACTGCTCGCCTCATTCAACAATAGTTACATTTGCATTCGTATGTTGCTAGCCCTGACCGGCTACTCGTCGTTCCGTTGCAATCAACAGCCCCTTGAAGTCGTTCTGTCTCTCTATGACCTGACTTGATCTGCTTCAGCAAGCAATGGCGAATCAATATATTAATCGTTTCTATCAAAGATTAAAACTTGACATACCGTTGCCTTCTTCAAAAATGGCACAACTTCAAGCGATTACGACGAAAAACCTGTCCTTCACCGTTGCACCAATTTCATAAGCATTTTGTTTGCATCTGTGCATGGCAATCAATCTCTTACCGCATTTACCGTGCTCATTAAACGATAGCACATCTGATCTGAAATCTGCTTCCCTCTAATTAATGTTGCATTTACCTAAAACTCACATCGCTTTGAAACTAGTGCCCTTCTAAGCATATTATTCACTCTGAAAAAATCTGACGTAAATTTTTTAATCTAAAGTTGACTCGCGTGAATCTCGCTTTTTTTTCCAGAAATTAATGTCCGTTTTGAATTTCAACCTCAATAAGTCATACAGTTCTCATTTCTGAACAGATTGCAAGTACCATTCGATAGAGCAAAGCAAGCTTTACAAGGTGGCGATCTTGTTTTTGCAACAGCTCTCGTTAATATTGAGTTTCGAGCCAAAAACTAAAATGATTCAGCTGCACGAAAAAAGGAGAAAAATCGTAACTCAGTTTATAAAAATCCTACAAAAATTCTAACTTGCTCACGTAAACACCAACCACATAAGACATCTATATACGCCGTTGCCGTCTTTTTTCACCTTTTGGAAATTGAAAAAAACGAAGATTTTCATGTTTTTGCTAAAGCAATACTGTGCAGTCCCAACATGCGTAGTCGTGCACTACAAACCTGTAGAAATACAAACGTAAATTTTGAGCTTTCTGTAAGCTTTGGTTCTCGAGAAATATCGAATATGGCTTTTCGTAGTCAGGTGGTCCAAGCCAAAATTCAAATTTCTCGGGAATTAAAGCTTGTAGAGCTGAAAATTTACATTTGTACTTCTAAAACTTTCTAGTACATAACTACACATGTGGGGAATGCACAGCATCATGTTGAAAAATGAACGAAAATTTCCATTTTTCTTGATTCCCAATGGGTAAAAAAGAACGGCAACGGCGTATATAGATGTCTTATGTGGACAGCGTTTACGTGAGCAAGTCAGAATTTCTGTAGAACTTTTCTGAACTGAGTTACGATTTTTCTCAATTTTTCGAGCAGCTAAATCATTTTAGTTCTTGGCTCGAAACTCAAGGTTAATGAGAGCTGTTGCAAAGACATGATCGCCACCTTGTAGAGCTTGCTTTGCTCTATCGAATGGTACCTTGCAACCTAGTTAGAAGTGAGAAGTATATGACTTATTGAGGTTGATTCAAAACGGATATTAATTTCCGGACAACCTAATATTTCCAATATAACCAATCACATGACTGTGCAGCACATGTCACAAATTAATGTCCAACTATGTGTGGAGAATTACATTTTCAAAATCGTCTTGTGTTATACATAGTCACATGGCAAAACTAATAAGTAGAACCGAAATCGCCTTCTATCAGTCCATGATCGAGCATTCATGCAAAGGCTTTTCAAGATAAATTCATTCAAGGTATCGTTAGCTACTAAAAATTGATCCATGACATACAACTTTTATCCTCAAAAAATCACAGCCACACAATAATCGCTGCAAGTCAATAAATAGAGACCAAATCTTTGCTCTCATTCTTGATTTTCTCTGTTTTCCCGGCATGCGAATGTGTCGCATGATTCGCATAAAATTCACTTGCATACTCCATATAAATTTTGACTATATTGCAGCCTGCCCTCTTTAGCTTCGTTCTTCTTTCTTCTGACGTCCTTGTGATTATCATTCGGAGCGATGAACTTTAGTATAAGAAAGTGGGCGTGAAAAAGTGCTTCATCTCAGCACAGCGAATCCGAAGACAACGCTTAGCCTGTGTAAAATTACGTATATCGTGCATAAGACAGTCTTTGACATTAATTTGGTGGACCTCTTGTTTCCGGTATTGTAAGAGGATGAAGGATAAAGACGGAGAGGATGGCATAAAACTTGCTCAGTAAGTGCATACCATCATCATACAAATGATTTCTTTAACGTTTGCGTCCATATAAACGGATTCAGGAGATAAGAAAGCTTTCACGATATGCCCATAACCCTTCTCCATTCCCTATTCCTTCTTCCGCTCTCTTGACATAGTGGAGTGATTAGCTTAGCTTCCCCTGCAAGAAGTGCTACAATTAGAAGTGTATTCCGACGTTACCAATCGAGCCTTGACCTTTGATCGATGGTTGAATGTAAGTATAGTTGCAAAAAAACCTTCAGGGAGTGAATTGACCTTAGTGAGCCTCTCAACATATACATCGTACACTCACGCGACCCAATTTTACTTTTGGATCAAGGTCTTCAAAATGGGTCAAGTCGAAGATTGTAGAACCTCATGTGTGCTATTAACTAAAAGAGATGTCAAGCCATATGAAATAAGCGGATATGAGTAAAACGAAGGATGAGTAAGAGACGTGGAGTGATTGAGTGAATGAATGCATGAATGATTGAGTGAATGAATGAATGAATAATCAATCAGTCAATCAATTAATGGATGAATGAATGAATCAGTGAATGAATGAATGATTGAATGAATACATGAATGATTAAGTGAATGAATGCATGAATGATTGAGTGAATGAATGAATGAATGAATGAATGAATGAATGAATGAATGAATGAATGAATGAATGAATGAATGAATGAATGAATGAATGAATGAATGAATGAATGAATGAATGAATGAATGAATGAATGAATGAATGAATGAATGAATGAATGAATGAATGAATGAATGAATGAATGAATGAATGAATGAATGACTGAATGAATGAGAGAATGAAAATGAATGAGTGAATGTATGAAGTTGAATGAATAAGCAAAAAAATGAATGAATGATGAATGAATGTTTATATGAATGAGTGAATGAGGAGAATAGATGAGATAATGAATGTGTGGATGATTCTATGAATGAAGTAAAATGCATTGTTATGTAAATATAAATGTTCGTTCCGATAAAATCAATGAGATGAAATGAATCTACCAAAAATTGGTAGAGTCGAACCCGGTCTTTTATAAGAAGCTTACCCATTTTTGCTCTCCGCCTCCTCTACCTTACCACCCTCCCCTCCCCAACCCCATTCAGAAAAACCACTTTTCTTTTTGCATACTGGGACTTGCATTAATTCACACTTTCTTCTAGCCTCGTTCCTAATCTTCGTAATTAGTTCCTCGTCACCTTTCACCCACCATAAGTTCCTAATATGCGTTCAATTCATTTTATTTGCATATGGCCCAAAGTCCTCTCACCGCTCTCAGCTCTCTCCCTATCCAATGACTTCGCTATCCCTTCGTTTCTACTTTGTCTGCCCCCCCCCCCTAGAGTCGAATATGAATTGCTCGCATTGAACCGGCAATCAATCTCTTTTCTGCAAGCCATGCGGCCATCACTCTCTCCCTTCCTTGTTTTTGCTTTACGCGTTTTTACGTCCCCTACGTCTCCCCATCGTACTCGTTCGCGTCCTCCACTCCGGACGTTGCAATTTGACCTTGGAGTGGTGGCTCGAATAGCATATGATTATTCAAATCAGATTTTACTCGTACGTCACTTTCGCCGATGGCCTTCGACATTTTTGTTTGAGTTAGGTCTTTTCAGGGATCGACAATGGAAAGTGGATGATTTTTCGCGATCAAAGAAACACGAGAAATCGGATGTGTTGTAGCACCTGCTATGCGCTTACTCATCCAAAAAAGGCAAAGTTGATTTTGATGGCGCTAAATAGCCAATGTCCTCATCGATGTTTGCCTTATGCTGAAAAGTCTATCAAGCAAATTGTCCTCAAAAAATGAAAATTAGCTGCCTCACTCATCGTAATTGTTTTTTAAGAACTTTCTTTTAAAAAATATTTCTCTGAAGCTGAAAATATCACAGTTTTTGTCCATATATGTTCTTAAAAATACAGTTGCTTTCAGAGTACCTATACGATTTTTTAAATAATTTTTTAGAAACAAAATTCAGAAATCATGCAAATCTCCTGTATTCAATATGAAGTGTAGATCATATTTGTGGGCGGGTCTTAGATTAAGCAGGTGCAAGCCGTTTTTTAAGGTTTTTTCTTATCCCCTCATGGTGAAATAGTATGCATATGACATGAAGAACATATGAAGACGGCACTTGGAGCTAATAGAAATGAAATCAATTATTATGATTTTCTCATACTTTTATCAGGTTTCGTTTCCATTCAGGAATAGGTTTTGACCTTAGTTTCAGCAAACACTTCAACAGAAACCCCTTTGTTCTTTTCGCAACTACTCCCCCACCCCCCCCCCCCCAAAGCATGCCCCCTTTTTTTCAGCACAACCCTTTTCTATTGGATCAGCTAGGTACAAAACAAAAGAAAGCTTAAGAATTCAATTTGAACCCGCTATTTCGCAGACACTTTGTAACGATGACAACGCAATACTTGTTTGGGTTTAATCACTTCACTGTATTCATTAAAAAGGGAAAAGTCGATTCTAAAAGCAAATTCAAATTAGCCTTTGTATGGATTAATTCACAGTAATGCCAGCGCAGCTTCACTGACGTTTGCTATCAGTCTTTCTTCTCGTTTAGTCTCAAGAATATTCATTCTATTCTAGGTATATCATTTGCTTTTGACAAAAGTGATTCCAAGAAGAAGTTCCTTTTATCGCAGGGGTAGGGCATGGGTGGAGTATAGAAACGCTAATCTTATCGAAATTTACGTTTGTTGATGCTTGTAGGTGTGTTAGATACTAGTGAAAATTCACTAATATTTCAGCCGCGTGATAAATTCCACAGACATGTTTTCAAGCATCAAATGTATAAGTTTGAATATCCTGTTTGTCTACGTTATATAAAAAGCTAGCTGGCTTACCCGGCTCCTCCCGGCCCTGTCAAAACGCTATGTCAAAGAACACTATCCCTATTCCTGTGAGAACCTTCGCCTGTGCCCACGCCTACATGCCAAATCACTATCCCCGCTGTTTTAGTAATCAGCATGCTCGATTACCCCCCTGTGCCAACTCCCAGCCCCGTAGCTCAAACTTTGCAAAAAATCGATAGAATCGATAAAAGTAATTGATAATCCTGAAAACTAATATTGTATTCGGAATTCCCATGCTCGATTACTTCCCTATGCAAACTCCCAGCACCGTAGCTCAAACTTCGCAAAAAAATCGATAAAATCGATAAAAGTAATGCACGATTTTGAAAACTAATATTGTATACGTAAGCAGCATGCTCGATTACCCCCCCCCGTGCCAACTCCCAGCCCCGTAGCTCAAATTTTGCAAATTGATAAAATCGATATCGATCGATGACGAAAAGTAGCCTATGACACCCGCCGGGGCCCGTAGTGTATGTGTGCCAAGTTTGGTCCGGATCGGTTCAGAAATGGAATTTTCTATTCGGAACATACGTACAGACATACAGACAGACATACAGACAGACACCAGACAGACAAACAGACATTCAGCTTTATATATAAGATAGTGAAGAAACTGTTGCTCTCAAAATCGATCTAATCTGTTGCTGAAATTTTACGGAGGGGATAGGTCGCAACTTTTTTCAAGTACAAGGGTCTTCTCAGCTACCTCCCAAAGCTCTGTATGAACAGCTTTTCACAAATTAACTTAACAAAACTCATGATGGCTGCGCACACTCCGACCGATATCAGTCCTGACTCCGCCTTCGGGCTAAGCTCCACCCCTCTGTGGCAAGCCCCACCCACTCGGCCCAAACGGCTGATAAATGCATGTGGTGACCAAATCAGATATCATAACGAAAATAGCGCCTGTTCGGTCAAAAGCAGGGCTAACCTTAATGTCATTATGTCTTATATGCTGTATATTCTCAGGTAAGAAGTTCTTACGGGATTTCCCCCCTCCCCTCTCTGTAGAACTTCATCTTTTTTTACCATTCCCTGTGGGTGGTCGATTTTCTGGAGATTTCTTGAGTGTTTTCTGCCCCCCAAATGCGCTATTTTGCACTTTATCGCTGTCATAATAGCCGTAGTTTTTGCATTTGTAGCTGGTGTCAGCTGCCCTTCAGCCTTTGCCCACACCATCACACAAAACATTCCCGGTAAACAAGAACATCATCTTTTCAGGAAAAACTTCAACAACAAATTGCAGTGATGTGTGCTCGCCGCTGTCGAAAAGGTCGTCTTGTGGTGTAATGTTGGTTTTTATCGTTTATTGGAATTCATGTAGATTACTCATGGCTTCTTCTTCTTCACTCGCAATTTGATCCGAGTATTTTCATTTTCGTTGTGTTGTGCTCGTGTATGTCAGTGAGTATGAGAGTATGTGCCAGTAATTAGGTGAGTGTGAACCCCTTCCCTCTCCTTTCCCAACGCTTCTTTGCTCTGTATTTAGTAAAGGGAGCCACAACCTTACTCTCATCAAGCAATTTTTGAAGATTTGTCCCCTTTTGGTTAGGGTTACAAATACGTCCAGTTTGGTTATTGTTAGTAAATTTTGCAAATTTTCTGCTGCCTAAAAGTATTGATTTTTCAGGATAAACAATGAACCATAGCGTAGAATTCTTGAGATTTCTTGCTACAACCCTATTGAGATCCACAAGCATTTCAGGAACCCGTTGGATGTTTGGCGGGAGGGGGAAAAGGAGGGGGCAGGGGGAGAAGAATACGGAATAAGAAGAAAGTTATGACAGGAGAAGAAGCTATTCTGACTGCTGCTGATCACTGCTAGGAAATTGAAGAAAAGAGGGGGGGGGGGATAGAGAAAGGAAGGCACTGTAGCACTACATAGCTGAGAAATTTATTGCTCAAAAAATGTGAAAAAATTTGGTGGGGGGGGGGAGAGGAAGGCAAGATTTTCAAAAAGATTTTGCAGATGTAAAACTATCCTAATAAATAGCTCTTATTGACTGGCACAAAAGAATTGCAGATCTGTCAGTTTTCATAAATCTTAAAAATCTGGGCATGTGTCCTCTCAGTGCTAATCACTGTTTTGGGAGGGTCCGCCTTACACCGCCTTCGAAAAAATTTTTGCTCCCTGGAGATGGTATAGTCATTATAGGGTTATTGTAAATTCACTGCGAGCAAGGGCTATACAGTAAGCACACAAAAAAATGAAAAAAATTTGCATTTCAATACATTACATACATACATTACGTACATTCAATCCTATCTTACATTACGTACATTCAATCCTACACAACCGACTAAGGGGGAGGGAGAAGGGGGGGGGGGCGACCCATGGTTATGGGCTAGCTACTAAAGTATGTACTACCGTGAAACGGGAAAACTTTGTTCACTACTTCTTTCAGTACTTTGTTCACTTGTTATTGGTTCAATTACCCAAGTTTGTACCGCTACACATATGAGGAAGTTCTAGGTTAGCTCCTTTTTTCTTATCTTTTGTATGGATCACGGAAATCGCATATATTTTGGTTTTTCCTTTGATTGATGGAGTAGGCCTACCTAATCCTAAGGTACTCCAAGGATAAAGAGAAATTAAGCGATCTAAATCTATGAGTTCGGTGTCTACGGTAGCTCCACTAGGTTGCGATATATTTAGATCTTTTTCTTTGCTTGCACTCTATCGATGGAACTATGTTGCAAATCTACCGTAATCCTACAGTACACCATTTCAAGAAGAAGAGGCAACCTGCAGTGACACCTCTAATATGCGCAGTGTGCTACAAACCATACATCTCCTCCTCGGTTATGATTTATGGCGTATATTTCATCCTGCAAATCTACCGTAATCCTACCGTATCCCATTTTCAAATTGAGAGTGCAAAAATGCAACTGCATCTCCAAAATCTGCACTGCGCATGCTGCAAACGCGTCGTCCATTTGCATCGTCCCTGCTGCTGCTGCTGCACTTCATTCTCGAATTGTTTTGCTTTGCGCTTTTGCAGAATTGCTGGGCGGTTGCACTTCTGCATTAGTGCAATTGCGTACACACATATGCCTCTACTATGCGAGTGTATGTATATACACCACCCCCCCCCCTCCACATGGTGCACATACACGCACTTCTATTGATCTTCATGTGTGCTTTGTGGATGGGGGGGGGGGGGTAGAGGTCGGTGCGCGATGTCGAAGAAAGAGGGAGAGTTGTCGGTATTATATTGAAGCACTTGAGCTTCCTTCATTCTATTCGCTGGGCGCGGGGGGGGGGGGGAGCGGCCCCGATTGCCAGGCCACCAATCTGACCACGCTTTGAAGTCGGCCGAGGCAGAGAGATTGAAAACGAGTCACGCCCCTAAGGGTGGTCGCTTTCTGCCCCCCCCCCTCCCTCGTCTCCTCAGATGCTCTGTCTATTTCTGCACTTCAAATACGACCATTGACCTATTTTTTCTTCTTCTTGGAAGTCCATTTTGAGGGGGTTGCATCTTAATTAGCAGCGTATGTGTGAGTGATCGATTTTTTCTCTCTTCGCGGCGGGTTAATTGCACCCCCGCCCTCACGAGCCGAAAAAGTTGCAACGCGAGAGTAAGATATACTAAACAGAACTACTTTACTTGGTGTTCAGGAGGAGGAGGGGTGGGGGGAGAATTTTTAAGTACAACTACCCCAAAAACCAGCAAAAGATTTTTGTTCATTTTCTCTTTGTCTAGCATTTTGCATACGAACAAGGGCTCCACATTTTTTTCCGGGGTGGGTGGGAATGATAAAAATATTCCATCAAATGTGGCTGTGTTCCTTAGTCCAACCTGCTGTAGTAAATCTTTTTTGCAGCGCTTATCTGAATTTTCGCGAAAGTTGGCGAATTATTTTGATTTGTCATCTTCACAGCTTTTTCGGAGGGGGCGGGTTTAACAGGACTTTTTCAAGGAGTAGGCATGTCGTCATCCACGCCCTCCTCAACAGATTTTCTTGCAGAGCTGATCTATGTATTTACAAAAATTCGCGAATTACTCTGCAATGTCATTTCCACAATTTTTTTCGGAAGGGGCGGGAATGGATAAGTTTCCTACCAAAAATGGGCGTGTCGTCAGCCACGCCCTCCTTTTTCCTCTTCCTTAAACATCCAAAGATTTGGAGAATTTGACACATTATTGTGAATTCAAAAATCGAGCCCTTTGAGCCCTGTAACTATGCAAATCTATCAAATATTTTCCAGTCGCTCTCCCCCCCCCTTTGCATCAGCATTCAACTATATATCTGCTTCTTTGGTCTCTTGAGAATAGTTTTGCACACATCTTTCATTCAGGATTTCTGGGGGTCAACTTTCCGCCCCCTCCCAGCTTTGATTTTCCATGCTAACCTTTATGAATCCAACATGGCGTAATTCAAATTTTCTCCTCCTCCCCTTCCCTCCCCTCTTTCTCCTTCCCTTTCCTCTTCAAGGCCCTATAAATCCGCCTCAATACCACTTAATGCCTGATTTATGCCCATAGATTGGATTAACAGATACAAAGGCCGCACACAGCATGCCCCTCCCATGCTGCTTCAAATAGATGGGGTCGATGGCCTCTTAACCCCTTGTGACTACCCCCCCCCCTCGTCCACTATCCCATTATGCCCATTAATAATTATAGATCTCCCGGATGTGCAGAATGGACAATATAGCACTAGCAGCAATGGAACAAAGTCCCCAATCCACTTCCACTAAGAGCTTAAGGAATGTTTGATTGAATAGGGGCGAGAGAGCAGGTTTCTGTCGAGAACACATCATCTGGCTGGAGTGTGTGTGTTGGGAATTGAATTCGAAATGCAACATTATGAAATGCAAGGGGGAAAGGTTGATAAATTGCTTGAATTTTTCAGCATCTCCTGCAAATGCGTGTAGGAATAGAATTTCCTAAATTGCTTGTTGAGATTTCTTTGGATCACATGAGAAAAATAGGAGAAAGTGCTTTTGAATTCTCTGCCAAGTTTTTTGCACATGTATGCTTGCTAATTTAGTACTTGCTAATTCCTCTTTTAAAATGAGGTGTTAGGGGGGGGGGGGGGGGTGGTGTTATATATTTAGAAATACTATATCTTGTTTGGTCGCGTTTATTTCAAATTTTGTTTGGACATTTCTGAGTTAATTTTTATATTCTGATTTAGATCATAGCCCATGTGTACGGATGGATACACGCCTTTTCTATATTTGTGGATGATGTGGGTGGAGCTTAGAGCTGATAAAGACGAAATTTGTCTCTGCGAGTTTTCCAGCCATCTGAAAAAGTCGCAGAATAACGTAAAACTTTTGGCTAACAAGGTGTGCCTCGAAAAAAATTTGCAATCTTCCACATAAAATGTCTAAGTTGCTTCATATAACCATTCTATAATAAGTATTTCGCTCACCGCCCCCTCCCCTCCCTCCCCTTATTTTCTCATGTTCGCTCCGCCCACTATGCGTTGACATGGCAGAATAGTGTTTTTAATGTACAAATTGCAAATATCTGATAATCTTAGCAATTTTTGAAGAGGAATCTAAGAGTCTTATAAGACTGATTGGCAATATGTTTTTTGAATACATTTGAGCTTAGAAGTATCAAAACTCGTCCATATTATGTGCGGACCAATGGAGGTCGGAAAGAGGGGGCGGAAGTTGCGCCAATGGCTCATAAGTGATAAAAACGCGATAATCGTTTTATGTTTGCGTAAAAACTGTGATGGTCTCGTAAAAATTATTCAGTCTCCCGCCACGCCCCTTTTTATGACCTCCGGGGTTATTGCACTCGACTTCCTCTATAGCTAAAGTAGAGTTGCATATCGTTTGCTTGCCGGAAAGAAGTGATTTCAGTAAGTGGGTTTTGGTGGAGGGAATTGACTTTGTGGCAATGAATAATTGGAGTACATTTGAATGTTGACAGCTCATCGATGAGGCACTTTCTCATGTTTAATGGAGCCACTTATTGCTTGGTGCAGCTGGCTGAAATATCGCTGTTTCGAAGCTAATTTCTCGAATCTAGAATTTCTGTTATTTGGCTCTCACTTTTTTCGTGAATGGAGCAGGATTTGGATGTAGATGGTTATTTTTCAAAAAAGTTTTCTTCGCAAACTCCTGCGAAATTTTCTGAGAAAAGTAATTGAACTGTTTTATTTTTACTTCCTTGTTTCTTCTTGTTTTCCCAGCCTTCCTTATATAATCCTATCCATCATTCACCTCTCTCTCTCAAAATTCTCTCATAACTCTTGAGAAAGTCATCCACTCCATGACATACACCTCAGACAACCTCATAAAATACTTCAACGAATTGTTTTCGTGTGTCTCCGTTGCTTAGAGGCCCTCTTGTCGTTGTTTTTGCGTTTAACTGAACATACAAACACTATTTATGGCTAGATATTTAGGCCTTGATGGATGTAAACTGAATATCTTGACGAAATTTGACATCATTAACTTGTGCAGGTGAGAACTGGTCCTTGCCTACTTTTTATCCTTCATTCTCGACGAGGGTAGCTCCCTTATATGTACTAAAAATCATCCATATATCAATATTGTAGGAATCATTCCATTTTATTCTTTCTGTATTTTTTTCTCCAAAATTCTTCCCCTTCCCTCCCCTCCTCCTATCCATACTTTTCTTGCCTTTCTGAAAGTTTGCTTAATGCCGACTACTTATCCTACCTCTATGACTACGACATTTACCGCTTACGTGCTGTGGTGTTTTCGAAACTGTTGACGAGAACTTGGTCCCCAAAGATATAGTGATATTCTGTTTGAGCAGTGACAAACCTAGAAGAAGCATTATTTTCGAATTATTGAAATGTGTAAGCGCAAAAAATTGATAAGCTTTTTGTTAAGAACTTCTAGATCTGGTGATAACCTACGAAATACATAATCAACTGACTTTTCATTCCTATACATCCCAATTTTATAGAGTAGTCTTCTCTCCTCATCTTGGATCTCAAAGACCCGAGATCACATTACTCTCTATAAAGCTTGTGTGAATTTTCTTCAGCAATGTTGATGTGAGTAAATAATTCAAGGGTTCGGCGTGGACATTCCTAGTAGACGCACTCACTACAATAAAGCGCATTATGTTGCGCTCTAGTTGGTCTCTGAGAATGTATACTGGAAGAAGAACTGTGGAGTATGCGGGGGGGGGGAGAGAGTAAAGAATGAATATGTAAAAAAAATTGTAACTTTGGAGATCCATCATGTATGGAACGGGGCTCTTAGAGATTGGGGAAGGGCGGGGATAGGGGAAACTAGTGATATGAAGAAAAGTGGTGGAAATTATCACTTTTAATTATTCATTCGATCAGTCTAGCAGTTCTCTTCCCTTCCCCTCTCCCCCCCCCCCCCCATTTTAGTCTGATCTATCATTCTGTCATCCTCCCGTTCCTCCATTTCCTAACCCTTTTCTTAATCCAAATGCTTCTTCTTCTTTTTTGCTGATCATTACTTTTCGTATAGCTGGTGACAAGCAGTAAGTAATGTGCTAGATACATGACTATGATGGAAAATTTGCTCTAAAAGGGCCGGCCCCAATTATTTCGCCCGCCTCTCCCCTTTTTCGCTGCTTCCTCCTTCCCAACCATCATTTTCCTACAAGTACTGAGAGTCTCATAAAATTCCAAATATTTGCCGCTCCACTTTCTACATCAAACACTTTTTGAGAAATTGTAAGGCATTTGTGGTGGATTTTTGCTGGGGGAGGGGATCCGGGAAGGGTAAGATTGGACCATTTCTTTTTTTATGCAAAATATTTCAAAAACTCATTACTGTATTATTAACAGTTCTTATACAAATGACATTTTGAGGTTTATAGCCAGATTTTTTTCGGAATCTAAAATTAATGATTGAATAAAAACTGAGAAGACGTACATTAGAAGCCTTAGTTGTCATTTACTTGTAACCAATTTTTTTGCCTTTACCGTTTCTTTCCTTCGTTCCCCACCCCCCCCCCCACTCGTTCAAAATTTGAGATATTATTAATCATTTGGTTTTTTCTAACAAAAATTTATCCTGCGATTCTGTACTGATTTCTTGGCGATCTACTTCTTCTTAGAAGATCTTTTCCAAGACACAAGTGCAATAGTCTGCAGCCATGAGTAGAAAGCACTTTTTTCGACCACCCTTTATAGAAAAGAAGACCGACACTAGGCAATTGCTAGGACTTGTATGCACTCTCGTATCCAGGAACAATAATTCCGACGCCGGCCTGTTTCTGTCTCACTAATGGCGTTATAAATCTAATCCATTCTAATCTCACTGCATCATTTTGGGGTTTTCGAGAAGGAAATGGGGGATGCACAAGAGGGCGAGATGGATAGATAGAGAGACTTTGTAGGAGGTTAAGCGGTAGTTGTACAGGGGGAGGAAGAGGGGCTGGGTGAAAAAAGTTACCTCCTACAATTCTGGCAGAACTTGATGGAGGAGGAGGGGGGGGGGGACGGGAATTGAGTATTTTGTTCTGCTATTTTTTTCCTCATTGACTCCGTCCTTACTCCTATATTCAAGTAGTTTGTGTTTTTTCGATTTTCTACTGAAGTTACAAAGTTATGAAAATGACCTATTTGCTAGAGACATTTGTCATTTCCACTCAAATTTCATGGAAAGCGGGAGGGGAGGGGGATGAAGTCTGCTTACCCGGTTTTCCTACGTGGGAACTAATTGGGAGGCTTCAACCATGCCATCACCCAAGCGGTACCTCACCTACCTCATTCACGGCCAAGAAAGTCAATATCATACTCCAGCCCAGACCGTACTTACTACCGTACTCGAGGGCGGTGATTGGTCAGCGCGCGAAAACTAGTTCTAGCGGAAGCTTTCCATTTAGTATGCACTGGGAGGTCCATCCAGGCACCTAGATTTATTTGTAGTGCCTTCAAAAGAGTAGAGGAACCGCAAAGGGGAGACTTCGCGACGCCTGAAACAAACGTCACACCTTTATCACCGGAGACTTGTGCCAGTTGTCCGCGGGATGGAGCCTGTAAGCAACATGTTGTCCTCCATCACCTTCAAGGCGGGACAGTGACGGGAAGGGTAAATCTGCAGAAACGGGGGGGGGGGAGGGGTGGAACACCATTGAATCTCTGTATTTTGATCTCAGAAAGTCGTAGATCACCCCTACTGTACATTTTTTGTTCCCCTCGCCGTCATAGAGACCTAATATGTCTGCTATCGCAAGAATCGCATATCCCCGAAGATAATCCCCTCCCTCTTCTCCTCTCCCCAGCGTTCAGCCGCACTCTATTAATAGTGCGCTTTCACTTTATGTTGTGATGGGTTTGCAAAAGCCCCCCGTCTCTCTGCATTCTGCAAGGCTACTGCCTTGTTGTCTCAGCTTTCCTATTTCGGGGGCATTGACGTTTGCAGGAGGAGGGGGGATCCAAGTTAGGCAAATGCACTTCCGGTTATTTTAGTTCGGATATAATTAGTCTTATATTCAAATTAGACACTCTATCCGTTCACGCAAATTCATTCATTCATTCATTCATTCATTCATTCACTCATTCATTCATTCATTCATTCCATTCATTCATTCATTCCATTCCATTCATTCATTCATTCATTCATTCATTCATTCATTCATTCATTCACTCATTCATTCATTCATTCATTCATTCATTCATTCATTCATTCATTCATTCATTCCATTCATTCATTCCATTCATTCATTCATTCATTCATTCATTCATTCCATTCATTCACATTCATTCCATTCATTCATTCCATTCATTCATTTCATTTATTCTTCTCAATCATTCGCATATTCCATAGATCGACTTCGTCTTTTTTCTTTTACTGTTTTCTCTTAACCAGATTTTCTCCCTTCTCTTTTCTTTTTTCTCTCACGGAGGATCCGTCAGTCAATTTTAAAGTCATTTTATTACTTGTACATTTATCGGATCTGCTTTAAAATTTTTGGAGATCAAAAGAAATGAGAAAATCTGCTCAAAAACTCCCTAATCATGTTCAGCTGTCATTTGCACCTGTTTTCACGTGAATTGTTTTGTTTGTGCAATTGCACTGCACACATCTCATTTTCCAACAATTTTAGAGATCTTTCGAATGCCGTGGGTACTTTTGCTCAAACAGCAGTAGTCTTTTGGGTTAACATCAGGGAGCAAGTAGGCGCTTGTTATGCAAATTTTGCGAACTTCAATTTATCGACGAAATTTTGCGGAAGAGCAGATGAATGGAGATGCGAATAGGAGTTGGAAGGAGGGGCAGGAGGGGGGGGGGGGGGGGAGTATTCAATTTTTTGCAACTTTTTAGGATTCTACTTTATTTTTTTTTCTATTTTACTTGAGCTAAAATGTGACGAGGCGGTTGAGTAACGACATGATTTTGAAGGCAAAGATTTTGAGCAAATAAAATGAGAAGGAAGAAAGGTTAAGGGGGGGGGAGCATTTCTTTTGCTCACTTTTAATACACTCGTAATCGACTTTGGACGAAGCGAATGAATAACCTTCATTTTATATGGTTCCTGAATTTTCTGCAAATTTACGACAAATGGAGTGAATTCTGGTGTAATTATACTTTGACAAGATATTCCCGTTTCTCTTCTACTACTTCTTAGCAAACGAGTGACTACCAGGATCATTCTTCGTATCTTACTATTTTTCAAATATAGACATGATTAAGAGGTTTTTGTGCTTCAAAAATCTTGAATAGTCTGCAGTTCTGCGGAAAATGAGGTGTATCCTGTGCACTTGCGTACTTGTCTTCTTATAAGAGTCTATCAATTCACCATCACTACTTTTCTAATTTACATTCCTGATCTTTGATGCTTAATTCCATTGAAGCCATATTCCATTTCTGATTCTCTTTTTGTGCCAGTTGTCCGCTCCTTCGAGCATATAACCGCTTTGCATGTATGCGCGTGGACCAAAGTGAAATATTTTCATTTCAGAATGTGCAGCGTTTCGGTTAATGGAGTTTACTCGCTGCCGGCCTTTCTACTCAATCCACACAGCCAAGGCCGAAGCTCCAAAGGCGCCCCCAGTTCCCAGGCGGCATCTCATCTCAACACCTCATCTTTCAGCTATTTAGTATCGGTTAGCTGAACTCTAGGGCTTTAGGGCCCCATGAAATTTATGATACTCAAAAATTCGTTTCTAAAATCCAAAATCTAATTGTTTTCACAGAGAAAAATTTTGAAATGGCAAAAATTTTCAAATTTTCTAGTACTTGGTTTATATTTTGGACAGCAAAAATACTTTCTTAAGCTAACAATATTGGAAAAATTTGAGCCTGTGACAAATGATGCTTATTTATTTATTTTATTCATTTATTTGTTTTTGATACCCGGAATTAGCACGAATTCATTTGTTTCGATATTTTATTGAATAATTAGACCCAGTTAAGTTTGATAATATACCCATCCAAAATTATCCAAAATTTTTATTGATTGGTCTTTGTTTGCTTCCAAAATTGGCAACCTGTTTATGGAGAACGTAGCAGCACTTGCAAGCTGCTAAATGGAGAGTATACATGTCTAATCTGAGATCGGGGTATCTTGAGTAGGGGGAGGGAGGAGGGGGGGATAAAGTGGAGGTGGGAGAGTAAATGCGTCGTGCTACTACCTCTTAAGAGAAAGTTTTCATTAAAATTAGCACGATTTATGTGATCCGCGGATAAGAATGAAATGACAGGACGGAGGCGGGAGAAGAGGGGGGGAGGGAGGGGGTGAGCTTTCTGGAAATTAGTCATCTAATGGTTCGTATCATTGTACGCATTTTTCGACAATTCTCAAGAAAATATCCGATTTTTATAGGGTCTTGAACGGATAGCTTTTGCAGTGTCTAAAATTGTGAAACTTTGTTTCAGAAAAACAATTTTTCGGTATTTCCTAAAATAATCGGAAAGCTTTTTGAAGCGGAAGAAAATCCTGTGTACTGTAATTCCTTGGAATTATTATGGCACAGAAAATGAAATAATAAGGAGAAGCGTTACCCATGGTTTTTTTTCTTGTGTAAAAGTAATTTTCTGTCCAAGGCTGTTTTCCATCATGATCTATGGGAGTTCCATGAGTTTTTGAAAGATTTTCTGCTTTTTGAATGGAGGTGTAATTTTGCAGTTGTTTGACAAGGTAGCGAAAAGCACTGTGATCTATGACAATCTTTATTTTGCCTCCCCCCCCCCCCCCTCTATGGCCTTCCCACGTCTTATCCCTTTCTTTCAGCGTTTTTTCCAGCTGCGGATAATCTGCTGAGAAGCCGTTCATCATCGCATACTTCTTCATCCGCACTAGCCGATCTTTGCACTTCGGGCGCAAGTGAAGAAATGAAGTCATTTTTCTGCCCCACGGGCCCGCCCCTGTTTCGCTCCCCCGCTTTCTACACGCACAAATATCTCTCACTGATCACCCGGTTTAATTAAAGCTCCATTCATTCACTGCTGTCACATGTTTCTAAACACGAAGAAGAACTTGCTAGTGAAACTTGGTCTTGAACGAACCTGTTCCACCCCATCCCCCGTCCCCCGCCTTTGCAACTTTTCGCCACCCCCCCCCCCGTGCGTGAAGTGTTTAGTCATAATCATGTGGGACCAGCACCAGAAGAACCGGCCAGAAAGCATGCATCACACACACACACTTTGGTCAAAGATCGTTGTCGTTTGTGTGTGCTGTTGAGTGAGTGAGGCGTTCGTCAACAGAGCAGACGTAGCAGAAAAAAAAGGATGTGAAGCGAAAAAGCAGCGAAGAGCAAAGGATTTTTTTGCATAATTGAGCCTTTTTCGACTCGTCTTGACATCCTCCCAAACACGTGCAAAATTTTGCGTTTCGTCAATTTTTTGGCAAAGTCCAAAGTCTAAAAAAAAAAGATTTTTACGAAGAAGGGCTAGGGTAATAAAGAGTATAATCTATAGAATCAACGGAGTGGAAGTATGGGGTGCGGGGGGGGGGGGTAAGAAAGCTGGGATGAAGAAAATTGGATGATAGGGTTATGTAGAAGGAGAAAACAAGGTTATAAATCTGACAGATACTCGTTCGGATAATATGCAGCTCTCTGTTAGCCCCCCCCCCTCCCTCCCCCCCCCCCCCCCCGCCATTTTCTGCACTCCGTCCATGGTTTTGGATCCCTACGGTGAAAATTTAATCTTGGGTTATTTGGATGGGGCTAAAAAAATTTCTGCTCAATTATTTCACTGCACCATTTGTGGGGCGTTTCGACACATTTCATATTTTTCGGTTGTCCCCAGAATAATTTTGGCTTAGCTGGGAGGGGGAGGAAGGAGAAGGAAGGAGGCTAATAGGAGAGAGCGTAGAGGGAGTGAAAAGGAATTCGATGGAAGAAAGAGGACAATGAGAGAATGTGATGTTAGATGTATGCAATGAAAAAATTAGAAAAATTAAAAAAAAATTCTGTTCTGAAAGTTAAGCATGCGATTGAACTAACAAAAACTGTATGTATTTGGAACTCCCTTTTATTTTTTCTATAGATGGATAACCAAAAATCTCAAAAACGAACAAATTTTCTGAAAAATTTGGAAAATGAAAGCTCTCACATCAAGAACAATTGCCATGTCATGTGGGCGAAGTGTGAACATCTGTTACTTGGATGTACGGCTAATTTTTGGGTTTCAGCAAATTTTTATTTTTGCGTATAATTATATTATACGCATAGTACGTTTAATTATTATATTATACTAATTATATTTCCACCATTTTCTTCCTCAGTCCGTAAAAAAGTGGGAAGAAGATTTATATTCATTTCTATTTATTTTTTTCTCTTGTTAGTGCCAAACAACATGAGATCAGCCTTTTGCTCGGCAGTGCCACCTAATAAAAGATAATGGAACATTGGGAAGAAAAACAATGCATCAGCTGCTCCCTAAGATCTTGCAAAATATTCCTGTTTCTGTCCTTCCTTCCACCCCCCCCCTCCCCCACCCGCAAGTTTTGCATTCTTCCGTTGTAACTCTATGCCCATATAGTGGATGTATATGTGCTATGGCCTTGTCATACATCGCACACATTCGTCCCATGTGTGTGGGGTGCTGTTTCAGAGTTCATTAGGCGTATTGCTTGTTGTCTGCGTACTCTGTGCATTTACACACTGCCTCCCACCGTCGACACATTGGACTGGCCAACGTTGTGCTCAATAAGGTTGTGAATTAGTGATGGATTGACGCTGCATTCGAAATATACGTGGCACTAGCATATGGGATACACATAGCACAAGAGTTTGCGGAGAAAAATTACGAATTTTTTTTTACAGTTCTCCCCCCCCCCTCCCTAATCAGTGAAAATTTCACTTTCTTGATACAAAGAGAATATCATTAAATAACTAATGAGAGGAACATTACGCTTCAAAATGAAGGAAAAATAACTCGCCGCAATTTGCAAACGGAACCGCTCACATTGTGGTGCACCTCATTTTTGGCAGTAACTTCTACTGAAAGATCGTACATCAATCTTTATTATCTTCGATTATCAAATTGGAAATGCAAATACAGTTTTTGAGAGACAACTTGCTGCAAATTGTAAATGGGACCGCCCTTTCTTTTGCAGACCTTTTGCAGACCTAACACTATACCAATATGATTTAAAGAAAATGCATAACTGTACAAAATTTGGGGAGAGGTGTGGGGGGGATCAAAATTAATGTCTCAAGTGCTGCGTTTAAATGGTGAACCTATCACTCTAATAAGCATTATAACCGGCCTGCGTGACTTACAACAAAATTGAAATGTTTTCTCCCCTCCCCCACACCTGCCCGGCTTCAATTACATAATGTTGCAATGTTTGCATAAATAAAAGAAAATTAGTATTGACAAGTTGAATTAGCAAAAAAGCTCATCTGGAGCAATATCTAGGGCGTGAAATGCCAACAAATCGAAAAAATGAATAAATGAAAAAGTGAAGCGGGATGAGGAGGGGGGGGGGGAGAGAAAGAGGGAAAGATTGGAACGTTAGACCAGAATCTATGCTCATATCTAACTTTTCTAGAAAATTTAACCCGGATGTCGCGCAATCTTCGTTTTTCTTTTTTTTGCTAATTTTTCCACATTTATTCACCATAGATGATCTCGAAGCTGCGCACCAATATTTTGCCTTCCCTGTCCCTTCTTCCCACTCAACTATCGAATTCAACTTCAGTGCCCTGCACACACATACACATCGTTAAGACAATTGTTCCCTTATGCAAAACGCATGGCCGGGTGGGGGCCATCTTGTCTCGCTCTCAGCTGACAAGCAGCATCAGCAGCAATAGGAGCAGCTGTACTGGCACACTCATCATTATTCCTTGCTCTCTTTTCCATTTGACCCAAATTTCCCGTTTCACGTAGTCTTCTTATTTTTTTGGGACGCAGGAGAAATTCACCTAGAATTTTCTGTTTCAAATAATCTTCTTATGATCATAAAGTCGCTCCAATTTGATTTCTGCGGCAATTTCCTTGAGTCTTAATACACTAAAAGATTTACTAAAAATTTACTGTTTCACATAGCTTATTTATGACTATCAAACGAATGGGGCGCGTTTCCAAAATTCCACGTACTGTATAACCTTCTTATAGATGTGACACACATGTGGGAGTTATCCGAAGTTCACTGCTTCAATAAAGCTTTTCGATTGGCACAAATGTGAAATCTTCTTGAGTTTCCCCTTCCACGAATTTTTCTCCATAATTTCAGCACACATGGGTTTGCTCAAATTATCGTGTTTCATGCAGTGTTTTTATGAATTTTGCAAACAAAAGAAATCTACCCAATTTACATAGGAATTTACCTGAAATTACCCGTTTAATTTCCTGTTCATGCTTTACTCAAAATTTTGACAAACATGGAGATTTTCATCTCAAATTTTTCTGTTTCACATAGTGTTCATAGATGGAAAATGAGTCAGTAGATGCAATACCCTTCCTTGCAATATCGTTTTCTCGCATTTTTTCATCAATTTAATCTGATTATTGATCAATTGCTCAAGATTTTTTCTATAAGAATTGCTTCCCCGTTTTCTTGCGCCACTTAGCGTTTTTTATTTGCCTATTGCTCATCGCTCTCTCTTTCGCCATCACTGTGAGAAATGAACCAGTTTTTCTGGATCAGGTGAGGGATTTTTAGTGAGGCTAACGTCTACCTGCCCGTGCTCAACAACAGGCGGTCTGACTTTTATTGCGATAAGTAAGGGCCTTTTGTTGTAGCGAACCATAAAGAGAAGACTGGGTATAATTCGAGAGTTTGTTTTTAATTTTTTCATAATAATCGTTTTGTAACTGGAAAAATGCTGGCATTCAATACTTGCGAAAATCTGAAATGAAAATAATTATTCGACCAAAAAATCTTTATAACTTTTCTATATCACCGACTATTTTCAAAATAAAGTTTCCACACACCCTTCTATGTGTACGCTTTCCCGTGAACGTGATAAAAGCCTTTTTTTACTCGGCCCGCTTCCTATTCTCAAAGCTTTCCAGAAAAAGCGTTACTGACAAAGGAAAATTACCATCGTAAATCCTCATGTTGTCTAGACATCCAACGTTTTGCATTTAGAGCCCGAAAAGAATTTAGGAGCCTGTGTAGAATCGCCTTCCTATTGTGATCAATTGTATAAAATTCTTTTTTGATGACATCCTTTGTCCCCCCCCCCCCGTGCCCCAACTCACACAAGATTCTCGACTAATTTTTGTTTCATTTTTGAGTTGCATGAGAGCTCACATAAAAGCTTTTATCTTTTTTTAGTTTTAGCCTCATAGGGTATAATTCCTCTTGCTATCACATAATAACTTCTTAGAGATTCTAGAAAAAAAAATTAAATAAAATACCTCGGAAACGGAAAGAACGTGTTTTTCTTGTAGAAATTCTGAACTATTTTCCAGAAAAATAAACAAGTATCGATTATACGAATAAATAAACAATTTTTTACAACCTGTGAAACTTTAATTGCTACAGATATATCGCACATCACATGCTCCTCTAAAATAGGATACAAGTAAGCCTCCAAAAATTTTTGTACGATCTAGAAAATTTTAAAATTTTTTTGATCATTTACTAGTAAAACCAATCAGGTTGCACAATTATTTCCCTTCCCCCTCCGACGCCACCGAATATAAGCTTTCACTTCTGAAAAATAGAAGGTATAAGCAATAGTTGTCTTGCTATGATTTATGCTTTATCGACCGCGGCTCTAAATGGAATTTCATCCAACACATGCATATGACTTTTTTCTCACGGAATTTTCTGGCATTTGCCCATTCAACCCTCTTAAGATTTCTCCCCTCGCATTTCACATTTCCCCCTCTCTCGAACTAGAGTTAGTCTATCGATGTGGTGTGAGTGTGCATTCTCTGGACATACACACACATCTGCAAGTGGAAAGGGGGGGGGGGGCTGAGCTGTGTGTGGCGGAGGGGTGGTGTGTGTGCGAAATAACCTTGAAGTGCGTAGCCCCTTCGGAGATTTATAGACCATTATTGGAGGGCTGGGGATGTTCATTACATAATGGTTCGGGCAAGGCCATACCACCCGCCTTTTACTCTCTCTCTTACACGAACACTCACATGCCACACACAACTAACTATCGTCTTGAAATTGTTTAGCTTAAATTTTGAATCTTTTTTAGCAAAAAAAAAGCGGTACACTGCAATATTCTTCAAAAATAAGGCTACCGTAACCGTGGTTGATTTTTTGTAGTCTTGTAATTTCCACTGTTTACCTGTTAAACTCACTTCACCTTACGGGGCTCCACACAAGTTGACGGTCCGAGAAGTTTTAAGAGGGGGAGGGGAGGTGTGCGCGAGTGCGCGACGCGACAGCAATTTTTTCATTGAAGGAAATGACTTCTGCCAAAAATTTTATGACGTGTTCGAAAAATTTTGCGGGCCTATTAACATAAATGATTTAACACAAAACACAAAACACCGTCTTGAAATTGTTTAGCTTTCTGGGAACTAATGTTGCTAAAAAATTTCATTTCAATAAGTGCTTAGCGTCTACTGCTATAGATTCTGTGATTATCGATCGAAAGTCAAGCCATTCATCTGCAAAACGCAGTTTCTTTTCCAGAATGCTAGGTATGATTGCAGTCTTCAGCTCCATTGAACACTTGATACGTGCAAAAGGTAGCTATTGATTTTTGAAATCCGAATTCTATAGCCGAATTTTGGAATTGTTCCCATAGATTTTTTATCGATCACATTTTCAGCCAATCATCCGTAAATCACGTTTACTTCCAAACTTCAAATATCATAACGCCCTTGTACATATAATAGATAGGTATTGATTTTTAAAGGGTAAAATTCGACAAACATGAACTGGCATCTATTTCAGTAGAGTTTATACTTATCGATCGAACTAGCCAGTTATCTGCAAAAATCAGTTTTTTTCTCAGAGTGCTGAGTCTGTCTCATTTCAAACTCCACAACTTGTTGAATGGTTACATGGAATTTAAATAAATATTGATTTCTAAACATCAAATTTTAGATTTTGTGCTTGATTGAATCAAAACAAATATCTCCAAACTATCGTATTCTAGAGCTTTCTTAGTCCACTCAACCCACCAAATTCGCAATGCACATGTCACATGGAATAGATAGCTATTGATTTTCTGAGTCCAAATATAATTATCGGTTCCTGGGAATTGTTCCCATAGATTTAAAACTCATTGATCGAAATTTAAGCCATTTACACGCGAAAAGCAGTATTTCTTAGGCCGTAGGTTTACACTCTTTCGAAGTTAGCTACTTTTTTTTATAGCTATTGATTTTTTAAGTTCGCTAATCGGGTGGTCTTTTCACAGTTGATAGCTTGGTTCCATTGTCTCTGCCTAAGCATTTGTTTCTTCCGCCTATCTTGCGCCTTTCGATCGCTGTGCTAGATAAGCGCTTATGCTCCCATTAATTCGAATTTTCTTCCTTGTAGGCACTTCAGCAGCATGCTACGTGCTTTCAATGCATATTGATCGACATCGAATGTAACAATTAGTGTAAAATCTTCTCATAATTCGAATAGATTAAGTTTAAGCATGACTTATATGTGGCTTCACTCCTGCACGACGAATCCTCTACCGTACCTCATCGTCACCAAACCCCTCAATCGATATATCGATTGATCTATGCCATCACAACACGGCATCCCTGCCGTTATCTATTCACCGCCCGTTGTAAATAAGCAATTACGATGTCTTTGAGAAAAACACATTCGAAGGTCATCTCAGTGTGATTCTTGCTACTTTTTTCTGCGCAGAACATTCAAGAAGCAAAAGATTGCAGCGATGGTAAGCGGTTATTGTAGCTTACCGTATCCCTAGGTTAGAAAGCTGTGAGTAATCTTATAGATATTGCGTAATCAAGTTTATGAATCATGGTCAGAACTGGGGGGGGGGGGGGGAGATAATGGAAAGAAATACTTCGTTTGACGACACACAGCTCCAAACGCGTGCACAACTGGTACAAGCTCGCAACGTGTAGAGTATATGTTTGTTGCAGATGTCCGGATCTCTTCTTTTGGCGACTTATAACGTTTTCTATCCAGAAATGGTAACATTCTTCCTCCATTTCTTTCGTCCTATCCTCCTTCCCCCTGCACCACCTCAAACCGTGTCCATCCCCGCCCTTTAAGGCCTCGGGCATACTTCATGCGATTTTAGTCGCGACGCGATTTGGCAATATTCCAAATGCTTATAACTCATTATGGACGCATTCTAAATGTAAGAAAGTAGGTCATTATATTAGTTTATGAGAGTTATACTGGCTATGCATTTGTAATCTGCCCATTTTGGATTTGAAGAAATCCGACAAATTGCCAGATCGCGTGGCGATTGAAATCGCGTGAAGTATGCCCGAGGTCTAAGAGGAAACGAGTTCCTATGGAGCTATCGCTTGAATTTCAGAACGAAAAAAAGGACTTGATTACAAATGGTTGACGTTATCGTTTCATGGTTAGTTTCTACTTTTCTATCCCCTTTTCCCCACTTCTCTCTTCCTCTCCCCCCTCCCCCCCCCCCCCCTCCCTTCTCCCCCCTCCACTTCCCTGAAAACGCAGTAAGGGCCGCATGCACTAACCTCCTCGCTGGGGAGGGGATCGCAGCTTAAAAGAAAGCTTTATATTTCGTAACTCCAGATACCTGGATTTCACGATGTGTACCTATCCGTAAGTATTCCTACTACCCTTCATTATGAACATGTTGAACAGGAGTGAGAAGCTGTACGAACCGCACTTTCCAGCTTTTGTATGATCGCTAATGATCCCCGGCGCTTTTCTTTAAAGTCATTTTTCTTTCTCCGAAGTTAACGAAAACTTTCCAAAGCTGTACTGAACATCTAATACAACAGTGCTAAGCATGTTGCTGATGAGAACAAATGAGTTTTTGAAAAGTCGAATTTTTCGGTAAACCTCAAATTTCGATCTGTGGATCATCGAAAATTTCATGACTCCAAGACATCATTTGTTCTCATCAGTAACATGCTTAGCACTGTCGGGTTATATAATCTGCACAACTTTGGAGGTTTTTCGTTAACTTCGGAGAAAGAAAAGTGACTTCAAAGAAAAGCGCCGGGAATCATCAGGGATCATACAAAAGCTGGAGAATGCGGTTCGCAGCTTCTCGCTCCTCTTCAACATGTTCATAGTGAAGGGTAGTAGGAATACTTACGGATAGGTACACAATGTGAAATCCAGGTATCTGGAGTTTCGAAATATAAAGCTTTCTTTTAAGCTGCGATCCCCTCCCTGCGGGGATGTTAGTGCATGCGGCCCTAAGACAAAGATATTCAATGAGGTATAACGGGAATTTGGGAGTAAAAGGAAAAATTTCCAGATTTCCTGTTTCTTTTGCTCTCATTTCATTTTCTTTCTCCCTCACCCACTTTCTAATTTCCAAGAAAGCACTCGCCTACCATCGGGCCACCCAAGTAGAATTAACGCTAGCACTTAAGCATTTGTTACGTTTTAGTGTAATCAACACCGTGTGCGCACACTGAAGCTGGCTCTGTCGTAACCAACGGTTTATTTGCATTTTTAATTAATAATAAAACGACCGGCAGTGCTTTACGAGCCATATGTTTGCCGGCTTTAGTTTCTAAAACCGTATTCTTCTCAACTTAACTAACGCTACCACACATTTGGTTTAGTTCGCTTTGCTTTCTCAGCCGTGCCTTGCTTATCTAGTCTCGCGAAAAGAAAGGGTGGATGGGGGTAGGGGTCTTGGAAATGCCGGCAGTGTGGGGTAGTAAGGTAGTAAGGACCACGAATTTTTCCCCTTCGTTTCATCTTCAGCCCGCATTGTCGCTCTCAGAACTTCACTTTTTCTGCATACTGCTACTTTTCCAAATTCAGAAGAAATCCAATAGTCATACTTTTTCATTGAGCATTTGTCGTTTTTCTGAGGTAATTTGATCCATTCTTGAAGTATAAGTATTTTTTATTATGTTTTCATAATATTCCAACAGCTCAAACGTTTATCAAATCAAAGGTTTGGCGAGTAAAGGGGGGCGGGGAGTTGCTAAAACACATATGATGGAAAGGAGTGCGTGTCAAACTGTTCCATATTTTCAATATTTATATTTTTTTGTTTATTTATCTATTTATTTATTTATTTATTTATTTATTTATTTATTTATTTTTATAGCATCGGCTCTTCCATATCAATAAATCTTATAAATTTTTCTAAAATTTAAAAACAATCAAATGAGCTCAAAAATACTAAATTATTCATTTACTTAGTACTACAAATTAATAAGTAAGTAACAGAATAATGCAATAAACAGTAAACAGCAAAGATTAGTAAATAATGAAAATTCGTGGCAATAAAAAACGTATCTGTTTGCCTTCATTTGGCCCTTTAATCTACCTTTGATTCAACCGGATTGGCGGCCGGAATGCGGGGCTTTGTGACCTAGTTAAGGCCGCTCGCGCCCTCGACACAGTCTGCCTCTCTCTCGCGCGCGTGCTCTCTGATCATTCTCTAGCCTTAACTAAGTCACAAAGCTCCCCCTTCCAGCCGCCACTTCAACTAAGTCACGAAGCTCCGCCTTCCAGCTGCCATTTCACTTGAATCAAAGGGTAGTTCAAATATATTTTAGTAGAATATGCCGTGTATTGAAAAAAAAAGGTCAATACAGTGAGTTTATCTCGTTTATGACTTCACTTGCACTTTCTTTTCTTCCAAGGACCCTTTTTTCTGCAACAAAAATATTTTTCATGCTTTTATTTCTGAAAATGGAGCTAATCAGAAGAATAGTTCAATATAAGAGCATGAGCGTTATGTTTCGAAAAGGTGGTATTACAAGTTTCTCACCTTACGTTATAATTGATTTCAGATTGATTTTCAGTGAGTCAAATTTTTTTTCAATTTTATTCATCCTATTCTCAATTTGGAGTTTATTTAAATTCGTAATTCGTTTTTTGGGAACCTTCACAATACAAATAACGTTATCTAGGAATACCGATAACTTCTAGTGAGTCACCATTTCTCAAAAGTAAAGAATTGGCTTCTGTTCACTTCGGATAATTATGTATCACCCAATGGCAGACAGCTGCAGCAATGAATTTCAACGTCCAACTGTTAATTATTGAGAGCAGAGGGGGTGCTTGGATAGATGAGAAACAGGAGGGGAGATCGAACAGCAATCTCTCGTCTGTGATGTACGAGCATCTTTCAATGTGCCATGTTTAGCAAAATGTGCATAGTTGTACTATAAATGATATGCAGAAAGATGTTTCTGGCCTTCCAAATGTTTCAATGTTTTGCATGAATAAGCCATGTGCACTATACATTGCTTAGCTTTACGAGTTTTTATTCTTCTCCCCTTCCTAAATTGTATGTTTTCAAAATTCACTCAATAAGTATGGAGAAATTATGTTTAAATTGTTTTCGGAAAGATGTATTTGTTCAGGAGACAAATCATATGGAATTTATTTAAGCAAAAAATCAGTACAATATATTATTCTTTGTCAAAAATAAGGCTACCGTAATCGTGATTGATTTTTTTGTAGTCTTGTAATTTCCGTTGCTCACCGGTGCTGTTGAGCTTCACCTTACGCGATACCGGGTACAGGACTATATGTCGCCGGAAAAGGGCGGTCCCCGCGGTCATTTGCAACAAATACGCACCCTTGTACATGCGCGGACATGCGTTCCTGCAGGGAATCCGCGCAGGACTCTTCCAAACTCGGCGACATATAGTCCTCCACCCCGCGATACCACACAAACTAACGGTCCGTAAAATCTCTCGGGGGTTGGGAAGGGGGGGGGGTAGAGGGAGTGCATGACAGCAATATCCTAACTGAAGGGGAAGTTTCAGCCAAAAGTACTGTGACGTATCGAAAATTTCCGCAGGTCTATAAATCCTAAATAATTTTTTTTTAAAAACCCTAGTGTAAAAAAATCCAGAATATCTCATTCAAAAGTAAAAACGAGTCGTTTAAGTCGTCTTTGCACCTCTAATAGGGCCCCCTCCCCCGCCCCACTCCTCGATCCGCCCTGTTTCGCACCATCTACTCCTACCCCTTACTCCCTTCTTCCTTCCCCTCTCCCCTTTTCCCCCTCCTGCTCTTACAAATCTTTTATGGGAATCATCCAATTTTTCAGATCTTTTTTGAACTCAACTCTCTCCTTGAAGGGGGGGGGGGCTGGGAGAGCCCAAAACGATTCTGCTGAGGACGAAATGGGGCTTGATAAGTAATCTATTTTTCTTCATTTTATGTCATGGATTCTCCCCCCCCCCCCCATAAAATATTGATATTTTTGAGATTCTAGACAGGTTTTTTTGCGTTTGGATATTGAATTCCACATCAATGTGTGTGTCCAGAAACCACAACCACCCCTTTCCTTCTCCGATTTCCCCCTTCGCCCCTTCATCTATCTCTCCTCTAATCCTTTACGCGCTTTTCTCCGTATCGTTCTTCGCATCTTCACTTGAACTTTCCCATCGCCTTCTGTTTCTCGTCCTATGTTGTTTCTCCGGTCTCCTCGTAGCATACACACACTCAGCTCGATGTTATGAATACATCCATATGAATATCGCTCAAGCAAGGGTCTTGCGCTGCACTCGTTGTAGTTCATCGATTTATCGACTGCTTGACCTTAATAATTAATTTAAAATATCTCTTGATCAAACAGTAAATTCTTAGTAATGCATACATAGCTAGTTAATTCAAATGCTTCATCTGATATAATATTTTTAGGCTGTATTACATACTTTGAATAGTAGGCGGGACTTTCCAAAGGGGCGTGGTTTTTATCCCACTAACTTCCCAATGTTATCAGACAGTCCGAATTTTGCATGATGAAAAAGCTTTTTTGCTATGAACCCAATTTTAGATTGTCCCAAACTCACTCAAATACCCTCTCCTGTTATTGCTGTTCTATGCACTTCTTTAGAGAATGGGCGGGACTTTCCAAGGGGCGTGGTTATAGGAATTTTTGCAGTCGTCTTTTTTGTTTATTTTATTCGTACTCTTATTTTTGCCAATGTAATTCGTACACTAGGAAACATATTCTTTTGCAAGCTATTTGTTACTAACCGACTGTCAATATTCTTTCGATTTTTGAAAAATTCTGCCTTGAAATCACTGCGGGGGCATTCCCGGAAATTTTTCTTCTCCGCTTCCGCTTTCACACGTTTTTTTCGCCGTTTTCCTAATAGACGCTTGCAGCCGCAGCGACTGCCCGTTTGCGCGTCACTTGCACTTTCTCCAGCACGCGAGCGTCCGGCCCGCTGATCATTGTGCGAGTTTTTGATCTACGCACTAGGCGAGTCGCGTAGCGGCGACCGCGTGTCGCGCGAGCGGCCGAAGTTCATTCATCGCGTAGCTGTGCTGCTGCTTCGTCACACATTTTTTCCACATGCTTCCTGGAAATCGATTGTTCTTCAATCTGAGGCTGGGGGGGGGGGGGGGTAGAGAGAAACATACGCACAGCGCAGAGAGCAGAGCAGAGAGCAACTCTGCTCTCTGTTCTGCTTCTGCATCCTCACCCTCCCTTTCTCCACCTTCTTCCCCCCCCCCATAGTCATAGCACAAATATTGTCCTTCAATGTGCTTCTTCTTAATAACAAAGACCATGCAAGCTCGTAAGGGAGGGCGAGAGGGAGGGGGGGGGGGGGAATCCCATCAGTCGCACAATGCACATTCGTTGCCTACGAAGTTACTACGAAGTGGTCTTTGATCAGAAGAGGATATTCATTTGTGTTGAAGCGACGAGAAGAGGATTCCCACATGCATGGCTCTCGAAAGATCTTATGACCATGACCTGAATAAGAAAATCCACTGAGACAGCAAAGAACATCTTCTTCTTTGATCCATCCATCCGTTCATCGTTTTTTCTTTCAGCTTTCAAAATCGCTCATTCCTCCTCACATTTGAATTTGTAAACATGTTCTTTTATTTTTGAACTTCTAGTCGTTCGAGAGTAATTGTTTTATAAGCTTTCTCATTATTTTATCTTACTCTTTTTATTTAATTATATACATATACGTCTTCTTTTTTATTTCTACTTATTTTTTTATGTTTCAATATTTCATTTGTCAAAACCATATTTTTTCAAAATTTACTCGAGAGCCAGTTAATAATGGCGTACATGTAATTTTTTGCTTTCATTTTTTCCAAATTTTTTTTTATTAGGTGAAAACTGGGACCAACTTTATCACACGCAAGTTTTACCTGTTTCAAAGCTACTATATAAACCTACTCATAAGCTTATGGGATTTCCCAGTAACACTTTAGCACTAGCGAGCATAAATGGGAAGAGAACGTGGTGTTGCATGCAATTGTTGCAAGCGCCGTTTTTATCGTATAGTGACTCACTGATTCTGCACTTTTGCGTGAAATGCAGAAAAACTTTTGCAGGGAATAGTTGAAAACAAAATGTGTTTATACATTGTGCAGGCACTCTATAAAGCATAAGGAACTGATTTCTTTTTTTGCAAATTTCTTTTTGAGGAAACGCAAAGATTTTGCAGAGCAACAAAAATCAATGAAAATCAATGTATTGATTTTTCATGTTTATATAATTCAACAGAGTACATAAGTTTATGTACTGTGTAGGATCCTTCTATGAGACATGAATTTATTTTATATGTTTAGGGATTAAAAGTTTTTTTTGGAAGGGGGGAGGGAGAGTTTGAAGTTTCTGCAAATTAAGAAGAATTAATAAAAGATCAATAAATTTTTTTTTCAGTTTCTTGTAAATCATCAAAGTTTGTTCGTACACCGTGAAGCAAGTCTGAGATACATAAAAAAAAAATTAATTCCATTTCTGAAATTCTCTGATGACTTAAAAATTTTTATATTGTAAAAAATCAAGGTACCAATATATCGATTTTCTGTCAAGTTCATTGATTCGTTCGTAAGGCTTATGCGAAAGGTAGTTCAAATTGGTCACAAAATGTTTGATATCCAAAAAATTATTTCTGTTTTGCTGATAGTATTAGGTTGGTGCAAAAGTAATGCGCGTTTTTCTAGCCCTTGTTTCAAGATAGCTTTTCTCCATCAAAGTTTATCCTATAAAACTTACCCAGCATAGCGTTGAAGAGCTTCTTTCATGCTCTATTCAATGTTGGTTGAAAGAAGCTTGAAGCCTCATTCGTTAAAAATTTCTAGAGCTTCATACAACCGCACTCGAAACCAGAATTTTATTGCACTTACATTTTTGGCAAGAATTTGAGCGCGAGTAAATGAATTCTCTTAAAAATTTAACTACTATATGTAATAGAAATTTTCTACGTTATGTATGCTTTATTGTTTTCTCAGAAATTATTTAGACTGAGATTTCGACGCCTCAACATGTGTGATGGTTTTGACCATTCTGTGGCCCATAAATTTCCCCTTAAGAGGGCAATCGCCAAAGCTTCACTCATTTCTATAAGCGCGAGGGTGGGCCTTTTGTTGACAGTTTTTGCAGAAATGTGGAAACGTTCAGTTTACAGAAAATCAAAAATCTCCATATTTTGGGATTTTGAGGCCTACGAAAAAATGTCGAAAAAAGCGGACAATTTTCAATATTATTTTTTCGTTTTCGCAAGTCTTCTTTGTTTGAGCCCCTTTCAACTATTTTTTGTACTACTGGCTTACGGCTACAAGACAGTCAACTTTTCATTTATACCGACAAGTCTTAAAGAAAGTTATGATCAGTTAAAAACGAGGTTTCCGAAAAAAATCTTTTTAGCTTATCAATCCATATTTTTCCACCGTTTAGCGATGTTAGCATTAATTAACACGTTGACGACCTTGTGTATCCGCACGTATGCACGCCCTGACTCCCGTTTAGCATTTTCGTGCATCCGCGCATATGCACGCTAGTTTTTTAAGTGCAAACGAAAAGTTTTGAGCTAACTTCTATGCAGTAATACTATTAGTGGCCTGATTGTCTTACAGAACACAGGGCATCGCGGCAGCTGTTCAGAAGTTTTGGCCGCAAAATTGGGTAATCAGTCCTGTTTTGATGTAGTCAATACATGCTAATTACGTTTTCTCGAGAAGGGAAAACTCTGTATAGCTGTTTTGAATTCAAACAAAGATGAATCAGGCAAAAAACATCTGGTTTTACAACGCTTTTCCCGAAGAGCGATTTCTCAGATATAGCCACTGCATGGATTATTGGAGGGAAAATCGATGCAAAAACCTTGATTTGTGTAAGTCCTGGCAAGGCTCCGTAATATACCTGTGTGTCTGAACAAAGTTCGCATGTTTTATTAATAAGTGACAAAAAGACTCCCACATAATGTTTCCGTGCATCCGCGCGTATGCACGGGCCAAATGCGCGAAGGACGTTAGTGGGAGTTTCGCCCAAAATGGCGCGGTCGTCAACGTGTTAATGTGCGCTGTATAGAGAGAGGTTTGATGCCTTTGATGGACTTTGCCGCACTGAGAAATATGGATATTTTAGAAAGTTATAGCACGCCAAAGTGAGAACTCGCAAAACGCGCATTACTTTTGCACCAACCTAATACTTAGCCTAATAATAATAAAACAGTACGATAACAAGAGAATTGATACTATAATAATACGCATAAATGGTAGCGCTAAATTGTAATTTGTGAGAACTCAATGATTCTAAAGTAATGAAAAATATGGAAAAATTGACATTCTTGGATAATTCTTTGTTTTTGGGTCTTTGCTAGGGTCAGGGCTCGGCACGAGGTGGCTTACAAGCAAGCTGGATATCGTTTTTGGGACGAAAAGCAAAGGGGGTTTCGTTTTCGTGACCGAAGAGACACGGAAAATTGGCGACGGCGACCTTTTTTTTTAGTCGACGTTTCGTTTTTTGGGGGATTTTGGGGAATTTTTCAGGTTTTTAGAGGAAATTTGGTAGGGTCAAAGGGGACTTCGTAAAAATTCCCAAAAGACAAGGGGGACTTCGTTTTTTCCATTTTCATCTAGCCACCTCGTGCCGAGCCCTGGCTAGGGTACAGTTTTTGCGTTTGAGGAAGAAATTGGCCTTTCATAAGAGTCTTACTATATCACTTTAACATCGTTCTAAAGAATTTTTAAACATTTTATTTTCATTCTCAAATTTTTTTACCTTGTGAGGATTTGGGTAACTTCAGTGACCCACCAAGCTTCGGCTGCCTAAATCTGTTTTAACCTACAACTAAACATGCGAAAAATCTCAGTAACCTAACCTCGTCCTGAAAATTCAATATGCAAAAGCTAGTCCCAATATGTTTACTCAAAACTTATGCACAGTCCCTCGTCTGCTTTTCATAAGCTTCTCAACATTATCTCAACTGAAATTTGATCTCCCCCCTCACACACACACATACACTCGGGGTGTATGATGTCACATTGCCATCCCCGAATGCCTACAAACGACCCCCCCCCCTACCCCCGACTCGCTCAGCTCTCTCTACCCCCCACACCGACCACACCACACACGATTTCGAATCGATCGTTGTGCTCTCTCTTCTTCGTTCGTCTTCTTCTTTGAATTGCAACTAATTTCATTCCATTGTGCAAATATGTGAATGTGTATGGAGCGCGTACCATGTGACTCTCCAAGCATTAAATACACTCTTAATGTCATTGGCACATGTCTCATACTTATCATTCTTGGATTACTGTACCTGACCAGAGATCTTTGTTCGTCTTCGCCGCCCTTTTTTATTCGTTGACTTTCTTCAATCTCAGTTTTATTTTTTCAGGCAAAAATCCTGATGGCGGAGCTGAGAAAGCTGGTGTTCGGTTTTTGGACAATACAACATATTCATAATCTCTGACAGCAGTGCTGGACCCTTACCCGCGCGGGTAATTCAAAAAAAAAACATGCCCTGTAATCATAAGAAAGCTAAAGGCATTTGTAGAACTCTAAACCTTCTAATTTTAGATGATCCTTCGGTCGAACCCATCATCAGTTTATTTCTAAATCTTTGATTTGTATGTATGAATAGTAGGACTGAATTTATTTTCTCTCCTTAGAGGGAGCAACGAACAGGAGGAAAAGTGAATGATTGAAGGAGTAATACAAGTATATATAAATGGAAGCGAAATGATTGAAAAGAATACTTATAAGCGAAGCTTCCAACAAAAAAGACGTTACGAAAAATGAGAGGAATTGTAGCAAAACAGAAATTAACTTATGATGATTTACACTATTTGAGTTTTATTTTTTTTACAAAATTACTAATCCCCGGAAAATTTGGTTGGATCTCATGAATGAGAAGTTTTTTTTATTTTTAAGCCACTCAGTGACCTACTACTTTCTTTGAAAAAGTTGGATAAACCGGGTCGAATGAATAAATGAGCGATTGAGTGACCGGATGAGTTCATGAAGAAAGAAATGAATGAAAGAATGGATAAGCGAAAGAATGAAATAATGAATGAGCAAACGAATGAATGAAGGAAGGGACGAAATGAATGAGCGAAGGAATGATTTGATGAAGGAATGAGTGATGGAGGGGTATAAGGATACATGTAAATATGTATGTAGGAATGATGACAGGATGAGAAGAAGAAACAAATGAGTTGATGAATTAGAAAAATATCAAATAAGATGTTTTGATGAAGTATGTAGCAAAGAATAAAATCAGTTCTATGGTTGAATGTTCAGAATCGAAATCGGTTGGTCGATGTTCTTGCAGAAAAATTTTTACTGTACAAGTTATTTAGTACGGTCCAAAATCCTTTTCTAAATATAGTACAATTCTAGATTAGTTTTCAGGTCTACAGTAAACCTATCCAAACATTTTGGAAAAGAAATCTGAAACTTTTTTTAATGTGTTTTTACTTTATTACTTATATCCAAAAGACGTCTATTTAATCTGAATTGACTAATTATTTCTGTTTTGATTATCCAATTTATTGGAACGGGGCTCCTCCAGCTGTAAAGCTGACATTTACCCCCTTTCCCCTACCTATCTCCACCCCAGTTTCCCCTTCCTTTGCGAATTCCATCGCAAATCGAAATCCACATAAACATGCCAACGTTGTTGATTACGCTTTTGTTCCTAGATTGTGGTATGTGATGTGTGTATGGCAGTTGATCGTGTGGTCGTGTCAAGGTTTTTTTTTCAAACGTCCACCGACCGGTTTTGTGGCTGCGGGCCGTAGCAGCGTTGGCGATGGCGCAGCGGCTGCGACGGCCGCTCGAGCCTCTGCGCTATCCGCTGATCTTTCTCGAATATTCGCTCAATCATAAGCGCTTTTGGAGTTATATTTGTGTTTAATATGATTTATCGAATTTTTTTGTGGAGGTAGGGTCCATTATGGTTGAATTCGAAAGTTCTGACAGTGGGTCAGATCCCAAATTCCTTTTTCACAAATTTTTGACATCTTCACATCTTTCCCCCGGCACTTGAGACTCACAGACTCAAAAATATAGTCTTACTTTTCCGAGCAGTGTTCCCTTAATTGTTCGTCTCCTCAACCCTTTCCCTAGTTCTCTCTTCTCGGTCCTCCTCTTGATCCAAGTAGCTTTCCTATGATATGCAGAGCTATTCAATTGTAATCAATGATGAGCATGAAACGTTAGCTAATTTTTATGCGTATAGTTTCCATTGATTTTTGTTCCAATTTTTTATTCTAAGAGTTTTTTTTACGCATGATAATCCCTGATTTATCATTTATATTTTTTTATTATTGATATTTTTTAGTTTTCTATTCAACATTATCAATAATTTTTGTTGTTCATATATCGTGTCTAGCATGAAACTTTAGATCTCTCATAACTATAAGTTTCAAATTTTTTATAAGCATGTAAGGGATCTATAATTCCCATGAACATTTTTTATTACCTTTTTATTCTTCAGGCATGAGCCAGGAATCAATCCGCATAGAATCTCCACCATATTATTATGACAGTAAAACAGGAAGTACTTTCTCACCATCCATACATTACTTCATTGTTGTTTGTCTTTCATGAAACGGAGATCTACCTCAAGTTTACTAATATGCCAGGCGTGAAACACGAATTTTCTTTCATTGATAGTCTACTGTTTTATTCTTATGTAAAGCATGAAACAGAAATTTTTCTTCTCCTGAAACGGGAATTATTTTTGTCTTTGAGAATAATTTTCGTATTTTATCGATGTCAACATGAAACGGGAATTTTTTTTCTCTACGTAAGATTTTTATTATTTTATCGTTGTGTCAACATGAAACGGGAATTAGTTTTTCTTCAACCTTCTAACGATTGTTTAAAGTGTACAAAATGTTGCATGTGATCACACGTGTCATTGCAGACGGCCATTTCTCCCTGCAGAAAAACTCCACATGCAACATTTTTGTGCAATAGTTCCTGGTCAATAATTTTTCCCAAAAACGGTAAATTTTCCCAGAACAAGGCTGAATACTCCCGAGTCACTTTCGAAAATCTAGTGAACTTTGCTTTCAAAACGTTTACAAAGCCGATTATATGAATTGTGTTTGCATAGGAAAAGATTGATTTAACAGGATTTTGTTAGGGATGATTCACTTGAGGCGAACAAATGAGATGCGTTTACATCCATCCAGTCATCCGGAATGGTTTCGAAATCATTTTTTTCATTATTCGTCTGAACATTCCTTTCATCATGCACTATAAAGCATTTTCCTACTCTAATAGATTTATGCAACATCATGAAATTTATAATGTTTTTTTCAGAATTTCCAAATAAGCCTAAGTGTTTATATTGTATTTCTTTTATAGACGCATATTTTAGAGAAAATTTTTCCTTTTTGAGTTATTTCTCCCTTCTGCGCCTGAACTTTTTGTTGGTTATTTTTTTTTGATTATCTCCTTTTACTACCTTCTCTCAATCTGAACAAAATCAAAATTTTTGTGAATTTACGGAGAAGAACCACAAGCGCCGTTTTATACTCGGCCATGGACACATTTGGGCGTTTGAATAAATTCTACAATCAAATTTAAATCCCTAATCATGCCCTATTTATACATCCAGAGGTGGCTTTATAGGTTTAGTCTTATTGTATTTGACTTCATAGTTCCTGATTAACCAAACAGCACTCAAGAGTTTCAAGGGAGGGCAGAAGCAGTTTTCAAAATTGCACATGTAATATGTAAGGTTATCTTTTTATTTCTCAGAAAAACTCCGTTCCACCAATTTATTCTCTAAGCTCTGTGATTATTGATGAATTCTATAAAGCTAAGTAACAATTGGAATGAAATTATAATTCCGTTTACGTTTGTGATTCTGGAACCAGTCAAAAAATTACTGGAACAAAGTACGTCTATAAGGGCTTTTGCTATATAAAATCGCAAATAAAGTTTGCAATCTTATACCTGAACATTGTTGCTTTTCCCTCATATAAATCACATTATTTTACATTCGTCTATTTAAAGCAATTTTTACATGCGCAAGAGTCTAGCCATACTTGCCGAAAAATCAAGCTCACCATAAGTGCGACGACGAAAACCTGTTCAAAAGTGCATATTTTATTTTCGATTTTATTTAGGGCAAAAGCATTTATAAAGCGTACTTTGTTTCAGTAATTTTCTTAGCAATGGTTCCAGAAGCATAAACGTAAACGAAATTATATTATTTTTGCAGCAGCATCATTCCATTTTCAGTGTACTTTCCACTCGATTTCCTTCTTTGGCGGCAGCTTTGCACTATTATTCTTTGCATGAGAGAAACTTTTCCGAAAAAGTAGTGATACACGATAAGTTGTAAGTTTTTTTTCTTTTATTATCTTATGAAAAGGAGCGCTACATTATACACTCGTGAGAAAATATATTCTATTTATTCTGAGTTCATAAAACCAAAAAACTAAGGCTGCTCGAAATTCGCCAAATTTTGCTCAATCTGGTACTCGCTTCACGTATATCTTGATTATATTATAAAAAAATATTTATAGTAATATAAAATAAAAATTGTGAAAAACTCTAAAGTTCAAAATCAAACATTTATTAGGTGAATTTCGATACTTTTTTGAAATCCGCTGTTTTAGAAAAATTTTATCTTTACCTGAGTTGGATTTCCAAAAGATTTTCCGCAAATTTGTAGATTTTTCGGTTTCATTAGATATCTTTATGGTATATCCTTTTTGTTATAGAGTTTTACGGCTTTGTCAGGATGGTAGGTTTTATCTGGGTTTTGGCCAAAACGGTAGATTTCAAGGAGTAAGGGGAGAGGGCGTTGAGTCCCAAAAATGGGCCAAATTGAGGTTGCTAGTTATTTTTGCATCTCTTCTTTCTAGCTTTTTTTTCAATTTACAGCTACTAACCTAATTTCAATGCTTTTTCGACCTAATAACTACTCTTCAATCAACGTAAAAAGGATTTTCTTATTCTCTAAGCAATCTGGTACGGAATTCCATCCATGTTATTAGGTGAATTGGGCACGACATTCAACTAGGTCAAGCCCAAAAACACTTTGACATATGGCTGAGAGAGAATAAGAGATGGGGTAAGATGGTTGTGGCTGTGAAAAGGCTGACTGTGACTAGGCCTGAAATAAGGTCAGCACAAATGATGAGCTAGGAATTCAACAGTGTGATCGTAAAACTACTTTCATCCTTTTTCACCTTTACCCCCTCCCCCCACTCCTCATAAAAAATAGTGAGCTAATGAATAATGCCCAATCACCTCAGTTGTTTGGTCGTCATATCTGAAGGCATTCGGCGAACAATCAACAAGGATGCTCCTACCAAAACGTTCATATCATTTTGATGAAACGGGAATTTTTCAATTCTTTTGTAATTTCCCAAAATTCATTCTATTCTTGACTTTCGACTATTGATCATGAGTAGAAAGAGACGACGGAGGGGTTTTTGATTTTTATGGAAAAAAGATCTTTTCCTTTTTCCACCCCTTCCCCTCATACTGGAAAAATTCCTTTGACGCTCATAGTTTCCTCAGGTTTCCCATTCTTTTTTATTCCTAATATTCCTGTGAGTACCACAGGCGTTCTTCTTAAAATAGTAATATCGTAGTGATGAAACGGGAAATTGTGCTTTCTTTGTATTTTTTTGAAATATCTCTCGTTTTCAGACTTTTCAACTACTGATCATGAGTAGAAGTAGAGGAGGGAGACAGAACTTGGTTTTCACAAACAATTCCGCTCCTTCTTCTCTCCCCTCCCCCCTCCCCTCCCTCCTTCCGCCAAAAGATATGCCTGAATTGATGGTCTTATCCTTTTTTGTGAAAGATTCTCAGTAAAGCGAAGCTGTTTTCATCAAAATACTATAATTTTATGAAACGGGAACAGGGCTCGGCACAGGTGGCTTACAAGCAAGCTGGACATCGTTTTTGGGACAAAAAGCAAAGGGGGTTTCGTTTTTGTGACCGAAGAGAGACGCAAAATTGGCGACTTGGCGACGTTTTTTTTTACGACGTTTCGTTTTTTGGGGGATTTTGGGGAATTTTTCAGGTTTTTAGAGGAAATTTGGTTGAGGGTCAAAGGGGACTTCGTAAAAATTCCCAAAAGTCAAGGGGGACTTCGTTTTTTCCATTTTCATCTAGCCACCTCGTGCCGAGCCCTGAACGGGAAAATTTGTATTTTCTGAAGAATGTAAGATTTCTACTTTTCTCAACACTCCTGATTAAGCATGGGGAATGAGACGAGAAGAGGGGTCTTGGTATTCACAAAAAAATTCTACACTTACTTCTATCCCTCGACCCCTCCCCCCTCCCCGCCCCAAAGAACTTCCCTTAATTTCACGATTTGCGCGTTCTTTTCCTTTTTTTGTTGACAATCCTAGTAAAACAGAGGTGTTCCTGCAAAAGTGGTGCCATTTTGGACGGGAAATTTCAATTCTTTTGCTGATAGAACCGAAAATTGACGTTTCAAAATTTCTGCAGTAATCCTCTTGACCAAACCGTACAAAGTATCATTGGATTACGGTAACCTTTGTCCGATCGAGGTCACTCGCACTTCATAATGATCTTCAACGACAACCAAATTAGCGGTTGGTACGGTAATTGTCTGTGCACCTCCACCATTTTGGTATGGGGAGAGAAATTCTTTAAGATCGCCACGGATCAGAGCGCGATTTTACTATGCGAATGTCGAGGGTGGCCTTGATGGGGCCTTTGTAGTCCCCAGATATCGATTGACCTATTTTGTGGCCACCCCCCTCACATCCACTCCGTCCACTCATCTCGTCGACAATCCGTCATATATCCCCAAACATACATTTTACTGCAACATCGTACTAGTTTTAGCGCTAATAATTGCTCCCTTAGATAGATTATTGATTGATTGTAGATAATGTCAGTTCTTGCTCTCTCGCTCCGCCCATCGATCGATAATCGATCGCTGTGCGCTTGCGTGAATCTACGTAAAGGTCAAGTCGCCTCTAATAGTTTTAGCATGAGCACGACCTCCATATTGATCACTTTTCAAATTCTCAAGTTTTCGCTCTCCTCCCGCTCCGCCGATCGATCGATAATTGATCGCAGTGAACTTGTGTGAACTCCCAGCGGACAGGTCAAGTTGCCTTGGCGCCCCACGCGTTTACACACACACTCGATAATTGCTCCCTTTTCACGTCTATACATGTGCAGACATGATGAAGGTTACCGTATCTCGTACACATCAAAAGGCATGTGTTTCGAATAGCTAAAGTAGGTCAGATAACCGGATTACCGTAATCTAAGCGTTGTTTGGTCTCTTTGATATTTATTACTGTATAGGCACCTCCTTGCGTTTTCATATTGATTCTGCAGCTTTTTTGTTGTTGATTCGACCTTTTACAGTACTCCTGTGCACTTAAATTGTACTTTTAGCACTAAGGTCACATTTCGGCTGTTCTTTAGGATTTGAAGCTTTTTTTTTCTCAAAATTATGTCGCTTGAATCTTCCGCTCTAAAAAATGTCTTTACAGTAAATGAATAAAGCGAGCTACATTAATGTACGTCCTTTAATTTGCAACCTAAATGGCACCTTGCAACCCGGATTTTTTTTACAATATGCAAAAAAACAATACTCGCAACTAAAATACCACAAGGGACATACATTGGAACCAAAATTTCTCCTCAGATTTGCAGAAACATATTAGCTGTAACCGGAAAATATTCAGAAAAGCTTTGAAACGGGATTTTTTTTTTGCTAAGAAATTTAATGAGGATATGAGAAAATACAGTACTGAAAACTGGTAACGTTAGGAACAAGAATTTGGAACCGAAATTTTTCTGAGGTGTGCAGAAATTTTCTAAGATTTGAAACTGAAAAAAACTTTCTGAAATATACAAGAATTTATGAACATTTTCAGCATTTTTTTTTACTTTTCGTCAAATAAAGTTGTACACAGAAGTAATGTAGTACTAGTAAATAACTCAGTGATACTCATCATCGTGATTCTTCATCATTTGCGGCGGAACGACTTTCTTACTCATTTGTTGGCCAATTGGGTACCAATCTTTGATTGGTCACTTTTTGGCACCGCGGAACCTGATAAATTTTTGGTCCTGCACGGAATCTGCGTGCTTGCGTTAAGATGTTCTGCGTAGATCTTCATACAAAAGTAACCTTCGCTACAATTGTATTTATATTTTTTGCATCCCTTCCGCTACTTCAGAAAAAGACCTTTTCTCCTATTCACGAGATATTTGTGCGACGTAGCGACTAGAGTGCCATCATATGACCTTCTACTAGTAGCCACTAACTATGTGCAGAGAAGAGTGCGCGCCGGTACGACCTTAGGTATTTATTTTCATTGCAGTAGAGGGTAGAGTGACTGTAAATAGCGGCATACTCACTATGCGCTGCGTGTGGTATCTTCTCGTACCCTCTTCTATTCATCATCATCATCATTGCACTCTCAGCAGCTCTCTATGCATCAAGAGACGAAGGTATGAGAAGAGGCGAAGAAGGCGGTGAATGCTGTGGATGCAAAGGAAGGGGAGGGGGGGGGGGGTGGACGTGGTGTGCGAGATATGGGCAAGTAGTGGGGGGAGACAGTACGCAAGAGAGAAATGCTGTGTGGACGTGTGGAGTGCACAGTCAACGACATACAATTATACATGACCTTACCAAAAGGGTCAAGAGCACTCTACACCGTCCCTTCACCATTCTCTCCACCTAACACATTCCTCTTCTTTCATATGAATCCGACAAACCTATAGACTTAGCCAGTGAAACATGCAACTGAGAAATTACTTTTAATGATCTACCGTATTGATACCGTAATCTTTCCTTTACCGCTTCTGTCAATGCAACAATTTCTGTCAACCTTAAAAAAAGCTAATAAATGTGCTTTTACACTATAATAGGACCTTAAGGGGCTACCGTACTCGAACCGTAATCCTTTCTTCAAGAACCCCTATCAAAACATCTCTCTTCTCTCAGAAACGTTCAGGGATAGCCTTTGAACTTACAGAATTATGGTAAACTGTAATCCTAATGAGTTACCGTAACGTTACCATATCCTACAGTAGTCCGTCATGTAGATTCAGATTCAAGAATCACAGAACAAGATATTTCTCGTTTGATGTCTTAAACGTATGTAACTGTAGTACCTTTAATCTTGATGACTTACCGTACCAATATACCGTTGCCCGCATCGCAGGTCAAAGGTCTGTCATAGAAGGTAATTTGTTTGATAGTTGATCTTAAGCAAGCATCTGGTACTCTCAGTGAGATACCTTACCGTCACCTATTTCTACAGTCTTGTATTACACGTAGTACTCTGTACTTTCAATGTGATACCGTATTGCTACCATACCCCTACCGTACTCCACAACAAACCAAGACCTACCGAGCAACTTCGGGCATGTTCCTTTGTTCAGGCGCTTACATTTTTCACTGTTTCTTTCCTGTACACCCGTGTCAATCCATGACAGTTTGTGTCAGGCAAAGTTGTTAGAGGATCAATGTCAGTTCATCTAACGGTAAAGGTAGATGATGTTTGCATGTGAGATTATCAGGTGGAAGCTTGGGCGGTTCATTTACCCAACCCGGAAGTTTATTTCAATTTTTTGCTTCATCCAATCGCAGCGGAAGTGCGTACAGTTTTTATCACAAATTTACAGTCTTTCTTTACATGAAAAGTTCGTTATAAGTCGTGGTATATTCGTAGCAAATAGTATCAAGTGTTCTGGTGTACATTGGTTCAGTTACCCAAGTTTCGAGAAACACACATATTGGACATCTGTCTGTCATCAAAACGACTGATTCTGCTCTTGGCTGGACATCCTTTTTCGAATTCCGCGTCCGAGTTGTGTAGATTTTTTTGCAACAATCGATTATCGATCGATCGCGCAACTGGGTCGCGCATGTTTCGAATAATCAACATTTCAAAAGTGTCTTTTCTCTGCGTTGGCTGGGTAGACAACGCAGCAGCGGCGCGCGCACCGGGCCGTGTCAACCGGCGACCACTACCGCCACTCTATTGTCATGATTTATTATCCTCACTGAATCTGGGTTTATTCCGTAATAGCTGTGTGTTTGGGAGGGGGGGGGGGGGGTGTGGATTGGAAGGGAAGCAACGTGATCGCGCTGGATTCGCGCTATGCTGGTTTTATGCATGACAAGTTAATCTCTTAGCTTATTTGTTTACGGAGATCATTTGCTATTTCACTTGCAACAATTTTCCATTAATTTTTAGAAATAACGAGCAAGAACAGAGCTTTATACATTTCAGTATTGTATGGGCGAAGAGATAGAGAATCTTTTGAACATGATTTTCTCTTCCTATCTATCGAATGACTGCTGATATTGTTCGAAAGTTTTTTTGGCTCAAATTGCCTAAAAATATCACTGCAATAAAAAACTTGTTTTGGGAAAAATCATTTCAAGTGAAATCAAGCAGTTAGAAAGAAATTCAAAAATTGTAGTAGTTGGATCCGCAAGTGGAAAAGTTAATAAAGAAAGATTTTTCAGACTTCAGCCTGTGTACTTTTGTTTGATTTAGGAATAATTTCTGATCTGCAATAAGTCATTCTGCAAATTTCCATAATTATTGACTTCCAAAGGTTTGCGGTCTGTTGGAGGGCGAGCGATCCTGATCTGCTTAGCGATAGTCAGCTTAATTGTATATAATTATTTGTTTTGATCTGTCTTGCCTGGGTCAGTCTTCAGAATATGATCTATATAGACTTCGGATCTATTTATCTACTTTGTTTCTGTTTTCCAAGATGTTTTTGGACTATCGGTATGTTGGAATGATTGGGTAAGCCCAAAAGCCAACGCGATCACCCAAGGATAATTTGCCCTCCTTTTATTTTACGTCGAATTTTTTTGAGGCACTCTCTAATTAATCTGATTGATTGTCTCTCTCAAGAAAATTTGCAATCTTCTGCAAAACTTAGTACTTATCGGAATGCATCGCATGCAAGAGAGAGTTCATGCAGTCAAAGAGCGCTAGTCGTATGACCTTGAAGAAGTGCCATTTTGTTCGAATCCATTGGCTAATGTATGTCTTGTGTCTGTGTGTGTGGTGATGGTGGGCCTACGTGGACCACCCTGCAGAAGACATTGCTGTTCGAACTTGAGGAAGATTTATTATCTTCTCTAAATCTAGGTTTATTTGAACTCATTAATTGCTGATTTGATTTTAATGCGATTGTTTGAATGTGACCGTCTACGTGATCTCATCCACTTTCGGTACTGATCTCATGCCCCTCTTACGAGATTTAATGTGCTCTAGTGGATGTAATCAACGATAGATGATGTTAAGATGTGTCTGAACGACCTCTCGCTATTTCCATCTCGTCCAATTCCGTACGAGTTTTAAGACATTTATGGTGCGATATCCACATCCGGTATATGCACTTCTGCTTGGTGATCATAGCAAACCATCACCATCCACACCATTCCACACCATTCCACACCATCCACACCATTCTCCACACCATTCCACACCATCCATACCTCCACCATTCCACACCATCCATATCTCCACCATCTCCACCATCCACACCATCCACACCATCCACACAATTCCACCACCATTACCACCACCTCTATACCATTACCTCACACTATTCAAAAGTGCACTTGAGCGATTTTTTCACCCCTCTCTACCTCTACCCTTCTCCCCCCCCCCTCCAACTACGCTAACGGTCTGTTGTCTCTGACATTCTTCATCGCCCACCGATGAATTTAAAACTCACTATGTAAAATGTGCGGGCGCGCGACCTCGTTAGAGGATTAGCCCGACTGGACTTACTCTTCGGGATTCCCGATCCTTACCTTACCAGCCGGATGTCTTATAGCTGCATTGACTTTCCATTGGGCAAGTGTAGAAATTTTGTCATTCCCTCTAAACTTTCCTAGAACGGAGTGTCGGTTCTGGTCCCAAGTGTCGGTTCTGGTCCCATGTTGAAATGACTTTTCTCGTACCATACTTGACCATAGCGCTAGAAATCAATCCGGGGTCCAATTCAACTTGAGCAACCATTTTTTTTGAAGGTATGCCTCTTGATTAGTTATGTAAAACATAGTCAGCCAAGACATGCAAATTTTTTAACTGAGCGTTCTTGATCAAAGTGTGCTCATAATACAGCTGAAATGAAGAGAAAAAATGATTTTCATGGCGTATTGCTTCACAGTTTTAGCGCAAAAATGTTTCTAACAACTCTTTGCAACGTGGTAAAGGCAAAGATCTCAACTCTGCCACATTCTAGCCTAAAAATAAAGCTTTGAACCAAGTGCAATTTATCACAAAAAATGCTTCGAAACAGGTGCCGTTTTCTCAGATTTGAGCCTGCGCAAAATCAGCGGTCAAAATAAATTTTCCCAATTTTCTACAATTAAAATTTTTTCTACAATGTTTTAGGTAATTTTTAGTTACGGAGTTCTTTTTGCATTCATTGTATGTGTTGGGAAGATATAAAAACGGAATCTATATATGTAGCGTCGTGTCCTCTCTCAAATGCAGGATTTTTGAAGTGGTAATTAGAATTTTTCAAATTTTAAGGAAGCAACTTGTGACAATTCCTCAATCAATATATTAGTAAGTCCATTCTTGGGGCCTTATTTCTTGACAATTCCTCTTATCCGTCACGCAAACAGCCGGAGAGCTGAGCGAGGCTGGTGGTGGTGGCGGTGGTGGTGATTGTAGGGGAAGGAGGTGATGATGGTGATGGTAGGGTAGCCTTCACCCTCTCTCCCCTCCATCACCGTTTCTCGTGTGTCTGTATGTGCCTATCTATGCTGTTGACCTTTCCCACTTGTCCTTTAATCGATCAATAGCTATGTTTGTTTTTATGAAGCCGTGAGTGATGATGAAGGTCGTCGATGCCCTTCAAATGTGCAAGCGGCTGTGTATTTGTGTGTGGTGTGCGTATGATCGACTGCCTTTGATGTGCGTATATGTCCATCCATGGATGAGAGGAGCTGGGGAGGAGGAGGGGGGGGGGGGAAGGGTGAAAAAGGATGGGTTGTGATGTGTGCTATGAGACATACGCACATCCACACTTACTACTCGCTCCCTGTGCACAGTGCATCGTTCTCGTTTTTTCCACTGAAAAACGACAATTTCCGGTAACTGCGCGAGCGTCGCGCGTGTGTTTGCGTATTCTAGTGCATTTTTACGCGCATTTTGCACTCACCGCTGCATAGCTCTCGACTTTTACGGGGAAATTTCATCGTTTTCTCCATCAACGATGGAATGATCGTCTCCGACTATATTATTGCTGCTGCTGATTGTGCTGCTGGACGTCGACGGGTTAGGGGCAGATTCACTCTATGTGGGCAATTGCCTCATTAGCGGCGCTTTACGAATCACGGCCCCCCTAATTTCGTCATCTCATTGCCGACCATCTGACAACATTATGTCGATGTGTTTCAGCTTGATTTTACTAAATTTCCGCTATGCTTAGGCTAGATTTCGGCTGTAGAACCTATAACATTGCTGTAGTACTTTCTAAGCTGATTGGTCAGTATGTGGGTGTCCTAAGGAGAGACTCTAATGCGGGATTCTTATTTACCTTGTTTCACCAAATTTTGCTGGGCTGATCCTAAATGGTACTATGAATCATTTTCAACCAACCCCTATTTTAATCTGATTGGTCATTAGTTGGATCCTAAGGAGAAATCTGATAGCACGATATTCCTGGAGTATTGGTCATAGTCCATTGATCATTTCTTATAAACGAATGTAGCAGCATATCGCTTTTTCCATCCGGTCCTGAGTGGATCTGTAGCAGCAAGTCGCTATTGGCGGCGTTGTAGGTCCTGAGTGGATCTACAGAGTTCAAATTTCCTGGTCAGTTTGAATTCACGAACAGGCATTGTTTGACTGAAATATGTTCAAAAAATGGGATATTGTTGCTACTGGATAATGGATGCTATGTAATGCTGGAAATGAAATGTGCGCGAAAATTTTTTGTGTGGGGCCCTATTTTTTATTTTTTCCAACAGGATACAAATGAATATAGAAAGTTCAACAACTCGATGCTGTTCCGAAAATATGCCATTTGCGTAACCCTTCGTATGATTCAGGTGCAAAAATTAGGTTCCTTTTTTTGTCAATCTATCGTCGCGCAAAACTTGAAAATTTTCACACACCGTCTCAATTCTGAAATTAACCTGAATTTAACCAAGTAGGTAGCTGGCAGGTTCTCTATAATTCTGGAATTTTCTGAATAATCAATCATATTCACAACAAAATGTGCACACGTGCGTGTGTCTAGTCTGCTTTGCAAAAGAAAAGTAGTTTAGTTTCCGGGACGCGGTCATCAGTTCCAGAACCTTTTGCACTTTTGAAATGTTTTCCAAAAGTTATTCGAAATTGCACAAAGGGCAATAGCACATTCCTCATTTTGCCTATTCACTCAATGCAGTATTTTTCTAGACTTTTGCAAGTACCGTAATCCGTTTTGCACAAATCAAATGAGTAAGCAAGCATTTATTGTTCAAAAAATGGTTTCAAGGACATCGAGTATGGTTAGAGCTGTAGATGATGCAAATGCAATGGATCGTTGATCATATCTTAGTGATCAATAACCATTTACTGCATGTCGCGAGAAGGTCATTCGGTGATAGGTTTTCCCTCCGTTCTATGTTGAAAACATCGGCAAATGACTTATTGATCGTTTGAGTAGAGAAAACATACTAAAAAGGTGAAAAATCGATAAATTTGAGAAGAATGCGTACTATCAAAATCGATTTATTAGCTGCCTAACTTTAGCACCGTTTGTTTATGGTTTTCAAAAAAACTTGTGGTACTTTCCTCACTACTTAGTAAGTCTCTGTACTTAGGAAAAAGTGCGTTCTGATTGGTTGCTTTGGTCCGGCGTCAACCATGAGCTCTCTGAGGCGCATTTACATTTTTTCTTAGAATTAGGCATGGTAATAGCAAGTACTTCATATTGACCAATTAGAGAGGAGGAGATGAGCTGTGGTTGGTCACTTGTTTCGTCAAGAAATTCACTACTTTCTACCCTTGGGTTCACTACTATATACTGCTAAACTTTGTTTAATAGATTTGCCAGATTCCACCTTACCATCCGTGAACTGACCAATCGGAGATGCGCAAATGCGTAGTGATTGGTCATCTGTTTGGTCCTATATGGAATCTAAGGGTAAATTGGCGCAAAGATGCCGACCCTTTATGGACAATTGCGGTTTTGACTTCGCACGAAATAAAACATTTTGCTAGAGTTGATTTTCATTTGTAAATTTGTCAACTGGAGGAGGAGCTGTCTTTTGATTGGTCACTTGTTTAGTCCTGCTTAGAATCCAAAAAATTCTGTACGCGCGCGCGTTTTTGTGTAACTGCTGTTCTTTGAACTTCATGTAAAATGAAACATTTCGCTACAGTAGTTTCTCATTTCGCGGGGAACCGCCCCTACTACCACCACTAAACCAGAACTATATGTCTCTTTGTGTGTGAGAGTGTATGTGTCTATACACGGGGACTCGATCATTGACCTCATTTCTATCGCTCGGGTACAATCGCAACGGCTATCCATACATACACATCGTCCACTCAACGCGAATTTTGCATCTTTTGTTAAAATGCTGAAGTGTATGAGAGTGTCTTTCTGAATGTTACTAAATGTTTCATTCACCTCTCAAAATCTCCCGCACAAATCATCAGCGACGGGTGCCCCCGTCTTCCTCTTCGTCCGGTCCCGCTACGGCTCGGCGTCTCTTCGTTTGGCCCGTGATCGCACATAGGAGGGGGGGGGAGTGATTTTCTCTGGTGTCTCATCTCGGGGCCGCTTGTGCGCTCGCGCTCTCTCTCAGAAACGGTCTTCGTGAGCTTATGTGTTTGCCGATCGCTTCGCGTGCTTCGTGCTATTGATCGATCGTTTAAAATGTTGCGATTTGCGATGTTAATTTCATTCAATTATTGTGATTGGTCAGTGCCGATACTGTGTCATCTCCTATTGGTCAACTAATGACATTGTACTTCTTGACTCCGCCTCCTCCTGTTTTACCGGAACTTGTCTTGTCTTAACTGTCTTAACTGTCTAAACTTGCAACCTTTCCTTTTCGAAAAACTTCAACAATTTTCCTTCTTTTCAGATATCGAATTTTGCCATATCTACCTCTGCGTCTCTGCCCATGCCATGACAACTCGTCCCACATTCTTCCAACAACAATTTTGCTACTTCTGCTACTACTGTTGAACAAAGCGCAAAGGTCGTTGAGAACAGCCGTGTGTGCGAGCGCTATGCTCTCTCGTTTGCGATCTCTCTCACATCGTGCGTCAATCACACCCAACACACACGGACACCGTTGCAATATACTAAAAACGTGATAAGTTCACGAGTTTACTTATACTGGAACATTTTAAGTGCATACTGTAATGTGCAGTAATCTACCGTAACCAGAAGATCGTGAAGAAGACATCATTTGGTGTATGCACGAAGCAGCACATTTACCGATGCCGACAAAGACTACTCGATTTTTAGCACTGTTGAAACAGGATTTTTTTTCAAAATTTGTCTGTTATTGTTACCGCTTCTTTTCGGTCTCTGAACTTTTCTGTCTCAGACTTACATCGTGGGAATAGAAACGGTCTAGGAGACGACAGCTTAGTCTATAGCATTTTTTGAGCGGTATTTTTTTCAGGTCGTTGCTGTTTTCAAAAATTTTTTGTAGCAAATGTTAGCTGCGCATACAATTTTTTTGCTTCCATTTCATATTCAACTTTTTTCTAACAATAATAAGCTCATGTATCAAACATATCAAAATCTTTTACATAGATCTTTTGCATTAATGTTCCAGATTTTCAATTGATAAATTGATAAATTATTGATTTGTATCAGCAAAACTCATGCGAAAATTTTTTTCACATTTCGCCCCCAAAAATCAAGTAATTTCTAGTTATTTCAAAAATAATTGTGGATACAAATTCAAAATTCCGAAAACACACTGCATATTTTGAAAAATCAATTAATCACTTTTTCTTCATGACAGCTCAATTCCAGCGTTTTGTTCTGTCAAAATTCTCCATGAAATCCTCATAAAATCAAAATAAAAATTCAAGAAAATAGTTGCAAAATATGTGAGACAGTGTTTTTCCTTCAAAAAAAAACAGGTTGTTATAGACTGTGCCCAACTTTCAAAAACTAAATAGCATTGAAAAAATACTTGCCAAGTATGGATTAGTCTAGAAACTGAATTAGTGTTTCAGCCCCATTTTTTCGTGCTGAAGTTTAAAAAAATTTGCATCTAAACGACTGCGTAGGATGTAATATACAATGAATACACAAAATGCAAAAAATTAAAAATACAAATGTCCAATTTCCGTTTCGATCCTAAACAGTAGACGGCAATTTGTAAGCCACTTAATGCTTACATTCAATAATTTTTTGCCAATTTTTTCATTATTTTTTTACGAATCATAAATGCACACTTCAGCAATGTACGTTGATGACAGCAACTGACAGGTTTCATGTTTTTTTGCATGTTTTTTGGTACACCTATGTGTGTACTGAATAAATAAATAGATAAATAAACAAATAAATAAATAGATAGATAAACAAGTAAATAAATTAATAAATTCACTTAGCAACTTCATCAAAACATTTTCTTATTTTGCTCCTGATTTTAATTAGCATTGACTTCGGACCTGAATTTTGAGCAAAATCGCTGATCCCCCGTTCATTTCGCGGATTAGGCGAGTTTTTGCGCGTCCGCTTCCCAGGTTTTTTCGTGTCGCTGAGTGTGTATTATAGCGAAAGAATGGAATAGTGACTGGCTGGTTGAGAGAGAGGGGGCGCACGAGAGCTGCTCTCCCCCTACCCCCCCCCCTCTCGGTTGTCGACCGGAGATGTTTCATAGCGCGCGACTGTCACTCTACACCGCTTTTGTTCCGTACCGACCGACACTCCATAGTTGTGCTGCTGTGTGTGGTGTGTATTTACACAATTTCGTCACTACCACCACACCAATCGTTCTTTTCATCATTATTCGTTCACCCGTGTGCGCCGCTACCGTATCACTTCCTTTTCATCGAACCCTTTAATCTCTCTTTCTTATCGCGCATCTTCCCCCCTTCACCCGTCCTGATCAGTTTGAATCAATCAATGTGGTGTCCTTCAATGTGCCTCTCTCATCACTGCAACATACAGTCTTCCCCTTACCAGATTTTTGCCCCTCCCCCCCCCCCCCCCTCCCGTGCCCGTCCCCGCCCTGTCCACTCTACCCCACCCGAACGCAGAAAAACCCCACCAATCAACGCTATGACGCCGCTGAACCCAAACAGAACCCGAACCCCGTCCAACACAGATTTTTTGCCAACCCCGCCCGACTCGCCCAGCCGCATTGCAACCGATCTTTTCACACGTCACTTCCGCTTTCCGCCACTCACTCTCTCGACGGGCTGTTTATAGGCGCAACATTCTTTTTGATAGTTCTTATAATGTAAACTGGTTGCGGACCTGTCGAGCGGGTAACTCGCGGTCAGAAATGGGAGGGGCACGTGTAGTGGAGGCGAGGCGGGTTTGCTGCCAATTGGCTACTTGTCAAATGCTGATTTCTTGAGGGGAGGAGTCTGTGCTATCGGAAAGTTTCTGGTTTACAATATCTAGATGATAAAAACTCAGTCATAGTAAAGCGTAAATAGTGTTTTTTCCTCCCTGAAAATCTGTCAACAATGACAAATGATACTGTAATTCAGTTTTTCGGAAACTAATTTTATAAATTTTTTGAAATTTTTTCAGTAAAGAAAGATAAGGTTGAAATACCAGAGGAGATAATTAAATACCGCACTTTTCTGTACATTGCCTATCTAATATATAAGGAATCGTAACGCCAACTCAAAAAACATCAAATAGCGGGAAACCGCGGCGGGTCCCGAAGCGAACGCTCTCAAATCCAGCACCTTTAGATTACTGGTTCACTAGCGATTCAGAAAATTTTTGTCGAGTTATTGGAAGAAATCACACCCTTTACTCAAACACGGTAAATAGAGCCTCGATGAAACAGTAAATTTTGTTCTCATACAAGCTCTTTTTTGTCGCAGTTGAGTTCGTCAAAAAACTAGAAGAAAATGAAAAATTAAAAGAAAGAAAATGTATTCGTTTCCTCTCGATAGATCTAGGTGTCAAGAATTTCTTTGCCGTTATTTTGAGATTCTTACGAAGTTCTAGGTGTCAAAATTTTTTTACCATTATTTCTTTTTTTTGTACCAACTTTTTCCTTACAACTTCAAAAGAACGTAGTCTTTTTTTTTCCGAAAAGTAAATACCATATCCTGTCTACAATTTTCACAAATTTTATTTTTTCTTTGAACAAGCACCAAACAAAATTTTCCCCGATGATAACAGAAGATTTTTGTTACTCAGAACTAATACAATCAATTTTGTGGTCACACCAGCTTTGCCAGTCATGATTATCAGAAATCCAACTGTATTATTTTTATTTTTTCACAGTTGATAAAATTGGGCAATGTGCTCTCAGGCGATCATTTTTTGTGCGAATTCTAAGTTTTTTGCTTCCAAAAATTACTGTAGTATATGAAGCTCTTCTCTCCCCCCCCCCCTCCCCCGCCATCTTCCCCGCTTTACAAATTGGGCCATTTCTACGGATTCATTTTTTTCGTTACTGGTCCCTCGACAATTTGTGCAGCTTCGGAGTCATTTACTAGTTTGTTGGCTCAATTTTTTTCTCTTTCCAGGAACTTTTCGTGTCTTTGTCTCAACCGCTCTCTCTCTCTCCATCGAAAATGTTTCTCGAACCGCTGGCACACAGTGAAAAAATCGATGAATACCGTGTCAAAGCGAGTGAGTGAGAGAAAAAAGCAGGGTGGCTGATGACGGGGGACGGGGGGGGGGAGGCTGACGTGGCGGCAGCGGCAACCAGCCGTTTTATGTGTGTTTGTATGTGTGCGCGTATTTCAGCAAAAGTCACACACACACACAGAACCCACAAGCAGCATGGGTGGGGGGGGGGGGGGGTGGTGAGAGAGTGCGCCGGTACCCGGTTTTGCTTCACCGGGGGTGGGGGGTGATGACGCGCACATACCCGGACCGCACCAGCCACCGGCTTTAGGCGAAATTCAAGTTTTTCTGGCCTGCTTTCCACTCTATCTATACCTAAATGCGCCGCCACCTATGCGTTCAACGACATCAACTCAAGCAATTCGTATATAATCATTTTGGGTTACTGTAAAAAATTGTGAATTACGGTAACAACTGTAAGGTGTGATTTCTGTACACCAGTACTGTACAACAATTCCAACAATTTCTAGCCCTTTTCCGATTTTTTTCTCAATATGATTATTGTATGCTAGCTCTAAAATCTTCTGAGGTTACCGTAACCTGCGATATATAATTTTTATATTTATAATCACTTTTTTCCATATTTTTGATTTTTTAATGACTTTTCATACAGGTTACAGTAAGCCATCAGCATATCCTTCAGAATTTACATCAACTTAATAGCATTCTAGTACCATAGCAGATTTTTGTAGTACTGTAGCGAATCGAAGTAATGACCTAGCGGATCTTGGATTACGGTATCTGAGGAAAGTGATCTTATCACTGATGTTGGTGATGCATTTTGACTGCTGTTTTTCAGCTTTTTTGGTTTTTAAAGTTAACCGTATAATCACCGTATGTGAATTTCAATCATTCTAAGTATGCTGTAAATCTATGGCTGCTTTTTGGACTACGGTAGCACTGCAAAGGATTTTGTCTTATCACTGGTACTAAACCAAATTTTTCAGCTTTTTGGGAAGTTTATCCGCCCTGTGAAATTACTAATCGTGCAAAATTTCTTGTAAAATCTTATGGCTGTTTTGGGTTAAGAAAATGTGTCTTTACAGTGCTAAAATGAAATTTCCCATTTCTTGAGTTCATTCCTCTCTCTACGAGTTAATTTCCGTACCCACCATAACCTGTATATTTAGCGTAGGAAAAGACAAACTGTTCTTTGTTCCAGCACATTCCACAGAACTAATGTCTGCAGATAGTGCAGTTGCACAGCAAACGTCATAACTAGTGTGATTTGTTTGACAATTGCCAAAAGGTCGTCGAGCTGCTATTTGTCAGACTTGGACTGGCTCTTAAATATTTGCTGTTGCATGCAACTGTACAGTACTGGGCTGTTGAGCTAATTGGAGCACGAAAATTCGAAATTTTGAAAATTCAAAAAAATTGCTCATATTTGTCAGTATAGTGGTCACTGCATGCGCTAAGGTCGTTCTCCCCCCCCCCCCCCCCAACTTATTCTCCCATTTCACATCGGTTTTTTTCTTTCACAATGCCTACAGTCGATAATGCTGGGTAAGCAAACCTGATGAATCACGAGTACTTTTAATCGCTTCGGAGAAAAAAATCATGGCCTTTGAGAGAGAGAAAAAAGTTGAAGTGAATTAGTAATGCGTTTGGAACAAGTAAAGAGGGGACGGGTGGGGGGAGAGGGAGCGGGAAGTATTTTTTCCAGTTTTGTATTTGCCGAACACTAGGTTGGGTAAACAATTTTTTTTCCAAAATATGCGAAAACGGTAATGACATCACAGGGTTTTTCAATAGTTTTTCAATTATCGATAGCGCATTATCAAAAAAAATTTTCGATTGAAAATAGGCGTAGTTTGTAGAAATGCTCCATTTTTCGGATAGTGATGTTAGGAATTCAAAAAAATCCTTGGAAGAGTACCATTTTCAAGAATACTCTCTCATAGCGCGCTGCACACTCTTTCCCCTCTTCTCATCTTTAGCGTTCATTTACAGCCGCTACAGTAACCCCACAGTATCAGTACCGTACTTGGGAGAGGTAGTTGTTGGAAAATCTAACGGATAGATTTATTGTATGTACTAATGTGGAAAATTCGAACGAATAGTTTCATCTTATGGTACGTATGCAGTCGCCCCTCTCCCAAATTTGAAATTCTTTATCCTTTTCCCCTCTCCTTGTCCAAACCCGCTAATACCCATCAGATAATCATCTTAATGGCGCTTTGTTTCGAGTTGTTCCGTCCGTAGCCTGCTGAATTTTCAAACCTGTGCTGTATAGGAAATTATTCACTAACATAAAATTTTAGGTGTTGTAATGCGGATTTGCTTATACAGCTGCACAGCTCTATTCGAGACTATTCTCCCATGCATGTTTATAATTCATAGAATCACATGACAATGACGACACAGAACTTTCCTATGACCCTCGTCATTGTTTCCGAAGTGATTAGATCGCTTTCCTGACATCCAGTTTCGAAATATTCTATTTTAGCAGAACAAGAGTGAATTGCACTTTTGTTACAGAGCGCCTACAGTATGCTACAGTATCCAAATTAGCTGCCGCTTGGTCTCTTTGTGTAGTATTGTACTTTTCCGATTTCTCATTCGTAATCATTTCCGCCTGCTATAGTAAAATCTTACCCACTAGTAGAAGTGAAAGCCTATTTTGCACTGTTGCTACAATATACCTACAGTACTGCTACAGTACATGAACTTGTCGAATGCTGCTAGAATCTACTTTCACCTTTCGGATCTCATCCGTATGGCGCTCTTTACCTTCGAGATCGCACTTTCACAGTCATTTCTGACTGCCACAGTAAGCCTACCGTACCGGTAGCATTGTATGTGCTTTCGTTACAGTATGCCTACAGTACTGCTACAGTGCCTTAAGTACCGCTACAGTACGAAAGCTTCTCGGATGCGTGCTAAACTCCAGCTATTCCGTTGGGTCATTTGCATGGGGCTTTGTCCCTACCATCTTTTCGCTTTCTTTTGGGCTTAAGGCAATCTTACAGTTTTAGTACCGTACTTTGCGCTCTTGTTACAGTATGCTTACAGTACTGCAGCGGTACCACAGTCCTAGAATTTTGATCGGACAGTTTTCCCCCGAAGTAATTATGCGGCGCTAAAGACTTTCCACTTCCTACTTTTTCCACTCATATTTGGCTGCCAAGTGGTCTCCTACCGTATCAGTACCGTACCAATTCTTCCCTTGGAAGTGCTCCTGCTTTATGCGGCTCTCTTTCATCACAATATGGAATCTCTTTTGTGAGACACGAGGCTACCGTAAATCTGTTTCCTATTGATCCATGGTTGACCCAGATCTGTCGTCGATGCATATCAGCATGGCTACATGGGCTGACGGATGTTGGCCTAGCAATTTCTGTTCAGGGAAGTCATATCTAGGGATCCAGAACGCATATCCTTTGTTTTCTTATTGGGGGAAGCCACGCCAACTTCTTGAAGTAGAATCACTAAGAAGCACAAATCATCTTCAGAAATCCCTTCTTTTTTTAAGGGGTAAAGTCGAAAGAGACCGAAAAGATTGCGCTATTAGGATTTTTTGCAATTGTAACATCTAAATCTTTCATTTTTCACATCTTAGCCCTCATTTTCCCTGAAAAAATCAATAACCAAGGTAATAAATACTAATAATCAACTTGTCATTTGTCTAGAGTGTGATTTACGATATACACATAGTCATTTATGGGGTAGTAAGTTATGCTTATGTCTCTTGGAGGGTGAATTATCGGTCATATGAAAATTTTTCTCTGGACTCTCTGTTAGTCTTGGGCATTTTCCATTTGTTCTATCGTGCTTTCCCAGTTCTTTTCTCTTGCAGTTAGAATATTTTTTTCTTATTTTTGTAAGTTTAGCCAGAATTTTGTTTGGTCATTAAGCTTTGGAGGAGCTATTGTGGATGATTTGAAAACTGCAAGGAGGGGGATCACGACCCAATATATTTTTCAATAAATTGGGTAACATTAGGTGAAAATTGAGGTCTGGCGGTTACTTCATGGAAATTTATACTTCTTTTAACCTATGTTTATCATACTTTCTCCCTTGGTATACATCCCCCCTCCCCGGCCTTAAAACCTGCGTATTTTACTGCTGCGAGTGTGATTCAGCGCAAGCACTTTAGCTATTTAACGGGGCGCATATGTGTATGGGGTGCTGGGGCTGGCGAGGTCGTACCGATTAATCTCTCGACATTGAAATTTACTGGAGAGCAATCACTTTGAAACTATGTATGCTGGTGATTTAATTAGGCTCTCGATATGATTGCATACACGGAAAGACCACCGATCATATTGTTCGATAAGGTCCATAGAAGGCGTTTACTCCATTGGTTACGCAAAATGGTCTTCTGAGTCTTCTTACCCGACACGCTGATGAGTTTTTCTCTATTGCTACAGTACACCTACTGTACTGCTACAGTGCACCTACAGTACCGCTACAGTACACCACTTGTCCGTGCTGGTTGTGGTTGTGGGTGATCACACCTTGTGGCGTTTCACATTTCTTGTTCGTTTTTGCTACAGTAATCTTACAGTATCGGTAAGTGACACGTTCTGTGCTATATACAGTATACCTACAGTACTGGATAGTGCAGCAAATTGTCAGGTGCTGGTCGAGTACCGCTTATTCTTACCTTTGTGTGCCGCATCAATTGGCTTTGAGCCTGTCACTTTTTATAACATGTCAAAAATGGCCCACGGTTAGATCCTGCTCCTGTATAACTACAGCAAAAATACCGTGCTTCACGGCTAACTTCTGCTCCAACGCAACTTCATACTATTAGTCAACAAAGATTCCACTTGAAGCTGAAATGTTGTGCAGGAGAGTTGCCATTATCTGCATCTTTTTTGTAACCTTCAAAAAAACATGACTCATGGCTAGATCCTGCTCCAGTACGTACCTCTCGCAAACTCCCCAGTGAGCCACAATTTGAGCAGTGAAATACTGATAAATTAGATGTCGCTCTGGTGGATTTTTAACCTGTTAAAAAACATGACCCACGGATAGCTTCTGCTCCACCACAGTTACCGTATCATCCATTGACACAAATTTCCCATAAAAATCACATATTTGACAATTATTTTTGTGATAATAACGTCATAGCACATAATTTCCCACTGTGAATGATTCTTTTCATAGATAATGGTTGATTTGCTTTTGATATAAATTCGTAGAACAATCACATTCACAGCTTCTCCTCTGTTCATCCATTTCTCTGATTCAAAAGTAGTCGATCGATAATCGATTTTTGTTGGATTAGCTGGTGCACATTGTGATTGTGTGATCGATTTGATGAGAGCATTTATTAGACGAGATGACGATTTACAGAATGATTCATTATTGATGAATAGTGTCATCATGAGCTGCTGCTTTCTCTCTCTTGATGTTGCGCTTTGCTTTGCTTTTACAAGCCTATTCAAATGTAAAATTACTTTAACTACATTGTACTTGTCTGTGTAGTATTCTGCGTCTTTGTCTTAACTCTCTTCCTCTATGCATTCTTCGTTTTCCGGAACATCCCGCGAATTCTCTGATGATGAGTACTGTACTTCTTTTACATCCGTTTCGTTTACTTCATTGATATAATTTTCATTGAAACTACTTCTGCACCACCATACATCACGTACAGTAATGCTACAGTAATACTACAGTATCTCAGAGAAAAATCATTCGATGAGCATATTATACTTACTATTTATTGATAACTTCCAGACTACTTCAAAGAGTAGTAATGAGTATACCTCCTCTAGCCGCTCTTTTGAAGGGACATCGTTTCATCCACAGTAATATTACCGTAATGCTACAGTACCCTTTTTTAAGAATCTCATTTATTTTCGATGATGAATATACTACCTCTTCAGTTCTCTCCTGACTTCCTTCAATCTATCAAGAGAAATCCTTTGCAAACTACTTTTGATAAACGTCTTACCACTTACAGTAACTACTGCTACAGTAGTCCTACAGTATCATTTGTTTGGATCTTGCATGTTGTTACAGCTCTCTTTCAGCTGTTGTTGTAAATCATTCGTTCACAACTGCTTTTAAATGACATTACATCACTCGAAGTAGTGCTCCAGTACGGGTAGGGGAACGAACCCCGCCGGTTTGAACGTCTGATTACTGGTCCTGCAACGACATGCAACAATACTGCAATAGGATCAGTCGCCAGCGAAGGCGGAGTCAAACTGGCGGAGTTTGTTCCCCTACCCCTCCTGTACTGCTACAGTAATCCTACAGTATTACGTGCTCACTGACATCTTGACATGTTGTTACAAGAAGTGGTTTTCGATCAAAAACCACTTAAGCAGCGGTCTTGTGTGGTGATCTCATGCGTTGTAAATATTTATCACCCTCTCTAACGTCATTGGTTGAAACACTTCAGCTACCGTATACCACATAGCACTTGATATCTAATCAAACGGCTGCATTTGTTACATTCCTTGCGTATTGCAGAGAATTTCTTTCTTGTCACTTGCTTTCTGTTGATTTTTTCTTGATCGCTTATCTTGACTGTGATTGTTGGAATCATTGATCTTTCTGATTTTTCATAGCTTTCATCCGAACCTCGTGCTTTTCTTATCAGTTTGTCATCTTCCGTGATATCGCGATCCTCGTGGTTCCCTGGTCTTTCAATCGATAATCGATTACTTTTTTCTAGTGTGATGAACACTCTGATGCAGATGGGTCCCATGATGGTAATGGAAGGTCCGAATGGTATGCATCAGGCGTTCCCGCAACCCTCACAACATATACAACAAGCACCACCAATCACATCCAGTATGAACAGATCACAAAGGTGAGATCATCGATCGATATATTGATTTTTTTGCTCAAAAAATCGCTAAGCAAATCCGTGAACTATGGACTTTTGCAAAAAATGCGGTGGAGTGTTTGAGTGCCTGCTTGAGCTAGCGCTATGGTGTTCGTTTTGTTTGCTACACAAAGATGAATCAGATCATCCAATGAAGTTGAAGTGATCAATCAATATTTATCTATCAATCAATAATCCATTACTACAGTATGCCCCCTACAGGGATTTCTAGCGATTTACCGGAATTTTTCCTCTTTTCCTTTCGGAACCCGCTTTTTGTTCGGTAGTATAGGTAAATCAGATTATCGATGAGTTTGACTTGTCCGATCAATAATTTTTTCCAATCAATAATCAATCGCTACAGTATGCTTGCCCCTATTCTGAATTTCTAACAAATTACCTGGTTTTTTTAACCCTTTTCTAACAAAAATTCGTGCTTATTATTCTGAGATTATTACCGTAATTTATTTTTATGTTTTTATATAGGTTAGAGCGTTGTTTTGGTAATTAGCTGCAATTAATCCCAACCGTAATTGACCTCATTCTTTCACATGTCTTTTTGAACTGACCCCATTATCCATAAACTGCCGAGGATTACGTCACACACGATTAGTCGTCATTTGTCCGGTAGACTTGGTCAAAAACATGAAAAATTTTTGAAGAAAAAATTAAACGGGAAACTTTTCTAGGGGCATAGAAAAAACGTAGGAATAAGGATGAAATCAGAAAAGGTCACGTGATGTTTTTTTGTACAAGAAACATAGCGTAATTACGTAATTGCACAATCCATTGTTGTCATCAGAAAATTTTCTCCATAGAATTATAAAAACAAAGAATAGTGCAGCTCATAGAAATGTCAACTTTCGTGTAAGGTCGTACCATCGCGCAGCAACTTATGGAGGCGGGTTTTGACGCAAAAACGCACAATATTGACAACAGCAGTTTGTAGTCATTTTTGATCGTATCTAGAATTCTTTGTAATTATTTTTTACAATCTTACAAAAATAAAAATTCTTAAATATAATGTTGATGTCAGAATATCGATTTCATTGATTTTTTCCAGATGCGGTGTATGCCGCGGATGTCAGTGCAAACCATGCGGACAGTGCACTTATTGTCAAGATAGCCCACAATTTGGAGGACCTGGTGTCAAAAAACAAAGTTGCATCGAGAGGAGATGTCTACGTGTGTTAGAAAACAGACTACAGGTATCGATATATTCGTATCGATCGATTATTGATTGGTTTGTTGTTGGTCGAGGACAAATGATTTCTAGGGCGCAGATTAAATTCTTTGAATTTCAGAGAGACGCTCCCACATTCAAGGCTCGTGTTGGCTGTAATCAATGCGAAGATTGTCGTATGCCAGATTGTCAGATTTGTCTAGTCTGCTTAGATAAAAGGTTCGTTACCGTAATCCTACCGTAATCATACAGTAACCCAAAAAGTATTTTTGCAGATTTTTCGATAACCGTTACATGACCGGTGCAATGTGTGCAAAGAAACGTTGCAATAATGCGACAAGTATTGAATTGCCAGCACAATCACCACAATCTATGCACGAATTTCAACAGAGACAGGTGATTTTTTGCGCGATCACGGGGACTTCCCATTTATGGACTTTGCCCTAAATAACTCGAATTCCTTCTATGAGTCACACTACAATTCCTAGGCACAAAAACGCGCCTATGATCAAGCGGCACCACCGCCTATTCATTTCGATATGAAACGTCGAGGTATGGACATGAACTATGCGGCAATGTCTATGCAACAATTACAACCACATTCACCACAACTTGGACCCCCACAAGGCATGGGACAACAACAGGGACCACCCGGAAATGCGCGTATTTTAGCGATTAACCCGGCGATGAATTATGGTGAGTTATGGTTGTATTTGTGTTCGCTGCGTGTTGAATGGCTGTAGTGTTGTGCCCCTGAACTTTGCTTGTAGGACAAAATATTAGAAACGAAATTGTGTAAAAATTGAGGTCAAAGTTTGTTTCCTAGAAACTTCATCTGTCCGTTTTACCGGTAGGGGAACAAAATCCATTAGTAGGCGTCTCCCCTCGGACTACTGATCCTTTCGCCCATGCTACTGCATACCCGTGAAAACCACTTGTCCGCGGGGATGGCCTCTAAGACCCCGGACAGACTTCACGCGATTTGATCGTCGCGACTGAATCGCGACGAGACAACTGTTACAACATCATTCCACGCCGATCAACCTGCATTTCGGTTGTGATGCTTTTCCAGCCCGAAATTTTTGAATGTGATATGAAAATGAATGGAAATGCTGGCGATTGAGTCGCGACGATCAAATCGCGTGAAGTCTGTCCGGGGCCTAATGACGGAATTCGTTGTTGTGACCATTTCCAAAATCTTACGCTTACCTTCGCAATTTAGGGGCAATATAGCGGTGACCTATGCTGCACTTATAAGTTTTCCGATTTTATGGGTTAGTGTAGAGGTACGGTAGGAATAAGGTAGGAGCACGAATCATTACACTGGTATCGCTGGAACTGGTATGGCTTTGATAGCTTCTTCATTACGTTTATATGGATACTTGGTACTATAGCGACAACTTTCTTTTTTTATGGGATATATGAAGTACGGTAGGAGTACGGTGGGAATGCGGTCAAAGATATAAATCATCGCAATGAATTGCTGAGATAGGTAATGTTTTAATAACTTCCTCAATAGGTTTTTGTCGGTGCTCGTGTAGCCAGATGTGGCGTACCCTCAAGTCATAATACGGTAGGTGTACTGTGGCATATGTGTTTGGGGTTTTGACTTTGATTGCTCATACTTTTAGATTCTTTATTATATAAGGGCGCAGTCAAGCAACCAAGGGAATTTTAAGATCCCCGCCCTGGTAGGCCACTAAAATCTTTAGGGAGTGTATGTGCGAGCGCTGGGGAATATATGGCACAGAATCTGATGATGCTGCTTTGATAACTGCTTGAATGATAGAATCAGCTTCTTATCGATGTCGTGTTGTGAGCATGTTCGTCACCCTCGAATATTTCAGATTTTGCAGGCCTCCCAGCTATGGGAGCCCCGCGAATGCTGCAATGTGGACCACCACCGCCACCGCCGCCACCATTGAATGAGCCATCCTATCTTCTACCAACCTATGGTCATACATCTCCCACACCGGTTGACTTCTACAATCCGAAGTCGTACACATTTGAAGAGATCACACCCAATGGCGATCCATTCATTCCACCCAGTTATGCGCCCGAGATGAAGAATGCCGTTGTACTGCAGCCTCTATAGTGTGTTGATGTATCTTTGGCTGTTTACCCACGACGGCAACTCTTCTTACCTAGGTAATGATCGTAGTCTGTGATGTAAAACGAAGAAAAACCGCGTCATAATTTTTTTCGCAGAAGCGCATTATATCGTTGTTAATAAGGTACGAATTGTGATTTGTGCCCACTTCGCTGGGCAGTGGGTGGATTGAGTTCGGCTTAGAGCGCAGATATTTATAGAGCTATTGAGAGAAGTTCACAATCCGCCACTGCTCGCCAGGCAGGCACATCCCCCGTAATCAGTCGCGCGGTTAGGACCGGGCTTGACCCCCCGCACACGAACCAGGAACCCACAATAAACCTCTTACCACACGGGTGCTAGCTACTTGAATTGTTGCGAACACCAGTGCATTGTTGTGCCTCCTTCTAGCATCTATAGCAAATTCCAAGCAGCCACCACCCCCTTGTTACCGTAACCTCATGTCATGACAAATTCGCGTCAGGACACCACTCACATACTCTTTCTTATCCTAGGTCAAGCTCAGCAGTGAAGAGTCGCAAATCCATAGAATTTAGGCTATGCTCATCTTCACTCATCTTCATCAAAACGCGCCAACTTAATCTCTTTGCCCCGTAGAAACCGGCCCTCAAACTCCGTCCCCGCTCGCTTCCACCCCGCCCCCTCACTACCCGTTTTCGTACTCCGATGTTACTGAAACTTTCTATGCCGCATCAGGGACTGTTACGTTTATTATCCTTTTTTTCTCTCTAATATTTCTCTTGCTACAAATGAATATTATCCATTTTCATGATATTTTTCCATCCTACACACGCTCTACAGTTTTGTTATGTTGTGCAATGTGCTATCACTGCTGTTCACTCCCGTTTCTCGAGCTTCCCTCACTCCCAATGAACACCTCCACGAATACGAACTCCTCCCAATACTCTCTCCCCTAAAATTGTAACTCCTCCCCCAAAGTAGGCGAGCATGAGATGTGCTGAAAAATGCGCCTCTTACGCATGCTTTTCATTTCTGATCACAACGGCCCCGAAACTTTGTTTATTGATTTATTGATTTTTCTCTGTATGCTAAGCAATATTCGTTTTTATTCTGCAAGTGTTTAAATGTTGTCGAGTGCCTTATATCTCGTTATTTTCTTCTCTCTATTTCACTCCTCTATTTTCACGAGCAAAATTCCCTTGTCGTGGTGTCTAAATTGGTTTACTTATGCGCAAAACAGATGCCAAATATATGTTGCACATGTCGTAGGCGTTCTCTATGATACTACTCGGCCTCAGTCCCCGTCCCGCCCCCTAGACAAACCCCGCCCCCGACCAAAATCTACCATGAAATTATTTAGAGCTATTTGTCGTTTCGTTGCGATGTGTGTTTTCTGTTATACGAAATCTATATTACTCAAAATGTGCGCTTTTTCTTTATGTGTTTCTATTGTTTGTTTGTTTATCGATGAGATTTCAATTAGCGCTGAATTGAAGCGCAAGCGTCACGGGCATCTCAGCGTTGTATCGTAGTAGCACCGCCCCCTACCCCATTCTCTCTCTGTCCTTTCTCATCTCCTAATCGATTTATCGATTTTTCTGATGTGACCTTTTTTGTATCTCTCTCTTTGTCTCCTTTCATCCCCCCTTTCTTGGCACCTACCGATGTACAGTGATCCTTCACCGATTTTTATGATATAACACTTTGTAGTCGCAAACTAAGAACAGATTTCTTGCAACACATTTTCTCTCTACTCTTTGTTTGTAAAATATCATTTAGAGATTGAACGTAAGCGTGCTCCAGGTTATTCATTTTGGTGTCAGCATATTGTTTTATATCGAGAAAATTGATAAAGTTTTAATAATACGTGCTTAGGTCACAGAGTTGCTTACAAAGAAAATTAGACGTATTGAACACCGGGCCAAGGTTCTAGCATTGGGATGGAAGGTGTTACCCTAAAAATACCATGTTTTCATAAATTACGTCGAAAGTGAGGTTTGAGTAACTTGTAAAGGTTAAGAACAGCAACAGCATAAGAAAGCCGTTAAGCCGTCTTCCTCTCTTCTACCAGAATATGGTTTATGGCGGTATATCGTTCAAAGTCGGTGATAGGGGAGAAGGCGATTATTGGAGGCTTATCGGTCTTTAGGATGAAAAACCGAGTAACTTCTGTAGATGGACAGGTGGAATCGTGAAGAGTGTCAATAAAGCCGCCATGTTCTTCACTCTCAAAACTTGCGATGCGCTTTGTTTTGACCGGTAGAAAAGCTTTAAATTCGAATTTGCCAGCGTAATTTGTGAGCAACTTGTAGTTCATAAGGTTATAGTAGGGTTAGCATACAGAGATTGGATCATAGTGCATCCCGTCATTTGCTAGAAAGTTTGCTCCATTCTGACAAAGCAGCTATTTGAATACTTTTAAGTCCATCGAAAAGTTTTTCATAATGCAGACAAAATAAGTAAATTTTTGAACCAAAGCAGGCTCTGCCTTTCAAAAGTCCGAGTGTTATCCGAGTCAGGTCTTCAAGAAGCTTTACTCAAGGCTTTTCCTCGACTCACTGTTATCCCAAGAAGAAAATATGATGTAGCGATAAATATAATTTACCAGTAGCACTTAAAGGCAGTGTCCCGGCAGATTTTGCACATCCATCTTTTTGCATGTTTTAGGCCTTTTCGCCACGTAGAATCCGAATTTGAGCTTTGAACGGGCTGGAAAGGCAGATTTTGGGGCGTTTTCCTAGTTCCAAAAAAGCAGCTCGGACGAGATTTTTGATGGAAAGTTGGGAGGGTTCCTCAGACGAAGACCCTGCCGCCTGTAATTCTTGCTTTGGATAGCATGCATCATGGGGGAGAGCGCTCGTGAGGTCCCGCGCCGAACAGAAAAGGAAGGCCGTCCAAGCGCGCGCCAGTTGGGGTTACGCGCGCCGGTTCAAGGGCCATTTTTTCGGCCCAGGAGGAACATCACCCAGCCGGACTGCGCCTGGAGGTCGGTGGAGTGACCAGGAACCCCACCACATGTATATCCCCAGGACCCGAATCTGCCGGGACACTGCCTTCAAAGCTGGTCTGAAGCACAGAATGTCCGTAAGTGGTATAGAAAGGCAAACCTATGAGACTCCTACGTTGAAGATTTTAAGGTTTGCCGCATTCGAAACATACGCGAAAGGACTCTTAATACACCGCTGTTTAGTATAAAATGATGCATTATGTATTTTAGACAGTTGGCGGTGTTCTAACTCTCGTTAATATAGCTGTTATACGCGGCTGAGAAGGACTAAGTATTGTTTATTGGGATGCCTTCCACCTAGCATGCATTCTGCTGGCAAGTAACCCAGTTTTTTAATCTACTTCCGTTCATCCGGTATGCAAGCATGCAAGCATTTTCTGCTTCAAATAGTATGTTGGCTAGGAATTAATTTCGTTTTGACATGCAAATATGCTTTCGAAGAGTCTCAGCAGGGAAGCAGTCTTAACCCTTTACTCTCACATAACAAATATTCAGAATTGTTTCATCAATAAAGACAATCATGCCCTTGTATGGCTAGCCTTCTAGAAATTCTTTCATGACTTTTTAAGAAATGTTTCTAACCTATAACAAGTGCAAAGATGACTGATTTGGTTTGGTAGTTACAAGCTTTAACCATTATGGCGAACAATGAAGATTGTGATCTGCTGTCTGCGAATTTTTGCGTATTATGTAAGAATTACGTAACATTCTTAAGCGAAAATCAATCTTTGGGCCGTTTAAATGGCTTGAGTTTGACCATCTATGTCCATGTAAATGGCTGCAAATAATAAAATCGTTTTTGTGCGTGCGGTTTACACATTTCGCAGTTTACAATTTACCCAATTTCAGCTTGTTTTTTTTTGTTTTCGATATTCTTTGAAAAATTTGGGTATTCTTCTTTTCCCCACATCAAAAAAAGTTTCTGTTCAATTTGATTATCTGATTCCTCATGATTTACACTTTTGATGATGCCAAAGATTTATACAAAAGTTTGTCGGTAACATTTCTACAAATTGTCAAAATAGTCGAAACTACCGAGTTGTCAAAGAAATAATGGCGCTTTTCTCGCAATTTTAAAGCTAAAACTGTTATTTCTCGGAAATTAGCTGGTGCTGCTACAAGTGTGTTCAGAATTGTACTTCCAAAGTTTTGTAGTGTATGATGCTTGAGTGAAGGGGGGGGGGAGACCCAGGTCTGCTAGGGGCGAACTTGCCATTTTTCTGTTTTGCTTTCCTTTTCTCAAAATTTAGTTAAAAATCACAGTAGTTATACATATTAAATTGTAGGTGTGTACTGGCTGAGATCCGACTTTTATGACTCTCAGATCTTCTTACTTTTTGGCTTCCTCTAAATAAAACACGCTGCTGCGAATGTCTGAGTCTTAATAGAAAGCTTGCTTTACTCTTTTGACAGTGTCCCTTATACAACTTTTGTTGCTCGTCCTGCCGCAATAGCATGTTAAGCGTCATTTTTTTTTCGCAACAACTCCTTACTTATTGCCCGTCCTGTTATAGTGCTGTTATTCTAGGTGGCAAGAATAATCGGCCACTTAGAGAGTGAATCTATCCTCAAAGTAAAGAGAAAATCTATAGTATCCCTTCCACAAAGATCTATGCAAAGCCATCGAGCGCGTCATTTTATTAAGATATAATACACTCTTACTCGTCTCAGCCAGTTCAAACTTTGTGCAGTACCAGAGCAACAGAACTCGCGATATGGATGATATCTTTACTACTACAGGTACAACTCTCAAGCTTTCGATTATTTGGTGGTATTAAGGTTATAGCAAAGATAGAAGTAAATGCAAAAGCAGTTATTATCACACCTAAGCCGAATGCAATCATGCCTTTCTTCAATAGACACGAGACGATCACAGATTCAAGTGATATAGGGGGATTGAATAAGGGGAAATGAGAACAGCTAGGCACACAAGATAAGTGAAAGCTAGATAATGAGAAGAGATGAAAAAAGCACGAGATAACAGAAGCACACTTCTTGCTGTGAGTGTAAAGAAATCGAACTGAATTGACCGAAAAATTTTTCGAATTTCCCAAAGTATACGGCTTAGAATAAGTGCGTAATAAGTGAATTCGGAGGCAGGGCTCAGCAGAGGTGGTCTTTCACAAGCTGGATATCGTTTTCAAAGAGGAAGCAAAGGGAAACTCATAAAGTATCCACTCGGAAACCTGACGAAATGTTAAAAAACGCAACTTTAACAACTCTAACTCTTAGCAAGGCCGAGTTCAAAGGTCTAACACAATTTTACCGGTTACAGGTAATTAACACTTTGCAAACACGACAGTTCGTAAACCTGTGTGCTTACGATTTCACCGTGTCAAAACACAATCTTTACGCACAAAATATAAACATCAGTTTGTTTACAACGATTAGGCAATGTTGAGCCACTAAATTTTGGTGTACAACGATGGTTAAAAGAAAAGTACGAAAAAGTGTGAAAAAATTATGTGAACGGGAGCAGTTGTGTTCTTCGATTTTAGGTTGCTCCCGCGCAACCTGGGAGGGAACCGTAACCGCAATACTTTTCTTGTAAGTATCCAGAGGTTGCGCGGAACCAGACAAGATCATGAATCTTCCACGGATTTCTTAGATCAAGTTCTACCACGAGTAGTCACCAGGGTCAAGCGTGGGGTGCGGCACGCCACACCTGGGGGGTCGTATTGAGGAGTCAAAAGGGGAGGGGTCGTAGTTGGGTAACCTGATAATAATGATAACATGGTATTTGTATCATATCAAAATTAGCATGTCATTTAACCCCTGTAGACAAAGTGTGAGCGAATTCTGAAGATTCAAGATACTAGGCTACCTAAATGAAATGGTCAAATTCCAACATGGTTAACTTTGTTTCAAAAGTGAATTAGCTATCCGTTTTTGCACTCAATACAAAGCACTACTCCTTCTTTGTCCACCTCAGGAATCCCGCTTCAGAAGACCTGCAAACTGTGGAATTAGAAGCCAACCAAAATCTCGTTCTTCCCATTTTTGATCGCTGTGCTTTCACCAAATATTACTCAGAGCTAAGAAGACGAATCAGGCTCCAAACAGTCCTATGGAATCTACAAGGTTTAGGCTATCGATTCATAAAAATATTGTCAGCTAAAAATGTTTTTTTGATATAGTTAATGGGGTGCGGCACACCCCCTTAAAAGCTGCGGCTGCCGCAGCTTTTAAGGGGGGGGGGGGGTGCCGCACCCTCTTAACTTGCCTTCAAAATCCAAAAAGCGCTCCATTGCTGGTATGAGTATTGAGCACATAGCTTCTTCTTGCTACACTGGAAATTTGGAGCCCAACGCTCCACCCATAAGAAAATTATGGCCCTTTCAATATGCCCATTCAAATCAAAATCAGCCGTCAGATTACGTGTGACTGTAAAGTGCAGTCACACAAAATCAGGCGTACAGCTCTTAGAAATCTGAAAACTCTCTAGAAAAAGCTGGTGTCCTCCAGAATGTCACACTTTGAGGTTCAGAGGTTAAGAGGAGGAAGAAGGGGTCGTTTGAGGGCTTTCACCGGAGGGGGGGGGGTTGTTTTTGAAAGACTTGTGCCTGACCTCTTTCTCAACTCTGGTAATGCTATCTTAGTTAGGTATACAGTTCAGGGTGGGGGGTCGTAACCAGCGATCGTGTGCCACACCCCTTGCTTGACCCTGGTAGTCACTTTAACCCAAGTTTCGTCCCTTAGGCCCCCGCCAGAGTGCCGAAGCCACTCCAGCGCTGCGCCGGCGCCGAGCCAGCGCCGAGCTGTCCCGTTTGTTCGGGGCTGGGCTAGATGACCCTCTGTGGGCAAGGGCTACCGGAGCTTCCGGCAAATTCGATCAATAGTCGGTGCATTTACCTGGCTGAGAAATAGGTCAGCTAGCCCCGCTCCAACAAAATGCATATGTGTTGATCGAAACAGCGCCGGGGAAGCTCGGCGCTGGCTCGGCGTTGGTTCGGCGCCGGCGCAGCGCTGGCGTGGCTTCGGTACTCTGGCGGGAGCCTTACGCATTATTACGGCTCATGGTGATATAAAAAACAGCTTTATTTTGCATTTCGCTTTTTAATATTTGATTTAATCTTATCTTTTCTTCACTTCAACTCACTTCTTTCGCTGCATATTCTTAGAGCTTCTACAAACACTGCAAAAAGTATCTCGTATGTCAAGGTGGACTTCGTTTTTAATGTCTCATATGCACCTTGTGCTGGACCCCGGTCGGAGGCCGGGACTGAGGAGTTCATTTTCTTTGGAGTGCAGAGCCATTCCGGTGAGATAGTTACGATAAGTTCAAATAAGATAAACCTTGGCACATAACGGCATAAGCAAGCGTACATCGAGACATAAACATACATCGATACATACAACATACAACGATAACTCACCTTGTGAGGCAGGTTTCCAACTCCTCGAGAAGCACGTACTGTAGTTCTTCTTGAGGCAGTGACTTTTTCAGATTGATAGTGGTTTGAGATGACAACTGCGAATCACCTAGAAAGAAGGAGAATTGACAAAAGAAGCTACTCGAAATAATCCGAAGTATCATACAAAGCGCTCACAGAGGTTCTGGTAAATCATAAAATGCATGTGCTTTACGGGCTAGCGTCGTAGAACGAGTTTGCATCGATTAGAGGGGTTACAAGAATCCGTTTGATTTGTCCGCCATAATTGTTCTGCCTGAACATTCTCTCCACATGAGAGAGACGTGGCCATCACGGCTACTGTCATCTGAGATAAATGTGAACTACCGTGCTCCTCGATGTCGCTTTTTCCCGGGCAAACATCAAAATCACTCCATTGTTAACAGTTGGAGGGAAAAGAGCTTCGACTTCGAACTTATACGCTTTGACGAAGGCAGATTTCCCGACCCCGATTAGCCAACAAAGAGTCACTAAAAGTCTTGGTTGTTATTGTGTAATCAAAGTGAACAGAATGATTTCCAATGCCCTATACAGTGCTGGTCAAAACAATTTCCACCCTGAAAACTGCCGTGGCTCATCTGCTTCTCAACGAATTGATCTGAAATTTGGTACAGCTGTGTGTTTAATAGCTTCCCATCAGTGACTAGAACATATCCCATTTTAGTTTGATTATTCAAGAAAAAATCAGAAATTTCGAAAAATGCAGGCTTGAAGGTTGGCCAAAACTATAATTCCACCTAAGGTTTCCTTAAACTAAAGTGATTCTCGGCTTCGAAAGTTTTTTCTGCATATACGTAAGCAAAAGTCAAAACAATCGCTTTAGTCCAGTTGTGTCATACCTTTACAAGAAACGTTTATCTGCTTTTTTCGCTTAAAAATACTTTCATGCGTATTTTGTTCCAAAGAATGTGTTTTTATGGGTGATTCCGCAGTTTTTTGACTGGTTTGGAAGCGATACTGCTCTATTCATCTTATAGATTCTTAGCGAAGTGAGAACTAGAAAAAAGTTTGAGTTTTCACATTTAATGGACACCCAATATAGACCTAAGCGCAGGCCTGCGCTCAAATTTTTGCCTTCAAAGTCTTTCTGCAATGTTCTCATGAGCGTGAAGTAGAGTAGTAACACTGTTGTACGTATAAGAGTCCGGATGCAGTGGTTGTAGATTTCCGCAGGTCTTAGCATGCAGGCTAATTGAGGAATTCAACCTGCAAAAACTGATTTGCAAAAAACCTTGAACTTATTTTTTGGTTCTGACCGTAATACTCACGTGAATCACAAGGCAACATACAATACAGGGTGTTTTCACTATCTAGCAGCTAAATTGTGGCAAAAATTCAGTAAAGATACCACTTGGTAGGTACTTTGGGAATGCCTGAATATTATCATTGAACCGCGAAAATTTATGCTTTGAAAACAATGCAAAAGCGGCTTGGCGAACAATCGTAAGTATAGTGTACAAACTTCCTTTTACGTAAGTAATGCCTTACATCATTTTGAGCTTACAAAAATAACATAAACCAATTTTGAAGGCAAAAATTTGAAAGCAGGCTTGCTATTAGGTCTATGTCGGGTGCGCTCTAAATATGAAAACTCAAATTTTTTTCTGGTTCTTACTTCGCTTAGCATCTATAGGGAAGATGGACCCCTATAGCTTCCAAACCAGTCAAAAAACTAATCGCCCATAAAAACATTTTCGGGAACAAAAGGAGCATGAAAGTTTAATTGAAGGAAAAAAAGCAGATAAACGTTTCTTATAAAGGTATGACACAGCTGGACTAAAGCGATTGTTTTGACTTTTGATTATGTAAATGCACAAAAAACTTTAGAAGCCGAGAATCACCTTAGTGGACAGAAATCTTAGGTGGAATTATAGTTTTGGCCAACCTTCAAGCCTGCTTTTTTCGAAATTTTTGCTTTCTTCCTGAATAATCAAGCTAAAACGGGATCCGTTTTAGTTACTGATGGGAAGCTATTAAACACACAGCTGTACCAAATTTCAGATCAATTCGTTGAGAAGCAGATGAGCCACGGCAGTTCTCAGGGTGGAAATTGTTTTGACCAGCACTGTGTAACGTATGGATTATGACAAAGAGTCAATGTTTCGTCTGGATTTGCTCTTCATCTGTTTTATACTAGCTAACAAATTGTTTTATAGGTTTAGAGAATGAATAATTGTATTCGACATTGAAGAAAGAAAAAGAGAATTCTCTAAAGGCAGCGTCCACCCAGAATTTGGTCCCCCATGTTTTCGTCATTCTGAGGCCTTTCCGTGGCCCTGATTACAGTTCCGAACTTCAAACTCTCCAAAATTCACAAAAAACCCGATTCCTGGGAAACCTGGAGGGCGCGGACGAGTTTCAGATCGCTCGTCCCCGTCGGCATGACAGCGGGAGGAGCTGCAACTCCATAGGTGCAGTTGCAGCAGTGTATAGCTTTTGCTCACTACTATGTGAATACGTGTCGGGAAACAGTCCCTGGCTGGGCGGAGTCTGATATCAGACTCCGCTCAGCCAGGGACTTCCAGGCCCCTTATCTCCATTCAGAGACAACGTTAGAAGACCGGACCAACACAGGTGCCCCTTTTCTGAGGCCTACATTTGGAATCGACACTAATCGGAGGAGGTTAGGTTTAACCTGGACACTTCCTTAAGGGAAAACAGCCTGCTTTCAAGAACACCTACAAACTTGAAGTTTATAATCAAGAGAGTAAGGCTCAACATGGAGAGATGGTAGGTTATCTTTTTCTAGTAGGTTCAATGGTTTTCGCATTCTTTCCTTTTGCAATTAGAAAATATGGCCTAGTATCGAAATCAAATTTGTCTTGTACATGGTCGAGCGGTTTTCAAAAATTTATCCGATGTTTACACTCGTTTCTTTGCACTTATAGAGTATTTTCAACCGCAAAGCACAAAGCTTTGTTTGGCACCTCCTACACACCTCCTCATTAGCAAGTATAGTAACAAATAAATGTCTAAATGATTTAACCCGTTAAACTGCTTGCCGTGCTGTTGAATTCAAAAACATGTGCCTTGATGAGATTCATACCGATAATGCAAAATTTGGTGTAAATCACACATTCTAACAACAATAAGTATTTCGGTTTCTTCAAACACGTTATGATTGGTTTTTATTGTTTCAAGTCATTAATTGCAGGAGAGAGAGGAGAGCAACTGTTAGCTGATGCACTTTTGCCGAAATAAATTTAATGTCTATAGTCTTTGTTAGTGCTATGAAGTACATTTCGTCTTTGTGGAATGTGTTGTCAGCTTATTAACAACATTTGTACATTCAATTGTAGAAAGTAACTAATTAAATTACTATGGACTTTAGCACAGATAAATTTGTTAAATTCTCCCCGTGCTTGGCTTTATAAAATCACTTGCAAGTATGAACAGTAGAGGCATGAGGCAATTCTGCTTTATTCTAGTAGTAAGTTATTTACAAAACCCATCTCATCTACTATTATCATAAACTTGTGTGTTTTTTATTTTATTGCCGCTTTCTAAGTGAACGTCTGGCTTACGGGGAGGTACCTGTACCATTGGAAGAGCCAGTCTTGCAGACCTGTTTTATTTTCAAAGCGATCCTGTGTGATCATTAGCCCTTACTACGTTGTTTCGGGAACTACTGATGATGGGGCACCGAGGAAGTCACATACCCGGTCTAGTACTTAGCCCTGAGATTATGTGTTGAAATCGAATACACTACCATTATCTCCGTCAACTCATCACCTATCTCTTGTTTGATGACCTTTGTTATATGATCTCTCAAACAAAGTTTCTGAACAGGGAACGATCCCGCTTAGGGTGGCGAATTGGATTGAGCCGCACATCATTAGATGCGCTTTGACGAGCTGATTCCAAATCTATCCTCCTTATCTGTGATGCCGTACTCAGGAAAAAGTTATCAGCGTTCAAAGGTCCAAATTTGGCGAACATTCAGTGCCATATCCTCAAGAATAGCTGTTCAAAAACACTTATCTATGTCTCTAGTGAATGTGAGCATCGCTTAAAATCACTACACTCAAAATCTTGCCAGTCATGCACTTCCAAGTCATATTTTGAAGCACATCATGCAGGAGAGCTTCAGTGCCTTCATACATTTGAATGCAATCAAATGTGTGAAGTCACTGGATTTCTAATACATGATGTGCTTTGACGTCCAGCTTGGAAGTGCACAACTAGCAAGGTATTGAGTGGAATGATTTTAAGGGATGCTCACATTTACCGGAGATTCGATCAACTAGTTTTTGAGGATGTGGCGATGAATTTTTGCCAAATTTGGACAGAATGCTCAAAACTTTTTCCAGAGTACGACATCGCAAAGGAAGGTAGTGGAATCAGCTCATTAAGACGCATCTAACGATATGCAGATCAATCCAATTCGACACTTCAAATCTGGATCGTTCCCTTGTGAGGAACAAAACCTCTGAAGTACTCTAATCTTATGTTTTTGAAGCTTCGTGGAGTAAAGACTCTCAATCCTACCAAATGCAGAACTACACATAAATACGGTGCAAGTATCTTTTCTGTAGCGTCTCTCTTGCAAGAGACCACTTTATGCAACACATTTACGCAAACAGTTGTTTCCCATCAGTTATGGCGCTTCCGAATCGTATGTAGAGCGGAAGAGACAGGTGCCAAAAGTATCAATTCTTGCCTTCCATGAACTTCAGAATTGTAAAATCAGGTTGAGCGGCACCTGCTTTCCTAGGAAGCGAAAAATAGAAGTTGTAGAGCAAGGACAGCAATTTCCAGTGATATAGGTATTGCACTTGTATAAGAAAGTTTTAATAATAATCAGGAGCTACGAACTTATGAAACAACCCAATACATGAAATTCTAGCTTTTGACTTCATTCGTTCATGGCGGTAAGAAATGCGAACCGAATAAGTTCAACAAAGAACTGATGCATCTAGCTTCCGAGCTAGGCATGGAGTGGGTAAGTTCAAACATTTTTGTCATTCTTTGTAGCTAAGATATCAGATTGACGCGTGAGTTCGCAGCTTTTTCACTAATTTTATCGAACAAAAACAGTAAATGCGAAGGGTCTTGAGATTACTGTTCATTATGCATTAGTACATTCTTTGCTACGGCCATCCCTTGGAATAGCATACGTCGGAACCGAAGGGTCTCCAGGAGGCGTAGCATCGAAATCATTTGATCAGCAAGCCATTTTTTTGCACAGATATAACCTTACACCTTCCCCAGATACAATATCTCGAGCATCCTCGGCAACGTATCATCCCCTATAGTAAGAAAAAAAGCAAGTTTAAAAACTGATTTTGCATCTCTGTTGTTTATCCTTGAATTCAAGATGAATTGAATAGAACCTTCTTCAAATGTATCCACCCAGCTTATATGGTGCTGCTGGCCAATTAGGCTGCGCGGTTTAAACCCAAACGATGTGCGATTATGTCCGCTGAAATAAGAGTCGAAATAATGGATCATGACATCCGGAATCAGCCATCCGAAGACGGCTGGATGAAATGAAAGATGTCAGAGGAAAAACGTTTAATGATTTGATATCTTTCTCCTGTGCTGCGAAAAAATCATGTCCGGTATCAAGGCAGATCGCATGTGAGCATAGAAGCAAGAAAAATGGCAATCCTGCTGCTAGAAAAACCGAAAATTACAGGTTACAATGACTAAAACAAGGCGCGCGATGTTGTGCACAATATGGTCCCTGCACGCTGCGCGTACGGTAATGCTCTCGCGTAGATGTGTAACTGCACTACGCGGCGCTGGCCTCGTTGAACGCATTGTATGAGAATTACACGAAAAATAAAAACACAAAAATACACCAAATACATTCACGCCTTCATATATGAGAATTTCTGGATTTTTCGCAGTAATTCAGAAAGCTTCCGATGTTTTCTTAACCAAGGTGTCCTCCTGTCAAGTTTAGACTCATTTCCATTATGTGACTCGCTTTTGCACCTGCTTAAAGCAGAAGAGAATGATTAGGTTTTATCTGCCATGTATTCCTCATGCAATGCTTCGACTGAGGTGCATTCATGCACCGCAGATGAGGTACAGTCGAGTAGATTTTCCGCTTAAAGGCAATGGCCCACCAAAATTTAGTTGCCGAGATTTTTGCATTTTGCAAGCCTGTCGGACCCTGTCTAGCTGTATGGGCTTAAAATCGCATGAAGTTCCCAAAAACCTCATTTTCTGGAGGTCTCGCGGAAGCGACACGGAAGAGTTGTTCCTTCCAACCTCAGCCTCAGCCACAGTGGCAGCAACAGAGGGGAGGTGGATGCCATGCCATCTCCGCGTACCACTTTGAGCGAATTTTTCTCAACGTGGAGGGATCAAATTGAGTGGGACTTGTTGCAATGGCCTATTTAGAGATCCCTTTAATAGAATATGTGAAGATCCGCGCGATCTCAACCTTGGTGAGACACTGCCTTTAATATAGTGCGTTTGCACTGAAGGTGAAATGCTGCGTCTGTGACGCTGCCATGCGCGCGCAAAAGGCTGGCATTACTAGCTTGGCTATTAGTTCACGCGCCAATTTTACCGCATTTCACTTTCAGTGCAAGCACACTATATTATTATACAAAATCTACTCGACTGTATAGTGCGGGTGAGTATGGCTTGATGCTAGTGCTATGTGTTCTTTCGATCTCCCCAATATAAAACGCACTGCAATTGAGGCATTTAATTCATAGACGACTTTCATGGACTGCAAATGCCTGATGTATGTGCGTTTATAGTAAAGCCCATTCCTTCCGCCAGAACCAAATGCTGTGCGGAATACCATACTTAGCGTTTCTCGGTATGCTACTTTTGAATTGACGACTTCCATGGTGGAGAAGCTAAGCGAAAGTCAAGAAATAACAGAAATAGGAGAGGTGTTTGATGAATTGCAGATACGGATGACGTTTTGAGCCGCTATCAGGCCTCTGAGAAAGACGGAAGCGGGGAAACGTTAGCAGATTTACCTCATGGGTCAATACATCTATAAACACACTCAAAGCTAAGTTCTAATAGAAATTGGAGCTTAGAATTAATTCGAACCACCCGACTATACACATCCCACATTTTTTGAAACGGATAGTTTTTTCCTTTTTTTAATCACTATGCCAAGCTGGTTTTGGGAAACGAAAATCTATGATGCCACAAACTTATTCGCGATTATTCTACAAGCGTGTAGAGTGTGCATAGCAACTTGATTGTTAGTAATAATACCTCAATGCTCAAAAACCTCAATTTGCGTTCTTCTAAAGGTACCTTGTTGTCGTTGCAAGAAGGAAGCTGTGAAGCTCGCTTCTAAGCCTTTGAAAGGAAGAGTGCCCGATTATGTAACATATTTCCCTCGGTATGTTTCGCACTCGTTATTTGTACCTTGATTGTTATCGTTAACATCGTTTAGATACGTCACAAAACTAGAAGATATTGTCAAAGAGCTATACCAGGTATGCAGAATCTACTGGTAATATTTTACAAAGATTTGTACACACAGCAGTGAGACAAAGGTCCCTTTAGTAGATTTTCCTGATTGTGAGAAAGCTGACCGCTATCCCAATTAGCAACGCAATTTCAGATTGGTTGTACGTACAAAAAAAGTTTACCTCTTTGTAGCGAGTCGTTGTTGCTGCCTTAAAGTCACATACTCCATGTTTCCGAATCGCTTCAATTCCGATATATTTGTCTCATACTGAGCTCAAGGGTGGTGATTGGCCTGCTCGAAAAGAGCAAAGCACTGAGCGGGAGTTCAAAGTTGGTTGGTCAACTGGGTAGACAAGATCCTTTTCATGCCAAAAAACAAAACCGGATAACCAACTAGGTTACACTCTTCGAGAAAACTTTCCCTGGATGATGCTAGATTGGTTGGTTTACAACGTTCGGTAGCCTCGCTCTACTTACTCTATATATATATATATATATATATATATATATATATATATATATATATATATATATATATATATATATATATATATATATGTATATACTAGCTGGCTTACCCGGCTCCGCCGTATCCGGACCAAACTTGGCACACATACACTACGGGCCCCGGCGGGTGTCATAGGCTACTTTTCGTCATCGATCGATATCGATTTTATCGATTTTTATCGATTTTTTTGCTGAGTTCACCTACGGGGCTGGGAGTTGGCACAGGGGGGTAATCGAGCATGGGGATTCCGAATAAGCAGTGGTATCAACGCAGAGTACTATTACTTTTATCGATTTTATCGATTTTTTTTGCAAAGTTTGAGCTACGGGGCTGGGAGTTCGCACAGGGGGGTAATCGAGCATGGGGATTCCGAACACAATATTAGTTTTCAGGATCGTCCATTACTTTTTCGATTTTATCGATTTTTTGAAAATTTGAGCTAGGGGGCTGGAATTTGGCACAGGAGTGTAATCGAGCATGCTGATCACCCCCCTTGGGGGTGATCAGCATGCTCGTTTACCCCCCTGTGCCAACTCCCAGCCCCGTAGGTGAACTCAGCAAAAAAATCGATAAAAATCGATAAAATCGATATCGATCGATGACGAAAAGTAGCCTATGACACCCGCCGGGGCCCGTAGTGTATGTGTGCCAAGTTTGGTCCGGATCGGTTCAGAAATGGAATTTTCTATTCGGAACATACGTACACACAGACAGACAGACAGACAGACATACAGACAGGCAAACAGACATTCAGCTTTATATATAATATATATATATATATATTAGGTTGTCCCGAAAGTTTTGTCGGTTTTTTCAAACCACTGTAAAACCACGCACAATAAAGGCCTGAGTGAGTTTCAACATGCATTCGGTGCAGCTTTTCCTTCTCTTTCTTATGAATACACCTTCATACCACAATCTTGTATGCTTTTTTGGATAATTGCCAAAATTCTTCACCTGTCAGATCTACCTGCTCAAAGTTGAGCTAATTTTTAAAAATTTTGTTACAAAGTTTCGAAAAAGATTAAGTATGGGTCAAATAGAGCAACTCATGGGCTACAAGGTGGTATTTTTATATTCTCCTAATCTGCTGATTTTAACTTTAAAAAATTATTTCTCCGGAGACCTTGTTTTTTAGCAAAGTCATGAAACGCGCAATTGCAGCAAAAGCATGAAAGCTTTTGAAGTTTTTGCGAATTTAAACTTGATTGTTATTAAACATCATTTATGCAAAATAATCAGGTTTGATTTGCTTCAAAATCAGCTTTTTGGAATTTTCGGTAGTTTTGCGTGGTAAAACGTGTTCAAAAAGCCGCTGTTTTTCTCAAATAAATAATTATTACGGACTTGATAAACGTGGCCCACGTAATTTAAAATAGGTGCAATGTAGCCAAAGGTTTGCTCTACATAATAGTCCTCAGCACTCGTCGAAAATATCAAGATAAAAATTTTGAAAATTCAGGAAATTTTTGGCGCTACTGCTGAGGTGCTCAAAAAGCCATCGCGATAACACCGCAAAGACGAGGTAGATCAGGGAACAAATATAGCTATAAGAAAGAGGATAAAAAAGCAAATAGAATGACACCTAGGCCTTTCATGGGTTGGTGTTCTGCGAGGTTCGGTGAGCGATGAAAAACACCGACAAAACTTTCGGGACAACCTAATATATTAGGTCGTTCCGAAAGTTCTTTCCGTTTTTTCAACCTATCACAAAAACACGTGGAATGAAGGTAGAGGAACGCTTTGAAAACTGTCCGACGCAGCTTTTCTTCCTCTTTTTAATGGACATATTCGTGTGTCGCTTGCTCTTGTGGTCAGTGAGATAATTGCCGAGACTTCAAACCCATGGTTTTTACGGTGTCCAACTTTGGCAATTTTTCACAATCTTCTTTTTTGACTTTTACGAAAGCTTTGATAACAGTCAGATAGAGCAAACAAAGTGCAATTTAATGCAATTTTTCGTCGTTTATAGCTAGCCTTAAAAATTATTTAGAATTATTTTTCTGATGCTATCAAATTCCACTTTTGGGGACGCCAAGAGCCATTGAACATAAGGGGCGCACAACTAAGGTGTCATTCGATGCAGCTTTTCCTTCTCTTTCTAATGAATGTGTTTTCTTTCCAATTTGCGGGGTCTTTGGCGATAAAGTTTCCATAATTCTTGATTTTGAACCCGCCCCAGCCTGTACACGTAAAATGCGAAACCTTATATTTACAAGCGGTAAACGCTCAGTTGCTTTGTAAAAATTGTGGATAATCATAACTGACTTTAAAAAGCTTCAAAATCCGTATACTTGCCAGTGTTCGGGGCGTTTCTGTATTTTGGGACTTTGCAAAAGTGAAGACTTTTGAAAAAATTATCTCAAGAAACACCGAAAAGCCAGCTGTGTTTGCCAAAAAAATGTATTGCATTGCACTTTGTTTATTCTATTTGACTGCTATCAAAGCTTCTCCGAAAGTTAAAAACGAAGATTGTGAAAAATTGCCAAATTTAGACATGGTAAAAACCATGTGTTCAAAATTTCGGCGATTATCTCAGTGATCACAAGAGTAAGCGACATGGGTATATGACTGCTAGAAAGAGGAAGGAACGCTGCGTCGGATAGTGCCTAAAGCGTTTTCCTACCTTCATTCCACCTGTTTTTATGATAGGTCAGAAAAACGGAAAGAACTTTCGGAACGACCTAATATATATATATATCAGGTTGGTCCGAAAGTACGTTCGCACCATTTTCAAAAAATCATAACTTCTTTCCGTCACGAAGATTTTGCGCAGCTCAAATTTTATTAGAAAGCATAAAGCATGTAGTCTTCGATATTCCCCTGATGACTTCACAGCATGCTCAGGTTGCAGAGATAAAAATGAAAGAACGAAAACATCCGAAATTCGGAATTTTTGAGAAACAATTCCAAAAACCTAGAAACTGCGCGATAAAATCCAGAAAAGCCATTATCCTAATTTCTCTTATATTTGATTACTAACTGAGTTAAGTTTGTGCTGATCGAGCTCTTCTTTCAAAAGTTATGATTTTTTGAAAAAAATTTCGAAAAATCACTTTCCTAAGAATTTACAAGAAATTGATTTTTCGGCATTTTTTTTTTCAAAAATTCCTAACTTTTGAAAGAAGAGCTCGATCAGCACAAACTTAACTCAGTTAGTAATCAAATATAAGAAAAATTAGGATAATGACTTTTCCGGATTTTATCGCGCAGTTTCTAGATTTTTGGAATTGTTTCTCAAAAATTCCGAATTTTGGATGTTTTCGTTCTTTCTTTTTTATCTCTGCAACCTGAGCATGCTGGAAAGTCGTCAGGGGACTTTTGGAAACTACATGCTTTACGCTTTCTAATAAAATTTGAGCTGCGCAAAATCGTCGTGATGGAAAGAAGTTATGATTTTTTGAAAATGGTGCGCACGAACTTTCGGACCAACCTAATATATATATATATATATATACAGGGTGTCCCAAAAGTATGTATCGAACGTTTGATCGTTAATATCTCTCTTCCCAAGAAGTCTTTTGATTTGCTTCAAGTACCATTTTGTAGAGCTGGCTTCAACTTAGATTTGCATTAAAGAACGAATCACCCATCTCTCTTCATTACTGTAGGATTACGGTAGAAACTTGAAACATATGGTGTCAATGTTGAAAAAGCTGCAGTTCCAAAATTCTTCAAAAAATTGTGAAAACTTGTGTAATAGGGTTTTTATGGATGCTGAGTTCAATACTCAACTATTCACAAGATTACAAAGCTTTCTAAACGGTGTAATCGCACTTTTTAGGAACATTGAAAAAATGGCCGCTACCTCTTACCTGGCATAACTCCTCAATGAAGCATCATAATAAGTTGGGAACTTTACAGTTATAATCAGCAACTCTAATTAGCCTAGTGTGAAAACTTTCAGGCTGTTTTATTTCCTTTCTAAGGCAAAATATGGCCTTTCATTGCTTAAAACCCTCTTTGAAGTTTCTACCGTAATCCTACAGTAATGAAGAGGAATGAGTGATTCGTTCTATAATGCAAATCTAAGTTGAAGCTAGCTCTACAAAATGGTACTTGAAGCAAGGCAAAAGACTTCTTGGGAAGAGAGATATTAACGATCAAACGTTCGATACATACTTTTGGGACACCCTGTATATATATATATATATATGTTTTGAGAGCAAACACACATATTCCAGAGATTCAGATTTCAAAGGATATACCCGTCTATTTTACAGAAATCAGAAACTGGGGTTATATATGTCTTCTGCGCTCAAGGACCAAAGAGGATCTTCTGTGTTGAAGAGCCAAAGGTGTACAACGTCTGAGCATTGCTGAAAAACCGACCTTGCTTCTTTGGGATGCCTGCATTTGGGATGTTCGTAGCTGTGAATATGAAATCGAAAGCTGTTTTACTAAATTATATGTCCTTTCTGCATTTTTTTGCGATATATGTTTCTTATAAAACTTCTTAGCGTTTAATTTTTCTCTTCTATATCATTTGCACTCTGCACTAAAATTTTGATTGAGGTAAAGTACGAAATAAACTGTTGGATGTTCATATGCAGATTGAGATGATTTACGATTAATGAGAGGAGATGTTTATCGCTTTTCAATAAATGAAAGGGGCACTTTCGATTTGAATCACTTTTTGCCAAAAGCCCACCGTCGAAGCAACAATAGGGAACATGTATGCACGGCTAAACCACACTACCAGCAAAAAATTGTGAAAAAGGTGAAATCTAAAAAGTGTACGAAGAGAACTGACCAAAAATCTCTTGAAGTCTAACAGCAGATAGGTGTTGTCTTGTTATAAGTGACAAGAGAAGCTTTCCCTTCGAAAACTACTTATTTTCCCAAAAAGAATTTTCGAAAAATTTTGTCAACGACATCTCCTTTCAAGTTTTCAGGGCAATTTTAAATTACATTCCCTTCCAAAATCATCTTTGCGACTGCACACTAGCGTTGCTATTGTACTGAGTTGAGCACATTTTCTTTCTTCTACAAACAGCTGCAATCCCAGATTCCGTTGGGGGGGGGGGGGGGATTTTTTGAAGGTTGAAGGTGGTTTTTTTTTGAAAACTCACAATTTATGGGGTTTCCCGAAACTTCAAGTAACTTTAGAGTCCATTTCCCTCCTCTGTCCGCCACAGCAAAGAACATCTCTTCCAAGCAACAATTGGGTGGTCTTAATGCTTTGAAAACTAAGAAGTTGAAACAACTGAATCCAAATTTTGAGGTTTCCGTTAGTATAACCTGTTAATTTTCTTATCCTCACATTTGTTCCATTTACGCAGAGTCTGCTTCTCTTGTGAGCTCTCTCTATGTGTTCTTCTATTTAAGCCAGGGCGTTCATATATTCAAAGTTCTCGCAATGGCCTTGATTCTGTCCATTCATCCATCTCATCTTGTCTCACCTGGGTCTTTTAACTGGTGCCTCCACAGCCAGGGCAACTTCACGATGTGGCTTTCATCCCTTCTGCGCACATGCCCATACCATCCTAATCTCTTTTCATGCATTTCTGAGCAATTGGAGCTATTTTCATTTACGCTCGTATAGTGTCATTGCAGATGTGATCCTTCAGTGTGACTCTTAAGGTCCATCGTAGCGTCCTTGTTTCCATACTGAGCTTGCGCTCCTCACTTCGTGTACATGGCCAGCACTCACTACCATAGAGGGCTGTTGGACGGATAATGGTCCAGTGCAGTTGGGACTTCAAATGCATTGGCATTCTTTTGTCGCACAGAACTGTCAAGCCTTTCCATTTCATCCAAGCGCTGTGTTTAACCTACCTGCGACCCCCTCTTGTAGGCCTCCGCTAAGATGACTGCCTCGGTAATTGTATGACCTTGTTCTTCTTAACCTCGTCACCATCGATGCTTATGGTACTTAGGTTTCGTTTCTACACTTCCACGTATTCTGCCTTCCTGGTGTTGAGCACCAAGTCATACAATTCTAGCTTGTTCTTCCAGTTTTGTACCTTGTCTTGCAGCTCTTTTTTGGTACTTGCTATCAAGTGTCCACGTAGAGAAATATCAAAGGGGTTTCACGCCTGAGTGGTTCCATCACGACGTTTATCACAGTAAGATCTTTGGTGTACCTCAATCTTGATCTGCTTTCTCGAAGGCTTTGCAGCTCTTTGTAAAGCGCTGGGTAGATGACTTTTATCCACTAACCGCCTTCTGCACCATGTGTCTTCGCAACCACATGACCTCATAAGGCATCTTATCGAAGGCTTTCTCCAGGTTTAGGAAGGCTGCATGCAATTTCTTCTGCTTCTCCCTATATTTCTCCATCACTACCGAGCGGAGTGGATGGAGTCGGTTGTAGCTACTCAACTATTACGTGCTGATTTGATGACAATTCTATGATATTTTAGAGTCGTGTTTCGAATACTCGCTCGAAGATCTTCAGAGTGTGGTTCATCACTCGCGTTGGTCGGTATGGCGCAGTCTGCTTTGCCCTCTTTGTTATTCCATATCGGGATCATTGTGCGTAAACCAATCACAAATCGTATTTTTGTCCTTATGATTTGGTTGAGGAGATTTGTTAACAATGAGGCTCCGGTTGGCGCATATTTTCCAGAATTCGTTAGTATGTCATCTGGACAATCGCTTTGACATTCTATGTTTGAGCTAGCCACCCTTTTTGCATGATTGCTGATACTGGTCCTTCCATCTAGCTAACTCTGGGATGGAGTTGGCGATGCAATCTATGGTGGCCATCTCTTCGAAGTTGATTCTCCATTTTTGTGATGTCCTCTGGTTTTCTTTGCGTCCTACCAACGTCTCTAATTTGGGAAGAAGTGCTCCACGTTTTACTCCGACTTCGCTTTTTCTTTCGCTATCCGATAGAGCTTTCCCGCGCAAGGCTCTAGTTGCTCGTAGAAATGTTCCATGTACACCTATTTTGCTCTCTTCACAAAAGCGTGCAAAAATTGAGAGTAGAAGCTCAACATGAAGTCCCCAGATTTCTTTCAATTCTTTTCTGGTTAGAATACTAATGCGCGTCTTGGCGTGTTGTTGAATTAGATGAAAGTACGAAAACGGGATTACGTCATACTTCCATTCGTCATACATCCGGAACGATGGGAACGATGCCCTGTTCGATTAGTTGCGACCTGGCTTGCCACCTGTATGTAAGTCATCACAAAAAGTCTTTCACTTAAAAATAGCTGTTTTTTGTGTCTATCAAGGAGACTCAGCAGATTTGCAACCCGTCAAGTACTCTTTGAACAAATTTTCGGAAACTTCTATACCGTTTTGATTCAGAGAAGTAAAAGAAGTTACCAATCCTCTAATGTACTTCCCCCATCATTTTTATTCCAAGATCTCTCGCTGCACTACAATTACTTTTTTATACGGCATTTTTCCCAACTACGCATTCCATTCGCTTGCTACGCTTCCAGACACAAAGAGTAATGCGAATTTTTTGTAGAAATCGATTAACAATAAATACATGAGATGCAGAGGATTGACACAGGTATGAGGGCGGTTCATGCAACACCGTCAGTTCCGCCTAAGCAACTATTTAGTAGTGCTTGTATTGTAATACAAGACCATGCTGAACCCTGGGAGTTCATAGCAGAAACCGAAATAAATTCTCGATTGTGCCAATTTCAGCCCCGGGAGGCGGAACTTGCAGCTTTTGAGCTGATATCAGCCCAGTTGCATGAATTGGTGTTGTTTAGAAGGGATGCATAGTATCCATACAGACCACCAAATAACTTACTAGCTCTCATAAATTCTCTTCCGCATAAACTTAAAAATCTGGTTTTGACGGTTTTGGACACAAATGAACAGGAAATTCATTTGATCACCAATGTTGATGATTTATGTACCATCAATCTCAACAATTCTATATTCCTAAGAGCTTACGGTCATTCCCCATAGGCTGTATTCCCCAACCGCTTATATTTAAGTGCCGAATCACTCAACAATGAGTGGCACCTATCTTCCAGGAGCCGCGCCAAGCCGCGGCATCCTCTATTGTATATTTTCCTTATGCAGCTTGATTGTGCACGAGTCAGCTCCGCCTTGCTACCTATATAAGGGGCCCCGACTGTATTATAGGTTGCTTTCCCCGGTCACCGGGACACCTCATCTCTTCACGAATAATCTACGCCCGTGCGAATGAATCTATATTCCACAAACTCGTCCACCCCTAATCACTTGGCACCCACCAAAACCAGTATGAGCTGAATCATATGCTTGTAAGCAATCTTAAATTCTAGACGATGTGATTGGCAACATTGATATAAAATGTCTGCAAGCAGCGTTAATTTACTAGAATTTAAGTAGAAGTTTGGTCGAAATCAACTCATTTGTAATGCTGTAAATGTAAATTCTAATTTTGCACTTCACTTTCGGTTTGAATGGATAAGTATGAAGTGTATATACGTTTCAACATGCTTTGCTAAAAATGACATATATACAGGCGTAGACGAGGACTGACGGGGGCGAGAATTAAGAGCAACAGGTCGGAGTCTGCCACTTCCAAGATCTCCGAATAGCGTGTGCATATGTGTACATATATGCATAATATTGATGTTCCACTATATATAGGTGTGTGAGGAATTTTATGGGAAAATGTTCAAAATGCTGTACCTAAAAATTTTTTCGATCAAAAGAACTCCATGAACATGTGTAAGAATTGGCTCTTTCAATGATTGTAAACCATACATACCACGTTACAGTCACACCAATGTCTGCTTCATATTTCTTACTCTGGATCTTATGGAACTACAACGAAGTATGATATACATCCTCGAACACATTAATCCTTCTATTGCAAAATTTGAAAGATCATTGAACGCGTAGTTGTTTGCCAAATGCAATTTAGGGATCGGTCAGAGTTTGCTAGGGTTGCCTGTGTTGAAAGTGTTGCCGATGTTGAAAGTGTTGAAAGTGTTGAAAGCGTTTTCGGTGTTGAAAGCGTTGGATGTGGAAATCATAAGTCTTGCAGTTCCATTCCTTCTCGAACGATCTCACCGGCTGGTGCGTTTGGAATGGAAATGGGAAATGAGACTGAAATGAAATAGGAAATGTTTCCGCAAAAAGTTGCTCATACGAACTTTTTGGAAAGTGAATGACTTGTTTGAATGAGAACGCTGCAAGACCTCCCATGTTTCTTTTGCTCACGCAGAAGCGCTAAAAAAAGTTCTTTCTTCTTTTTTCTTTCAGTTTTTTTAGTTTTAGTTTCAAAAGTTTTTTTTCAAAGAAGGGAATGTGCTCCCTTCTCACATACGGCCGCGAAAATGATGACACGTCAGAGGACAAGGTTTCTTGAAGTTCGATCAAGGCGTCCAAAACGTTGGCCAGTACGTTAGAGCTAATTGTGCTACAAATCAAACAATGTGACTATATTTGTGTCATAAAAACTTTTTGAAGCAAGTTTCTAGCACGGTATTATTATTGCAGTATGATCGCCTCAGGTCCTGTATACTCACCACTTAGCGAGAATGCGTTCAAGAATGGAACTGTACTGGCGATCAATTCGAGAATCAACAGCAATAAAGGTGGTAGCACGAGTAACGCTGGAGACATCGGCAACACGGGCAAAGTATGGCCAAAGCCTTATTTTGAAATATTTATTTTAGTGACTCACAGACCGTTACCCACTGAGCTGGAATATCACATGATCACACATAATTCATAATCACTTCAAATGACATAGGGATATGCTTAGCTTATCAGGGAATACATGGATATGCGAACTTCACTTTGCCGATTTGAGTCTTCCCAATGAGATAAATGGTTCCATGTGCTAGAGCGACCACAACCTCCTCACCTTCCTCCTTGTTGGAAATTTTCACGTCGAGTTTTTTCCATGTGGGGGATGAACTCAGGTTGTTCAGCTCCCAAACGCTACCGTCAAACACACCACCGGTCATTCTTATGATAACATTGATATGTGGATCATTGAGATATATTGGGCTGCTGCAAAAGTTCTGTCCGATTTTTTCTGTCTTATGTTTGAAGCAGCTGTTCTTAGAGAATTTCATCTCTAATGCGGTGTTGTTATTATCATTAGAAAGTGCTTTTCTTGCGCTTTCTAAAGCATATCAGATTTCAATAAATTTCTCAGTGTGAGGAGATTTCAGGCCTAAAATCTCCAAGTGGTCGAGGTACGTTCTCACCTTACAAGAAGAGGATACTTAGTCGAAAGCACCAATCCAGATGAGACATATATCGCCTTAAAGCGATTGAAACGCTGATTCCAAATCTGCAGTTTCCAGCTGCGGAGCGGTTTTGTAGAGGGAGTTGTGAGGGGTGTTTCCTCTGGGTTGAGGCGCCCTCCACCAGGTGCCCTCCTACCCATGAGCACCGTAGAGGAGTATCAACTGGTGGCAACTGACCTAGTGGTAAGTGATGTGCTTGATAAAGAGAGTGTCAAAGCTTTGATCTCCTTCGCATGCTAAATTGAACTTCTAAATGGCTTTAGAGCCCGAAAGCATGACACTTCTGATGATATTGATACTAATTGAAGTTATAAGTGTTAAAAAAACCAAAGTAATATGAGTATTTGTAATCTTTGCTGTAATCTTCATTCAAGTTACTTACCATTAGGTCAGTTGCCATCAGCTGATACTCCTCTACAGTGCTTACAGATAAGGGGAGACCGCTGGAACGCGTCTAAACCCCCAGAGGAAAACACACTTCATAACTCCTTCTACAAAACCGCTCCGCAGCTAGAAACTGCAGATTTGAAATCAGCGTTTAAAGCGCTTCAAGATGATATGTGTCTCATCTGAATTGGTGCTTTCGACTAAGTATCCTCTCCTTGTTAGAAATATGTTCTTGCGGGGAAACCTCCACAATGCGTCCTTCAAGTCAAGTTTTTTAATTGGTTGCGGAATAAGGGTGTAACAAGCTAGGATACGCATAAGTTCAGTTTCCTGAAGAAAACGTCTTGCTAGTAAAATTCATTTCAATTCATTAATTTTCTGTACAGATGTTTTACAAGCAATAACTTCCTGCGAGTGGAAGTAATCGACGGCTTCAAAGTTGGAGGTGCTAAGGTAAAGCAAGGGCTAGCAGATATCATCCACCAATTTCATTTTGGCTCTCACGTCAATTGCAAAATTTTCATTATTCGTAATTAGGTATGCGCATATGCATTGATTCGAGGTCAAAAAGTGGCTTCTTTTTTGCTCGGTCAAAAAAATCTCTCGGCAACGCAGACCTTATGGGCTCCTTTATGATACAAAATAATCTACGAAAATTTCTCTATCTATCCGTTGTTAGATAAGATGCTTCTCATAAGAGAGCATTTGTCAAAAAAGACAGGTTTGAAAAAACGTTGTGAAGTTTTAGAGTTCTTGCCTCTTCCTTAACAAGGATTTTCGCAAGTTTCAATCTGTATCTGATAGCCGAGGAATTGCACAACACATAGAAACCAAGACCTTGGGAAAAAAAGTTGACTTTGAAAGAAGTTATGACATTCTGAACTAAAAAAAATGCAAATCGGACAGAATTTATGCAGCAACCTAATATATAGTATTAACTCATATAGTTAACCCAAAAATCAAGATTCAAAGAAACTCAGAATTTTGAATTCCGTTAAGACTTTGCCCGAGGTCAATAGGTTTGCTAATGAATATAAAATAGCGCAATTTTTCGGCATTACGGTAGGTACAAAACAAATGGCATGATATGGTATTAATGATATCAGTATCCTCCGAAGGAATACTGAGGCTTACTTCGATTATGTTTTCACCCATGTTGCAAGCTCAGAGAAGTCGATTGATGCTGGAGAATTCCTCTAGCCAAAGTTTTGAATAGATTCGAATTTTCTACTTGTCCACCGTATATCACCGTAATTTCAGACGTTACCGCGCCATCTTGAAAGATTCATGATCAAATAATCTCCCTAAGTCTCAAAAATTTTGAGCTTCTGTGTTTGGAAGTCAAATTATGTGAATTATTGCCTGATTAAACCCGAATAAGATTTATCCTTTGGGATTTTCCCTGTAGCATGAATCCAGGAACCCGAAGACATTAGAGCATGTGAGTGAGCACTAATGGAACCCCACTCTTGGATCGGAATCGATCTGGAAGATGATGATGATATCGCAAGACTTAGCTTGGAAGAAAACAAATATCTAGCTTTTTTGCCCCACACTGAAAAGGAAAAACTCGTTGAACTTGACAGAGAATTTCATAACTCTCGTAAACATCATTCTAAAATTTTGCAGTCGACTGTGTTTTGTGTCATATTGCAAAGAAAACTTTTTTATTGAATTGAATCCAGTGCATGCTCAATGGCGTGTTGTTGAAACAAATGAAAGTACGCAGTGGGAATTACTCCATATCTGTTCCTCGTCATCTTCCTGATTAAGCCTTGTCGATGGTATCAGTCTACGGCTTCTCACTTGGATATGAATCACCGATGAGAATGATTAGAGGAATTTTACCCATATGCTTGATATTTCGCTACATTTGGGAGGTGACTGTAATGAATATTTGCACTCCGGCAAATACCTTTTGGACACTAGATTTCCGGAAACTTCCAGACTTTTTGATCTGAAGGAGGAGCAAAGATTTCCATGCCCTAAATTCTTCCTCATCAGTTTGGTTCTGATTATAAGAACTCATACTGCATTACAATTTCCTTCTTATACAGTTTTTTTTATAAGTGCGCCTTCCAATTGTTTTTTGCTTCTTTAATTGATGGCTTCAGCTCTGAACACCTGACAAAAAATAGTTGTGCTGCCCCGCAAGTATAATGAGTGGAAAAATATATGAAGCTCAGAGAATTGGGAACAATCACACGAAGATGTATTTTTTTGCGCCATCAGTTCCGCCTGAGCATCTCATCAAACACTGCTTGTATCGCGGTAAACCAAATCTTTCTGCCCAAAGGACATAACAAAAATAGAAAAAAGTTTTTTTTTTGAAGATTGCAGTTTCTTGGCCCCATAAATACTACGAGCTGAATTACATGCTCATCAAATATATCCGTAATGAAAGCTCCAAGGCGTGAAGTCATCAATATTCAGAACAAAAGCCTCTATAAAAGTCAAAATAGCTATCATATCAAATACTATCTCTATAAAAGCATTGATTTGATATCTTAGACGCCGTAAGCTTGGAGCTTTTCTTTTCAGTGTTATTTCTGACAAATTTACACATGCCCAAAAGTGGTAATACTAGGTTGAGTCGAAAGTAATGGGAACTTTTCGAATTTCAATTCAAACTCTCCCAAAACCGGGTAGAATTATGGTAGACAAATATCTGGACTATTTGAACGTAGCTTTTCCTCTTCTGGTGATCGGCCTAATTTTTCTCATAATTATTGAAAAAATATCTAGAATTATGAGCCCTTCATTTCTGCTTTAGGTAACTTTGGCTCATTGTAACTTCAGCTCAATCTCAAAATTTTCATTTCCAAATTCTCTGAAAAGTATGGTCACATAAAGACAGAGGAGGCATTGTCTAGCACAAACCACTTTAAGTCTTCCAAAACTAGCCCTCTGAAGCTTTTTGAGCCTCCGTAAGGAAATTGCGCAAAGCAAAAATGTCCCAGAACCCTACAGAATTTTCAATTTGAAGCTTTGACAATTGTTCAATATCAAACCTTAATTCTACAAAGTGGTCAAGCGTTTACTGCGTCTAAAAATCACAACTCATAAGTTTTGGACACAGCTAATCGCAATTACTATAAGTTTGAATGCAGACTGGGTTCGGAATTTCTGCGATTATTCCAGCGATTGTGGGAAGATCTAAAACATTAGCTATTGGAAAGAGAAAGAAAACCTGCGCCTGTAATGCTTGGAGGACTTTTCTACCGATCTTATATATAAAGCTGAATGTCTGTTTGTCTGTCTGTCTGTCTGTCTGTATGTCTGTCTGTGTGTACGTATGTTCCGAATAGAAAATTCCATTCCTGAACCGATCCGGACCAAACTTGGCACACATACGCTACGGGCCCCGGCGGGTGTCATAGGCTACTTTTCGTCGTCGATCGATATCGATTTTATCGATTTTTATCGATTTTTTTGCTGAGTTCACCTACGGGGCTGGGAGTTGGCACAGGGGGGTAATCGAGCATGGGGATTCCGAATACAATATTGGTTTTCAGGATTATCGATTACTTTTATCGATTTTATCGATTTTTTTGCAAAGTTTGAGCTACGGGGCTGGGAGTTGGCACAGGGGGGTAATCGAGCATGCTGATCATTCCCAAGGGGGGTGATCAGCATGCTCGATTACACCCCTGTGCCAAATTCCAGCCCCCTAGCTCAAATTTTCAAAAAATCGATAAAATCGATAAAAGTAATGGACGATCTTGAAAACTAATATTGTATTCGTAATCTGCATGCTCGATTACCCCCCCCCTGTGCAAACTCCCAGCCCCGCAGGTCAAACTTTACAAAAAAATCGATAAAATCGATAAAAGTAATGGATGATCCTGAAAACTAATATTGTGTTCGTAATCAGCATGCTCGATTACCCCCCCTGTGCAAAATCCCAGCCTCGCATGTCAAAATTTACAAAAAATCGATAAAATCAATAAAAGTAATCGATAATTCTGAAAACTAATATTGTATTCGGAATCCCCATGCTCACTTCCCCCCCTGCGCCAACTCCTAGCCCTGTAGGTGAACTCTGCAAAAAATCGATAAAAATCGGTAAAATCGATATCGATCGATAACGAAAAGTGGACTGTGACACCCGCCGGGGTCCGAAGTGTATGTGTGCCAAGTTTGGTCCGGATACGGCGGAGCCGGGTAAGCCAGCTAGTATTTTATAAGATTCGAGTACAGGGATCAGCATAAGGTGGCATTCCGAACATGCAAAAAACGAAGTCCTCCTTGATTTTCGCAAAATTTCACAAAGTCCCCTTTCACCCTAACCCTAAACCCTAAAACGTATAAAAACCCTCAATAAATCGAAACGTCGACTAAACAAAGCGTAACCGAAGCTGTTTTTTTCGGCCACAAAAAATGACATCCCATTTGCATTTTAGAAAATGATATCCAGCTTGCTTATAAGCCACCTATGCCGAACCCTGGTATCTGTGCAAGAAGAGGTGTTGAGTTCGCAACACTTTTGACTAACGTAGTATACTATATGCAAGAAGAAATTTAGGTATATCGGAGGATTGACAGGGGAGAAAACGAGGAGGGAAAGGGCACAATTTGCCAAGTTCGAGCTGAATTTTTATGCCTAAATCTACAAATGGCGTGCATACCATGTGTGTACACTTAGCTTTGTGAAACTGCGTTCATGGAAAGGTGTATAAAATACTTTATCAAGATTTGGATCTCAGATTTTTTGTGGCCCACTGACCGAGGGAACTGCGTTGACTACGAGTAAAGAATAATTTCTGCAAGATAGTAAATTTGTTTACTGCACAATATAGTAATATTTTTGCTTACGATTCTTGCAATGTCCGTGTTATAGTTTTTTTTTGTAAAAGATGAAAAGACTGGAAGCCCAGATAATTGGTTGTTAATTTGGATTTACGGCATATTTATTTTAGTGACTCACAAACCATTATCACCCAGTAAGCTGGAATATCACATAATCACACATAACTCATAATCACTTCAAATGACATAGTAGGGATATGCTTAGCTTATCAGGGAATACATGGAGAAATTGAGGCACCATTATGCGAATTTCACTTTGCTGATTTGAGTCTTCCCAATGAGATAGATGGTTCCATGTGCAGGGTCGACTACAATCTCTCCGCCATCCTTACTGGGAATTTCTACTTCAAGTTTCTTCCATGTAGGGGATGAACTCAGGTTGTTCAACTCCCAAACGCTGCCATCATACTCACTACCAGTCAGTCCTAAAACGATCGATCGTAACTGTGTGCATATCGACACTATTTGACATTAGTCATTTCAGAAACTTAAGATTCTTGCATTCTCTACGGCAGCTGGGTGCAAATTCCGAATAGGTAAGAATCAGGGCTGGGCAAGATCTGGCACCAAGGAGATTTTGAAACGAAGTCCCCTTTGATTTTGAAACGTACGAAGTTTTCTTTGACCGTAAACCCTAAATGTAAAAAGCCTAAAAAAGACGATACTAGAAAAACGTTGCAATTTTGTGTCTTTTCGGCCACAAAAACGTTATCCCCTTCGCTTTTTCGCCGTAAAAACGATATACAGCTTGACCCGGTGCCATGTGCCCTGGTAATATCAGCATTGCCCGGAAGAAGACCCAAATCACTTCGTCATGTTTTCAACGTTGCTCATAAAAAGATAATCAGCATGCTGAAAAATCTCATAGGAAAATCTTAAGCCCAAAATAGTTCTTTTACCTACGTATATCCACCGTAATCCCAGACGCTAGACTGCGAACTTGATATATATCCGTGATCAAGTAATCTCCCTAAGTTTCAACGAATTTTGATGGATTCTGCGTTTGGAAGTCAAGTTATGTGATGCCTGATTATGCTGAATATGTAGGATTTACCCTTTCGAATACCTCCTGCGGCATGAATCCAGGAACCAGAAGGCAATAGAGCATGACTGCGAGCACCAACTTCCCACGGTGGCCTCGGATCGGAATTGATCTGGAAGACGATTCGTATGTTTTACTAAACAGTAATTTCAAAAAAAAGACGAACATTTAGTTTTTCGCAGTTTTTTGAGCTCAAATTGCAAGCAATAATTCTTTCGGCCGTCCATCGGAATCCGCAGTCTGTGACACCATAGAAAACAAGCAGTCGTGAGCTAGTGACAACGGCTGATGTAGCCTCTGCTGACTGAACATACATATTTCGTAAATATATAAGAAAAACTAGCTGTAGGAGCATGTACGGCTAATTCTCCATCATCTATTGATATGTCGAAAAGATGTTCAGCTTTGGCGCCATTGCCAGTGAAAGTCAAACGGGCCACTCTCATTCGATGTTCCATTGTAGTTATGATGTATTTTGTATTGTCATCCTGACTATCAGCGATTTGAAGATTGATGTTGACCGAATTTTCCGAACCAGAAATGGGATCGAAACTCTGAATAGTAATAGAAAAATGGCTATTACAATCTAACGCGAAAGCTAAGCATACTTGCAAATTAACTGGCTCGAACGAAGTTCCGTTCCATTTGTGAAGAGATTTCAGCGAAATACTACCAAATGCGGCATAGAGCAGCATGTAGGGAGTTTCATTGTGAACGAAGAGCTTTTCATCAAGATTCTCTTCGTTTGATATGGCGGGGAACTAAAGTAAAAATTTCAAAATAATTCATGTGACTTGAACAGTACAGATTAGAAGACAGCATTGACCCATACGTTATAGGTTATATAATTTGAAATTGGCACTGGTTGGCTACGCGCCAAGCATTCAAATCACAAATTCCGCTCAAATTCGCATATCCCTCGCTGTTCGTCACGTCAGCTTAGAAAACTTTCAAAAGCGATTGAAGTTAGTATTTGTCATCCAAATTTCAACAATTCCAGTTTTTCTCACTTCCCCCCCCCCCTTTAAACCACACATTCACAATAACTCTATCAGGCAGGAAACTTGAACAACAGGTTCTCAACTAGAACCTGTGTGCAATCTCAGCAAAAGCCTAAGATTCGAAGATGCACAATGTGCACTGATTCACAGACTGAGATGGAAAAAACATGTTTTTTGGTGTCCCTATTTCTTGAGCGCGGATGATATTTCATGCGATTTTTTTTCGTTATGTGCCTTGTGTATTTCTTTTGAATTTTCTCAGGCGCAAATGGCAATTATATTGTTGCAAGCGTGAGCGGTTTATTTCCCGATTCTGTCCACGATTCCACAAAATTTCAACAAATGGTTGTCGTTAACATAACGCGTAATTTTATAAGCGCAGAAGAAAAGCTGGCATACCAAGAATCGAACCTGGGCCACCCGCGTGGCAGGCGAGCATTCTGCCACTGAACCACCTATGCTTGTGGTCGAATATTTGGCTTCCTTTCTCCTTCTTATCGCTTCCTTTCGCACATGAAGAGAAGGAGGCGATAAGAATGAGTACAAGTGCTCAGATAATCGCTGGGGGCAGGCAGCCATGCGATATATGTGCAGGCGGGCACCGAAAAAATAGTTCGCTGAATTCTTGCGGTCCGCTTGCAGATATTCGGAAGAGTTTTGGCGAAATTTTAGGCGAATGCTCGGAGAACAATTGCGGCTTTTTCATGGATTGGTTGCGGCGCAGCGGCCGCAATCCGCGGACTCTCCGCGAGAGTATGCAGAATTACCGGGGGCCGCACGGTCCGTTGAGAAAGACCGCACAGCACGTAGGTACCTTCCTCTAAGAGAAAGTACCTCAAACTTGGGTAATCAAACTAACGATGACATATCTGCCATACAGAGTGTTACCTCTGCTCGGGTACGCTCGAAACTGCGTGACAAGAGTCAGAGCGCTTGCTGAAAATTTCGTCAGCGCTCGGTGAAAGAAATCATTTGACGAACGCCTACAGAAAATGGAGTATAGATGCGACAGTAAAGGAACTACTGCCCGCTGAAGAAGATTTGGCCACGCCCTAAAATTCTGCTGACCGCCTGCAAAAAAGAGCGAGTTGCGCTCCGCCTGCCTCCGGCGAATATCTGATTAGAGGAGCTTATTTTGTAAGAAACAATTCAGTGCTTATGATACTACCTTTGACTGGGCACATCTGCTTTCAGAAAAACTCAAAACGAAAAAGCTTTCAGAAACTGTGTACAGTCTCAGCAAAAACCCAAGATTCTGTGACGCATAATGTGCACTGATTTCACAGACATTTTTTTGGTGTCCCCATTATTTAAGTGCGGATGATATTACATGCGATTACTTTTTTGTTGCGTGCCTTGTGTATTTCTTTTGAATTTTCTCAGGCGCAATTGGCAAATTTATCGTTGCAAGCGTGAGCGGTTATTTCCCGATTCTGCCCAAGATTCCGCAAAATTTCGATAGATGGTTGTCGTTATCATTGACGCGTAATTTTATATTCGAAGAAGAAAAGATTGCGTCGGCCGGGAATCGAACCCGGGCCGCCCGCGTGGGTGGCGAGCATTCTACCACTGAACCACCAATGCTTTCACTCAATCTTTTCGCGTCCTTTTATGAAGGGAGGGAAGCGATGAGAATGAGTACAACGAGAGGAGCTTACGTTGTGCGAAACAATTCAGTGCTTATGGTTCTGCCTTTTAGTGGGCACATCTTCTTTCAATGTCATACGAGATTTTTGAAATTAAGTGCGAAAAAGAGAATGGTAGCGAAAAAATATAGGTGATAAGTGACCCAAAATTTCAGATAGGTTGAACGTGCGACTCTTTATGAAATTCGCCCTGGTGTTCTAATGTTGATATTGTAATTGTGGCTTTGAGCCTCAGATAGATTTTTTGAAGCTAGGCACTTAGTCGAAGGACTTTTTGTCAAAACTTTCACTGCACAGTGGCTCATGGCACTGGACGTGCAGCCTCCATTCCGAGCTTATCATGACCTAGAAGTCCAGGCAAACTTCTGAAACGCAAGGTCTTTCTTGAAAATGTAAGCAGTTTAGAAAATTACGAATCTGATTGCAGAAGTTTTGCCTAGAGAGTTAGAGTTATTTGCCTAGAGAACTTAGATTTACAGTATCGATGGAATCGCCGATCTCTCTTCGTTACTGTAGGATTACGATAAGAATTTCCAGCATGTGGAATCATTGTGAAATATGCCACCTGACAAATTTTTTTTAAAAAAATCAAAAATATCTCTACTAAGGTTTTCGCTTACGCTGATTCCACTATACAACTTTTTACGTGTGTTTTCTCTTTTTGACGGTGTTATCACATTTCTGAAAGATTCTGGGAATTCGGTTATTACGCTTTACCTGAGATTACTTGAAAGAAGCATCATGGTAGAATGGAAATTTCATATTCGGAATCAGCGGCTTCCATTACCATATTATAAGAGTTCTTGGCTTGTTTGGTTTTGTTCCGAGGCAGAGCATGGCTTGCAACGGCCTGAAATCGTTGTCGAAGTTCCTACAGTAATCCTACAGTAATGAAGAGAGAACGGTAATTCGCTCGATACTGCAAATCTAAGCTGACGCCTCCTCTACAGATTGACATTTGAATGGCGGAAAAAGACACAATGGGAAGAGAGATATTAACGGTTGAAAAGTGTGTACTTACTTTTGGGACCAGTTTATATATTATTCCCAAAATGTTTTGCGATTTCACATATTTGACCTATACACGATGTGGACCGAAAAGATCGTGATATATGTAGTCGATACTCAAATATCCCCTACCCCTTTACGGTGTGCGCAGAAACCATGTTCGAACGAAATTCTAAATTATGGAATTTTGTTTCGACAACCGGATAGCGCCACTACTTGGGTTTGCATAGCGTTGCAGATGAAGAGAAGTATGACTAAGCCGAGTTTTCAACGATTCATTGAGGAATACACAAGTTAGTTGGTAGTAAGTGACTCGTGCGATAGTGTCAAACATCCGGCTCACTGAACATTAGGACGAATTTTAGCGGAGAGTGATAGAGATGACCTTCATTTATCGGAACATTTATATCTAAATTTCGCTTAAACTTCTTCTAAGGAGGTTATTTGGTTTGCTAAACACGAATATGATGTTTATTTCATGCGGTGGCGCCATCCGTGGAGTTACGGTAGGATTACGGTAGGGGTTAAACACGAATTTGCCGGAAAGTCTACCGTAACTCCACCGGATGGCGCTGGCGCACGAAACAGACATCATATTCGTGTACAGCATGCTAAATAACCCCTCTAAACTAAGTTTCGGGCAAATCTGTGATTTTGACCCCCTACCGTAACCCCACCGTATCTCCAGCGGATGGCGCTACCGTGCGAATTAAACATCATATTCGTGTTCAGCGTATCAAATAACCTCCCTAGTTAAAGTTTTAGCGAATTTCAGAATTTTCACTTTTTGGGTCAAGTAATGTGGAATAGCGCCAAGGAAATTGCTGTGCATTCTTCAATTTTGGCAAATACTGGCGAAATTTTGGCAAAAGTCAAAATATCCACAAGCATTTTATATGCACTTTTTCTGCAGATACTGAGATGTCATTTGCGCGAAGTACAAACCGTGAACGTTCGATATTTTTTGAGTAAAGTTTTCAAATTTGAATAAACTCACAGGCTTAGCCTCTTCCCATTTATTCTCAGCTGTATTGAAAGCAATTGCGTAAGTTCCAACGTACGCTACAATATGACCTCGATCGAACGTCTTTTGATCCTCGTCTAAAATCACTGTTAATTTTTTAGAAAAATTTCAAAAAAAATTCTTTACATCTCCTTCCAAAAACCCAAATCTTATCGCTGGCCACAAGTGCATACTCAAATTGACAATTTTCTGGGACTAAGCCTTTGTAGGAATCAGCAATCTTCTCGAACTTCCTGTAAATGAGACCGATATTTTGCTAATGTTCATCCATATGGATTATTTGTGCCAAAGTGAATTATAAACAAATTGGAGCGAAATAGATTTACGTAGTGTCTTTGTCACAAGGTAGGAAGTATACTTGGGTAATTTGAAAATTTTTCATCGAATGAATGAATATCGAATAAATTCGAAAAAGAAAAATTTTGAATAAACGAATATTCAATAAATTCGAAAATAAAAAATCTCGAATAAACGAATATCGAATAAATTCGAAGTTCAAAAATTCTCGAATGAATGAATTCTCTAATAAATTCGGAAAATCAAAAATGTCGAATGAATGAATAACGAATATATTCAAACATCGGAAGTCGAATTTCGAATAGATATTCGAATGATTTATCGAATAACTAGAGCAACCGTATCTCGAACTTGCCCCACATATCTGACTAAAACGATCCATTCATAATCAGCACCCTCGTATTCCCTATACCAACTCCTAGCTCAAAACAAAAAATCGACAAGATCGATGAAGTGAATTTTTATTCATAATCAGCACCCTCACTTACCCCTCCCCCCCCCCCCCCCCCCCCAAAACATTTGTGGTAAGCTGGCGTTACATTTGAAGATACCTCGTAACTGGCAAATCGCGTACGGCGATCTAAACCGTCTAATCCTCCACTACAACTGCGATGTCCTTTACTCAGTATACAGCAATTCGCAAAAAACTCCAAGGTAACGAATAGAGGCAGTTGTGCAACATAACTTATGCGAGCAAGCTCACTAGTGTGGGCTTTGCGTACCACAAGCATGAACAATGCAAAGAAAGAAACAAGCACTTCAAAACACTTTCAATATATCAACTCGGAACATGAACTTAAATTTGATAGCTTCTTTGCTGATTTGTTGCCATTAGCAGTGCGAACAATCTCATTGATCAAAAAAGCATAAATTAGAATCCACATATGATTTTTTGTCAACCAGTCGGAAGAATGCGACCCTCCATACAGTTTAAAGATCATAACGGTTGCAAAAGATGCATTATTGAGTTTTGCGAAAAAAGAACGCGCACGAAGTGAGCTTGATACTCAGCAGTTGGCTCTGCAACAAAGTCGAATAGTCTGAATACGGAGTTCATTCGAATACGAATTCGAATAAACATTCGAATGAAACGTTCGAATAAAATCTATTCGAAACCCTGTTTTTTGATTATTCGAGTTTTCGAATTTTACTCGAAACCCCGTTTTCTCAATTATTCGAGTTTCGAATATTATTCGAAAATGGAAGAACTGCGAATATCGAATTTTGAATACGAATATATTCGAATGTTTTATTCGAATGATCGAATTTCTATTCGATTCGGACCCAAGTGTAACAGAGAGATATTGCCGAATTTGAACGCAAAAGCGGACGTATGGAGTTATCAGTCTCTCTACTCTCTCATAGTCTCAAAGTGATAATCTTTATTGACTTATCGCCTTTAATACCCTACATCTCAAAGAAGAAACTGCTTTGTAGCATTTTAACGCTTTGCGAGATGTTTTTTAGTTGGTGAAGAAGCTATTCGATCGTTTTTTTTGGGTCCGAGCACGATATTACACCGTGTACAAACAAAGCGAAGTTGAAAAGATTATAAGATCAATTTTTTTTATGAATTTTGGTATAGTTTTGTAATTTGTGATCATTCTCTTCAATTAAAACCAAGGCGTATAACTCTTTATTAGTCGTCTAACATCTCGCTGCTGTCACCTTCAGAAGCTTTTGCCAAGGCTCAAATAGAGTGATGCTACCGAAATGTCAGTTTGACTGTCAAAAAGTTTTGACAGTAATGTTTTTGCTTAAGGAAGACAATCACTCACATATAGAGCTGGTTCAGAATTATCTTTTATCAATGTGAGTATAGGAGCGTGTCTCTCTTACCCAAGAATGAGGCTGATTTCTACAAGAGAAGTACATGGGGGGAAAAGTACGCATTTTTGATATGTAAAGGTGTTAGCATATGTGGATACGATCAAATGATGTCAGTGTTTGCTGATACTTGTGGTTTGGTAATCTATGTTGTGAATCCGCGTCTGTAGTCACATACGAAAACACCGCTTTCAAAGATGAATAGCATGTAATCTATGCTGCCTGAATGTGATGGTAATGATAGCTTAAACATAGCTTCACCGTTTTCGGCGACTTGCAAAAATGTTATAAACAAACTTTCAAACAAGTGTGGTATTGTTGAAAAGAATAATCCAAGCTGTTTGAGAAAAAATTAGCGCATCAATGATATTCAATCATTTGCGTGGTCAAAAAAATCATCAAGCGATCTGGACTGCATTGACGTCCGTTCAAAATGTCAGGAAATTCGCACATTTTTGATTATAGGAGTTTAGAAACTGCAAAGCAATATCTTTAATTTTGCCGTGTAGCCAGCGATGTATGTAACCAACTGACAGTTTACACGTCCGCGCATTCATAGTATAAAAACAAAATTTAAAATGTTTGAGAAGTTCTTTTCATGAGGTCAGCTACATAGAAACATCTTCCATTTGCTACTAATGGAGCAATGAATAATTGAGTGTGATAGTGGAAATTTTTCACAAAAAAATCATCAAATAATTAGCAGCTATTTGATTTGTTATAGAGTTTCGTAGGTATGTCAGAATGAAGTTATTCACTAGCCAAGCTACCCTCTGACTCAACTGGATTAACGGCTGGAAGTCGGGGTTCTGTGACCTAATTGAGGCTAGGGAGTGATCAGAGAGCACTTTCGCGAGAGTGACGCAGACTGCGTCACGAGCGCCAGCGGTCGCTTTCCAGCCACCAATCTTGTCGATCAGAGGATAATACTTCGTTCTCGTAGGAAAAGAGGAAAATGCAACAAGTTGCTCTATATCTAGAAGTGAAAGCACTACCCGAATTGTTGCGAAAAGTACTTACCTGGTATCATTTTTATTACTGGTATTTGCCAGCAGCAAAAATATCCACCAATCTGTTACATACAGCATACGAAATGTGATTGATATTCAAAGCATTGAAACAATAAACGGCATCAGTTTCGAATATTGATAGGACTGTCTTCTACTTTAAATTCTCTATTCCTACTTTTAACTCGTTTGGCTTGGTGAAACTTTTATTGACTCTACGTTTTCGACAAACTCGTTTTCATCAGAGGTCTAAAAAGATCTGTAGTTTGTATATCTCTTTTTTTGTGTCACCAAACTTTTCTTCTTATTGTTAGTTCTGTTTTGACAATGGTCCAGACGGAACGTGGGCAACGCACTCGGATAGATGAATTTATTCAACAAAACCTTCATACAGTGTGAGTACATCTTATTCTTACAAGGAAAGCTTGCTTAGTCGAAGTAGTCTTTGTAAATGAGATGTATAACATACTAAAGGGTATAAAACGCTGACAACCTGCCTTCCTTATTTGCAGAACATTTATAGACGAGGAGTCATGAGCGCTGTTGGAGTCAAAAATTGAATGCACATTTTGGATAAAATGAGATGCTAAAATCTTACTAGCCCCCAAATAAGCAACCAAGAGTGATATACTTCTTATTTGAGAGTACTTGTTGAATAAAGTGCTCTGGCGATTATCATTGCTCCATTGAAGGGCTAGAGAAAGTATTATGGCTATTTCTGTCCTACTTGTACATTCAATTTTTTGCTCCAATAAGCGCTCAGAACTCCTCGTCTATAAACGCTCCGCAGATAAGGAAACCAGAATTAGAATCAGCCCTTATACATTCCATCTAAAAAGGCCACTTTGACTAAACATGCATTCCCTGTTAGGTACTCAGAGCTACGGTTCTAGTGATCTTCATCCTGAGAGGATAAAAAAAACCTAAGAGGAAATTCGTCCGCAACGAAGTTGCGGATAAGGAGCTTGCAACATTTCAATGTGAATGAAGGGAGTCAGATAAATCGAAGTGAATCAATGTGAATCAATGAAGTCGGTGTCTGAATAGAAGTGGGTGCTGAGAGTACTTTTTGAGAATTGTTTCGAAATAAAGGAAGATCAATGCGGAAAACGACTAAGCTAAACTTGAGATTCGAAAGTCCAGATAAACTGTTTAGTCCAAGAAAAAACGTGGAAGAGATCCGCTGCTGATGTATTATCCTATTTGATTTTTGCGCTTTGCAGCGTTCAATGTCGATCAGATCGTGTTTTCTTGAGGCTGTTTAAGTCCATCTAGGTTTAGAAATTTTCTAAGTTCAATATTATGGTGTACAAAGCAAAACCTAACAACATTATGGCTCTAAATTCCTCTAAAATCCTTCGCTTGGCTCCCAGTTTTCATTTTCAGAAAATTTTCAATACTCTTTGTCTGCGATGATTGGTGGTAAAATTTGCAATCAGCGCATTCTTTGTGGTTCGCCGAATCAACTTCGCAAAGTATTATCACTTGAGTGACTCTAGCCCGGAATAGTATTAACTTAACAGACAAGCCGCTAAAAACGAAGCGGCATAGGTCGAGAAAATTCGAAGCATATTTGTATGTTCTTTGTTGCAAAGAACGTACAAATAAATATTTCAGAATCGACAACAACCTCTTCATTGTAAACAATGCTCAGTAGCCATCTTTTCGACCTTAGGTCTAGTGGGTTTGTCGAAGCTGCTACATAAGCCGCACAGCTTAGCACGAAATGTCTTGTCTAATCTTCATACGTTGGACTACCATTCATCATCACTCTATTCTTAATGTCTCTTACTTTTACACATAACTCATCTACCGTACCGGCATACTACGGTCTATTTAATTGCTCCATCACTTCGACTCTTCTGACACTGAAAAATGGGATACATCATTGTTATTATCTCTAAAAGGGAGATCTGGAGGTTTCGTTCAGTCCCTCATTTTTCCTTTCATCTCGTTCTGTCCGCTCTTCCACTCATCATTCTTTCATAATTGTCTTCACCCTACCACCACCTAGCACAAGCTCATCAAATCTACATTTTCTTTGGCAGTGCCTATTCTGCAAATTCTTGGTGCTTTTTCATGTTCTTATTTTAGTGCTTTTGATGTTCTTATTTTCTCCAGTATTCAACTAGACCTAAATTAAACCGAATAAAAATCCATTGTTTTTTGATTTCGTCTCCTGTGACACAGTCTAAGCTTTATATCCCTCGCTTTTGTAGCACGCCTTAAAGCGTATTGAAATGAAATAATAAATAATTGTAAAAAGTAGGTCACCCTTTAGAGCGCAGCAAAGTAACAGAATGGGTTTTTCTTTCGCGCAACGTTTCGTCACATCTTTGGGCATTCAAGCAATTCTTGTTTGGATAATTCTTCTGATGAAAGATGAGAACTAAGCAACTTCTTTTGAGTTTGTTCCTGGTGTAACTGAAGTCTGCGGCTTGCATGTCGTAAAAGGCATGCTATTTCTGCCCAGGTTGAGGCATTTGAATTGTACCACAACAAGCTCACAAAGTATGGTAATGTAATGGATCTCTCGCAAATGTAGGCATCTCTTCCTGTCGCTTATCTTTGGCAAAGTATGCACGGCATTGAAATGTCCATTTCACCCAAGGCAGGGGAAAAATCTTGTCCGGAACGTGGCTTTGAGAAAAAACATCATTTTCATTTCATTTCTTTTAACATTTCGTTCCACGAGAAGGAAAGAGAAAAAACAATGCAAATCAATATCAACTGAAATGAGTAAAAAACAAACAAAACAGATCATCACGCCGATTGGAGGCAGCTCTAAAAGCTGGTAAGAGGATAATAAGGGACAACCTGCATGGACGAATGGATGTTGTATAAATATAGGTTTTGGCATGAACATATTATATACGGGGTGACAGTAGTACGAACTAGCTCAATACAAGGAGATGGTCTCTATGTCCCCAGTTTGTCAGCAAAAAAACGATTTTGAACTATTTGGAAGAGCAACTGGAAGCTTGGCTGTCGCGGCAGATATTATGACCAGCCATGCCTACACCAATCTGCTGAGGAAAGTTTCAATGACCCCAATGAAAAAGAGTATACGGTTCCAAGTTGTAAGCTTAAACTAGCTTAAACTAGCAAGATGTATTTTAGTTTTAGATAAGAGAGGTATACTAGTTGACTCGATCATGGTGATAAAATGAGAGCTTGTATAAAAAACCGGCAAGACCAGTAAATTGTATCAAGGCACTATTTTCGATCTTCTTCATTCAGTGAATAGTCAAGGCCCAGACAGTGGCGTACCGAGGGGGGGGGGGGGGCGGGGAGGGCGCGCCCCCCCCCCCCGAGAACGGGTCGCGAAATTTTTGAAAGTTACTTATATGGGTTATAAAATTGTGCAAATGACTTGTCTGCACTTGTAAATAATTAAAATAATTTTTTAAATTTTTTAAAAATTCATTTTAGCTTTATAGAGAAAATTTTTTCGGGGGCGTGGCTGACGCCACGCCCCTTTTTCCAGATTTTAGGGGTCGCGGACCCTCAAAAATTTTGAGAAGCACCCCAGAAAATTTTTCGAAGTGCGTGGCTAACGCCACCGCACCTTCATTAGAAAAAAATTTTTGTCGCCCCCCCCCCCCCCGAGCCGAAATCCTGGGTACGCCACTGGGCCCAGATGATAGGCAGTTGCACGTGGTTAAAGTTACGACCATATGAATGATGGATCAGCACTATCTGTAATGATTTCATTCAAACTTAGCTGATTCAATTGGCGTTTAAACGAGATGCTGTTATTACACGCTAAAACTCTTTCGGCAAAAATTGCATCAGTTTCTTTGCTCGATAGAAGCAGTCTTTGCTAAAGTTGATTTCTTACGCTCACCAATTTGTTATGATAATTAAAGAAACAACCAGTTCTTCCATGGGTAGGTTTGAAAACTCAGTACCTGGAAGGCCGCAGTTTGTTACTAGGTCATGAACAAGCCTACCATAAGAGAGCTTTTTGAGGAAAAGTCTTCGTAAATGTTCTTCATAGTTGAGCATCGATAGAGAAAATCGGGTTAGGAAAACAGCGATAGAATAAGAGGCGCGTGAAAACCTTCTGAACCTTTTGTTTTCCAAGGTCTTGTCCATCACTAGGGAAGGACTCTACCTGATTTGCATACTCCACTATAGGGACAACAAAGGTTTTGTAGAGTTTCAACGGTACTCTAGTGTCATCAATTGTGGTGTTGCGAACGAAGTGAGGAACGAATGACGTAAACTACAGAGACTGCACAAAAGCTTACGTTAAATATGTAGGTCAGGTCTTAAAGATTTATTAAAAGGTGCTCCCAAATCCTTGATTGATGTTTTCTTGGTCAGGGTTTCTCCAGCATGCTCATAATAAATTTCGTTATCGCTGCTTCTCCGATGTGAAGGACAGAACTTTTGCTCACATTCACAGAAGTATCCCAGACTTTGAACAATCAACCATAAGATTGTTAGCGTGCTAAAGTGCAACTTGAACATCACGGCGACTATCATTGTTATAGATGGCTTAAATTTTGATATCGTCAGCGTACATTAGCGCATGGATCTCGGAGAGGGAAGGGGGGAGCATTAAAAAAAATTTTCTGAGTAAAGTACGTGGCGTTAGCCGCGCATTCCGAAAAAATTTTTTAGTATGCTTCTCAAAATTTTTGCGAGTCCTTAACCCCGAAATTTCAAAAAAAGCTGTTGTCGTAAAAACTTGCTCCTCTACACGCTAGCAGTGTTAACCGGGTGCATTTTTCCGTATCTGAAGGAATTCTGTTTTCGAATTCTTCAGCGCGGTTTTGGTGCATTTGATCGTTGTTTTTTCCCTCATATAATACTAACAAGATCGCCATTTGAATGTGTGATCGATAGTGGAAATGCAACAAATGCATCTTTGTGGTTGGCTCGTTGTAACGTCTTCGCAATTTTTCGTGGTTGAGTTATACTAGCCTGATTAGGTAGAACACCAGAAAACACACGAGAAAATGTGTCGCATTGCCAGAAAAGAAGAATGTGTTGAAAACGACGGATGGTTTGGTGCATTGGATTATAACATAAGCGATGCTGGTTTGCTCTTCGTTAGCGTGGCGACCATTACGTTTAGGGACCGACGCTATTTTGTCCTAAAAAATACTTCGCAGTTAAACACATTTTTTAGATTAGTGTTTCAGGGTGAATATCCTGACATAAGGAATTCAAAAGGCCACGGCCACTCAAGAGCAACTTATAGATTCTCTGATTTTCATCGCTTGCACACTACTTCGACAAATCTCAACACGTATCTCAGACGTCTTATCCCAAAACGGACATTGCTCTTAATCAGATGAGATCAGCGCGGCATTTGCCCGGGCGCTCACCTGTCAGGTCCTTTTGAATTTTTATAGCGTGAGCAGTGGCAGCGTAAGTTAAACCTACGAATCTCGACCGAGGCCCTCAGCTTAGATCATCTGAATTGAAGATGGGGAGGGGTTACCACGGACCATCCTTTCGCTAACAACAAAGCTAAAAATCGTTGGATAAAAAACTTGTTAACAAATTATTGCTGCTTGAGAAGAAGGCACAGCATTTACACACATCAGAAAATGAGAACGGTGTCAATGAAAAGTGGGCACATCCACCTTCGCAAGCGAATGGGGTTGATGTAACCAACATGTCATATTGCCTGCGCAAGTCAACGTGTGGCTAAACTTTTTACATGGCGATAGCTAACAGCAATTCTTGCAAACAGCATCGGCAAACTAAGTTCCGGATATGTCAAAGAGATACAGTTGACTCATTCCTGTATACACACCGCCTTCTCTCAATATACCAACACTGCAAGAAGAGAATAGGATTCGTATATGAAAGGAAAGATTTTGAATAAAACTTTATGTAGAATTGAGTAAATCGACACATCAAAATGTCAAGCGTATTCTGATCACGAAGACTACAACTGTCTCATGAAAACTGTTAGTAGTTGCTCAATTGCCTATAAGGTGGAATACCTGCGATTAGGGAGTGGAATACCTGCGATTAGTAGCGAATCATGGCAACGTTGCTCTGCAGAGATTATTTTTGCAGTTGTAAGTGGGGAGAACGCAATTTCTTTTTACAATTTACTAGTTATTGTTTTCAGTTTCGTGCAATCAACTCAAAAGGCGAGAGAGTGATTGTTAGCAAATCTGTTTACTTCTGCAAACATTTTGATGTCTATCATTCATTTTAGTGCTATAAAGTACGTTTCTTCTTTTCTAGAATGTGTTGTATTAGTCGACCAATAGTCATTTGTACGTTCATTTATAGAACGTAACTAAAAATCACCGAACTCTCAGCAACATGATACTAGTTGATTTTGCGTGCGCATAAAGGGTATAAATCAAACCTGTAGATTAGGGCAACAGAGATATGAAACAATTCTACTTCATTCTTGTGGTGAATTGTTCAAATATTCTCATTTGCATAGATGTATTCAGCCACTGACTCTTTTCGTTTACGCTGGAGCGAAATGTGTTCCGAATGCCTTCAATAAAGAACTGATGCTTATAGCTTCTGAAATAAACATGGAATGGATAGGTGTGAAAAACATTAGAGATTCTGTCAACATTGGGTTGTTGGGGTAAACATAATGGGATTCGAAATTTTGTCTGTCTTTTGTTTGGCAATTTATAAAATTATAACACTCAAAACCAAAATTCAGACGGATGACCTTAGTTTTGCTGTATACAAGTATAATATAACACTCAGGATCAAAATCAACATTGATGACCTCAGTTTTGCTGAATAAGTAAATTTCGATAATACTATTACGCCAAATGAACTAGAAAATTCTTACAATGTTTTCTCCAGAGCAGTCTATCAACAGGGACACGTTCTCAAAATACGCGGGCATCTTCACTGTTCAAACCATGCACCTCATGCGCTTTGCGGCTAAAAAAACGGCGTTTGCGCCCCTAGATTTTGCACCTTCGTCTAGTACTGTCTATATGTGCATCATTTGCTTCCGCTGCGATCAAAGAACAACTGATTGTTAGTTGGATCAGGTTTGATTCTACTATAAATCGGCATCTACAGTGATCACATTCGCTGCTATGCTATCAGGTTTGAGCATAAGTTTGCACAAAAACTGATAAGAGCCCATCAAATCGTATTTTTCTCTATTCAGAAAAAGATTTTAGGATTACCATTCGATAGAGAAAAGTAAGCTCTATGAGGAGGATTTCAAAGTTCCACCAATACGCGAGTTGAGAGCCTTAAATTAGAAAATACAACTGCCCGAAAAGTGAAAATTATTAGGTTTATGCAGAAGTTCTGTCGCAACATTTTTGGAGAATCATAACTTTTTTTAAAAGATTTGCACAAACCTAAATTTGCTAGAGAGATTTCAAAAAAATGGCAAAAAATCAAACCTGCCGGCTTATCGCTTACTCAAAAATCATACTCTTCACAGAGATGCTCTTTCGAAAAAGACTCTGCGCAGATGAAAGGGTGGATCAAAGGACTTAATACTAGCTGATGGAACTTATCGCAAGTTTTAAATTTCTAACAACCTAATTCAAAATGAACAATGTTGGAACGATTCAATTCTCTTGCTTCGTTCTCAAAGTAACTCTTATTCACCTCTTAGCTTCGTCATCGAACCTCTGATGATGATCATAATAACGTTCCCATGCGCTGCGCTATAAGTGAAAAGCTATAAAGCATTTGCTTAGCAAGACAAGAATGCAGTATACTACTCTTGGACGAGCTGAACACAATGCTGCTTTCGGATTTCGAAGATGTTCATTCTGAAGGGTTACGGCTAGTAGAACTTGGAACAGCTTAATTTTTCCAGAGTTTATCAGCTCTTCTGTCTCTTTTAGAAAAGAGTCTTCGACTGCACTTTAGCGCGCAATAATCTAGTGAAAGAGTGCTATCGAACGGTGCCCACGGCAGTCTCCTATGTGCGATGCTCGTTGCGTTACACCCACGCGAAAAGGCGTCCGCGTGCAAATTCAAGATTATTAAAAACAAGGTATTGGACACAACCTGTATACGAAAAGATTCTCCTTGACGAGCTGAATACAATGCTGTTTTCAAATTTTGAATGTACTCATTCGGAGAAATTATGGTCCTGCGTAATTTGCGTGATTCACACGAATTTCGCGAAATTTCCGGAATTTTGCGGAATTCCAGGAACTTGGCGAAATTCTCAAAATTTCGCGAACCTTCGCGGAATTCCTGAAATTCTGCGACATTCACGGAAATTTTGCACATTCTGTGAGCGGTATTGTAGGTTGAGTCAAAAGTAGTGAGAACTCTTCGAATTTCAATTCAAATTTTCCTAAAACCCGGTAGAATCATGATAGACGAACATCTGGACTGTTAAAACTTAGCTTTTCTATCTCTTTTCAGCAACCAGGTAATCAGCCCATTTTTTCTCATAATTATTGAACGGATTCCTAAAATTTTAAGCCCTTATTTTCTGCTTTAGGAAACTTTAGCTCACTGTAACTTTCGCTCATTCTCAAAATTTAATGCATAAAGAGTCGTTAACTCGATTTAAAATTCTACAAATAGCGGGAAACATCAAGGGCGGTTCCAGCGCGCATGCTAATAGCACCTTCAGTTACTGGTTCACTAGTTCACATTTCCAAATTCTTAGAAAAATTCAATCACATAAAGACAGAGCAAGTATGGTTTAGTGCAAATCATTTTTTCTTCCACAACTAGCCCTCTAAGCTTATTAAGCCTTCTTATGAAAATTCAGCAAAGCAAAAATGCCTCAAACCCTACAAAATCCTCAATGCTCGAAAGCTCTGAAAGTCGTTCAATATCAAACCTTGAATGTGGTCAAGGGTTTATCGCTTCGAAATATCACAATTTATAAGTTTTGGACACAGCCATCCTCAACTGCAGAATTTGAAGGAAGACGCTTTGGGTCCAGAAATTCTGAAATTATTCCAGTAATAATGGGAAGATCTAATTGAAACATAAGACACCGGAAAGACGAAGAAAATTGCGCCTGATAGAGTTTGGAGAATTTTTTCTATCCAATTTTGAGTATAGATGCCAGAAGAGGTCTAAGATTCTCAACACTTTTAACTCACCCTAGCATACTATATGCAAGAAGAAAAATACGTATATGGGCTGATTAACAAGGGACGAAATAGGAGCGAAGGGACAGTTTGGGTCTTTTTTATGTTCCCGAATCGACAAGTGAGGTGCATACCATGCGTTCACATAATTTAGCATAAAATGCTAAATATAATTTGTGTTTTTTTTCATTTTTGCCACTCGTTAGCATAAGGAACTGCGCTATCTTTGTTGAAGAGATAACTTAAACACAGTAGTTTTGTTTACTACACATAATAATATATCTTTGCTTGTGACTCCTATAACTTGCCAATGTTATATTCATAAAAATATTTGTTTCTTTTTTTGTAAAAACTGAAAAGACTGGAAGTCCAGAGATGGCTGGTTGCTGATCTGGATTTACGGCATATTTATTTTATTGACTTACAAACCATTCTCACCCAGTGAGCTGGAATATCGCATGATCACACATAATTCATAATCACTCCAAATGACATAGTCGGGATGTGCTTTCAGAGAATACGTGGACTAAAGACACGATTATGCGAATTTCACTTTGCCGACTTGAGTTTTCCCAATGATATAAATGGTCCCATGTGCCGGATCGATTACAATCTGTTCCGCATTGCTGGGAATTTCCACTCCAAGTTTCTTCCATGTAGGGGATGAACTCAGGTTGTTCAACTCCCAAACGCTGCCATCATACTCACTACGAGTCAATCCTATAATGGGCGGAATAACTGTGTGCCTATCGACTTTTTTTACGTTTGTCAATTCAAAAACTCAAAATACTTGCATTCGCTAAGGCTTTGACTTTGCCAGAAAGAATTGCTCGGCTTGTTGGTCACGTACCCGTTAACATGGCCATTAACGCCATTTTCTGGCGCTACGGTAGTTGTACGGTAGCCGCGTGTAGATTCCAAAGGATGGGTGACAATCAGTGGGCACGAGCTGGCAACTTTCAAAACAAAATCCCCTTTGATCTTGAAAGTTTCGTACAAAGTTTTCTTTGACTCTACACCCTAAACGGAGAAAACCCTCAAGGAAAAACGAAACGTCGCTAAAAAAACGTTGCAATTTTTGTGTCTTTTCGACCACAAAAACGTTAACCCCTTCGCTTTTTTGTCTCACGAACGATAGACAGCTTGACTCGGTGCCCTGGTAATATCAGTGTTGCTCGGAAGAAGACCGAAATCATTTCGATTATGTTTTCACCCACGCTGCTCACAAAAAGCTAATTAGCATGCTGAAAAACCTCTTAGGCAAGTCTTGAGCCCAGGATAGCTCTTACCTACCGTATATCCACCGTAACCCCGGACGCTAGCTTGCGAACTTAATATAAATCCGTGATCAAGTAATCTCCCTACGTCTTAACAAATTTTGATGGATTTTGAGTTTGAAACAAGTTATGTGATGCCTGATTATGCTGAATATGTAGGATTTACCCTTTCGAATACCTCCTGCGGCATGAATCCAGGAACCAGAAGGCAATAGAGCATGACTGCGAGCACCACTAACCCACGGTGGCCTCGGATCGGAATTGATCTGGAGGACGATTCGTATGTTGTTACTAAACAGTAATTTCAAAAAAAAGACGAACATTTAGTTTTTCGCAGTTCTTTGAGTTCAAATCGCAAGCAATAATTCTTTCAGCCGTCCATCGGAATCCGCAAGCTCTGACACTATAGAAAACAAGCAACCGTGAGCCAGTGACAACGGCTGATGTAGCCCTTCCCAGCTGGACATACACATTTCGTAAAGATATAAGAAAAACTAGCTGTGGGAGCACGTACGAATCTACGTTCTCTATCATCTATTGGTATGTCGAAAAGATGTTCAGCTTTGGCGCCATCGCCAGCGAAAGTCAAACGGGCCACTCTCATTCGACCCATCTTAGTTACTATATATTTTGTGTTATCGTCCTGACTATCAGCAATCTCCAGATGGACGTTGGCCTTTTTCCAGCCAGAAATGGGATCGAAACTCTGAATAGTAATAGAAAACCTGGCCATTATGATCTAACGCGAAAGCTAAGCATACTTGCACGTTCCATTTGTAAAGAGATTTCAGCGAAATACTACCAAATGCAGCATAGAGCAGCATGTGGGGAGTTCCATTGTGAACGAAGAGCTTTTCATCAAGATTCTCTTCGTTTGATATGGCGGGGAACTAAAGTAAAAATTTCACATGACTTGAACAACACGATTAGAAGACAGTACTGAAAAAGCGCATAGAGGCTGATTTTATATGCTAAACTTACCAGCAAAAAACAATTGCCCATACGTTATAGGCTACATGATTTTGAAAAAAAGGCACTGCTTGGGTACTGTGCACCAAGCATTCAAATCACAAATTCCGCTCAAATTCGCATATCCCTCGCTGTTCGTCACGTCAGCTTAGAAAACTCTCAAAAGCGATTGAAGTTAGTATTTGTCACCCAAAATTCAACAATTCCAGTTTTCTCACCCCCCCCCTTAAACCACACATTCACAATAACTCTATCAGGCAGGAAACTTGAACAACAGGTTCTCAACTGGAACCTGTATGCAATCTCAGCAAAAGCCTAAGATTTGAAGATGCACAATGTGCATTGATTCACAGACTGAGATGGAAAGAACATTTTTTTTGGTGTCCCTATTTCTTGAGCGCGGATGATATTTCATGCGATTATTTTTTCGTTATGTGCCTTGCGTATTTTTTTTGAATTTTCTCAGGCACAATTGGCAAATTTATCGTTGCAAGCGTGAGAGGTTTATTTCCCGATTCTGCCCAAGAATCCACAAAACTTCGATAAATAGTTGTCGTTATCATTGATGCGTAACTTTATATGCGAAGAAGAAAAGACTGCATCGGCCGGGAATCAAACCCGGGCCGCCCGCGTGGCGGACGAGCATTCTACCACTGAACCACCGATGCTTGCGCTCGATAATTTCGCGTCTTTTTATGAGGAGAAGTAGGCGATGAGAATAAGTACAACGAGAGGAATTTGCTTTATGAAAAACAATTCAGTGGGTACTGCCTTTTGATGGGCACATCTTCCTTCAGGTTGTCATACGAGATTTTTGAAATTAAGTGCGAAAAAGAGCCTGGTAGAGAAAAAACACAGATGATAAGTGACCCAAAATTTCAGATAGATTCTTAAAAATTAGGCAGCACTTAGTCGAAGAACTTTTTGTCAAAACTTGCACTGCACAATGGCTCATGTCACCATCACTGGTAACGTACAGCCTCCATTCGCGAGTTTATTATGACCCAGAAGTCCAGGCACTTCTCGAACGCAAGGTCTTTCTTGAAATATGCAAGCTGTTCAGAAAAAATTACGAATCTGCTTGCAGAAATTTTGCCTAGAGAGTTATTTTTGCCACTATTACCACAGACATATCAAGGTTACGTCTTTGCAGGTGAACATTTTCTCATACTGTACATATACAAGAATCCCAGAAAAACATGCTAGTAAAGAGCATAACAGATCGATTCTAACCTTTAGATACACCTACAATGACCTTACATGGTCCTAAAAATAAGCTGAGTATCATTTTCGGATTAAGCATGCCGAATAACCGCTCTGGAACTGATTCAGCCAAAGACAATTCCACTTTATTATTATACTACCTCAACTTAAATTCATGCCATATCGCGAGGTTTGACTGCATTTCTTCATTATAAATTCCCAAAATTTCTTGCGATTTCAGGTATTCGACCTATACACGATGTGGAGAGCGAAATAATCGTGATATATGCAGTCGGTACTCAAATGTCCCCTACCCCTTTACCGGTGCGCAGAAGCCATGTTCGAATGAAATTCTAGATTATGACATTCTGTTTCGACAGCCGGATTGCGCCACTTTTGGGTTTGCATTTGCACAGCGTTGCAGATGGGGAGAAGTATGACTAAGCCGAGTTTTCAACAGATTCAATGAGAAAAACATAAGTTAGGACTAGTAGTAGGTGACTCATGCGATAGTGTGAAACATTGGGTTCATGACCATTACGAAGAATTTTAGCGGAAAGTGATAGAGATGACCTTCGTTTATTGGAACAATTGTATAAAAAGAAGTCGCTTGCTTCTTCTAATAGCCCCGAAGTTCGACTTTCTATTAGGTTGTCCCAAAAGTAAACCGCATTTTTGAATAAATCAAACTGTTTTTGTTTTCCTGGCGGACTTGGGGTACCATTCGATAAAGCGAAGCAAGCTCTGCAAAATGACCACCAAAGGTCCGCCTAAGTCGCATTCCATGTTAAGTTTGAAGCGAAAATCGAAAAAAAAATTTTCACCTGAAGATTGGATTTCTGCGAGAAAGAGTCCTACGGACCTCCAGCTTGGTCATTACACAGTACGCACATAGTAGTACTCAAATAAGCTTTTGCCGAAGTTTTTCCGAGCATAGAAAGCGAGAAACAAAAAATGTCCAAAATGGCAAACTCCGCTCCCAGCCCCTCCCACCTATGCCATTGTACACTACAAGCCTTACTAAGTACATTTTCATAAACTTACCCCTGTATGTGCTCTTATGATCGAGAAATACTAAGTTTTACATTAAAAAACCCGAAAAAAGTGGCATTTTGGCATTTCGGGACCCCCTTTTTTCTCAATTTTGAGCTCCGGAAAAAATCCACCAAATACTTTTGGGTAATGCTATGCGTCTATTATATAAAGACCAAGTTTGAAGTCCGTAGGAGTTTTCTAACAGGAGATCCGATTTTTAGGGTAGCTGAAAAATTTTGATTTTTGGATCCAAATTTTACCTGGACAGCGACATAGACGGCTCTTTGGTGGTCATTTTGTAGAGCTTGCTTCGCTCCATCTAATAGTGCCCCAAGTCTGCCAGAAAAACAAGAACAGTTTGATTTATGCAAAAATACGGTTTACTTTTGGGACAACCTAATGTGAATCTTGGCATAATTTGAATAACTTTTGTTTTGTTGTTGAACGGCGGCCAAGATCGGTATGATAACAATTTATTATTTGGCTAGCGTTTCGGCGCTGACGTCGTCGTCAGAGCCTGTAACCAAAAACGTATGTGCGGCGTACTTGCTGAGCTTTCATTACCGTAACGATTCAAACTGAGTTGAGCACGAGACCAGCAAAGAGCTAGAACATGCCTTACCTTATTCGACGTTAGTCGAGAGATTTGATCGCTCGTGGTCAAGCTGTGCAGAATGTGATTGTACGTTGCTCTCCATGGTTTATACTTTGGTGTAATCAAAACCGCAGAGGTTTTGATACGGTAATAACTCTTTGGTTACGGTAATGCACTCGTCCTTTTCATTCATTTTGGGGTTACGTGACGTAATCCAGAATGCTTCGAATGTCTTGCGTTTGATAGTTTCTTGTTCGTATGACAAGATTGTGGCAGCAGTATCAAACGGCAAATTATCGTGCGACACTCTGCTATGTGCACTTAGAGGAGTAGATGCTTTGCGTTTTGCGAGTCCAACCAACTGCTCTTTGATCCGTAGACACAATGGTCGTCCAGTCTCACCCACATATTCTTTTGCATACTCGACAGGTAATGAAATAAACGACACCGCATTTTAGGCGATCACCTGGTCTTCCAAAGAGACATAATACGCAATTTGATGTTAAGCAAATATTGTCATATGCGACAGCGAACTAACTGCTTCTTAAGATTGGGAGGAGGGATGTCTACAATCCGTACATAATCTTGCAAGCCTGCTTGATGAAAACTCCTCCTAACCAGGGCACGGCACAGGTGGCTTAGCAAGCAAGCTGGATATCTTTTTGGGGAAAAAGCGAAGGGGATATCGTTTTTGTGGAAGAGCATAACGTTATCATTCGATATGCGGCCGGCACGCTGCCGGCATGCCGCCAGCGAATAAACAAAGGGTTTGTTTACAGCGAAGTGAAGATGAAATGACACCAAAATAGGTGTGTAGATGGGCAGTGGGGAGTTAGGACTAAGTATGAAAAATTATGAAAAAATTATGTGAATACTAAAGGCATGCTCAACTTTTTTCAGAGTTAGGTGGCTTTCAAGCCACCTGGATAGCCACCTGAGGTAGCTTATGAAAAAAAAAGTCATAAATTTTTCCTCCCTCACCTAATTTTCCTACTTTCTTTATATACTTTTCATCTACATCCTGAACCCTACAAACTGGTTCCTAAACCGCCTCGAACCCCCTTCTCCCCGCTTAGTTATAGCCCCTTGAAAATTTTGAATGGCGGAGGAAAGGCTGCTCTAGTCGCGTATTGCTGCACGATGGATAGATCATGCCGCCAATCCGGAGAATATGAATATCATCGCGTGTGTTCGATGATTCTTTTTCGTTTTTTTTCTGCTGTTGCTTTGTTCCGTTCCTTTTCATGTACTTTCTCTTCGAATATCTCGTGGCGGATGTCGTAACTTCATTGAAGCCAAAGGGGACTTCATTTTCTTGCAATTTCGGGACGCCACCTCGTGCCGAGCCTGCTCCAGGGTCAAAGGGGACTTCGTAAAAATTCGCAAAAGTTAGGGGGGCTTCGCTTTTTGCATTTTCAACTAGCCACCTCGTGCCGAGCCCTGCTCCTAACAGCTATGCTAAAGTTGTTCGCTACGAAAGAGATGCAAAAGGAGATTTTTTGGGTGTCTTTCTCATGCGGTGTGCATCGCCGTCGACAAATTACCGTTAACGCAACTCATTTGCAAATATCCATTGGATAGTGCAATTTCTTTAGCCAACTTCAAAGATGCCGTACGTTCTTGAATACCAGACGAGACCTTTTTGGCTGTTTTGAACATATTATTCAGAATGGATCTCTTCATGTTCCGTGGATGTGCTGAACAGTAATGTACTAACAAGGGAGGTGTTTTTGGTCAAAGTGGCCTTTTCACATGGAATTGATACGACTGTAAAGACCATCAAACGCTGATTCCAAGTCTGTCTTCATTATCTGCCGAGCGCTTCTAGACGTCGAGTTATGAGCGTTTTTTGAGTTGAGAAATTGAATGCATAATTAGGACAATATTCGTCAGATTTGCTCAAATGGTTCAATTTTGACTATCAAAGCACTTTATTTGAATAATAACTTCTATCTAAAGCAATCATACTCAACACTGCTCTATTTGAGCGCTGAGAAGACCGCAAAATTTTACTTCACTTAGATTATGCGTTCATTTTTCTCACCAAGAAAATATTCATAACTCGACATCTAGAGGCGCTCGGCAGATAACGAAGACAGATTTGGAATCAGCGTTTGATGCTCTTTATAGCCATATCAAATTCTTGTGAAAAGGCCACTTCGACCGAAAACACCTCCCTTGTAAGTTATTTTTGTTGGTAGGCTTTCGGTATCGCTTGATTTTCCAAATTCCGTTATGTAAATACACCTCAACATTCAGGAAAGCTAGCCAGTTCTGACTGGCTTTTCGCGAGTGAACTTCATGCTCGGCGATTGCGCATTCAGAATGTCGAAACATGTATCAACTTTCTTTTGGGTGGCGCATACAATGTAGCAATCGTCAATGTACCTACAGCACAAAAGAGGTTTACGCGCTAGCACCGGCTTTCTACTTTCGACATAAAAGTTGTCGCTACTATGGATGCCAATCTTTGTCACATAAATAAACCTCCAATTTGCTTAAAGTACTGGCCAGACCAACGCAATATGGAGCAATTGAGGCACTCATTCAGCAACGTCATTAATTGCCTTATGTTGACCCGTACATATTAAGCAAGTTGTGGGATTCGCATAGAAGTCCGTACACTGCTTGCATAGCATCGTATTGGAGACGCTGGTGTAGAGGGAAGTGACGTCGAAAGACTCAATACTACATTCACCATCCAAATACGCAGCCGCTCAAGAAACATGTTGGTATTTGAAAGATGCGCAGGAATGTATTTGAGAAGCTGGGATAATATCACATTCAGCAACCATAAAATTTTATCATTTGGCCCCTATGCAGCTTACAATGGGTCTAATCTTGTAACCTAGAGGATTAATAGGGAAGAGAGACGATGAAGGAATTTTGTGCGTTTTGACAAGAACGTATAGTATAAGGCACATGGGAAGATCACTTTTCAGTCGCGAGACAGTAGGCTTAAATAATCCGATGTCTTTCGCAGTGCTAACCCATATCCTAATCAAGCGCCTGTCTGTTTCATAAACTTTTTTTCCGATGACGGTTGGTATAGAGTATTATCGCTTAGGTGAAGTTTGATTATAGCGGCATCTAGATCAGGGCTTATGACGGTAAATTCGCCTCCTTTACGGGAAATGGAAACCTTGATATCACCATTAACGCACATGCTTCGCAATTCACGGAGACCTTGGTACTGTCTAGGAGTGAGATTACGAGATAAACGTTTTTGTGAGTATGCGTCAGAATGCCGAAGAGCGAAGTTGCAAAGAGACGAAACTTTGTATCTATGACCGCATTAAGCTCTTCAGGCTTGTATATAAGTGAAGGGAATGGTATGACGGGTAATCTCTTGTCCCTGGTATCTATAATTTACTGCCTATCCGATTCCTCACATTCTTGTTTTGCTCTTAGTCGCAGGCGTCATGTAGTGTTTGTAAGCTGCCAACAATCTTGCGGACTATCCTGAAACCAACAGGTTGGGTAGGTGAAAAGCTAGGTCCCAAAATCAAGACAATAAGGCGTTCGAGGGATGCGTTAAGCCTAAGACATACCTCACGCGATTCGGCCGAATCGCCACTTTCACGACTTGGCGATTTGCCAGATTTCTACAATTTTATCGTGCGCTCTTCTCGGACGCATATTTGGGTAGCTTGTGTAAGTTGTCGACAATCAAGCAAGTTCTGACCAAAGGCAGCGCATTAACGACGAATTACGAAGAGACGCTGTTGTGCCGAATCGCTCAGCGACAGTAATCGCGCGAGGTATGCCTTAGGCCTTACCGAGAACAGTTACACGTGGAGCAAGGAAACTGTTCTGCATGGAGACTGTTCAAACCAGGCGGTACCGAAAGCCCACTAACAAAAATATTTTAGTATTACTGTACAGCACATCCACGAAACATGAAGAGATCTAATTGAATAATATGTTCAAAACAGCTAAAAAAGTCTCTTCTGGTATTCAAGAACCTACGGCATCTTTGAAATTGGCTAAAGAAATTGCATTATCCAATGGATATTTGCAAATAAGTTGCGTTAACGGTAATTTGTCGACGGCGATGCACACCGCATGAGAAAGACACCCAAAAAATCTCCTTTTGCATCTCTTTCGTAGCGAACAACTTTAGCATAGCTGTTAGGAGGAGTTTACATCAAGCAGGCTTGCAAGATTTGTACGGATTGTAGACATCCCTCCTCCCAATCTTAAGAAGTAGTTAGTTCGCAATCGCATATGACAATATTTGCTTAACATCAAACTGCGTATTATGTTCCTTTGGAAGACCAGGTGATTGCCTAGAATGCGGTGTCGTTTATTTCATTACCTATCGAGTATGCGGTGAAGAATATGTGGGTGAGACTGGACGACCATTGTGTCTACGGATCAAAGAGCACTTGGTTGGACTCGCAAAACGCAAAGCATCTACTCCTCTAAGTGCACATAGCAGAGTGTCGCACAATAATTGCCGTTTGATACTGCTGCCACAATCTTGTCATACGAACAAGAAACTATCAAACGCAGGACATTTGAAGCATTCTGGATTACGTCACGTAACCCCAAAATGAATAAAAAGGACGAGTGCATTACCGTAACCAAAGAGTTATTACCGTATCAAAACCTCTGCGGTTTTGATTACACCAAAGTATAAACCATGGAGAGCAACGTACAATCACATTCTGCACAGGTTGACCACGAGCGATCAAATCTCTCGACTAACGTCGAATAAGGTAAGGCATGTTCTAGCTCTTTGCTGGTCTCGTGCTCAACTCAGTTTGAATCGTTACGGTAATGAAAGCTCAGCAAGTACGCCGCACATACGTTTTTGGTTACAGGCTCTGACGACGACAGCGCCGAAATGTTAGCCAAATAATAAGTTGTTACCATACCGATCTTGGCCGCCGTTCAATAACAAAACAAAAGAATCGCTGTGCATTCTTCAATTTTTTGTCAAGGCGAAATTCTGGCGGAAGTCAAAATATCCACAAGTATTTTATATGTACTTCTTCTACAGATACTGAGATGTCATTTGCGCAAGATACAAACCGTGTTCGTTCGTTAGTTTTTGAGTAAAGTTTCCAAAATTGAAAAAACTCACAGACTTTGCGTCTTCCCATTTGTTTTCGGCTGTGTTAAAAGCAATTGCGTAAGCTTATAGTTTCATGTTCAGTAGATATCAAATTGCGTGGATTATGAATTGCGCCCGTTCGATATTTTCGAAATTTTTAGAAATTTCTAAAAAAAACTCACAGGCTTAGCGTCTTCCCATTTGTTTTCGGCTGTGTTAAAAGCAATTGCGTAAGTTCCAACGTATGCTACATAATGACCCCAATTGAATGTCTTTTGATCCTCGTCTAAAATCACTGTTATTTTTTTAAAGAATTTCAAAAAATTCCTTACGTCTCCTTCCAAAAACCCAAATCTTATCGCCGGCTACGAGTGCATGCTCATATTTACAATTTTCTGGGACTAAACCTTTGTGGGAACCACCAATCTTCTCGAAAACTTTCCTGTAAATGAGATTTATTCTGAGCGATATTTTGCCAATGCCTAAATGCCTCATATAAACAAATCGAAGTGAGATAGATAGATTGCCTTTGTCACAAGATAGGAAGATATTGCCAAATTTGAATGCAAAAGCGGACGTATGGAGTTATCAGTCTCTCTACTCTCTCATAGTCTCAAAGAGATAATCCTTGTTGACTTATAGCCTTTCAATACCCTTCATCTCAAACAAGAAACTGCTTCTCAACACTTTAACGCTTTGCGAAATGTTTTTTAGTTGGTGAAGAAGCTCTTTGATCGTTTTTTTGGGTCCGAGCACAATATTACACTGTGTACAAACAAAGCGAAGTTGATAAGATTAGGAGATCAATTTTTTAAATGAATTTTGGCATAGTTTTGTAATCTGTGATCATTCATTCTCTTCAATTGAAACCAAGGCGTACAACTTTTTAATAGTCGTCTAACGTCTCGCTGCTGTCAACTTCGGAAGCTGCCAAGGCTCAGACGAGAGTGATGGCACCGAAATGTCAGTTTGACTGCCAAAAAGTTTTGACAGTAATGTTTTTGGTTGAAGAAGACAATCACTCACATATAGAGCTGGTTCAGATACCTTTTATCAATATGAGGATAAGAGCGTGTCTCTCTTACCCAAGAATGAGGTTGATTCCTACAAGGGAAGTGCATGAAAGGAAAAGTTCGCATTTCTGGCATGTAAAGGTGTTAGAATATGTGGATACCATTAAATGATGTCAGTGTGTCAGTGCTTGCCAATAATTGTGGTTTGATAATCTTTGTTATGCGGCGGCGTCTGTAGTCACATATAACATCGCTTTCAAAAGATGAATAGCATTTAATCTATGCTGCCTGAATGTGATGATAATGCTATAGCTAAAAAATTAGTTTCGGTCGTTTTCGACGATTCCAAAAATTCACAGCCAAACTTCTGAACGAATGTGGTATTGCTGAAAAGAATAATCCAAGCTATATGAGAAAAAATTAGCGCACCAATGATCTTCAATCACTTGCGTGGTCAAAAAGGTCATTAAAGGCAGTGGACAGGCAAAATGGACCCCTGTCAGATTTTGGTAGTTTCGGGTAGTGGACCCCCCAAGTACACCATAGTCCCAACCTCACCCTGCAAATCATGTGCTAAGTTCCGAAAAGAAGCTTCAAACTTCCACCAATAACGCCCACTTAATGGAAGTGGGCGGGGCTGGTGGAGTTTTGAAGCGCTTTTTTCAAGACTTAGCGCAGGAATTGGAATGTGGGGTTGGGGCTACGGTGTACTTGGGGGGTCCACTACCCGAAACTACCAAAATCTGACAGGGGTCCATTTTGCCTGTCCGCTGCCTTTAAGCGATCTAGACTGCACTGACTTCCGGGCCAAATGTCAATTCGCACATTTTTGTTCACAGGAGTTTACAAACTGCAGCAATATCTTTGCTTTTTGCCGTGTAGCCAGGGATGTATGTAACCAGTTGACAATTTACACGTCCGTGCACTCATATCATAAAATCAAAATTCAAAGTGTTTGAGAAGTTCAAGAGGTCAGCTATATAGAAACATTTTTCCATTTGCTACTAATAGGAATTAATAATTGAGTGTAATAGTGGGGATTTTTCACAAAAAAGTCATTAATTGAGTAGCAGCTATTTCATTCGTTACATAGAGTTCGATATGTGTATGCCAGAACGAAGCTATTTCTCATCTACTCTATTTTTTGATTCAATTGGATTGGCGGCTGTAAGGCGGGGTTCTGTGACCTAATCGGGCTAGGGAATGATCAGAGAGCACTTTCGCGAGAGTGACGCAGACTGCGTCACGGGCGCAAGCGGTCGCTTTCCAGCCACCAATCTTGTTGATCAGAGGCTAATACTTCGTTTTTTCGAAGGAAAGAAGGAAAATGCGAGCAAGTTGCTGTAGATCTAAGAGTGAAAGCACTATTTGAATTGCTGCGAAAATACTCACCTGGTATCATTTTTGTTACTGGTATTTGCCAGCAGTAAAAATACCCACCAATCGGGTAGATACAGCATACGAAATGTGATTGATATTCACAGCATTGAAGCGTTAATACAGCATCTAATTTGAATATCGATAGGACTGTTTTCTAGTTCAAATTCTCTATTCTTACTTTTGACTTTTTGATTTGGTAAAACTTTCATTGATTCTACGTTTTCGACCAACTCGTCTTTATCGGGGATCTGGAAAAATCTGTAGTTTGTATAACTCTTTTTTATGTCACCAAACTTTTCTTCTTATTGTTAGTTCTGTTTTACAATGTTTAGACGAAACGTGAGCAACGCACTCGGATAGATGAATTTATTCAATAAAATCTTCATACAGTGTGAGTGAGTGTACATCTTATTCTTACAAGGGAAGCTTGTTTAAGCGAAGTGACTTTTCAAATGAGATGTACAACATATTAAAGGGTATAAAAGACTGATTCCAAACCTGCCTTTCTTATTTGCAGATCTTTGATGGACGAGGAATTACGAGCTTTTTGGAGCCAAAAATTAAATGCACATTTTGGATAAAACGGATTGCTAAAATATTACTAGCTCTCTAATGCAATCAGAGTGGTATACTTTTTATCTGAGATTACTTGTTAAATAAAGTGTTCTGATGATTATCACTGCTCCACTGGAGGGGTGAGAAAGTATTACTGCTATTTTGTCCTACTTGTACAATCAAATTTTTGCTCCAATAAGCGCTCATAACTCCTCGTCTAGAAACGCTCCGCAGATTAGGAAAGCAGATCTGGAATCAGCACCTGGCATACATTCCATCTAAAAGGCCACTTTGACTAAACATGTATTCCTTGTTAGGCATTCAGAGCTACGGTTCTAGTGATGTTCATCCTGAGAGGATAGAAAAAACCCAGAAGGGAAGAATTCGTACGGAATGAAGTTGTGGGATAAGGAGCTCGCAACATTAGTGTGAAGGGAGTCGGATAAATCGAAGTGAAATAATGTGAATCAATGAAGTCGGAGTCTGAACAGAAGTGGGTGCTGAGAGTATTTTGTGAGAATTGTTTCGAAATAAAGGAAGATCAGTGTGGAAAACGACTATTAAACTTGAGATTTGAAATTCTAGATAAATTATTTAGTCCAAAAAAGAAAGCGTGAAACGGGATCCACTTGCGCTGATTTATCTTGTTTGATTTTTGTGCTATGCAGGGTTCAATGTCGACCAGATCGTGTTTTCTTGAGGCTGCCTAAGTCTATCTACGGTTTTTAGAAAATTTTCAATTTCCTTTTGTCTGTAATAAATGGCAAAATTTGCAATCGGCGCATTCTTTATGGTTCTTCGAATCTCGCAAAGTATATATCGCTTGAGGTTCCAGCTTGGAAAAGTAGTTACAACACAACAGACAAGTCGCTGGAAACAAGCGGCTCATAGGTCGAGAAGATTCGAAGCATATTTGTATGTTCTTTGTTGCAAAGAACGTACAAATACATGATTCAGTATCGACAAACCTCTTCACTATGAACACTGCCTCAGTAGCTATCTTATCGTTTCAAGTTTAGTGGGTTGTCGAATCTGCTACATAAGCCGCACTCCTAATTTTCCTACGTTGGGCTACCATTCACCATCACCTTTTTCTTATTGTATCCTACTTTTACACATTACTCATCTACCGTATTGATAAACTACGGTCTTGATCTCTCGATCACTTTGACTCCCTTGATTCTGAAGAAGAAGATACATCGATTGTTATTATCTCTGAGAGTGATTTGGAGGTTTCTTTCAGTTCCTCATCTTTTCTTTCATCTCGTTCTATCCGTTCTTCCGTTCATCATTCTTCCATAATTATCCTTCACCATACCACCTAGCACGCCTTAGAGCGTTTTGAAATGAAATAATAAACAATCGCAAACAGTAGGTCACCCTTCAGAGCGCAACAAAGTAACAGAATGGGTTTTTCTTTCGCGCGACGTTTCATGACATCATTGTGCATTCAAGCAATTCTCGCTTGGATAACTCTTCCGATGAAAGATGAGAACTAAGCAACTATTTTTTCCTGAAGATTATCCATGATCGACTATTAATCAATCTCGTTGTATAACTTTATATATATTAGGTCGTGTAAAATGTTCTGTCCCATTTTTTGTTTTAGTTTTTTTCACGACAACACTGATATAATTTGAGATAAAGTGTATATGCTTTTTAAAGCTTCAAGTCTGCTCTGTAAGCTCATATGCATCATTTTCCAGCATAGCAAGAAAATGAAAAAGATTTTAATCATTCAAACAAAGAGCCGAAAAATCAATTTTCGACACCTTTTTTCCACCAAATTTTTCTCGCTTTTAGTTGGTAAAACTTATTAAACAAGCTTGATAACAAGCAAAACATTCTATTAGACTCTTCCGCTTCATTCTATCATTGTTTGCGCTTGTTCCCTTCCTTCCACCGATTATTTAATGACATTTTTTTGAAAAGTCGGCAAAGCAAGACTTTGTCCACGCCGATGTTCGCCGTCTCGCGTGCCCAAGCTGTGTGGAAAATTCGTATTTTGGGTATCTAACCTACGAATTCGATAATTTTGAAGCCATAAATCATCCCTTCTGTCTTTTCTAAACGATCCGCCTACCGTCCTTCCTCAGGATGCCTTCAGACGATGGCGAACGTTTACGTTGAAAAGGCGTTAAAAAGAATACTTTTCTAAATTATTGTTATAAAATTATGCTGCGTTCCGTAGTTTTCCCAGTCTTAAGGATTACTGTACTGTTGCGCTAGACCCATCACCTAGGTCCGAGACAATTGACCATATGAACCAGACCTAGGAGGCATATGTAAGGTTTATTGTAGTAGCAATAGAAGCATGGCACACACAAGCGGATATAGAAAGGCGGCTACATGCGATAAGATTAAAATGTCTACTGGCTAACTGCTTGGCATCGAGAAATCCTCGCGGTAACTCCTCCTCCGAGTCGGGTCGTAAATCTTCGGCGGCGGCTCTGTTTGCCGTCGCTTTTCCTACATTATACAGAAATAATTTTTGAAAAGTTTTGGCAGTCCTGAAGCGCAGTAGAAGCTATAGCATTCTTTGCTTACGTGTAGCAAATTTTTTGAGCTCATTCCTGGGCATTTTGACTAATTTGGAGGACGACGTAACATAGTTGTCGAAAATGGATTTTTTCCGTGTTTGATTTTCCAAATTTGGCGCTGTAAAACTCTTTCAAGTCTTCTGATGTAAAGAACCGAAATGGAAGTTTTAGTAGAGAAGGCTTAGAACTTTCAAATGCATACAAGTAATTTGCAGAACATCGCGCAAAGTGTTAAGAAAAAATCGAAAGAAAAAATGGGACAGAACTTATTACACAACCTAATATTTCATTGATTTGTTCAGCTTGCACAAGATCGGCATATCTCTTTATTTGACCGAAATTTCGCCTAAATCGCCTGATTCGGGGTCTGAAAAAGCGGTGACCATGTAAACTGTCCAGTCAGCAACTTCGTCACGATCAGGCAAGTCGTGGTCAGTCGTTGGTATAATGTATCAGCCATTGAATTGTTGACAGGGCAATGACCGGATCTTGTCATTTGTACTCTTTTGATTCGCTAACAACTTGGACAGTTTGCTTGCTTGTGACGAAGTTGCTGACTAGACAGTTTACATGGTCACAACTTCAACCCCCAAAGAAGGCGATTTAGCCGAAACGTCGTTCAAATAAAGAGATATACCAATCTTGTGCAAGCTGAACAGATCAGCGAAAGATGTTTGTTTTTGAGTTTGTTCCTGGCGTAACTGAAGTCTTAGCCTGCATGTCGTGAAAGGCATAGCCACTTCTGCCCAGAAGTTGAGGTATTTGAATTATACAACAAACTCACATAATATGGCAATGGTGATGGATGGATCACTCGCAAATGTAGGCATCTCTTCCTGTCGCTTGTCTTTGGCAAAATATGCACGGCATTGAAATGTCCATTTCACCCAAGGCAGGAGAAAAATCTTGTAGGGAGACTTTGAGAAAAAAGCATAACATTTTCATTTCATTTCATTTCATTCAACATTTCGCTCCACAAGAAGGAAAGAAAATAATCAGTGCAAATCTATATACACTGATATGAGTAAAAAACAAACAAAACAGATCATTACGTCAGTTGGAGGCAGCTTCAAAAGTTGGTAAGAAGATAATAAGGGAAAACTGGTAAGAAGATAATAAGGGAAAACCTGCATGGACGAACGGATGTTGTATAAATATAGGTTTTGGCATGAACATGTTATATATGGGACAGTAGTACGAACTAGCTTAATATCAAGGAGATGGTTCCCATGCTCCTACGTTTGTCAGCAAAAAACGATCTTGAACTATTTAGAAAAGTAAAGTGGAAGCTTGGTCGCTGGCAGGTAATATGACAAGCCAATTACATCAATCTGCTGAGGAGAGTCCCAATGACCCCAATGAAAAAGAATATACGGTTCCAATTTGCAAGCTTGGGCTAGTAAGCTGTACCCAAGCTATAGGTAAGAGATACTAGACGAACAGATATACTAGTTGACTTGAACATGGTGATAAAATGAGAGCTAGTAAAATATCTGTCAAGGTCAGTAAATTGTATCAAGGCACAGTTTTCGATCTTCTTCATTCAGTGAATAGTCAAGGCCCAGATGATAGACCGTTGCACATTGCTAAAGTTACGACCATATGGATGATGGATCAGCACTATCTGTAAAGATTTCATTCAATTTAGCGGGTTTAATTCGCGTTTCAATAAGATGCTGTTATACTACATGCTAAAAGCTCTTTCGGCAAAAATTGCATCACTTTCGTTGCTCGATAGAGGAAGTCCTAATTCGATAATCTTACGCCTACCAATTTGTTGATGATAAATAGAGAAACAACCACTTTTTCCATAGGTAGTTTTAAAAACTCAGTACTTAAACAGCCGCAGTTTGGTTTCACCCCAAAAAATCCTGGAAGCTAATACTAGGTCATGAAGAAGCCTACGGTAAGAGAGACTTCTGAGGGCAAGCCTTCGTAATTGCTCTTCACAGTTGAGATCGATAGAGGATAAGTCGGGTTAGGGAAACAGCGATAAAATAAAAGGCGCGTGAAAACATCTAAACGTTCTCCAGGGTCTGCTTGTGCTTCACCAAGGAAGGACTCTACCTGATTTGCATATTCCACTACAAGGACAACAAAAGTTTTTCAGAGTTTCAACAGTACTCTAGGGTCATCAATTGTGGTGCTGCGAAAGATGAGGTAAACTAGAGATTGCACAAAAGGCTACGCTAGAGATTCGTAGGTCAAGTTTTAACGATTGATCAAGAAGGTACTCTCGGTCAGGGTTTCTCCAGCATGCTCATAGTAAATTTCGTCATTCCTGCCACTGCCAATGTGAAAAACAGAACTTTTGCTCACAAAGGAAGGACTCACAAAAGTATCCCAGACTTTGGCCAATTAACCATAAGATTGGTAGCCTGCTGAAGTGCAATTTGAACATCACGGCGATTATCATCGCTATAGCTGGCATAAATTTTGATATCGTCAGCGTACATTAGCACATGGATATCTGGCTGGGTTTTCAATATCTCGGGTCAGTTTCGTACCCAGGATTTCCGATAGGGGGGGGGGGGGAGTGCCAAAGAATTTTTTCGACGAAAGTGCGTGGCGTTAGCCACGCACTCCGAAAAAATTTTTTGGAATGCTTCTCAAAATTTTTGTGGGCCCCTAACCCCGAGATTTCAGAAAAAGCTGTTGTCATTAAAACTTGCTCCTTGCACGCAACCAGTGTTAACCGGGTTCATTTTTCCGTATCTGAAGCAATTCTGTTGTTGAATTCTTTAGCACGGTTTTCTTGCATTTAATCGTTGTTTTTTTCCCGCATTTAACTTGAACAATACAGCAATTTGGATCGTGTGATCGATAGTAGAAATGCAGCAAAGCAGTTTTTGTGATTGGTTCATTGTAATTTCTTAGCAATTTTTCGCGGTTGAGTTATACTAGCCAGATTAGGTAGAACACCAGAAAACACACGAGAAAATGTGTCGCGTTGCCAGAAAAGAATGTGCAGAGAACGTCGGATGATTTAGTGATTAATGCATTGGATTATAACGTAGGCGATGGTGGTTTGCTTTTCAGCAACCAAGTCGACTCAATTTTTCTAATAATTGTTAGTAAAATTCCTAAAATTTTGAGCCCTTCATTTTGCTTTGGGTAACTTTAGCTCAATCTCAAAATTTTCATTACCAAATTCTCTGGAAAGTTTGATCACATAAAGGCAGAGCAGACATTGTTTAGCACAAACCACTTTAGGTCTTACAAAATTGCCTTCAAAAACTTTTTGAGATGATTTTTCTATAAACCTCCCTATAAAAATTGCGCAAAGCAAAAACACCCCAAACCCTACGAAATCCTCAACGATCGAAAGCTTTGACAGTCGTTTGCTATCAAATCTTGATTTTACAAAGCGGTCAAGCGCACCGCATTGAAATATTACAATTTATAAATTTTGGAAACAGCTATCCGCAACTACAGAATTTGAAGGCAACCGCTTTGGGTTCAGAACTTCTGCAATTATTCCAGCAATTATGAGGGGGCCTAGTTGAAACTATCTAAAAGAGGAAGATAAGCTGCGCCGGGTAGTGTTTGGAGAATTTTTTCCATCAGAGTATAGGTGCAAGAAGAGGTGTAAAGTTCTCAACAGTATTGACTCACCCTAGTATATATGCAAGAAATTAGGTATATGGGAAGATTGACATGGGAGGAGACTAGGAACAAAGGAACATGATTCGGGCTACCTTTTTGTTCCCAACAACATGAATCGACACATAACGTGCATACTGTGACTCTACCATATTTAGCCTATTGGACTGCATTCATGAAAAAATGCGTAAAATACTATAAAAAGTTTGTTTTCTTAACTTTTGCGACTTGTTGGCATAAAGAAGTGAGCTATGTGTATAAAATAACTTTTTCATGATAGTAAATTTATTTACTGCACAACACAGTAAAATTTTTGCGTATATTCCTACAACGTACCCATATTATATTAGGCTATTTGTTGCTTTTTTTGTAAAAAAATGAAAAGACTGAAAGCCCAGATAATTGGCTGATCTGGATTTACGGCATATTTATTTCAGTGACTCACAAACCATTATCACCCAGTGAGCTGGAATATCATATAATCAATAATTCATTATCACTCGAAATCATAGTTGGGATATGCTTAGCTTATCAGGGAATACATGGAGAAATTAAGGCACAATTATGCGAATTTTACTTTGCCAATTTGTGTCTTCCCAATGAGATAGATGGTCCCATGTGCCGGATCGACTACAATTTCTTCGCCATCCTCCTTGTTGGGAATTTCCACTTCGAGTTTCTTCCATGTTGGCGATGAACTCAAGTTGTTTAGTTCCCAAACGCTGCCATCGTACACATGACCGGTCATTCCTATAACGATCGGCTGTAACTATAATATGTTCATATTAATACTGATATTATACTTCACATTAGTAAATTCAGAAACTCAAAAATAAATGTCTGAGACTTCGCCGTTGACAAAAAAATTCAGCTTGCTATTTACGAGACCCATTAATGTACCAAGATAGCGCCTTTTTTCAGATAATACGGTGGGTATATGGTAGCTGGGAGCAAGTTCCAAAATGAGGATAATGATACCAGTATCATCTACTAAAAGATTCAAAGTTACTTAGACGATGTTGTTACCCGTTTCGCTCGCACAGGAAACATAATTAAATGCTGGAGAATTTCTGGAAACTTACTTAGATACTTAGATGGCCCGTCCTCACGTGACGTGCGGGCCCCAGTACAGAAGTCGCCATTGATCCCTGTCCCTCGCTTCGGACATCCACGATCTTCTTGGTCGTCGTCGGTGGCTGCGTCCACGAGTTCCAGGGGCAAGAATCGTATCCAGCTGATTTCTCAGCTGGTCCATCCGTTCCACGAACACGTCTGCCCATCTCGTCGGTGGTCTTCCTCGAAAACGTTTGGCTTCGCGAGGAATCCACTCAGATGTTCTTAGTGTCCATCTATCGTCCGTTCTTCTCATTATGTGACCGGCCCATCGGTGTTTCGCTTTCGCAACGTATTCCGCTGGGTCACGAAGACGGGACATTCTTCTTATATCCGTGCTGCGAAGTCCGACTAGATGTTGCTTGTGTCGGGTCATCTTCAGAAGACTGCGCTCGAGCGCTCTGTGGGTGGTCCTTAAAGCTTTCGACGTGGCTACGGTGTCGGCCCAAGTCTCAGCTGCGTAGCAGAGCGCTGGGAGAACGGTTGAGTCGAACAGGTGGGCACGAAGCTCCGGGTCCGTCAGTTGGTCGGTGGCTTCCTTCAGAGGCCCGAAGGCGGCCCAGGCTGCTCTTCTTCTCCTGTTAAGTTCTTCCCTCAAGTCGTTCTCCATGTTCATCGAACGTCCGAGATACACGTAAGAAGACGTCTCCATGATAGGGGTGCCTTCCAATTCCATTTCTGCATCTTCGCAAAGGGCGTTCTTCATGAACTGAGTCTTCTTCCGATTTATTCGCAGTCCGATCTTCTTCCCTACTTCGTTTAGTTCCTTCAGCATCGCCTCTGCTTCAGTGATACTGCTCGAGAAAAGGACCATGTCATCCGCAAAACGAAGGTTGGATAGGAATCTCCCATCAACTCGTATGCCTCTCTCTTCCCAGTCTAGTGACTTCATCACCCACTGCAAGGCCGCGGTGAACAGCTTCGGCGAAATAGTGTCGCCTTGTCGAACCCCCTTCCCAATTGGAATGGTTAGGGGGCGATGGAATAGCTGCATCGTTGTTGTACAGTCCTTGTAGCAGTCGGCTAGTGTCCTCACGTAAGCTGGTTCCACTCCTTGATCGACTAGCGCAGACAGGATGGCGTTGGTTTCGACGCTGTCAAAGGCTTTCTCGTAGTCGACGAAGGTTAGGACGAGAGGCAGTCGGTACTCCCGGCAGACTTCTATGACCCTCGAAACCGTCTGGATGTGGTCCATGCAGCTGAATCCTTTGCGAAATCCAGCTTGTTCTTGGGGTTGGGCTTCATCCAGTGTCCTAGATATGCGTGCGAGGATAATCTTCGTGAAGAGCTTGTACAGCACACTCAGCAGGCATATTGGACGGTAATTTCGAAGATCTTCCCGTTCACCCTTCTTGAAAAGAAGGACGGTTCTTGACGTTCTCCACTGGTCGGGAATCCTCTCCTTCTGAAGGTAAGATGTCAGGTGCGACGCGAGAATCTCGTGTAGACGTTGTCCTCCGGCTCGCAGAAATTCGACGGAAAGATGGTCTGGTCCTGGAGCCGTGGATGTCTTCATGGTCTGAATCGCCGTGCACACTTCAGCAGGTAGAATTCGTGGTGGTACTTCTCCAGTGGGAACAACGGGCATCGGCACGGGTGTTGATGAGCGGAAGAGGTTGGTATAGAAGTTCTTCGCGATAGATTCCATCTTGTATCGGGAAGAAGTCGGAGTCCCGTCTTCGTTCAATAGTGCAGCCAGCGGTACGTGATATTCACAGAGGTCCCTTCGGCATTTCTTAAGACTTCGTCTTTCTTCGGCTGCTTCCAGTATCTTGGCTTGCCTGTACTTCCTGAGATCCTCCTGCAAAGCAGTTCTGCAACTGGCGTTGGCTATCAGTCGCTCGAGATGGGTTGCATTCGGATCCTGCCTCAGAAATCTTCTTCTTCGAGCAAGTCCTTGGTGGTCTTCGAAATACGTTCCAAGTTCTTCTCAGAAGTCACTGAGGCACATTCTCCGCAGGCTCGCAATCCTTTCAGAAGCCGGTCGTAGTCGTACGTTGGGTCCTCCTCGATGGGCCAGTCACATCTTGATATGAGCTCCTCCAGCCTGTTACCGTCGTAAACAGCTTCCTTCCTTCTCGCGGCACTGTGACAGACTTTCTTTTCCAGCCTTCGGCTGAGTCGTATCTTCGCTCGAAGGAGGCGGTGATCGGAGCCACTGCAGAAGGATGGAACTACTGAGACATCGAGCAAGCTCCACCTTCGGTTGGCGAGAATGTGGTCGATCTCCGCGTGAGTCGTTCCGTTGGGCGATTCCCATGTCCACCGGCGATGTTCTTTCTTCATGAAGATGGAATTTCCATGGAAAAGTCGTGCGGCGGAGAGAAGCCCAACAAGACGGTTGCCGTTTTCGTTCCGGAGCCCATATCCAAACTTCCCGATCCTATATTCCTTTTCTAGTGGCATCCCGATTTTCGCATTGAAGTCGCCCACAACATACTTGTAGAAGGACTTTTCGTTGCGGACGACCTCCTCCACGTCTTCGTAGAAAGCATCTAGTTCTGAGTCGTCAGCTGCTGATGTTGGAGAGTAGCAGTTGATGATGCTGATGGTCTTCTGACGTGGAGGGCGTAGTCGTAGGATGGCTAGTCGGGGTGATAGGATCTCGTGCGAATCGACAAGATGGACGATAGATGGGTGGACGACAAAGCCAACACCTCCCACGTTTCGTGATGGAACCTTCTCACCACGAATGATGAGTGTTCCATCATTCATCTGTCGCACGTCCTTCTTCCTGGACTTCGTTTCCTGCAGAGCGATGATGTGGTACTTGATGTGCTCTGCAGCGTCGAGAAGAGCGTGGAGGTCGGCGTTTGTGGAGACTGTCCTGGCGTTGTAGGTGCAGAGCATGAGGCAGTCTCCGTGGCGTGTCGTCCGGGCAGACGTGTCGTTTTTGTCCAATCCAAAAGGCGCCCTGAGGACCCTGACATCAGTCTTGCTACCACCCGGCGCCGTAGGCGGGATCCGATGTACAGGGTTTCTTTCTATTCTTCTAACTGGTAGAGTAATGAATTTCTGGAAAATTTCGAGCAAACTCAAATCTCCTCTTGCCTACCGTATGCCCCCCGTAAGCACAGACGCTACCGTGTGGACTTGAAACAATGTTCATGTCAGATAATTCCCCTGTGTAAGTTTTTACAAAATTTACGATCTTAAGATTTTGGACCAGTTATGTAAAGTAGCTCTTGATACCAAATACGTTGGATTTACCCTGTGGAATGTCCCCAGCGGCATGAATCCAGGAACCAGAAGGCAATAGAGCGTGACTGTGAGCACCACTGAAACCCCAGTGTGGTTTTGGATCGGAATTGATCTGGAAGACGATTCATATGTTGTTGCTAAACAATAATTTCAAAAAAAAAACAAAAAAAGACGAACATCTAGCTTTTCGCAGTTCTTTGAATTCAAATCACAGGCAACAATTCCTTCAGCTGTCCATCGGAATCCACAACCAGTGACTCCATAGGAAACAAGCAATCGTGAGCCAGTAACAACGGCTGATGTAGCCATTGCCAGCTGAATATACACATTTCGTAAGAATAGAAGAAAAATTAGCTCGAAGAGCACGTACGGCTAATTCTCCATCATCTAGTGCTATGTCGAAAAGATGTTCAGCTTTGGCGCCATTGCCACTGAAAGTCAAACGGGCCACTCTCATTCGATGTTCCATTGTAGTTATTATATATTTTATGTTATCGTCCTGACTATCAGCAATCTCTAGATTGACGTTGACCGACTTTTCCGAACCAGAAATGGGATCGAAACCCTGAAAAGTAAAGGAATACCTGGCTATTGCGAAGACTAAACATACCTGCAAATTCACAGGTTCAAATGAAGTTCCGTTCCATTTGTAAAGAGATTTCAGCGAAATACTACCAAATGCGGCATAGAGCAGCATGTAGGGAGTTCCATTGTGAACGAAGAAATTTTCATCAAGATTTTGTTCCGTTGATACGGCGGGGAACTTAAAATTATAATATTAGTTGAGTTTCAATGGAATAACAAATTAGAAGACAGTATTTAAGAATCTGCGCACGAGATTTGATTTTGGATGCCAAATTCGCCAGCAACTCACCATCATACTTTGTTTGAGGATATAGACCATGATAAAGCTCATCATGGGTTATATTTGAGAAAAATGAAGGATTTCGAAAAAAACGTATTACTCGGCTACTGTGTACCAGACAATCTAGATCATAAACCTCAAATTCACATAACCCCCACTGCTTTTCATGCCAAATCAAAAGCCTAGGTTTTCAAGAACAATTAGCAAGATAGTGCCCCTCTTCCCAAAGCTTTGATAGTTGCAGGTTTTTAAACCCCTTGAACCGCATATTCACACTAATTCTAATCGCCAGGAACGCTAAAAATCAGGTTTTCGATTGCCTATGCGCAGTCTTAGCAAAGCCCAAGATTCAAAAATCTAGACGTGTGCTGCTTTCACAAATCGAGATAAAGAAAAGCTTTCTACGTAATCTTGTCCATGTCTAATACGGATGATATTTCATGCGACAATTTCCTGCTGTGCTGGTTTTATATTTCCCTTGTAATTTTTCACGAGAGCAATTAGCACATAAGGTTTCCGGAGTTTAGTGTTGCAAAAGTCAGTTTTTTTTTCGAAAGATTTCCTACGAGTAGTCAGAAAAGTTGAATGAGGTGTTTAGTAATTGTACTGCGTTTCCAGCATGACGCGCAATTTTCCAAGCATAGAAAGAAAAGATTGCATCGGCCGGGAATCGAACCCGGGCCGCCCGCGTGGCATGCGAGCATTCTACCACTGAACCAACGATGCTTGCACAAACGAGTTTAGCTTCTCTACATGGAGAGAAGGGAGCGGTAAGAATGCGTTACGATACTACAGCTCTTGGTGAAACATATACCTCCAAGTTGTTAGACGAGATTTTCTGATGTTAAATGCAAAAAAAGAGAGATCTAGCAGCGAACGTGAACAAAAACGAAGGGAAAACGTTAGAAAAATAAACGAAGGATTCCATTCGAATGAAAATTCGATTACTCGAATATATCATTCGAATGAGAATGATTCGTAAAATTGCAGTGAGGATATGACATGTCAAAATTTGCACTGTGCTTTTGCTCATGTCATTGAATAAGTTAAATCTTCATTTGCAAGCTTATTATGATAAAAAAAAGTCCAAGAGCACTCGATTGCTAGGCTTTTTTTCAAGTGCGAACATTGTTCAGTAAAAAATCGAATTTGCTGAAATTTTGCGTAAAAGTTATTTTTGCCAGTGATACCACCCAGACATGCCGAGAATTTGTAGGTAAAAGGTCTCATATTGTACATTTACAAAAACGCCAAGATGAGTGCTTTGGGGAGGTGGATATGTTACTAGTAAATAACTAATAGATCACCTTCCTTGCCGAATTAGTAAATTTCGGGAATTTGTCTCGTAGATTCACATGATGACCTTACATGGTCCTAGGATCGGACAGAGTATCCTTTTCGGAATAAGCGTGCCGAATAATCCCATTGAGACCGAATTCCAATTCCGCCAAAATCAATTTCTAAGTTATTACTACTTTAATTCCAAATTATGGCCAAATCGTACGGTTGACCGCGCCTCTTCGCTAAAATCTCCTAAGGTCTTTTCGACAAAAAATATCAAGCAAAATTGATATTCGTCGTAGTACTTAAATATTCCCTCCCCCCCCCCCCCCGGCCCTTTCTTGTGCGGAGAAACCTTGTTTGAAATTTTAGATTGTGACATTCTATCTCGACAACCGGATAGCGCAAACAATTTGGGTTTGCAAAGCGCTGCAGACGACAAGAAGTATGACTAATCCGAATTTCAACGGATTCAAAGAGGAATACATAAGTTAAGCTGGATTAATAGGTAACCAGATGCGATAGTGTGAAACATCCAGTTCATTGAACATAATGGAGAATGTTAGCAGAAAATGAAAGAGACTGCCTTCATTTATTGGCACAATTATACAGAAACAAATCGCCAAGCATTCTTTGTTTTTTTTTTTTGCGAAAACTAGCGAGATTTTGGCAAAAGTTAAAAATTCACAAATGTTTTCATTATTTATATCAATTATTTTTATTTTTATATTGTTTGATAAATATTATATTTATCATTTGTATACTAGTTTATATTTTTAATGTTCAGCAGATATCAAATTGCGTGGATTATGAATTGCGCCCGTTCGATATTTTTATAATTTTCAAAAATTTCTAAAAAGAACTCACAGGCTTAGCGTCCTCCCATTTGTTTTCAGCTATGTTGAAAGCAATTGCGTAAGTTCCAACGTATGCTACACGATGACCCCAATTGAACGATTTTTGATCCTCGTCTAAAATCACCGTTAATTTTTTTCAGCAAAATTTTTAAAAAATTCCTTACATCTCCTTCCAAAAACCCAAATCTTATCGCCGGCCACGAGTGCATGATCATATTGACAATTTTCTGGGACTAAACCTTTGTGGGAATCACCGATCTTTTCGAAAACCATCCTGTAAATGAGATTTAGCTATGTCTTATGCTAGTTACTATAGCGACGAATGCAAGCGAAAGGGTAGATTAGAAAAAGTTGTTCCGACATGCTGGTAGGCGCTTCTGTCAAGAGATTCTCAGGAAAATGACTACCAGAATCTCCTTTCGCAATATTTATGTACGACAGCAATGAGTGCATTTGGTGTTTCACACTATTTACACAGGCTGCATCGATTTTCTTGGAAATGATGAAGAGTTTTGTGCACTAAAAGAGCCTGTACGGATAGGAAATTCAAAAACAAAGCGAATAGTACGCAATTTTACAGAAATAAAGCGATAAAAGAGCTTTAAAATATGAGAAAAATCGCCGGAAAGAAAGTGAAAGTGCTCGCGCGTTCGCAAAGGCCGTCACACTCACTGCTCGTTCGCCCCGTGTGAACCCCCCCCCCCTTTCCTTCTCTCGCACACTCTCTTTCCGTATAGCACACACACTTTCGAAATGGCTGCGCTGCTGAGTCATCGCTAGAGGTTTTGCTCTCCGTAACAATGGATTTGCAAGCAGACACCAGCATATCCTATTCACTACGCTCTCTTTATCAACAATGTTCAGTGCCAGTTCCTGAAAAATGGCCAGACTGTTACGAGCAGGTTCTTCATTGTTACGGATTATACAACAAGTCTGACGGAGCGATAGACGTTCGGCGGCTATATTGAGCGGAAACGAGGATTAATACGATTTGGTGATTCAGTAATATTTTGAACCTTTTCGTGCTTTGCTAACACTAAGCGAAATGGCAATTCATTGATATTCACGCAAATTCAGATTATTATGATTCGTATCCAGGCGCTATTTGTCAATACTCCAGTTATGCTCGGTGAAACTTACACTCTGATTCAACTGGCTTGGCGGCTAGATGGCGGGGCTTCTTGACCTAGTTAAAGCTAGACAGTGATCAGAGAGCACTTTCGCGAGAGAGACGCAGACCGCGTAGCGCGCGCGAGCGGCTTTAGAAGCATTGCTCAGGTTCAACTAGGGGGTATTGTGATCTTGACACATTGTGAGTGCACGGCTCCTGACTAACCAACAGTTCAAGTCCGAACGAAAAACGTGGAATCTGAAGCGAGAAAATTGCTTCGGGAAGAAGGGGCGGTACTCCGACCCCTTTGACGCCGCGAATGCTCTAGATGTAAGGTTCATTTATAAAATGGTGACGACGGATTTGACTGCGGTTCTTGCGCCCGTGGGAGCATAACCCCTCATGCAAAAAAGCATCACCTCAGCGCTCAGCTAGTCACTTTCAGTGTCTCAGTACTATCATATTCAAGCAGAAAAACCAGTAGAGTGGAGAGTAATAACAGGAAAATGCGGTTGCCGGAAGGTGCGTGCGTGTCGCGCGCGGTCGCGCCATCCTCACGATTTTTCGAATACCCTATACTGAATTGGCCACGTCAAAACTTGTCAAGGGGGCGGAATTGGAGTACCGCCTTTTTTTTCGAAGCAGTTTTTTCGCTTTAGATTTCACCTTCTTCGATCGGACTTGAACTGCTGCGTTAGTCAAGAGCCATGCTCTCACATTGTGTCAAGCTCTCAAAACCCCCCACTTGACCTGGACAATGCCTTTAATCAAGTCACAAACACACCTTCCAGCCGCCAAGGCAGTTGAATCAAAGGTCACATTGGCGAAACAGGCATGTCGAGTTAAAAGGCACATAGAGGGTTCGAATAAATCAAAAACAGCTGCGCCATTTGGTACACCCGCTATGTCAAGGCTGAAATACAAGTTACTGTAAAGATCTTGTTGTCGGAGCCAGAGATCCTTACGCGCAAAACGTTAGAGCTGTTTTGGAATACTCCAGTTGCTTATGAGTATCGTAAGCACATTATGAGTGTAGAGAAGATAGGACATTTATTATGCGAAAGTTATACACACTATACATTTGTAGGTGTTTCTTTTGAATATCTGGCAAATCGCCAAATCGCGTTGCGGCCGAATCGCGTAGAATATGTCTGAGGTCTTGGAGTCGGCTTCTCCGGCAAACGAAAGGATGAACGCCGTCAAAACATTGGTCCAGGGCTGACCGATATTTTGCCAATGTTCGTCCATATGGCAGATTATTTGTGCCAAAGTTCATATAAACAAATCGGAGTGAGATTAGGTAGTGTCTTCGTCACAAGATAGGAAGTCATTGCAGAATGTGAATGCAAAAGCGGACGTATGAAGTTATCATTCTCTTTACTGTCTATTTATCTCAGTCGCAAGGGTATAATCTATGTTGACTTATCGCCTTTTAATACCTTCCATCTCGAAGAAGAAACTGCTTTGCAACACTTTAACGCTTTGCGAGACGTTTTTTAGTTGGTGAAGAGGCTCTTCGATCGTTTTTTTTGGGTCCGAGCACGATATTACACTGTGCGCAAACAAAGCAAAGTTGATAAGACTCCACTGATTGTTTATGAATCTTGGTGTAGTTTTGTATGTAGTTGTCTTCTACAACCGAAACCAAAGCGTGAACCTTTCTCTGGTCAGGTTAACGTCTCTCTGCTGCCATTTCCGTCGATTCTTTAAAGGCAGTGGATCGGCAAAATCCAACAGCTCGGGATTTTAACGCGGTAGATTCCTTATCGCCCATCTATGAAAACAGTGCAATCCCGGTTGCACAGCATGCTTTCCCTGCCGAGAAAATCGCTCTCGAACTTACACGCGCAGGCCAATCTTACACGCATCTGGACGAGTTGGCAATGTCCTTCTCACCATTGGAGGCTGCCCGCCACCACGCTATAACCATGAGTCCTGCAACGATTTAGCGTCATCGGCCTTGCTCCACTCGTCCAATTCCAAAGGGAATGGCATTGAAAAACGCTTATTTTCGCCGTTTTCACGCTTTCAAAAGTGAATTTTCGGGATCAGCGTATTGAAAAAACCTCAGGTAAGCGCAAATTTGACTAGGTTGTGATTTGCCGAGCCACTGCCTTTAAATCGTTTCAAGGCTACCGGGTTGAAGAAGGCAATCATTTACGAAATAAAGCTGGTTCAGATTTATCTTTTATCAATGTGAGGATAAGAGAGTGCCTCAAGTAGTTCACGCTTACCCAATATGAGGTTGATTCCTCCAAGGGAGTACATGAGAGGAAAAGTTCGCATTTCTAGTAGGTAAAGGTGATAGAATATGTGGATATCATTGAATGATGCCAGTGCTTGCTGATATTTGTGGTTTGGTAATCTATGTTGTGAGTCGCGTCTGTAGTCCCATATGAAAACATCGCTTTCAAAAGATGAATAGCATGTAATCTATGCTGCCTGAATGATCCAGCAGAGACTGATGGTAATGCCGTAGCTGAAATATAGTTTCGGTCGTGTTCGACGATTTGCAAAATTGTTACAGACAAACTTCTGAACGAATGTGGTATTGTTAAAAAGAATAATCCAAGCTGTTTAGTTAAAAATTTCACACAATGATCTTCAACCACTTGCGTGGTCCAAAAGGTCATCAAGTGATCTAGACGGCTTCGACTTCCGAGCAAAATGTCAGGAAATTCGCAAAACTGCAGCGCAATATCTTTTTTTTGCCATGTAGCCTGCGATGTATGTGACCAATCAACAATAACACGTCCATGCATTCATACAGTGAAAACAAAACTCAAAGTGACTGAGAAGTCCTCTTCAAGAGGCCAGCCATATAAAAACATATTTACATTTGCTACTAACAGAAACTTGAATAGTTGATGTGTGATAGTGGAGATCTTTTACAGGAATCGTCAACTAAATAACAACTGTTTGATTTGTTATAGAGTTCGTATTTGCATGTCAGAACGAAGTTATTCACTAGCCAATCTACCCTTTCATTCAACTGGAAGTCGGGGCTCCGCGACCTAATTAGGGCTAGAGAATGATCAAAGAGCACTTTCGCGACAGTGACGCAGACTGCGTCACGAGCGCGAGCGGTCGCCTTCAAACCGTCAATCTTGTTGATCAGAGGGTAATACTTCGTTTTCGTAGGGAAAAAAATGGAAAATGCGAGCAAGTTGCTCTATGTCTAGAAGTGAAAGCACTATCCGAATTGTTGCGGAAATTACTCACCTGGTATCATTTTTGTTACTGGTATTTGCCAGCAGCAAAGCTACCCAAAAATCTGTTACATACAGCATACGAAATGTGATATTGATATTCACAGCATTGAAACGTTAACACAGCATCCATTTTGAATATCGATAGGACTCTCTTCTACTTTAAATTCTCTATTCTTACTTTTAACTTGTTGGTTTGGTGAAACTTTTATTCTATGTTTTCGACAAACTCGTCTTCATCGAAGTTCTGGAAGGATCTGTAGTTTTATATCTCTTTTTTATGTCACCAAACTTTCCTTCTTATTAGTTCTTTTTAGACAATGGTCCAGACGAAGCGTGACGCAACGCACTCGGATAGATGAATTTAAGCAATAAACCCTTCATAAAGTGTGAGTATATCTTATTCCTAGATACTCAGAGCTACAATTTCAGTGATCTTCATCCTGAAAGGATAAAAAAACGCAGGAGAGAAAAATTCGTCTGGGACGATATTGTGGATAAAGTTTGCAGCATTTCACAATGTGGATGAAGGGAGCCAGATAAAATTAAGTGAACTAAAGTGAATAAATGAAGTTGGAGTCTGTATAGAAGTGGGTGCTGAAAGTGTTTTGTGAAAATTGTTTCGAAATAAAGGAAGATCACTGGTAAAACGACTGAGTTAACTTGAGATTTGAAAGTCTATATAAATTGATTAGTCCAAGAAGATCATCGTTCAAAGCTCTATCCGTTGGTATACATCATTTTCCGAATCGCCACTTCGATCAAGCGGCCTTCCTTTGTTAGCAGCCTTCCCTTATCAATTTTTCCTGTAGGTGTTCTGCTAATAACCTATAGTATAAAAATAAGGAAGGATTCGGTTTCTTGACCCTCTGCAGGCTGCGCCGATCGCCTATACTGTATAGTCAACAAGAATACGTGCAAGCCTTTTACAGTAAATTGTGGGAGCCAGCCGATTACCAAGTTAGTGCTTTTATCTTCCCGGATTACTCAGGTATCGAATTATCAAAGAAAGTTTAGTTGGTCTAGGGGCGGTATCGAAACTGGGTCCGATCTGGCCATAGCAGTGCCTCATACCACTACGCCACATAAGTTCATAGCGTTTATATAAACCAACGAATCAGTTTACAGTAAAAATCAATGAAAATTATATTCCTCGTTGTAGCCACGACCTTTTGGCCATTCTTGTTCGCTTCCCAACCTCAATTTTTCAAACGGCAGCGCACCGGGTCCCAAGAAAGTCATCTAATCAGCGCTCAAACTACTCACTGAAATCAAAACGGGCACCATTTATGAGGGTTGCTAAAGAGCGGAGCAAATAATAAACTGATAGAGCGAGGTTTGGGGAGTACTTTGGGTATTGAAGTACCTTCCAGTCAAATCGAGCAGGACAGTTTTGACGACGTTTGCCGTACGAGGCCATGTTTCGCCATGCAGAAAAGCTCACTGGATCTGTCTGTTGGGTTTTTACTGCGGTGGGACCTGGTTTAGACGGTGCCGTTGGATTGCTTACGGTATGGTTGACCATTGCCTACTTGTACAGCAATTTTCAGTGCAAGACGTCCTGCCCGTCTCCCGAAAAGTCTTGGTTCAGGGACACCCTGCTCAGCCCCTGATCTTTTTAGCTATCCAAAGCTTTTTGTCCCATATTGATGAGCGAGCCCTATGTTCCATAATCGGCACAAAAATCTGTGCAAAAGCGCTTCTTTTCATGAGGAAAAATGTGCAAATGCCGAAATTGCTCCTTTTTGTCTTTCAAGATCCATCTTTGGAAGCTACGAGACCCGAGTGAATTAGTTTTCCACCGAAATCAAAAGACTTATTTCAAAGAGCACAATCAGCCCTTCCAAATGTTATACGCATTTTGCCGCAAATCAACCGCTCCTCAAAGATATGAGGACGAAAATGAAAACGCTACGAACTTATGGAACGGCCTAATAATTGACAATAGAAGCTTGGAATTGAAATTCCAAGATTTCCAAGTCCTTTTTGGTCAGAATAACAGTGCGCTCCAGCAGCGTTCAATCAGAAAGTAAGTACAAAGTATGCAATCACAATGTGACTTAAAAAATTTCGCCTTCCTTCCGATTTATCACCAATTGAGTTCCCTGCCATGAGTGGTAATCGGCTTTCTTATAGATTGCCAACACCGAATGGGCACATACGGGGCATGTGTATCAACTAACAATAACTCACGTTCCTCCTCCCCCCCCCCCCCTCCCCACCTATCATACATGCACGTCAATTCTATCTATGCCATCATGAAAAGTTTCCGCATTTGAGAACACACTTGGACATTTTTTCAAGCAACACACGAGCTAGTTCACGCGTACGCACTTGATATCCCAGACCCCTTTTTCCAATCTTTGGCCGCCAAATTCCCTTGAAAGCCACATTGTCAGTAATATTGTTTCCAACTTTTTTTGAAGTTCTATTTGCAGAGACCATGAGAGGTCGTGAACTGTCAGCAACGCTGATTTGTAGCCAATTTACACCGAAGACAAGCTGATTATGCTCACAGTAAGTACGCTTAAACACCACAGTGAACATGGAACCGGGATTTTATCAAAATGTCGAACTCAATATTCACCAGCAATTCTCGTCCGAGGGTGTGCGCACTTGTTTTCAGGGCTATTTCATGATTTTCGAATACGGTAGTGGTTTTCTAGAAACTCCGAAATGTTTTTCTTTTGGATTTTCAACCTTTTCCACGTAATTTCCGGCAAAATTTCCAAGTTTTTCATAATGGGATTTCCCTGATGCTTTTTTAATATGATGGTGGTTCTTCTAGAAACTTTGAAATTCTTCTATTTTAAAATTTCAAGTTTATCACTTCAACTGCGAACAGGGCTCGGCACAGGTTGCTTGTAAGCAAGCTGGATACCAATGGGGTTTCGTTTTTGAAACCGAAAAGACACAAAAATTGCGACTTTATTTTAGTCGACGTTTCGTTTTTTGGGGATTCTTTAGGGATCATGGTGAGGGGCCAAAGCGGACTTCGTTTTTTGCATTTTCAACCAGCCATCTCGTGCCGAGCCCTGTGCGAAAACTTATTTTGTGGTCTGTATTATAAAAAGTTATACTTTGATTAGTGGCTGGCCTTTCTGGAGTCAGCGGATTTCCTCCATCTCAAAGCTGGTTTCAGATGGGAGGCGGCCCCTCTACATCACTAGCGTAACAGCCTCCTTACTGCGCGCCGATGGTCGGCGCTACCGCGAGAGAGCTGAACTGTCGTTGGAGGCAGGCGCTCTGATTTGGAGGTACTGAAGAGCACTTTCTCAGAGAGAAGATTTAAAGAAGAGAAGGTCTCGAGACTTTCATGAGAGTCAAAAAAGTATTACACTTGGGTGGTTAAATAGATTTCAAAGCTTAAACGTGCAGATTTGGAGAAGTAGGAAGAGAAATAAAATTATAAGTTAAGGAGTGAAAATCTCACCTTTACACGTTCTTTTCTTCGTAAATGAAACGTCCTTCCTATTATTGTTTGATAATGTGAGCTTACTTGCTTTGATACACTTTGAAATACTTGAAAATCTTGTTGATTTGTAAGAAAGGAGTTATTAGCGCTATTCTGGGGCAGAGTAATTAGCGCTAGGACGAAGTGGTGCAGAAAAGCATCCCTTTGTAACAGCAGTAAAGTACCCGTTTCAGACTTGCGCAACTTTTGTAATTTATTTGTAATTTATTTTTCATTTTTGGTCTAAATCATCAACAGAACACGATGACTTAGTCGGATTAGGATTGGCTGCACGTAATAGACTTTTCTGTTTGCTTTTCAACTTATTCGAAACACAAATTCATGAAAAATTAGAATTCATGAGAAAACGATTCCAAATTGAATCAGCAGCATGAAAAACTGTTGAATAGCAATTTTAAGATATTTTCTGAGAATTTTGATTGTATAAATACAAAGAAAAAAGTCAGTTTCTAAGAGCCACCACCTATGGAAACATCAGACAGTATACCCCTAAATGCAGATTTTGACCCCAATTGGAAGAATATCGCTGCTGATTTGAATTCAAAATTCCTTTCAAATTCCGGTTTCATATAGTAGGATGAGGACGTAGTTACCACGAGTAGAATCAGCTCATCTTCGATGCAGATCCTCTCGTGATCGCAAATACATGGCCGCAGGTTTCGGGTGATGTAACTCCTCACCCATTGCTCAACGCAAAAATTGTTTATAGAATGCTTATTAATTGAAATGAAAAATTTTCCATAATTATTTTACAAGTAAGCTTCATCATATTTGCCCGCGCAGATGTGGCTCATTCGAAACAAAAAAAAAATAGGAATATGAGCAGCAACATGCTCTAACTACTTGATTCCTTCTTAAAATCTGCGATTCACTTAATGAAAAATCCCTGAAAATACCATGGATAACCTTTTCGCACTTGATCGGCTGTTATAATTCATTCATTTCGACATAATCATTCTAATAAATTTACAATTCACCTAGTAAGCTGATTTTTAGATTACATACATATTCATAAGCACTTCAAATGACAATTAGGATATGCTTAGCTTTGAGAATTAGGAAATAACGAACAAATCTGGAATGCACATTTACGCAATCTTCACTTTGCCAATTTGAATTTTTCCAATGCAAAAGATAGTTTTATATGCGGGGTCAATCACCACCTCTACGTACTCCCCCATCCTGGGAATGTCCACTGTGAGTTTCTTCCATCTGAGAAAGCTTCTAGGTATCTCACAAGGGAGGCCCGAATAGTCGAAGTGGCCTTTCCTAATGAAACTTATGCCACTTTGGAGAGCATCAAACGCTGATTCCAAATCTGATTTCACTATCTGCCGAGCGCCTCTGCATGCGAATTATGAATGTTTTCTTAGTGCGAAATGAACGCATAATTTGAGTAAAATTAACTTTTATGGTCTTTCCAGCTCTCGAACAAGACTGTATTGGATATGAGTGTTTTGGACAGAAGGTATTCTTCAAATGCAGTGCACACTAGACAATTTGAGCAATTCTGAGAAATTGTTCCAATTATGAATTCAATTTTTCAACTGAAAAAACGCTCATAATTCGACGTCCAGAGGCGTTCGGCAGATAATGAAGACAGATTTGGAATCAGCGTTCGATGCTCTTTTTAGTCATATCAATACCATGTGAAAAGGCCACTTCGACCAAACGAACGGATCTCCCTTGTCAGCTCCCAAACGCTGCCACAAACGCACCCCCGGAACTCCATGTAAAAATCATTCAAAACTGTTTGCATCAATTGATCTGAACCTACTAAAAGTCACCCTTTTTGATTCGGGCTGCGGTATGAATCCATGAACCGGAAGGCAATAGAGCATGGGCGCGAGCACCATTAAAAACCCATTATTGGCATTCCGGTGCCTGACTTTGAGTTGCAATTTGCTCCAGTGATACGTTCGGTAGACTCACCTAGTCAAAGCCACTAAGTCCCACCTCCTTTGATTTATAAATCGGAGTGATAAAAAAATAATAATATAATTACTTCGCCCCCTAAGTTCCTCTTGTTTTGAATTCCAAAAAGTCATAAACCTTTTGTGTCTGAATTGATTGCAAAGTATCACTTATAGAGCAAAGCAAGCTCTACAAGATGGCAATATTGATTTTGCACCATCTCTGATCCTTCTCGAGCTTCAAGCCGAAAATCAAAAGATTCAACTGTTGTAATTCCGTAATCGTAAGCTCTAGATCCAAGAATTATCGAATATAGCTCTCTTAGTCGGATGACTTACGCTAAAATTTATATTACGAAGACTAGAGCTTGTGAAGAGCTGGGTTTATACGTCTACAGGCTAGTAGCATACAACTACTTATATGGGAATAGCACAGCATTACTTTAGCCAAAGCATGAAATCTTTGTTTTCTTGATTTTTAACATAGGAAGAAATACGGCAATAGCGCATATGAATGTCTCATGTAAATGATGATTATGAGCGAGCTAAAATTTTTGCAGAATTTTTCGGACGGGATACAATTTTTTCTTGATTTTTCGAGTATTTGGATCTTTCTAGTTTTCGCTTGAAAAAAGAGAAGGATCAGAGCGGTACAAAATTAATATTGCCATCTTATGAAGCTTGTTTTGCTCTATCGGATATTATTAGGTTGCTAAAAAGTAAGTTCGTTTTGGCATACAAATTGTCATAAAAAATTTTCTTGTTGTTTTCAATCTATGATTCTTTGTGGGAAAGTAAATCGAAGCTTCCTCTATCACATATTAAATAATCAGGATTTTCTATTGTCAGTAAAGACAGTTATGCCTCAACATGGCGAAATTTCCAAAAGCTCAATTTTTTGACTTCTTGAGCTTCGTTCTCATGCTGTAATGGATGTAAAGAGCAGCAGTTTGGTGTTTGAATACAGAGGAGTTATCCATATTTAGTGAACAACAAAAAGAACCGTGATCTGCCATTTTGAAAATGTTTCACTGAGAAAACCAAATTTCCTCATATTTGCGCATTATGGGAAAATTGCGATTTTTCACTTCTTTGCGGTTTCTTTTCCTGGGAAGATAAGTTTTACTTGAACAGAATATATGCTCCAATACCCAGTAAAGTGCTCTTTTCAGAGATATCAAACATTGGACAAAAATTTGTCAACAGCATTTGTAAGAGCTGAAAAAGCGACCGAACTTATTTATTAGCCAACCTAATACTTTGCTATCTTTCTAGAAATGAGAAGGTAAGATTTATGTGGTTGAAATTCAAAATGGAATTTGTGGAACAACCTATTAAAATAATAATAATAGAATAATAATATGTAAATCGAAAGAGATTCACGAGCACTCTGACTTTAGAGTTGATAAATTGGGTGGAGGACATTAGTCGCCGATAGGCTCCGCCCACACGGACAGCCAGCATGACAGTAATGGCGAAGGCCCGAGCTTTGTTGCAAATGTCCGCGGAAGACCGCCTCTTTCGGCGAGCCAATGTTCTCTACTCGATTTTTTTCGAAAATGCGCGTTTACACTCAAATTTGCATGTGTACCATGAATTACAGGTATTCCAGCAAAAACGAGTATTGACCGTGGCGGAATTTATGACCAAACTATCTTTTTTCCTTGCCAAATCCAACAGACAGTGAGCGCATATGTGTGTATGAGTTTGTCTATTTTATGTCTGACCTGAATGGCAGGGGGGCGGGCGTTAGGTACCCAGCCGAGGTGCGGGCGTTAGGTACCCAGCCATTTGCTGTATACACTAAGCCACGCCCCTTGGTTCTTCAACAGCGGGTACCTAACGATACACTTAATTTTAGCTGCCAGAACAGCTCACCTAGCTCGCTATGGCGCTGGCGCTTGCAACCCATAGGAAAGGGGTAGTTCGAGGAAATCAAAAAGAAATTGCGCAAATAAAAGCGCAAGTTCGTATGCAATTTGGGAATCACAGAAATTCGGTGATGAATTTTAAAAACAGTAAAGATTACATGAGCAATTCACATCGTTTTGCAAGAAAAAAGGTAAACCTTGTAGAATACTAGTAAGCCAATTTTTTATAAATTCAATAAATCAAAGCAAACTTTCGGAGTTGCTTCTGGCACTTTGTTGCACGAAATATTCCTTTGTTTCAAAAACTGCTTTAAGAAAATTCTTGACAATGATAAGTGGAAGCGATTGAAAAATGAGCTTCAACGAGAACTTGTCATCCGCAGAACTTTATGGAGGTCTAGTGACCCATAATCTATGGAGGCACTAGCTCTGTTCCAATCAATGGAAATTTTTATAGAGGGATTTTGAAGCCAATTTTGATAGGGAGTGTGCCAATAGAATGAAACAGAAAAAAGCAACAAACTTTAATGAGAGCATATTTGACAAAATTCTTCACTTCTTAGTGAGTTATAAAAAAAATTCATAGCATTAATGGATAAATTGATCATATTTTGGCTGCTAGAGAAGGGAGTGAATATGAAACAATTGCAATATTGAAGCCGCAAAAAAGCACTGCAAATAGACACGATAAAATACAGTAACTCAACGAAATTTCCACATGGGATGTGAAATCTTCCGAATAAAAATATGTCTTTATCAGTGTAATGTTCCATAAATCTGGTGGCCTTAGCAATGAGCGAAGTAATAGCCTTGATAATCTAAGATAATGTAGTTCACAATCCTTGTGGCAATATTAACGCGCGTATAATTCACACCCCAAAACGAGGCGGACGACAAATATGTGAAAGGAAAATTCCGTGCAACTTATTTGCAACATCTCCGAAAGTGCTCTTGGCTTCATTGAAATCATAAAATTTTGGTTCATTGGAATTCTAGAAAGTTTACTTCTTTGAAATTTTCCCTGATATAATGGGTTAGATTAGATTATCACAATTTTTTCTTGCAAAACTATGTGAATTGCTCATACATATAAGCTTTACCTCATCAGAAAATTTCTGTGATTCTAAAATTGATTTAAAAGCAGCAGAAGAATGTTGCATACAAATTTGTGCTTTCATTCTCGCAATTTTTTTCTAATTTTCTCGAATTATCTCTTTTCTGTGGGTCGCAGGCCCCAGCGCTTTAGCGAGTTAGGTGGGCTGTTCTAGCAGCTAGGATTCCGTGTATCGTTAGGTACCCGCTGTTGAAGAACCAAGGGGCGTAGCTTAGTGTGTATACCTAATGGCTGGGTACCTAACGCCCGCACCTCGGCTGGGTACCTAACGCCACGCACCCGAATGGCATAATTTTTGAAAATCGTGTTTTGAGTTAGGGCAAAATCATGAAGTTATAGTTTGGCTCCTGATATTTCCAATTTTTGAACGTCAAATCTTGAAGTTACTGGATGTACGAAGACATTCCTTCTACCTTTCCAGCTGAAGCTATATTTGATTGGAAAGAAAGATCTCGAGCATTGCATTACGTCACAGTTTTTGCTTGGATATGAGTACCAATTGAGGCCTGAACACACTACTGCATGAAGGAAAGCAAGCCCTGAAAGGCAGACACATTCAATATTATATGGCATACACAAAAAGATTGGATTCATCTCTGATACAAATTTCATTTCCACCAATGCCAGCTCGTACCAATCTACAGCAGACAGAATTTAAACACATTTTGTAACTCGTATCCAATACGTATTCTTCTAAATTTGAAGCTTTGAGTAAATCTAATGTCCAGGGCATGTTCATGACGTACAAAGGCCTACCTTCATGAGTTTCTCAGGAAACTTTTCGAAATTTTTTTATTTAAGAAAATATAGGTTGTCCGGGAAATAATGTCGCATCGTATCCTACCGCGACAGAAGGACCACAAAAAACGGCGAATGGGGTGTCATTTGATAGAGCAAACCAAGCTCTACAAGGCAGTTCACAGACCTCCGCCTCCGCGGAAATCTTGCTCCACCTGAAGTTCGAACCCAATACAAAAAATTTCAGATACCCGAAAAATCGGATCTCTGTTCACAGACGTCTTAGGGATCTCCAATTTGCACAGGCATGTACTCTTCACACTAGACATTTACCTGTGTAGTTTGTGGTATTTTTCCATGGTTACAGTACGACAAATAAGAATTGGTCAAAATTGCGATTATATCGCGTTTTTCGGTTTTTTTGCAAACAATTTGATTTTTCTCGAAAACCAGCGACTGTCTAAGACTAAAAATTCGGAGTTATACTCCTAAGGGTTCATACTACAGAATCACCCATGTGAGAGAAGCTCAGGATTGCTTTGGCAAAAACATGCCGAATTTCATTTTCTCATTTTCAGGCATGAAAAAACCGCGAGATTGTGCATACGAGTGTCGCGTATAGTGAGTCCATGCGTGAGCAAGTTAGGGGTTCCCAGGACTTTTCTGAACGGAGATACGATTCTTTTCGTTTTTTAGATCCTTAGTGCCTTATGAAATTTGGCTCCAAACTTCACGCAAATCAAACCTGGCCCGAAAGTTCGAGCTTCATTTTGTAGAGCTTGCTCTGATCTATCGGTCGATACCCACTTACTAACTTTCGTGCGCACCCTGCTGCGATATTGCATGATAAAACACGGTGCGACATTATTTTCCGGACAGCCTAATATGTGCAACAGAAATTTTCCACCAGTCTAATAATTCAAAAGAAAAACAACCAAATCAAAAAAGAAACAAGATTGAAGAGTGAATAACTCCGATACTTTCTTAAATCTAGACTTTTACTTGCACGAACATAAACCACATACTTACGAGGTCATCAACTTGCTAGGTTTTAGAAAATAGTAATTTCTGAAACTGTCTGAAAAGGCGCAAGCACATAGAATGCCCAAGAAATTCTTCATAATTATTCTAAAAAAAGTTTGTGGCCTATTTATAGCCCGCGCAAATGTGGCTCATCCGAAACAATACAAATAGAAATGCAACCCGCAAGTTGCTCCAACAGTTTGATCCCTTTCAAAAATCTGCAATTCACGATGCATGATGTTATTGCACTTGATTGATTGTTGAACTTCATTCGTTATTGCATATTTACTTCAATAATTAACAAACCATTTTCACCCAATGAGCTGATTACAATGTTAGGTATTTTTCCGTTATTCGGACCCAATTTTTTAAAGGGCTCTCACAAAATACGCTATTTAGTTTGAGAACACTATAATTTCTACGAGGGCAGCCTCCCTGCCACGTGTCAAGAAGAAATTGACATGTTTTGGTCCAGTTGGACACGTTTTTTTAAAATCATTTCCGTTAAGTTAAAAGAGCATTTGTAGTCACCTAAAAGCTGTTTAACTGTCTTCTATAAGAACAAATCAATTTGGAACTCATATTAGAACATCTTGTTGCTTTCAGAAATGATTCAAAAATGTCTTTCTTTTCGATCTCTGTCCGCCATGCGAATTTAGCCAGGATAGGCTATAATTGATGGATTGAAGTACCTCGCTAATGATTGTTTTGTCGCTTAGACGATGGAAATCTAGCGCAATTCTCTATTGTGGGCAAGCCCAATCTGTTCATTGATAATAGCATAACGTTGTTATCATAATAGTGTCCATTTATGAAGTTGTTTAATCTGGTGTCATTATCGGGCTGAAAAACAACCGAATTAACGTCACTGGGTAGAGCAACACAAACTCATAATAAAACCTGCTAAACACCTGTTGCTAAACATGTAGATACATGTCAAATTTTTGACACGTGGCTGAAGGTTGGCACTCCTTCCTGTGAAGTTGGGACCAAATCTGGTACAAGGAAAGAAGCAATATCTTAGTTTGAAAAAATGGGTCCGGATAACGGAAAAGTACCCAATGTTACATACATATTATAATTACTTCAGGTGATTAATTGGAATATGTTTAGCTCCAAGATTTAGGGAATACATGGACAAAATTGAAAGGCACATTCTCAGACAATCGCAAAGAAGCTCCGGAGTAAACTGATCTTCTAGAACTTCCATAGCGGATGCTGCTATTGGTCAGTGTGGCATGAGCTGTGTGGCCTTTGCTCACGGACCAATAGCAGCGTCCGCTCCGGAAGGTCTACAAGCTCAGTTTGCTCCGAAGCCTTTCTTGCTACTGTCTGAGTTTATGCAATCTTCACTTTGCCGATTTGAGTGTTTCCAATGCAATAGATGGTTTTATGTGCGGGGTCAATCACCACCTCTTCGTCCTCTTCCATCTTGGGAAGTTTCACTTTGAGTTTCTTCCATTTGGGAGAGGATTTGAGGTTGTTTAGCTCCCAAACGCTGCCATCAAATGCACCTCCGGACTTCCCTGTAATGACTATTTGAGACTGTATGCATTGACTGACCTAAATCCACTAAAAGTCACCTCTTTTAATTTGGCCTGCGGCATGAATCCATGAACCGGAAGGCAACAGAGCATGAGCGCGAGCACCATTAAAACTCCATCGCGGTTTTGATATCGAATTGATCTAGAGGGAAGTGATGGTGTTATGGATCAAACTTCATTACAAAGTTTAACCTCTAAAGTTTCGCAGGACTGTGAGTTCAAATCGCAAGCAATGATACTCTCGGCCGTCCATTGGTATCCGTAGTTGGTTATACTATAGGAAACCAACAATCGTGAGCCACTTGCAACTGCTGATGTGGCTTGTAACTGCTGAACATGCACATTCCAAAGAAATGAAGGGAAAAATAGTTGTGAGAGCTTGCACCTCTGATTCATCGTCTGCTGGTATTTCGAAAAGATGTTCAGCTTTAGCGCCATTACCACTGAACTTCAAACGGGCCACTCTCATTTGATTATCCAATGTAGTTATTATATATTTCGTATTATCGTCTTGACTATCAGCAATCTGAAGGTCGCCGTTCACTGGAAACTCCGAATCCGAAGCAACAATGGAATTGAAAGGCTGAACGATATAAAATGACGAGGATTATTGAAATTAGGGCGCTATTCCAGTATCCGGGCCCCAAAATTTTTTTGTCGTGGATTTCGCTAAAGCTTCGCCCAGGGGGGTGATTTGGCCCGCTGATGCCGAATATCACATTGGTTTTGTACGGTAGCGTCATTTTCTGGGGTTACGGTGGGTGTACGGTAAAGGGTCAAAATCACAGAATTCGCTGAAACTTGGCCTAGCGGGATTATTCGGCCCGCTGATGCCAAATATCACATTGGTTTTGAACCGTAGCGTCATTTTCTCGGGTTACGGTAGCTACACGGTAACGGGTGTAAAACATAGTTCTGCCTGAAACGGGTGTACGGCGATTCGGACGATCGTGAAGCTTTGCACACACGACCACCGCCACGCGATACACTCTCTGCTGCGGCTTTTGCCTAAGCAAAGCATAGGGGAAAGATACATTTGCCGATTTGCGTTTTCGACCCTTACCATAAACCTACCGTAACCATGCAGGGAAACGTTTTTGTGCGGAGAAAGTGTGACATTTCTGATCAGGATGTCTAATGACCCCTCTGTGCGAAGCTGCAACGGATTTTGAGGTTTTGGCCCCCTACCGTTTACCCACCGTAACCCGAGAAAATGACGCTACGGCACAAAACCAATGTGATATTCAGCATCAGCGGGCCGAATAACCCCTATGGGCCAAGTTTCGGGCAAATCCGTGATTTTGACCCCCTACCGTAATCTTACCGTAACTCCACCGGATGGCGCTATTGCATGAAATAAACATCATATTTGTGTTCAGCATACCAAATAACCCCCCTGGGCAAAGTTTCAGCGAAATCCACGACAAAAAAATTTTGGGGCCCGGATACTGGAATAGCGCCGAAATTAGAAGGCCGGCTTACTTGCAGTCTCACACTTTCGAATTTAGTTCCCGTCCATTTGTAAAGAGCTTCCAACGAGATTTCATTAGATGTTTTATAAAGAAGCACGTGAGGAGCTCCATTGTGAATGAAGAACTTCTCATCAAGATTCTGGTCATTTGATAAAGCAGAGAACTGAAATAAAGTCACGTGAGTCGAATTGCAGCTAGTATAGGAAAACAATGTGATATTCAACTTGTGCTCAATTTTTTTTTGAAAAATTCAACAGCAACAACCATCTTGAATACACTTGAGCAGATTTACCGCTCAATATAGTGTGCTTGCATTGCAGGTAATGTAATAAATTTGCGCGTGAACAAACAGCTGCTCCTGTGATGCCGGCCATTTGCGCGCGCAAAATGCCGGCGTCACTAGTGTGGCTAGTTGTTCACGCTCAAATTTTACCGCATTCTACCTACAATGCAAGCCCATATAGTGAGCGGAAAATCTACTGACTGTACATGCTGCGCCTGTTCAACAGTGGAGTATAGACTGAGTTTCATAACCACCTAATCATAAAAGAAACGTTGATCGGCTATTCTGGTTGGACAACAAAACTCTTTAGTCATGAAATTCGCTCAAATTGATGTCCTACGTTATTACGAACATGAAAAGAAAATAACTTTTTGGAAATTTGATTAGGAGCCACTCCTTTTTGCGAAGTTGTAGCAGTTGCTGAGTTTCTCACCCTTGCACCGTAATCCCGCACTAGCTATACTAAACAGACCGTTTTTCCATACGCTATAAGCTGAGCTTTCTTTGGGCTTGATCCTATGCTTAACTTCAGACTCATACAAAAGGGTGAAACATCTGAGTGAAAGGTAGTCAAAGGATTGCACCTCAGTAATATATTATTTGCATTCATGATTCTATCATTGTACAGACTTCAAGGTAAAACTCTGTTTGATATTTTGTGTGAGTATGGTAGCTATTTGGTAATAAGTCTAAATATCATGCTGACTTCTGCATAGGGTTCACTTTGTCGAACGTTCCCACACAAACACTTTATAGCTAGATTCTTGCGAGGCAAGATACCGCACGGTAATCAACCATAACCACAAAATTGGTTTAAACCCTTTGTTACACCAATGCTGACCTCAGCAGAATGTCCTACCAAGTGGAATGATGGCTAATTTCAAATTTTGTTCTCGCGATCAGAATGCCGAGCGAGTTCGTACGCCATATTAATTAATTAGAGCTGTTATTTTTGCTCAACAATTTGACTTTATAGTGAGAGTTGCGCTGATGTTCGATCAGCATGTAAAAAACTCTCTGAATCGAATTTTAGTCGACCGCTACAAATGCTAAGACAAACAACCGTGATATAGTATATAGTAATCACTATCAACCGTGATATAGTAATCACTATCATTTAGTTCCCTTACCCAGCCTACAGGTTAGCCGCAGGGAGCATGAAACGCAGGATCTACAACGATGGAGAATAGTAATGCCTAAGGTGACTAGGATGCATTAGTGTTGTCTATGGAACTTCGGTCTACTGAACATTAATAGAGGGATAGCGAGATATGATAGAAATGATCTTCACTCGATCAGATAACAACGCATTTCACTGTTTAGCTTTTCGTTTCCATGTAGTTCTTCTCACTTTGCTTCTAACAATTCTTTGAGCTTGTGCTCTTCTAGCCTTTCCTACTTATCATATTTTGTTAAGCATAATGTCTAGTGTTCTGTAGACAATTTTTTACTAGAACTGCTGCATTTACATTCACGATTTACTAAAAATTAAAAAACTCACACTTTTAGCATCTTCCCATTTGTTTTTAGCTGTGTTGAAAGCAATAGCATACGTTCCAACATATGCTACACTGTGAGGCAAATCAGACGTTTCTTGGTTCACGACTAAAATCGATATCAAATTTTTTGAACTTTGTAAATTTACTTACATCTTCTTCCAAATATCCAGATCTTATCACCGGCCACAAGTGCATGATCATATTTACATTTTTCTGGAACCAAGCTCTTGTGGGATTTACCAATCTTCTCGAACCTTATCCTGTAAATGACAGTCTTTGAAGGATCCTGTCTTGGTTCCTGTAACAATGATTGCAAGTAAGAGGAAAGTCAATAAAGGTTTTGGCATGCTATGGGAGCTTTGGCAGAGAATTCTCATAAAATGACATCCAGCCTCTTCTTTCGCAGTATCTATGTAAAGGCTACTACCGGACAAAAGCGCAAACTTGAACGCGGACGCGTTTCTATGAACCGCAGGTGCAGTGTAGCTTTAGTGATTGTGGGTGAGCAACAGCTTTGATCTCTTCACTTAGGCGCCACTGGATGAACTCGCCACCTGACGTATAGACAGAGATTCAAGGCAACACAACAGAATTCACGGTAATGGTATAAGCTTTGTGCTTGGCGAAGAAACGCCAGCCTTCGCTTTATCGCAGTCAGCTCACCACTGGGGCGGGGCGGAAGAAGCTAACGGTAAGTACTTCCATCCCATTTTTAAGCTCCTGCATGACGAAAGCGCAATACTATTAGGAACAAACACGGCTTTATTAGCCGCAGAGCGCCTGAAGCGTAGGGTCTACAGCGGTGGGGATACGGGCGCGTCGCCTTCGCCGGCTCAATTATTTTCTTGCGCCTTCGTTCGGCAGCTATCTATGGGATGATGAAGATCATGTGCATCAGCCTACATGAATAGCAGATTTGAAGCAAACTTATTTTTGGAAACTATGAAAGATCAAAAACCCCAAATCACAGAATATGCCGAAAAGAAGGCCGAAGTGCTTGTATTTATAGAGGCCGTAACAGTAAAAACAACAACAGTAACAGCAACAGTAAGCCGTAACAGGCCGTAGCGTATAATCCTTTTCTTCTCCTGAACACTTTTGCCTGAAACACACCTTTTCGATATTCTGCCCTGTGCCTCATCGAAAGTTTTGCTCCATAACAGTAAAATTGCAAGGATACGCCAGCATATCTTATTCATCATCTCTCTATAAACAATGTTCTGTCAGATCCTGAAAAATGTTGAAGTTGTCAGGAAAAGGCTGTTTCAGCCTTGGGCAGAGTCTACGAGATTTCATCACATTGCGATTCTCCAAACAAGACAACTGCCGATCATTTTGCATCTCGGTTGTGATAGTTAGTCACGACCATTCGCGTCGGAAAACTGTCAGAACCGAGATGCAAGATGTATTAGTAACTTTTGTCTTGCTAGAAGATTGCGAGGCGATGGAATCGTGAAAAGTCCTCCCGAGGCCTTGTTGTTACGATTATACAGCGAACGTAAGGGATCAACAGACTCGTCGTGGCTACATTGAGTAAAACGAGGGTTTATATGATGACACTGCCGTTTCAATGCATGAAAGAGTTTATGAGGTTATCAGGACCCTTACACCCTATTCATCACAATTTCAAAGAGATACTGTCGGCTTAGCACTTTAAAATTAGTTTCTAATCTTGTATAATGTTTGCAGCACTCAAAGCTGTGCGAAGTGGGTTTATTTGAGGTTAAGAGATTTTCGTTTTGTCGGGGTCGGCCACGGTATTAGGCTTCGGTTATATACTTTACCAATGTTACCAGTGTCAGTGCTATTGTTCACGCGTGCCAGTATTACCGGTGGATTCTGCTTAATAACTCCAACATCTACAACAGAAAACAGCCTCGTGGTATAGCTTAAAAGCCGTGCATATCACACAATTCAGCTTTCAATTGATAACTTCCGTACATAAGGTGCCGTGTATCTGGTGTGAAGAGTCACTTTGTCCGCACGCTCTGATGGCACAACACAGAAGCGGGCTCGCTATACAGCCATCGAAGCGCATAAAAGAACACTCACCAACAGATGAGAGTCTATGAGAAAATGAAACTTTAGGAATAGTCATTCCTTCATAAACAACAAAAGCTGTGACACCGAACTAGCAACACTAGAGACCCCAGTAACAACGGTAAAATTGGTAAAGCAGGTGGTACCTGATGATGGGGAACGGTCAGGAGGTACTGTCAGAAGGTATTTTTCGCGAAGCAACGCTGCAACGTATTTTAGATAAAACAGCAGCAGCAATTTCGGCGCAATGTTACTTATGGCGTCGAGTCCTGTATCTGCCCCCCCCCCCTGTTTTTTGCTGCCGGTAATCTTTAACAGCAGAGAGTTTTGTGGGCCCCAAGATTCGAACGCGATGCGCGCGACATAGCGGCCGCCGCGCGGCGTACATCCTGACCTGCAGTCCCTACTGACATCAATAATACTGCTAACACACAGTGTACGCAAACTAAGTGAAGCTGACTCGGATTCAGCGTTTGGGGTTGCTTCAGATTTTGCGGCATACGCGGCGCACGCGACATCTGCAGCGTACGCACACATGCACAAAGATATGGGACGTACGCTACGTACGTCACGTGCTCCGCATACGCCGCGCAGTCTGGCACAATCCTTATAGATGTGAACTAGACCGATAAGGGCTTACGTTTACTTAAGAATAGTGTTGCTTCCATCAAATCGGTATATATAAGGAGAGACGCCTTCATGATATGGTAAGAATGGTATGGTTGATGAAGCACTATTGAATGCCGTCAGTATTGCTAATATGCCATCAGTATTGCTAATAAATGTCGATTAGTAATATATGCTGTGGTATCGCCGGCCATTGCAGTCAAAACAAAGCTTAAAATGATGTTATCAAAAAAGAAAGACGTGCAATGACGTGAATGATCCAGCAGAAACTGGTGTAATGCCCTCATATGAAGCTCATACTTTACTTAAAAGCTTCGAAACATATTCTCCTAAGATTTTTGTATAACAATAACTAATATGGGCTTTTCGGGTGTTTGATTTGTGTTGCAACAATTTGCTCATTGATGCATTCAACAGACGCACCTAGAACTAATCAAAGCCAACTAAAACAAGAAAGGGGTGATAGTTGAAGGAGATAATGGTATTGTATCAATGACGTTAACTTATAAAAGTAAATAATTTTCACATTACCGGTTTTGGGGCTAAGAACTAGACGGGGTATGTGACTTCCTCGGTGCCCCATCATCAGTAGTTCCCGAGGATGTGTAAAAGAGCTTATGATACTAAATGCTTAGTAAGGTATTGGAATACTCAAGTAGATGAAATTAATGTAAGAATGGGAAGTCCAGCATGTAAAAAGAAAAGCAGTCAGCAGTCAAATGATGAGAATGAGCTGTATCGTTTGGCAAAACTAGCACTCTCCCGCTCGAATCTGAATATCCAAAGGAAAGATTGGTCAAAGTTATCCTTGTGTCACGCTATCTGTTCTATCGGTCTCTCTGAAAGGACCGTATACAGTTCTATTATGTAACAGGGGTGGTTTCCAAAGTCCCCGTACTTCATGTACCAATGGGAGATGTATAGCTACGTGAAAGCCAAACTTACGTAAGATGAAAGGGTTTTCCCTAAATGTCAGACATAAAATTCGAAGTAGCATCCCTTCTTCCATCCATTGTCTTTACTAATTCTACAAAGTTGGATAATTCTAGTCTTAATAGCAGTGTACTCTGTACAATTTCTATAGATTCTTAGTATTTCCGATTTAAAAGTATTGAAAATGATGTACCTAGGTATGTTTGAAGCCCACTTTGGATACCTCAATACATCAAAATCGTATTCATCCATTTTATTGTATAAACTCAACTTTACAGAGCTATCTGTCATATAAACACTAAGATCCAAAAAATTGGTTTCTGTATAGCTTACGGTTTTCTCTATAAGTAGGTCCTTATGGTAAATCTCCGTTAGTGCGTCTTCAAACTCTTTGATTTCTTTCGAGATATGTAGGATAAGTCTCATCTCTTTTATTGACTGGTATAACTTCTACCAGTGCGTCACCTCCGCTTCGCGGAGGTTCGCACTGGCTCTCCTATCCGTTTGCCTTTCTCATGTTCGCATAATGATGACTTTGAAACCCACCATGCGATGCTGAACATCACAAATGAATAGTAAACAACTGTTCGTTCTTGAGCATCTCCACGTAAGATCGGCAATTTTGAGAGAAAAAACTTGTCGCAAAGGAACACCTGCGAATCTGATTAGATTACTGAATTTGTTTTGGCTTGGTAGTCGTCATAAAAATAATAGTCACTTTGAGCTAATTTTCCGTGCAAAAATCTTTCCAAGTCTGAAGGTAAAACCTTGCCAAATCGACTGTCTAAGCGATCACCACTTCTTGGAGCTGTTGTCGCAGAAAAGCAAACTTTTTGAGCACTTTTGGCTAGAATTCATGAGTCGCAGATGTACTTGTCTGGCAAATCATGACTTCGCAAAAAGTCGAGTTAATGACCTAGTTTTGCGTGCCAAAAGCCGCGTGGGCGCGTTTGACGCGCAGTTTCTAAAGGTCCCAAATATCGGATCAGCTTGTGCTTTTGCATTTTTTACCTACATGCTGATAGGGTGCTATGACCAAAATTTCAGCTCAAGACCTTGCCTACAAAACGCTCTATGAATTTCGTGACAGACAGACATAAACACACACACACACACACACACACACACACACACACACACACACACACACACACACACACACACACACACACACACACACACACACACACACACACACACACACACACACACACACACACACACACACACACACACACACACACACACACACACACGCTTTATTATAAGTCATGATATCATCAGCATAAACATGAACTTATGCGCTTCATTTCTAGCTAATTATGTAAGTGCAATCATACATCTGACAATCGACACTTTACTATCGTCTCGCCAGTAAAAGCTTTTCTGGTACTAACTGCGGAATCGTGTACAACCGTTTCTTAGTAGTCGAATCAATTTAGAAAATAAGGAAAATTTGCGAAAATTGACTTACTGTGACTGAAGGCAGCTCACCTCTTGGACAATACGCATATCAGAGACAAATCACTTGACAATTTGTTTTTGTCTATTTTGGCTAATTCTGAAAAGTCACATAAGGTGAGAGAAGCATCGGCGAAGTTTTCCCTGCGTCTTCAACAAATGGGTTATAATTAATAAATATTCCTCATCTATTGTCATACAACACATGGGCAGCTAGATTTCTGCTCTTTTTTGCTTTTTTATTGAGCCTTTCCACTTTACAGTAAACACAGTGCGTGCAATGTTCCCTAGGATAGGCTTTCAGGGTGAACTCTTGATTTGCAATGCGCCTTTGAGCGAAAAATATGAGTGAATTATTAATATTTGCTGATATCAAAAGTACTACATAATTTTAGCATAAGGCATAAGGAACCTTGCACACGTTTATGAAAGGGGGTGCAACTTTGATAAGCTTGTCCTGTAATTTCACTTTCAATTTTTTATCTTGAACTCGTTGGTTAATGTTTCGTACGACCTTACCATTTGGCAAACTTATTTTTATAGGAGGTCTGAAGGAAATAGTCTTATATCTATTTTTTGAAGGCCGCCAAACTTTTACTGCAAGTACGATTCCCTTCGAAATTGCCCTAAATGAAATGTCACCAACGGACTCGGATACGGTGAAATGTAATCTCTTTATTCACTTTAAGCATATCATCTATACTGAGATTAGTGATTCAGCACCGCTGTTGCGCACGCTACTACCACTTTGACTATGCTATCGACAAATTCAGTTATAGAATCTATATGGCGTTAAGACACAGAAAGGACACAAGTACAAGGGCACTAATTTGTTACTCAAACGTAACAAAACGTTGTTAGGAATCTTGATTATTAGAATAAATGTATTTACAAGCAGGTGAGTGGAACTAGGGTTCTGGTTATATTCATCTCAAGACCTCGGCACTTTAGGCGCTGTACAGAGCATATGGTGCAGCACGCAACACTGAAACGTTTCACAGTTTTCAAGCATTTTCTGGATAACGTTCTGGAGATGTGCCAGCTAGATTCATTCAAGCTAAACAATGACAAATGGAAACAGGATTACGATATAGTGCAGCAAAATTGCCGCATGCAACACCGCAAGGCTTGCTTTGATTTCCGAGGGGAAACTAGTGCTTCTAGTTACGATGTGTTGTGCAGGACATCGGTTAAATCAGTTAGCATTTAAAATCGAAATCTTGTTTCTATCTTTTGAACACTGATGATGATGCTATTTGATATACTACTTCCGAATATAGTACCCATTCCACGAATAAGTCCTCTTTTTTGGCCGAAGACAAAAAGCACGATCCTTCCGATGTTTGAAGCCTGGCAAAAAGTACCGTTTTCGCCTAGGGCAGGGTAAAAAGTTAGAAGCTCAGAGTACGGAGCTCAGAAACATGGCACTGATGAGATGTAGAATTAGGTAAAATATTACGCTTCAATCAAATCGGAAGCTTGTTGAAAGAAAGCTGAAGACGTTTTGTACATAAATCTTAAACAGAGACCTAATGAACGATGACTTTGTTAGACACAAAAGGAAGTTCGGAAGCATTGATTGATGCAAAACAATCACGGTGAAAACCTCTTACGCTCATGTATCTCGCTAAAGTGATTCTTGCTTTTGAATTTGGGAGCTTGACCGAATCGTATTGTCTTGATGTCGAAGTCTAGTCTACTTACACACTAGCGTATTGCAAGCCCGCTTTCCGATGCAGTGAACAAAATATGACAAAATCTTGCTTCAAAACCTTTCATTTTGTCTACCAGTTTTTGCTAATAGTGCGGTTCGTGATGGCTTCGGAAAAGACTAAGGGTTGTATAGAGATGTCAGACGAGATGCCTATGATTATGTTTAACTAGGTTTTGCCCGCCGCAACTGTCAACAAACTGAATTTTGTCTGGAAACTGCGGAGAACCTGCAAAAGAAGGCTTGTTTTTCTTTTCTTTCATTTAATTGTTTTACACTCAGAGGTGCGCTAAAAAAAAAGAAAACCAGGAGAAAACACCAAGTCATTAATCCCAAATAGCGACTCTCATCAAATCGTCTTAAAGGTGGTCAAGTCGTTCTCCTATTACAAACGTGAAGAACCTCCCACCGAGATCGCAATCCCTGATAACGACGCCCTAGTTTTCTGCACTATCGTAGCAAAAGACCAGGGTTAAAAGATTATTTTATTAGGTCGTTCCATAAGTTCGTGAAAGTTTTTTTTAGTTCATTTTCGTACTCATATTTTTGAGAAGCAGTTGATTTGCTGCGGAATGCATACATCGTTTGGAAGGGGTGATCGTGCTCTTTGAAGTACATCTACTGATTTCGGTGGAAAGCTGATTCACTCGGATCTCGCAGCTTCCAAAGATGGAAATTTTGAAAGGCAAAAAGAACAATTTCGGCATTTGCGCCTTTTTCGTTATGAAAAGAAGCGTTTTTGCACAGATTTCTGTGTCGATTATGTAACGTGGCGTTCCTTCATCAATACAAGACAAAAAAGAATTGGATTGATACAAAAGAGCAGGAGCTGAGCAGGATGTCCCTGAACAAGACTTGGGCAGGACGTCCTGCTTGAAAATTGCTGGACAAGTAGGCGACGGTCAACGACATCGTAAGCCATCTAATTGCTCCGTTTAAACCAAGCCCTATCGCAGAATAAGCCTAACAGACAGATTTAGTGAGTTTTTCGGCATAACGAAACATGGCCTCATACGGCAAACGTCGTCAAAACTCTCCTGCACGATTCGACTGAAAGGTACTTCAGTGCTTAAAATACTCTCCAAACCTCGCCCTACAAGACATTTGCCCCGCTCTCTGGAAAACCTCATGAATTGTGCATGTCTCGATTTCAGTAAGCAACTTGAGCACTACTTAGATGACTTTCTTGGGATCCGCGCTGCTTGAAAAATTGAGGTTGAGAAGCTAACAAGATTGTGCCAAAAGGTCATGCGCTACAACCAGGAATATAATTTTGAGTGATTTTTACTGTAAATTGATGATTTTGTTGGTTTATAAAAAGGCTGCGAACTTATGGAACGACCTAATATTTCCAAGCGGACGAGTCCGTCGAGAACCCGGTTCAAAGAGGATCTCGAGATAAAAGGGTCACTAATCCTCAAACTCCTTAAACGACTATTTCCCATACGGAGACAACGGTGCAAATTAGAAATACTGTCGTCGTTTCTAACAAGAGAAGAATATTTGATGACCGTGGCCATTCGAAATGGGCATATCACTAGATGCGTCTTAGAATGCTGTACAATTGCTTTCGCTATCTCGCTACCTGCCTGTCTGCTATGAATGTCTGAAACAAGTTGTGAGCTTTCTTACGCATTATTTATGCACACTATAACATATCTAAATCACTGATATCTGAATTTTCGAGGATCGAGACAGGTTATCCATGTCTGAAACAATTGCACTCTTCTTCAATCGTTGTTCTAATGAGCGGCACAACTGGAGCGATGTCCAAAGTTTTGTTCGACTAAAACCTTTTGCATTTTCATGAAAAGACGCTCATAACTTATTCCAAACAATAGCTTAGCATATAGCGAAGGAGCTTTGAAAGCCACGTTGCAGGGCGCATCTGCTGATACGTATCTTATTTCGAATGGTCACGGTCAATAAGCATTCTTTCCCTGTAATAAGCACGTGAGTAATTTGTTCACATAAGTGCATTTCGTCTGCCGCACCTACATTAAAATGCAGCGGCAAGGATCTGTGAAGGGGCTGGTTGTTATGAAGCGAATTGACTATATTGACAGATGAACAAAAAGTGAAGCCGCATGACGGCAATGAATTTACGTGTGACACTTTTCAGCTTTTTAAATAAACTCATAAACCCTACAAAAACATTACGAATGTATGCTCGATAACAGGAACCACCTTCTGCTTGCTGTTAACTAGATACCGCATGCCATATAAATCTTTGCTCGTCAAACAAAATCAGCACTTTTTGTTACTAAACGGAACGAAACGGTTTTGCCTGTCAGGTAAGAGAACTGCACACAATCCATGTCAAACTATCAGTAACGACGTGTGTTTTTTAGAAGAATCTATAGGCTACTGCAAGGCGGAAGCACAGAAGCAGTGTTGGCTGAACGAGCGCAACCGCGCGCGCGTATCTTTACCGTTGTACATATCCTGCGGATCATGTGCTCTGCTGATTCTCAAACATTCGCGGTTAAGTTCCGCAAGAGTCTTGCGGGATTTGTCTTGCGCGAGAAGAACTTAGCGCTTAGCATATATCACGCTATTCTATCGTCCCGGTTCTAAGGTCGGAACAAAATCAAGTTCTAGCGCAAGATTTCATTTTGCGAGTGCACTCTTGCGGGATTTGACCACGAATTTCCGAGAGAAGCCGCGTTTGCACCCGATGATAATGCGCCTTCGTCCGCAGCAGCCTATACATCATACCAGTTTTTCAGTAACTAGTTTTCAGCAATCAACTCCGAACTTCTAATCGCAGATGCTTAAAAAATGAGAACATGGATTCTGTCCTTTGGTTTCCGTTAATCGTGAGCAGTACATAATTCGTCAAAATCTTGATTCAGGCCCTCATTTATTACCCTTCTCGCGTGAGTTGTTATTGCTAACAAATTTGAAACTTTATGGTTAGCGGAAGGTTGCAGCATGTAGCCATTGTCGCGCAAATTGTGAAGCCAGTAGACTCTTGGATTCGAGACCCATGTTCCCATACATTTTACGGCACTTCCAAAGATGTTGCGAACAACAGCTCCTTTTACTGCTTTTGGATGTGTTGAGAGTGTAGTATGATGTATTTGGAACTTTCCGTCTGGTACCATCTTTACGAACAGTATTATCAGCCAGGGGTATCTGCGTATATTATATTTAGGAAGGGTGCCATCCGTTGTTCGGAGTTTCCGCGCAAGCTTGATATGCTGTGACTGCCGTGAGGATTTTGAAGCATCCGCCCATTTGTGTCGAGGTTATGTCACAGCAGTCATCGATGTAACGACAGTACATTAAAGTAAGCGCGCCAATACTGCTTCATTATGCTCATGAAGCAAATAGCTAGGACGGGGCTAACCGTTGATCCATCGCCAGTCCACGAGTCTGGGAATAGTAATTCCCAGGTTATTTGAGCAGTCACATTTCAAGCATTGTTTGATGATAATTAGTAATTACGCCCTGCTCAAACCGAAGGTAACCTTGTTATTGTACTGAGAATCCAACATCTCAGACAATGCTTGCCGTGCGGCATCATTTCGAATATTAATGTATGGTGAGGTGACATCGAAGGACTCGATAACATAGTTTTCACTAAAATTCGTTATTGCAGCTGTTTTACAGACTATTGAGTGGTCGCGCAGGAAGCTTCGGGAACAACTGGTTTACAATTTCATTAAGAAACCATGAGTTTCACTTTGTAGGTCTACTAGTACAGCTTATAATCGCTCATATCTTAAAAGTTGTCGCAGACATGGAATCAAGCCCGCTTGATGTTCATTTGTGGGCCTTCACGAGATAACTCGTGGACATAGATATAAGAAGTGAGTACCTAAATTAGTCTTACCTTTTCAAAAGAGACGTACACATTTCAAAATACTTGATACTATTCCAGTTATACTTGTTAACTGCCGTTGAGCTTGTTTTAGCTCTTTGTCTTGCCAAGACGTATGTTCACTGCTACCGCTCACGCTCAATGTTACGAAAGTTTTGTTGGCACGTGCTCTACCAATACAAGAAAGATCAGGGCTCGTTTAAGTATGCTACGATTGGCATTTGCTCATACATACTTATCTCTAAGAAACTATTTTTAGGGTCTTTATCTTGAATCAAGGCGCTTACTTGCATTGCGTCGTTATCATTAGCGAATGACATATTTCTTGACTACATTCTGTTCGCGATCAGCATAGAGCAATGTGGGTGCCTGAAGTAAAAGTTTCTTGATGTGCATAATCTGGTCAAAGGCACTGCTAAGTAAGACCTTGCAAATTGTGAGCAGTTTATTCGAAGTGGAAAACATCAATGAAACATAATGTTCGCACCATCATCGCAAATTATTGCAGAAAGAAGCTATCAAAATAACTGCTATCATTTTTGGGAACAGAAGTTTGCGAGTAGTTCCCAGTATTTAAATTTATCCGTCCCAAGTCCACAGTGATGTCATTAGCATCTGCACTGATGCAAATTACTACATAGGCGTGCAAAGATTTGTCAGGTATGAAGTGGAAAGTAACATATCCTCCGGGAGATTTGTGAAGTGTTATTACACGAGAGCATAGTATTATGTCTCCAGGTAGTTCTAGTTACAAATCCATTACATCATCTTATCATCTTTTGGTGATCGATAAACAATAGTGTTTAACAACAACGAGCTACTACGTGTTGACTGTGACATGGTGGACCTACAGTGATGGTTGTTTGAGGATGGTCTATCGAAAGGTTTATGGTGTGTGCGATGCACCGCTATGACCTGGTCGGACCCAGGTTCGATCCTGCCTCTGGGCCAGCCGGGCCCACTGATCTCCGGTGAATTGGTGGGGTGGTCCATGAGGATCGAGACACTGACGTTATGGTGGACTGACCCTGGTGGTTCTGGGGACTTACGCACATACATGTTCTTTCTGGTGTGGGTGGTGTGCGTTCGACGCGTGCCCGCGTGGGTGTTGATTGCACCGGGTCCTTTGATCTCTGTTGAGTGGTCTACAGCAGTAAACACTTACCATCCACCGCTCATCCTATCCTACTATAATAACGCGCTAAGGCTGTCTGTTTTTTTTTGTGTGTGTCTGTGTGAAAATCTGCCTGTCACGAAATTCATAGAGGAAGCTGCAACTAAGCTATCGGTCTGCAATTTTGCACAACATACCGTGCCAGCGTGTAGGCCCACCATGCACAAGGACGAGCCGGTTCGATAAACAGGTCCCTCAGAATTTGCGCGTCAAACGGGTCCACGCGCCTTTTGGCACGCAAAACTGGGTCGCTAATTCCACTTTTTGCAAAGTTATGATTTGCCTTACAAGCAAATCTGCGCGCCATGAATTCTATCCCAAAAAGTGCTCAAAAAATTTGCTTTTTTGCGAGAGCAGCGCCAAAAAAGTGATGAATGCGTTGAGAGTCGAATTGGCAAGGTTTTATTTGAAAAAACTGAAAAGGTTTTTGGGCTGAAATGTAGCCCAAGGTGACTCTTATAATTATGACGATTATCAAAGTAAAACAAATTCAGTAATCCGTTCAAATTCGCATTTGTTTCCTTGCAACAAAGTTTTTTTCTCAAAATTACCGTTCTTGCATAGAGATGCTTCATGAATGAACAGTTGTTTACGATTCATTTGTGATGCTCAGCATCGCATGGTGAGTTTCAAAGCCGTTCTCATGCGAACATGAGAAAGGCATACGGATAGGGAGCCAGTCGATCCTCCGCGGAGCGGAGGTGACGCACTGGTTTAATATAATTTAAGTTCTTAGGTTATAATTTTACCAGTGCGTCACCTCTGCTTCGCAGAGGCTCGCACTGGTTCTACTCTATATGCCTTACTTATTCTCGCCTAATAATGACTTTGAAACTCACCGCGCAATGCTGACTATCGCGAATAAAATGTAAACAACTATTCATTCGAAAACCTTTTTTTATATAAGATCTGTGATTTTGCGTAGATGTAACTTCTCGCAGAAGAACAAATGCAAGTTTGAATAGGTTTTGAAACATTTTTTAACTTGGTAGTCGCCATGAGGACAATAGTTACCGTGAGCTACATCTCTATGCAAAAATCTTCTCAAATGCTCAGGTAAATCCACGGCGGATTGACCATTTACACGAACACTTCTTTTTGGCGTTGTTTTCGTAAAGTAGCGAACCTTTAGTCACTTTTTGATCTAAAGTCTATGGCTTACACATCAACCTGCTGAACACATCCACGGCTTTGCAAAAATCGTTGATACGGACCCAGTTTTGCGAGCCAGAAGCCAAGTGGATCCGTCTGACGCGCAAATTCTGAGGGACCCATCCAGCGAATCCGTTCGTGCTTTTGTATGGTGGAGTTCTACGCTGGTAGCATGCGCTGTGCAAAATTTGAGCTCTGAATGTTGGCTGGAACCCGCTGTATGATTTTCCTTACAGACAGACAGACAGACAGACAGACACACACACACACACACACACACACACACACACACACACACACACACACACACACACACACACACACACACACACACACACACACACACACACACACACACACACACACACACACACACACACACACAAAGTCACGTAAACACCCTTAGCCCGTTATTATAAGTTATGATAATTATGAACATTATCTATTACTATTAATATTATTATTATCGACTTCATCGATGTTGCACAAAAATTTCGCTACCGTGACTTGTCTACCTCCATAAAAATATTTAGCTCACTTTCAAAGTAATCTCAAGGAGTGAAAGCTTAGTGTATTAATTTTCGGACACATATGCCCAAAAATGACTAGGTTTAAGTTAATTTCGCCTTCTTTCGCTGGGAATAACAGCTTTCAACAGCGACCTTAGTATTTTTTCTTTCCTTCCTCTTGTGAAGGAGATGTGCGCATTTGCGGGGACGATGTTGCAACGTCATTAACCCGGTGAACACACATTTCAAATACAAAAAGCCATGACATTTATGAAGGGACACTCCGCAAATATGGAAAACATTAGCTCAGTATTAGAATCCATGTAACATACGTTTGCCAGTAACCTTTCTCTCTTCAAGAAGGCCAAAAAGCATTTACCACGTTTGTTGCGAAATCAGACTACTCACTCGCAAAAAAGGATTGCAATGACTTGCACAATGACATCTTCCCCCGTAAGCACCATTTCAGGTGTAGAAATTAGCATAGCCATGATCTGTCGGACTTTGTGGAAGACGAAGACGTCGAAACGTTAGACCTCGAAGAAATCACCAAATATCACCTAAGAAATCTGCCTGTCACAAAATTATTCGACAGTGCTTGTATTTTGCATCCCATAGAATTGTTCTCATGGGTACCATCAACGTGGCTGGCTTTCAGTCGTTTCAACACATTAACGTCAGGAAATTTAAAGCGCTTATTCAAACTTGACATTTTAAAACGATTGACAGGCTCATGATAGTACCTATGGGAACAATTCTGGGGCGTGCACCATACTATCTTTTCGATGAGGTATTCATACACATAAGAAACTACCTTTGACAAATTTCTTCTTCGCTTGTCCTTAGACTATCAACAAAGCAAATAAGTGATATCAAATTAGCACCCTCTGATCGACCAGAGTCGTAAAGCCACACCTTTCTGAGTTTACCGAAAAGCTATGTGTCTTTGCTCTGTTCTTGTAAGCAGTGGTAATCAAGGCATGACGAGTCGTCGTGCTGATAGCGTGATTTCAGTCGCGATAAGGCTGAAATGTTTTATAATTAAGCCCACCCATTCGCCGAAATCATTCCAACAGCACGCCCGATCTTAGAATTAGCACCTATTTTCATTTCCTTTCTCGTCATCTCTCACCAAGTACCTATTCTTCGAGAATTCATTTATTACAGACTTCACTTCAGAGTCAATAAAGTAGCTATTTGCAGATGTCTGTGACAAGCGATACCACCCGTCCTCCACTGGTTACTCAGAAGAGCGATGCCGAAAAAAGGAAAAACTCAATTAAGCGAAAGGTGAGACGTATTTTTCTTCGAAGGTAATTGCTTGTTCAGTTAAACCACTTTGTTCGTTGAAAACTTTTTCGGGCTATGGAAGTTGGCTAAATTGGCTTCAGCCAAATTTTACTTGAGTCAAGGAAGGTCATTATTAATTAGTGAGGAGTGTGCGTGCTTGTAAAGTGAGAAGTGAGTGACAAGGCTTAGAACGAATCTTAAACTTGCCTTGTCTATGGGAGACGGCCCTTCTGAACCGCTAGCATTAGCAGCCTAATTACTGCGCTTCTCTGATTGGTCGGTGTTGCTGCGGTTTGGGTAGGCGAGAGCTATGCTGTCGTTAGAGGCGACTGAATTGGACTGCAAAGGCATACTCATGATAAATAATCAAACAAGATTTCGATTTCCATGAAACTCGAAAATGTTTTATGTGGGCGGCTAAGGTAAATTTTCAGCTTACACGTGCAGACTTCATGGCGTTTTGAAAACTGAGAAGAGCGAAGAAATCACGAAATGGCCTAAAAACATGCAACCTTTCCAACTTTTTGTCAACTTTTTGTCTTCATAATTCAAGCTCCTCACTATCATTATTTGTGCGCCTCACTTGCTTTGGAATGCTCAGAAATATTTGAGAACTCTGCTAGATTATAAGTATAAGTAATTAGCGCCGCCCGGGCAGAATAATTAGCGCTAGGACGTAGCGGTTCAGAAGGGCATACACCCCTTGTCTATAGACAGTTTCTTGGTTTAAAATGAGCCGTTGCTCCTGGCAGAACAAGGACCACAAGGATGCAACTTTGTGGCAGTATCGAGTGATTAAGCTATGTGACCACATATTTGCGAGGAACAGAACAGATACAGACAAAGTCTGGAAATTTAGCGCATTTTTTCTTGGTTTCTCGCCATCAGAAAGATGCAGCAAGTCTATGCTTAAGTTTCTGATGGGGATAGTATATGCGTAAACGAGTAGGAAAATCGCAGAAATTTAAACTGAGATACGATTACTTTTATTTTTTCCAAAATTTCTGAGATTATTTATTTTGGAGTTTCCAATTGTACTATTCGCCATTTTGGAGGACTTGCTCTGATATTTCGAATGGTACCTCGCGTCCTATCGGGATTACACGAAAAACTACTTGTGTGGTGAAAATTCAGATATGAGAAAACTTGCGGGGCAACCTAATATCAATAACAAACCTTATACAGAGAAACTAAGGATAGGAAAGATCTTGTTATTTCGTGATTGTTGCACTATCGATAATTGTGGCGTACTGTTGCATACGGAATCATGAACAGTGCGTCCGAAATTAGCTCAATCGTAACCAAAGTAAAAATAAAAAATCAACATGAGCAAGCTTTACATTCGATATTCTTACGTATTACAAATCAAGAAAAGCATTAAAATTAAGATTTTCTAAAATTCTAACGATATTTTCATATTCGTGGAGTGTTAATAGCAAACAAGCTAGCTGTGTTGTGCACGAGTTTCGTTATGCTTCCTCGTTCGATCACATCATTTTGATCACTGATCAATGCTGATAAAGCTGTCGGCAGAGAAAGAAAAGCCTGTTATCAGTGTTGATACTGCTCTTACCTCGAAAATGCTCATGAACAGTAGCCTTCAATGTGGATGTTTATGATTGTCTCACCTCAGTACGGCTTCACGGGCACAGAAAGTAATGGTTCGAGTCCTCACAACTGCAGTACCCGGTGTGAGTTATGGATAATGGGGTACTAGGTCGGGAAGAAGTGCTTAAACACTTTTGTATGAATATGCAAAGTTTAACTTCAGTCGCAACATAGATTCTAAGTTTACTGCACCTAGATAATGTTTCCAATACATTTCATTCTGCTGGGTCTATTGCAGCTTATGCGGAACCAAGATAATCTAATAAAGAAAAAGGTTGGCTCAAAATGCGGTTCATTCAGAGAGAATTTTCTTTGGTATATGAAGCAAGAAAATGTTATGTCGTCTTGTATGGAAATGTACTAATGCCGCACTAAAGATAAATTACTTCTTCCGCTCACCAACTGCAACATTTCTGTGGTGTTGTATACAATTCTCTAAAGTTCTCTTTCCTAATATCTCCTCCATGACGAAGGCGGTCGCCCAAATAGGTTGAGAGCATGCAAGGCTGACGCGCACGTGGCGCGCGGGCAATTGTCAACCACGGGTCGCGCGCACGCTCGCGTGGATGACCGCTGACCGAGCGTGCGCGCGCCCTGTGGTTGACATTTGCCCGCGCGCCGCGGCCTTGCATGCTTTCAACCTATTTGGGCGACCGCCTTCGTCTTGGAGCAGATATTAAAGACCCTCATATGGCCTTTATGCACTTTATCCATGTCTTTACTGCTGCAGACTTTGCTTTAGTGCTATCTTCCGCATCTGTATTTGGCATTTGACCACGACGGCATCAATACAGAAGGCTTTTCTTTTTTTCATATCATTTTCTTTTTCCGATTTTTCTTGGAGACCCGAATGGAAGCATAGAGGCGCAAAAAAGCTTAAACGTTTTTTGCAGCAACCAGGAGATTTTCTGGTATTTGCGGTAGACTTTCTCTTTATTCATAACCTCATTATAATTGCAAGCCAACAGTCTAGCTTAATTAAGGGTACTTTAAAAGTTATCTGCATCTTCTGAGTAGAAACCTCCATCGTTGGGCTGGTTCTATTATACAATCATAGAATAGAACATAAGACAAAGGTAATGTTGGAACTTCATCAAAGCTTTTGTGTTGCTGAGTATAGCTCAAAATCTTATGAAGCGGAACAACAACAAAAATACCTGCCAAATCTATAAATTCTTGCTTGGAGAATGGCAAGGACCTGCGATTGTGTAATCAAGCATCAATAGACTTTGCTACTACGCTGATATTAGTGGCGACAATGTGTCCCCTCCCTCATTCCTCCCCTCAATTCTCATGGATTTGAGTGGTCTAATTTTGAGCAGCATAATAAAGGGAATCTGTCATTATTTGCGCTACTCATTTATGAAAAACTATGCAGTTGCACTTGTGTAAATCTAAGTTCAGATTGTCGTCGGTCCTGCGATTACCCCACGTTACGAATACACTATGAACAAGCAGCGATCAAAATCGATTACGCACTCCGATTCAAAAGATAAACACTCAACAGCATCAGCAACACCTACTACTTCAACCCATGAAATAAAGCCAAAAGGATTTCTTTCGTCATTCTAAGGAACTTGCCTGCTTTACGACTTTTGGTTTATAATATCATGCATATTCTCTCGTAATTTCACCTGTTTCACCTGATCTCCATGATGTGATTCATTAATTTATCTTGATTAATTGACTATACATTCATGTACAACTTGTCACTTTATGCTTGATTATCATTGAATAACCGTATAAACTTGTCTCCTCGCAATACCCATATTGAACATAGTCGGTGCAGGATTGGAAAGTGCAGCAAGTAAATTATACTATTGAGCTTCAAACACCAAACAGATTTCCCTGCATCGACTCTGCAGATACATTCCCTAGCATGTACGCGAATTATGGTGCAGCTATCAAACTGTGATTTACCTCAATTATGTAATTGAACTCATGGGAACGAATAAAGTAGGTTTAAGTGAGTTTCTAAAATGAGATGTATACTAGTATAATCATTGTATAATGTATACTAATCAAGAGTTTCACACGCTGATTGGAGGACGACTTTCCATAGCTGCTCGGCGGTTCGTTAGAGAAACTTAGAGGATTTTCTGTTTATTCCATGGGCAAGTTCTGGCTTTGCAGCTAGTGAGCATACATTTAAACTAACCGAATTCCCCAAGCTTTAACTCCAAGCATACGGTCCGTTCCAATCACACTCAGCCAAAAATTGGCATGGCGGAAATTTGTGTCGCGAAGGATCTGCGCCATGTCTACTAGCTTGTCTGCTCCCACTCCAATGTCTTCGCTCCCCCCGACAGCGTACATACGCAGCGCAAACCCCTAGCGCTACGAGCGCGCAAATTCACACCAACTATTTGGCTTGATCCAACTGGGACAGACTGTATATAACTTTTCAATCGGCCGAACTTGCTATGCTGCTCTTGTAAGTAAGACAATAATTATTCATTCTTTGTTTAAAGGCAGCAAGTAAGGCTCTTCTTACCCAGTCCATCTGGCAGAGCTTTTGAAGCACTATCGCTGCATATGCAGCTTACTTAGATTTTTTCAATTATACAAATTATAATTATAAGTGGTTTGGTATATTAGGGATGAAATATACCTTTTTTCGGTTTTTGACTTTTTCTTAGAGAAAACTGAAAAGTCACCTATTGTATGTGTCACATACACAAGGATTTCAAAGTCGTTGCGCAAAGAGTGCGGTAGAAGTCTCTCCGGCTACTTCAACCATGAGAAAGGATTGTTAAGCAGGCTTAGGATGATAACACCAACCTGTTAAGCGAAGTTTGTGCTCAAGGCATATGCACTGCCACAAAATGATTATTTGAAGGTGTTCCTCTAGAAATGAGCGTTCCCCCCCCCTTTAGAAACAGTTTTCCCATTGCGCCCTGTAAACTAAGCAAAGTGGCCGTTACAGTTTCGCAACACTTTTTTATATCTTCATTATAGTGTTACTGCAAGGCAGAGTGATATTTTATTTTTTTTACTATTCTTAGACAGAGTAACATAAACAAATGATGAGATTGGTGGTTACACTGTTGCGTCCAGTTCTGGTTACTATTTGCTGGACAAAACATTGAACTTCGGACTGTGGACAGTCAGGCCTCATAGCGATATGTCAGTACAGCAACTGTACTGGATTGACACGTTGATGCCTGTGCTGCGCAACGGTGAGCGGTAGGCAGTCTTTTCCTATGGTCAACGCTGTGCAATGGTGCGCTGCCCCTATTTATCGATTCTTGTGCCAGTTGTTTTGATTCGTGTTCGAATAATCAATTTAGACTCGAAAGTATTTCATATTTGCCTCGCTCTTCTTTTTGGTTAATTCCGGCCTACTCCGTTGCCAACGCGAGAACTCTCTTCTGTGCTCAAAGTGCATAAAAGAGGTCATAGTGATTAAGGAACCTCAAGTAACCTTAACCTCGGCCTCGCTCCCCCTCAGTGGGAAGCTCCGCCCACTTTTGAAAATTTCAAAGCTCTCACGAATTTTTAGAATTCGAGCAGATTCCGCATTTTTTGCTGAGTGGACGGAGCTTGCCACAAAGGGCGGGGCTCTCCCTTACACTTCTAAATTCATAATTTACGCGTCGGCGCATGTAAATATACTGCAGCCAAGCGTAGAAGTGTATGACATCTCGTCTATAGAAATGGCTTTTCGTCAATTTGTTGATGCAAGCTTAGTGCATATTTTGCAATTTTCACAATCAATACATATAATTTGTTGAGATTCAAAGATATGAGAAGTTACAAAAATGCGCGACTACAAAAAAGTTTAATTTTTGGGTTTTTCGCTATTTCTTCGGTCACAAATATTGAATTGTGTACTTTGGCTGTTAGAAGGCAATCTCGCTTTCCACTCTCAAAATATGGATCGACTGTACTGCGATGCTTCTTTATAAAAATTTAGCTGCGAATATAAAGGGCACTATTGGAGAATGACTTCCATATTTTAACCTGAAGATAAGTAGATGAACTTGGTTAGCATTACATTGCATAAGGTATTTGTTCCCCATGTATGTGATACGTCTTGTTAAATCCATTTTATACCTTTCCAGTTCGAGCCTAAAAAGGGGACAGGAATTTTTGGTGTATTGAGAGTTTTTCCACGGAAGATGTAAGAGTTACAAAGGTCGTGTCAGAGCGGGTAGGTGTAGGAAAACACGATAAATTACTCATAAACGCTGTAAAAAACTTGCTGAGAAATTTCTACTCACATGAAGAAAAAGCTATTAGAAAATAAGCTACAAAACACATGCATTAACTTGGCATCAACTCAACAAATGACTCGCAGGTATTGTTGCTCTGTGCCTTGACTTCGGGCAGAGATCAAAATGGTACATGATTTGCCGAGAATAAAGTGTTGGCATAACTCCAGCAGTCTCCCAATTTGCCTCACAAGGAAAAGATACTAACTTAGATTCGCCTTCTAAGATGAGACACATATATCTAGAATCAGCTTTGCATGCTGATCCCAAGTATGCTATTCCTAGCTGCTTAGCATTATTCCGAAGCGAGTTATGGTCTCTTTCTATGCAAAGTTTGCGTGCTCCTCGACCTACTGATGCTACGATGTCGACGTCTAAGTGGTTTAGCAATTGTATAATGCTCCCTTTTAAGGCCGAAAGAATTAATATAATGCTAGTCTAACATCTTAGCACTTATTTCGAGCAGATTCTTATCTATACGCCGTCTTAAGACATTTAGAGGTTTGTTAATTACTCACAACAGCAAGTCCATAACTCGCTCCGGAATAATGCTAAGCAGCTAGGGACGGCATATTTGGAATCAGTGTCAAAAGCTGATTCTAGATATATTTGTCTCATCTCAAAAGGCGAATCTAAGTTAGTATCCTTCCCTTGTCAGTATCTTGACACCCAAAAATAAAATTAGCAGAATTGATACTACAACAATCAAAGTACGAGTGTAGTCTTCCATGACGAAGTGAATTGATTGGGTTAAAACAAATAGTAGAAATGGAGAACTTACAGTATGTTTGCATAAGCACTAATTATTTGTCTAATGAACACAACTGATTGTACAGTTTATCGATTTGTACCAGATATGACGCCACATCAAAAAAAACGTATGCTGAATAATTGAAATGTAGTTAGCCGAGCGAGCAGACGCCTGTCTGAGAATTGTTAGCGTAAGCACATGCAAATTGTAGATCGTAATATTTGAAGTAGGGGTTGCTCTAAAGCACAAACATATTATTTAGTGTGAATACAATACAAGTAAAATGTTCTTCGAAAACTGTTTATTGCGTTCAAATGAATTTCTTACCTTGATGGACTCCAAGATAGCAAATACGTACATTGCCATTTCGTAAAAGTCGCCGCTGCAATGCTCACAATTACTTACGGTCAAATAATTAAAACTACTTTCTCAGAAAGTTTTCAATGAGCATACCTTGCGTCAAAAGTGTAATAAGGATATTTCAGTTCACGCTCTTTCCAACTTGGACCCAACCAAACTTTGTCTTGCAATAGTTCTTTGGCACGTCCTGCTAGCTTACAGTCAAAAACCTAAAAAAATATGCGAAAGCTAGCCGAAATCTATATATCTCGCTAACCAGTCACAGTCACTATTTCTCGATTACGAAAGGATTTACTTTAGAATTCGGGTAATAATCCATCAAAACTAACCACTTGTGTCGGCCTTTTCCACGTTGAAATTCTGAATTTCTTATCTTTGAACCATGTTTTGAGTAGCTTATTGAGCTCGAGACTTTTCTCCATGCGGCCTTCGAAGACTTTTTCACAGTTTTCAATCGCCGTAGCCTTTGGGCGACTTCCTACCTCATAGGACGCTTTGATACGCTTCCCCGTAGAAACGACGTGGGTGAGAGAGAGTGCCTAGAAAATACCTCGACTCTTTAGGAAAACAGGCATTGAAACTTACTAGAAAGACGAAGAAAAAGCTCTTCATAATTTTTGTCACTTTACTTATTTCGAACGTTATTTATACCGCAAGGGGCATTGACATTGTAGTCTATGCACTAGTGCACCTGAGACTACATCGTGATTCATTTGGATAGACTCTTAACATAATTTACTCAACCCCCTCACCCTTCTCTCTACACGATAGTTGCGCATTAGGATCATGAATGAGGCTGTCTCTAAAAAAAATTTCATAACGTACTATAAATTGCACCATACGCTTATTCTTCTTTATTTACATACCAGTGCGTCACCTCTGCTTCGCAGAGGCTCGCACTGATCTTACTATCTACGTGCTTTTTTGGTACTCGCGTTGATAGCTTTGAAACTCACCCCTCTACGCTGGCCATCACGAACAAATTGTAAACAACTACTCATTCCGAAATCTCTTCCAAGTATGATCGGTCATTTCGAGGGGAGGAACTCTCTGGGCCGAAGAATAAGTGCAGTTTTGAACTACTCACCGAATTTATTATGGCTTGATAGTTGCCCTAACGACGAAGACTAAAGAGTGCTAAATCTCTGAGCAAAAAACCTTTTGATTTCTTAGGCAAAACCTTCACAAATCGACCATCTATGCAATCACTATTTTTGGCGCCGTTCTCGCAGTGAAGTGCGATTTTTGATTACTTCTTAAGATCAATCCAATGGCTCGAAGAATACATGCTAAGGAACTCCATAGCTTTGCAAAACGTCTGACTTCAGGCCCAGTTTTGTAGGGTAAGAACCGCGTGGACCCGCTTAGCGCACTGTTTCCAATGGTTCCTCCTATCGGATCGCCTTGTGCTTTTGCACAGTTGATTTACATTTTGATAGGGTGCCACGGCCAAAATTCTAGCTCAAGACCTTTGCTGGAACTTGCTCTATGAATTTCGTGACAGACAGACATTCAGACACACACACACACACAAAAACACGCAACCCTTAGCCCGTTATTATAAGTCATGATAATAGCTTTTAGCAGGGAATGTTTACCAAGCAAGCAATGTTGATGTAAGTACCGAGATAATACCCATTTCGCTGAGGCTGAAGCATAGAATGTAGCATTTGCAGATAACCTCTCAGATGCTACTTCCTCGCCACAGGCAAAAAGCATGCCAAGGACACTTCAGAAATGAATTAAGACTGCTAGATGAACTTAGTACGTTCAAGACAATACGACCCACCGGTGGGTCGTACTTGTACTGCCATTTGAGACATACGACCCACCTCTGGGTTTTTACTACTAAACACTACATCCTGTCACGGTAGGAGTCTGCTAGTAATTGAACACTGTAGGCCTTCCGCAATTCTAGTGCTTTGCAGAAGCAAAGAAATGAGTTTTGTGAGTGCGTATCGTTACGTGCGGGTTGCCCATTGGAAAACGTCGCGCGCGACAGGCTGCCAGTGACCGCATTCAGAAAATTCGGCTAGCATGATTCTCAGCACACACTTTCTCAATCTATCATCCTTTGTTGAGGTTCACAGACTATTCCCATATTAGTTTTGCTTACTTATTCAAAGTTACCCCACAAAACTTGTAAAATTAGCACTTTGGAGGACAAAAAAGACAAAAGCTGTTGAATGTAGAAGACCAACAGTATAGAAGAAGCATTGATGATCTAAGTGTATAGATTTGACAAGTTTGCTGCACTACTTCTCCCCGCCTGCTGCCGCGTTGCGACATTTTCCAATGGGCAAGCCCGCATGTAACGAGCGCCCCCCGAGTTTTGCAAGAATTTTGATGAACAGTAGGGATCTATTGTATACATACAACGCTTGTATACAGGGTGTCCCAAAAAGATGTGCACACTGTTTGTTCGTCAATAACTCTCTTGCTTGAACAACTTTCGCCGAACGTGAGGTATCATTGTATAAAGCGAGGTTCATCTTAGATTTACAGTATGGAGCGAATCACCAATTGCTTTCAATTACTGCAGGATTACGGTAAAAACTTCAAAAAGGGTTTTAGGCCATTGAGAACAATTTTTTGCCTTAGAAAGGACACCAAACAAGCCAGAGACACTCGTGCTGGACCAGTCGAGGTCGGTGATTCTAAATATGAAATTTGCAATTCACTGTGATGCTTCTTTCTCAAAAATTTCAGGTCCAGGATATGCTGTTTTTCCAATATTCGTCAGAAGTGTGATTAGACCATTGAAAGAGCCCAAAAATCTGATGAAAAGTTATGTGAAATCAGCACGCCTGAAAGCTCTCCTAAACAAATTTCCAGATTTTTTTGGAAATTTTTCCATCAAAAGACCTATTCCACAGTGGTGCTGTATGCTGAATTCATACCGCAATCCTGCAGTAATTAAAAGCGATTGGTGATTCGCTCCATACTATAAATCTAAATTGAACCTCGCTCTACAGTATGGTTCTCAAGCTCGTCAAAAGACATGAAAACAAGAAATTATTAGCTATCAAACAGTGTGCACATTTTTTGGGACACGCTATATACAACTTATTCCCAAGTCGAAATGGTAAAAAAAATTTTTTTACAGCTGAGCCAGCTCGTTCCTCAGATGCATATGAATACTTCGCAACAGAGAGTCTCTCTTAAAAGCAGTGTCCAGACAAAATCTGGGCGCATGGCCTTTTTGCCTGGAAATTGACGAGGGGGTCCTGACTAAGGAACTGCCCAAAGGGCAGCGCAAATTGCTCATTCACGGCTGAGAAATGCGTCCCCGAAAACCTCGCGCCACGCTGTGATCGTAACCCAAGAACGACCTCGCTCATTTTTACACCACCATCGCACTGGGACCCATCCTAAGTGTTACAGTCACGGTGCAGCCGCGGAGTGTATATATGGATAGATTCCTCAGCCGTGAATGGATTATTTGCGTGCGGTTTGGACAGTGCCTTAGCTAGAACCTCCTCGGCAGGCAAAAACCAATATGCCCAGATTTGCCTGGGCACTGCCTTTTAATGAATGGTCCCATTTGATCTGCAAATCGCTTAGCAAAAGGCTTACTCGGACTTTGCGAGCAATTAGTCTGCGAGTATGCCAGGCCCTTTAGCTGCGGATGCATAGTCGCACGCAAAAATGGTGACAGACTGTAAAAACGTGTTTGTAACTTTAACATAAGGTTGCGTCAAAAGTTTATTTGAAATTCTGTCTTAATTCAATTTAATCATCATTGCAAATGTAGTTGATTGTAATACAATCCATTATTCGGCAGTTGAAAATGTGCTCAGAAATTGATGCACCACCTATAGGATTTTTTTCCGGAGTACCTAACGCTCCACAAATTCTGCTCCTTATGTAGTCAGTGGTCGACTAAGCTGTAACACTAGCTTTGAATCTCATGAAGTTTTCACAAATAACGAAAAAAATCGAGATAATTCAACTGATTCAGTCGGAACATCTGATTTTTTAATACGTTGACGACGGGCCATTTTTTGAAGGGTCTGTCCCTGTGGACGAATCGTTTCCGGACATTTTCACAGCCAGCTGCATGTATGTATGCATGCATCTATGCGTGAGATACAAAAATTCAAGTGGGCAGGGCAGCTTCTCTCACGCAAACCCGGCCCACTTTTCAAAAATGCTGGAAATTGCCTAAAATCAATGATTACATGCAAATTCCGGCACTTTCGAAAAGTTGGCGGCGCTTACCACTGTGGGGGTGGAGCCTGCATTACGGGGGGCGGGGTCAAAATTAACACGTTGACGACGCCATTTTTTTTTGAGGTCTGTCCCTGTGACGAGACGTTTCCGTGCATCCCTACGCCAGCCCGCATGTATGTATGCATGCATCTATGAGGAACAGGGTCAAGCGTGTGATGCGACTGTCGCAACGGGGGGTCGTAAAGGGGGCCTACGGTGAAGGGGGGGGGGGGGTCATAAGAGGGGGTAATTTGGATAAAAAAACCGTACGATTGAAAGCAAATCAAATAGCAAGTGATTATTACATGTCTTAACAATAAATTCATGGAATGCCGTGTACCAATGTATCAAATAGAAACGAGTGAATAATAATTTGAAAACATTTGCAAGCGTAGAAATTCGCTTCATTTGCTGCACTTCTGAAAGATTATGACTTAGTTCGTTATTTTTTTTTTTATGGGAATCGCTATTTCTCCCGCAAATTATTGTCTCAAACGGGGATCGAACCCTGCTGGCATGACTAAAATCCAAAAAATAAGCACTTTCAGAAGCTCAAATGCTACTAAAGGCATGTATGTGTGATAAAGGTGTTGGATGCACCGATTGGTATAGACATCCTGCTTCCGAAGGCTCACTGAAGACTCGCACACTCGACAAAAGCGCTCATGTAGATCAACGATGACAATCAATGATTCGTAAATCTTTTTGTAATGCCAATTATGTGGCTCTTACAATTTATATGTACTTTAGATAAGCCCTGGCACTGCTGTGCGAAATTTGGTATTATTTTATAAACTGCGGATTTTCTTATGATTTTATGTATGGTAACAAATAATGAGTAAAGGGGGTCGTATCTGCGCCTGATCTAAATTTCTCCGGAGCTATTGAAGCTTGTTAGCTGCAAACTTGCTGTAATATGAGGCCATCCCTCTAGTTTTTATCCTAAGAATTTCAGGCTGTTTTATAATTTGTCTGATAAGTTACAAATTTTTGAGCTCAAAAATCCCAGTTTTTGCTTTTTAGGATCGCATCTAAATTTGCGAGCGCCTGATCTAAATTTTTTCGAGCTCACTGCTCGTCAAGGACTGAAACTTTTTCTATGAATAGTCTGGGCACTATGCTACAGAACCTGTTCTTTGCAGCCTCTCAGTCTTTTCCTGACCTTAGTCACGAATTTTCAAACTACCGTGCTCATGCACGTTTTTGACGTCGTTCTGGACAGCGCTAAAGCGGTTTTTTTCGCAGGAAAAACGGTGGAATAGGTAAGAACTGAGCTTCTTAGTCGAAAACATCTTTTGTAGTTCAAGAATGCCATTTTGTTCTCCGTGTAAAAATTCGTCTCGCATACGAGAATCGAAAATGCTAGCCTGAAGTACGTCTGAAAATTCAAAAGTAAACTTGCAGAATCTCAAACATTATTGAAGGTGTGTATATGCGGGGGTCGTACGAATGAGTACCTTCAAGGGGAGGGGGGTCGTAAATGAAGGTCCAGGATCGCATCAACACGCTTGACCCTGATGAGGAAATACAGGGTTGGCCATAAATATAGCGACAAGGTTTTCACCTTGTATCTCAGAAAGGAAAAGTGCAAACGAGTCATGAACATAACATTTATTAAGTAACAACTGGTACAATTAACAATCATAAGTTACTTCTCGATTCAGGCACCTTTTGCACGGACGACAGGGCAAAGTCGCCTGGGAAAGGCGTCGACGACCGGACGCAGAGTGCCTCGTCGATTTCGTCCCATTCTCGGATGAGCGCTGCCTTCAGAGAATCCAAATTGGGGTGGGGAATGGCGCAGGCCTTGCTCCCAAGGTAGGACCACAAGATGTAGTCCAGTGGGTTCAAATCCGGTGACGATGCCGGCCATTCTTCTGCCTGGATGAAGTCGGGGAGTTCGCTCTTGCACCACGCTTGGACGACCTTGGCCTTGTGGGCGGGCGCCGAATTTTGCTGAAATGTCCACGGGTGGCGTGTGAAGTGGGAATTCGCCCACGGGAGTAGAGCATCTTCCAAAATCGTCTTCAGGTAGTAATCTTTGTCGATTTTGACGCCGGGGTCGACGAATGACGGCCGGGACGACTTTCGGACGGCCCCTCGACGACCTTCGGCGTGCGAGCAGTACGAGGTCTTCCACTTCTTCGGTGGTCTTGGAGTCCACCAAGGTCTCGATAACGTTGGAGTGTGCGATACACGACGCTGCGGTGGATGCCGAGGTGCTTACATAGCGATCGTGGCGGGTGGGCGGCCGGCTTGGTGCAGACGAAGGATAGCGGAACGATCAGGAGAAGGCTTCACCATTTCACTATAAATGGACCAAATTTAACCAAATTTTAACAGGAGTTAGAAAAAATGATGAGTTTAAAAAATCGATAAAACTGGCGCGCTATGTGCGCGATAGAATAGTACGCTAATCGCAGTAAATCTTGTCGCTATAATTATGGCCAACCCTGTATAAATGTGCCAAGCCCCGCCCTCATGTGGCTCCGCCACTCGGCCAAAAATGTCGGAAATTGCCCAAATTTTAAGAATTCACGCGAATTCCGCCATTTCTGAAAAATGGGCGGGGCTTGCCCTTAGGGGGCGGAGTTTCCGTGACGGTGGGCGGGGCCTAGCTAGAATTTGCTTGAGGTCTTTGCGTTCATCTACGGCTTCATCCATGCTTTCTATGAACAAAAAGCTTTCTTGTGAGGGGCATAGGAGTGGGCGGAGTTTGCAAAATGGGGCGGGACTGATACATGAAGTACTTCTGAGTCTATGTTGATTGTACGAACAAGAACTGAGACGATCGGACAGATATTGAAAATAAGGCCGCCGCGCACCATTGCGCGGCACTGTCGTCAACGTGTTAAGATTATTTAAGGTTCCCCCGTCATCTACGAGCTTTTCTACGCGATTTTAGAATGAAAGTTTTTTGTAAAAGGCAGTGGAGTAGGCGGAGTTTGCCAAAGAGGGGGCGGGACCAACATGAGATACTTTTGAGCCTAAATTGATTATGTGAATATAAATTGGAACCATTGTGCACATTAAAACTGATATTTAGGGTGTCGCGCACCGTTGAGCGACATCATCCACAGGGACAGACTGCCTGTCGCGACAATTGCGCAACACCTCGTCAACGTGCTAAACATGTACAACCTAAGGCTAAAACTGTCTGAGTTACGGCTGTCACATTCGAAACTGTTAATTTAGCTTAATGAGTTATGCGTACATGCTGTAGCTTTCAGCCAAACTATTGTCTTGAAGTGACTCAGCTTCCATTGAAGAGAGATCCTGCTTTGAAATGCGCAGTACGGCAACTACGAATTGTGTACAACTGCTTTTTATCAAATTGCATGTACACGAAATCATAAACAGCGAGCTGGTATGCCGTACACGAAATCACAAACAGCTAGCTGGTATGCCTGGCTTCGGCCGCACCGTGTTTTTAAATGCCACAACGAGAGCAAATCTGGTGCTCAACTCTAAAGGCTTTCATAGTGGAGGGTAGTAGGAATAATTACGGATAGGTACACAACGTGAAATCCAAGTATTTGGAGTTTCGAAATATAAAGCTTTCTTTTAAGCTGCGATCCCCTCCCCGCGGGGATGTTAGCGCATGCGGCCCTAAGTGTCATTCCTGATGGAATCTCCATTCCCCCTCCCCCCCCCCCCCAAACTTCTTCGAGTTCTCTTATTTTTGAACTCATAGATTAAATCAGCAAGACATCACAACTTACATTTGTGAAGTTACTTGGCAGACATTACAACTTTTGAATCTAGAACTTTTTGAGTTCGTAAACTACCCCTTTCTCGGCAAGGTGCTTTTTTGGAAACATGCGCAATTTTTTTCAACTAAAAAAATCTTACAGTCGAAACTCCCCGTTCGCGTTCTATAGAGGCCGAACTGTCAAACATCCATGAAATTTTTGCCGAACTGGCCTAAAATTACTCACTTCCCAGCTCATCTCAGTAGGCTATTAGTTGTTTCTTTTGAATCCTATCATCGAAGCGTGCTTCTGCTTTCAGCTGCTGAGCTAAGCAAATCTTTGTTGCTCATACGATTTTTGGATTGCGCAATATTTTGGCAAAAAAAACTGCGGTTCAAATGTGCAACTTTACACTTCTGAGTTCAGCAAGGTTTCAGCTGATGGTGAAGCCACTGCATTGATTCTATATTTCTTTATACACAACTGGAACGTTAACGGCAGTTTCTGACGGCGAGTAGTTTTTTTTCGTCAAAACTTTCCAGACCTCGACTTCCGCGGAAGCTTTCTACCTGTCCCACTTCCTTCATCTCAGCCCAAGGTAGGCAAAAAACTCTGTTTTGTCTGGTTTCGCAGTATGGAAATTTTGCACAAACAATTGAGATGAGCGAATTTCCGATTATTCAAACTGAGAAGATTAATGAGAAAAATTCGCATCTACGGTCGCTGCTGGAGTACATTCGATATGAAAGTGGAACTTGTCTGATACTATAGAGCAATACGTCTTCAGAAAGCTGTGAGAGGCTGTAGTTTGGTGGAAATGTAGTTAATCGAATCGATTCTACCGCTTTAAGAGTTGTGTGAAAAGGCACACTGATCAACAACTCAAGGAATAGGCTCAAGCAAAAAATGAATCATCAATTTGGGTGCGATGGGTGCATTCGAGACAGACAGAATTGTTGACATCGTCTCGGCAGCGTGACGTTAGACGTATAGACCAGCTGGTCCTTTAGAGCCTTCAAAGCCTTTAGAGTTGAGCACCAGATTTGCTCTCGTTGTGGCATTTAAAAACACGGTGCGGCCGAAGCCAGGCATACCAGCTAGCTGTTTGTGATTTCGTGTACGGCATACCAGCTCGCTGTTTATGATTTCGTGTACATGCAATTTGATAAAAAGCAGTTGTACACAATTCGTAGTTGCCGTACTGCGCATTTCAAAGCAGGATCTCTCTTCAATGGAAGCTGAGTCACTTCAAGACAATAGTTTGGCTGAAAGCTACAGCATGTACGCATAACTCATTAAGCTAAATTTCAGTTTCGAATGTGACAGCCGTAACTCAGACAGTTTTAGCCTTAGGTTGTACATGTTTAGCACGTTGACGAGGTGTTGCGCAATTGTCGCGACAGGCAGTCTGTCCCTGTGGATGATGTCGCTCAACGGTGCGCGACACCCTAAATATCAGTTTTAATGTGCACAATGGTTCCAATTTGTATTCACATAATCAATTTAGGCTCAAAAGTATTTCATGTTGGTCCCGCCCCCTCTTTGGCAAACTCCGCCTACTCCATTGCCTTTTACAAAAAACTTGTTTCATTCTAAAATCGCGTAGAAATAAAGTTCACTGAATGTATAAATGTCAATTCTAGATGGATGATCTAAGATGAAATACTTCAAACTGAAGTGTCAAAGTAAAATTTTAACCCTAGAATTTAAGCCAGAAATAATGAAGTTAAAAATTTCAAAAAGAAAAACTTAGTATCATTTTTTAAATACCAATATCAGGTTCAAACCTAAGTTTAGCAGATCTGGTGGCGGGTGGCGTACCGAGGGGGAGGGGGCGCGCCCCCCCCCCCCCCCGAGAACGCGCGAAATTTTCGTAAGTTACTTACATGAGTTATAAAAATGCCCAGTGACTTATTTGTAATTGTAAATAATTAAAACATTTTATAAAATATTTTAAAAATTCGTTTTAGCCCTATACAAAAAATTTTCGAGAGCGTGGTTCTGAGCCCGCAAATATTTTAGGGAGCACACCAAAGAATTTTTCGGAGTGCGTGGCTAACGCCACGCACCTTCGTCGGAAAAAAATTTTTGTCCACCCCCCCCCCGAGCCGAAATCCTGGGTACGCCACTGGTATAGACTGGCATGGTATGGTATGTTATCATTGGTAGTATGTTATATGGTAGTAGTATGTTGGTGATAGATGGTATGTTTTTCAATTTTAATTTTTCATTCTTTAAATAAAATGCTCTGATTTATCACTGCTCCAGAGAGCTAGGAAGTATTACGGTTACTTTTGTCCTACTTGCATATTCAATTTTTTACTTCAGTAAGCGCTCATAACTCCTCTATAAATGTTGTTCATAAATGTTCTGCAGATAAAAAGGCAGATTTGGAGTCGCATTTTATTCCCTTCGATATGGTATACATTCCATCTGAAAAGGAGACTTCGACTAGATATGCTTCCCTTGTTAGGGCTTGGGTTTAAAGTGGAAGCTTGCGACACAAGCTTTCGTTTATGCATCTAACCAGATCTGCTAAACTTAGGTTTGAACCTGATATTGGTATTTAAAAAATGATACTAAGTTTTTCTTTTTGAAATTTTTAACTTCATTATTTCTGGCTTAAATTCTAGGGTTAAAATTTTACTTTGACACTTCAGTTTGAAGTATTTCATCTTAGATCATCCATCTAGAATTGACATTTATACATTCAGTGAACTTTATTTCTTTCAGCAAAAGCAGTTCATCTAGCATTTAATTTATTATCGTAGGAAGGAGTGGGTTTATGAGTACAGGCAAATGCTAAGGACCATCTACCGCTCATTATCTGACGGCCACTGATATGCTGATCTTAAATGACAAAGAATAGAATTATTTGAAAGAGCTCGCACTAAGAGTTGACCAGGTTCTGAAATACATTTCTTTCCATCAATTGTGCATTCTTTGACTCCCACATTACTTTACAAGCTGCGTCTCACGGTATGAAACATCTGCAATGTCTAGGACCTGTCACTGAAGGCACAGCCTCCTTTCTAGAGCACTCAAATTCAACCCACTTCAACAAACAGCTGGTCTAAGGTGTTTTTGATACCTATATTACTCCAGATGGAAGAGGGAATCCGCTGAGCATTCTAGAATGAGGTCTAAGGTAGAACAAATATCGCGTAATCGCTAGTCATAGCGAACGAGCTTTGATCTTGGCATATCGGCAAGTTGCACTACAAACTAGATTTTTATAACCCAGAAAGGCCCTGTGTCATTTTATGCCAATATTTATTAGTAATCAAATAGGTTGCATCAGTCCAAAATTGACCAGCTTGGAAATTTAAAGGACGTCAATCAGAAGCAACAGATGGATGAAATTTAATTTGGAATACATCTTTTCCGATGTTAGAAAGAAGCTGTTTTAAAGGCGCCGTCCACCCAGATTTTCGACTTCCACGTCTTTGTCGTTTCAGGGCCTTCTCATGTCCCTGATTCCGAATATGAAGTTGAGAATCCGTGAAAACCCCGACAATCCCGTTTCGGAGAATCCACAGGCCGGTTTTCCGGAACGGTGATTGGATGGGCGCGCACAAATGGGCGGGCATGGACGGGGGGAGGGCGGGCATGGATGGGAGTCCTCGTGCATCTTCGCTATTCCGAAGCGATTTTCCCGCTTTCGAAACGGCATCTTGCGCCGCGATTTGGGCATTGGAATGATAGGGGGCCCTACTAATGCTGCCAAAAGCTCAACACCCTCAGTTTGCAGTCGACATATACAATACTGACCCATTCTATAAAGTAGCATTATCCACAAAGCATGTGATGCCCTTATTCTACTTTAACATATTTTCTGGCCAAATAAGTTGCAGACCTTTACACTGCTTGATGAGAAATTTTGCTTTTGTGTCTTTGTGCGACAATTTTGATCTCCTACTCAATGTTCACTGTTGTATGGTCTCAGTCAATCCTTCGCTTTCATTCAAAATGGAAATGAAATTATTTCCAGATCTAACATACGAGTAACCAGAACAAATACTATTCGGTTCAGCAAGCAATAGGTTCTGCTATGATCTTTTTTTTATACGGCTTTGATTAGACTTTTGAAATTACAAAAAATTGCTATGGAACTGAGACTATGGAATAGCAGAATTGGAGTCAACTTATATTCGATTTGTAAGATTCTGCGTTAATACAGCCTTGATTGGCTGATCCAGCGAAAACCAAAAAAAGTAGAGCCTCTCGCATATTTTAGGGCCAATTAAAAACTGAACTGGTCACAAGTGGTTCACCTTCCAGCAAATTTCGTTGATCATATAGTTATCGATTCGTTCAAATAGAAATAGCTTTAGCAACGTGATCAACACTTCATATTCTCTGTCACTTTTTCCTCAGGTTTTTAGGAAGCCAAGCGACCTTGAAGGAAAAGGCCAAAGCTGGAAATAGGCTGATTTATGGAAATAGTCCTAGAAGTGCTTATAAATGCGAGCATTTCTCTTAAATGCAATCAGTGGTAAGAAAGAGTAAGCTACTTGAAAATTGACATGCTTGCTGCTTACCATTAGGCTCGTATGCACGGTAACCCGTGGTACGAGGGGATCCATGTATTTAAATGGGGCCTTCTTGAATCAAAATGGAATATCAATGTCAAATGAAACACCAGCAGTCGCCAGTAATCGATGAAAATTTCTAAATGGAACTAAAGTCATTCGAAAATTTTGGCATGTGTAAAAATCTGGCTCTAAAACTTCGCACCACGATGTTCACATAACATGTTGAAATAGCCTCCTATTAAACTGACAAATACTACCACTAACTCATTCATGAGGTTCTACCAATTGGGTATACCTCTATCAGTGTTATCATTCTTCATGTTTAACTTACGTGGCATTTCATTTCAATAGATTTTACATTCACAAGCACGTTTCATTTGCAATTCTTTGCTCCGCTTGTGGTGCTGATGGATTCTGCAAGCACAAGCGAACGCGACTTTCTTCAGCTTGTTCTCAACAAAGAGAAATGCGACAAGATTGTAAGTGGCTATGTGCCTACTTCACGACGCAACCAATTCTTCAGAGCCCAGAAGCACGTCTCATCGTAGTGCATGAACTCATTGAACAGTGCCGAAAGCTTGGAGTAGAGCGTGTTCTGAAGCGTAGTCGAATCAAGTTGGTTTGGTGGAAGTATATCTCATGGGTAGTTGCTATCATGAGAATGGCATGGTTTGCGCGGTTACCAAAATGTAAGCATGAAAGGCAAAAGCTTGAGTTGATTGCAGCATAATAGCGCTTCTGTGGATTCTCTGGGATTTGCGTTACTCTCATTTCGACTACCTCGTCGTTTACAAGAAGATCCATACAAACTTGACTTACAAAATGGTAGAGCTATTCTCGCTGCTTTGCTGATATTCTATCATCCAACAATTTCAGGTCTATCAAGGTCTTGCACTAGGCATTTTTCTATGCATTGTTGGAATCCTCGCAGAATTTCTGCTCATTCTTGTGTTCCAAATACAGCATTCGTCTGCGATTGCTTTCTTATACGCTATCAGCATGATTATTGTAACTATGATTATAACACTAGGACCATTTATGGGTAAGTTGAGGGGCATGTAAGATGTAAGATGCTAGAACCAGAGATGGGATAGGTGGAGCCGGGCCCCCCAAAAGTGAAGGTGGTTCCAGCTACCACTGGCCGGCCAAAAGTGAAGGTGGTAGTGCCGGACACTCACCTCCCAAAAACGTCGACCGGGGGAAGGGGGGGAGGGGTAGCGTTAACGTCGACTGAGCCTACCCTTCCAGGTCGTTGCCCACAGTGCGCGGAAAATGAGCAAAACAAACGCAAAAAAAGATTATTAAGCATATTTTTATGTATACGGCGGCATATATGTATATCATAACTTATAATAACGGGCTAAGGGTGTTTACGTTTTTTTTTGTGTGTGTGTGTGTGTCTGTCTGTCCGTTACGAAATTCGTAGAGCGTGTTCCAGCCAACGTCCTAAGCCCAAATTTTGCATAGCGAACGCTACCTGCATGAAAGCCCACCATGCAAAAGCATGAGCGGATCCGTTAAGTGGATCCGTTGAAAATTGCGTGTCAAACGGATCCACTCGGCTTCTGACCAGCAAAACTGGGCCGGTACCAACACTTTTTGCGGAGTCATGGATATGTTTGACAAGCTAATGTGGAAGCCAAGGACTTTAGCCCAGAAAACTGAAGTAAAGTTGGCTACTTTACGAAAATGGCGCCAAAAAGAGTTAGTTGCGTAAATGTTCAGTTTGCCAAGGTTTTACCTCATCCTCTGAGAAGATTTTTGCACGGGGATGTAGCCCACGGTGATTTCAGTCGTCATGGCGACTATCAGGCCATAAAAATTCAAAAAACCGATTCAAATTCGCATTAATTTTTCTCAGAAAAGTTTCATCCACGTGAATACCGATCTCACACAAAAAAGCTCTAGGAATGAGTAGTTGTTTACGAATCATTCGTGATAGCCTGCATGGCTCGGTGAGTTTCAATATCATTATTATGTGGGAATGAGTTAAGCATACAGAAAGTAGGGCCAGTGCGAGCCTCTGCGAAGCAGAGGTGACGCACTGGTTTAAAATAAACGTGTTTAGTAAATGGTATGTTTTGAAGTGAAAGTCAGCGAGATTTTACAGATTTTTTCAACTAGATTTTGTGATAACGCACTGCGAAGGAAGTAGGATCCAAGCGGCAACCGCCGAGAACCAGAATTTCGAATGATAAAATAATGAAAAATCGTGAAAAATCAATCCACTGTTACAAATCTGTTGGCTGAAGACCTCCGCAGTTGCGACTTCATAGGTTCTGATGGGTAAGTGTTGTTCTACCAGGCAGTTAAAGAATCAGTTTGATTTGAGGAGTGGCCGCCGAGAAGGAGAATTTTGTAAAACCTTAAAAATCTTCTCAATTTTAGGTTGCTTAATGATAACTGACACTTAAACTCTTATAAATCCAGACTTTGAAGGTGTGTGATGTTGCGACTTCATAGGTTTTGTAGGGTGAGGTTTGCCCTATCAGAATATACCTTAGCTGTACCGATCCATTAAAACATCGCCGAGATCCAGGCTCTTAAAAAGCAGGTAAAAACCGTTTTTCAGCTCATAACTTCTTCAGAATTGCATAATTCATGTTGCGACTTCATAGGTTGGATTCTCCTCAACAAGAGCTTTCAAATGATATATAATATGTGGGAGATCCAATGTTTCTTGCGGCTCTAACCCGGGGTGGAGTACCTCTCTTCACTAATTCTCCACTGGCGGCCTCCCGCCAATACATGGAAATGGGCGGGATGGAGAATTAGTGAAGAGAGGTACTCCACCCCGGGTTAGAGCCGCAAGAAACATTGGATCCCCCACATATTATATATCATTTGAAAGCTCTTGATGAGGAGAATCCAACCTATGAAGTCGCAACATCACACACCTTCAAAGTCCGGATTTATAAGAGTTTAAGTGTCAGTTATCATTAAGCAACCTAAAATTGAGAAGATTTTTAAGGTTTTACAAAATTCTCCTTCTCGGCGGCCACTCCTCAAATCAAACTGATTCTTTAACTGCCTGGTAGAACAACACTTACCCTTCAGAACCTATGAAGTCGCAACTGCGGAGGTCTTCAGCCAGCAGATTTGTAACAGTGGATTGATTTTTCACGATTTTTCATTATTTTATCATTCGAAATTCTGGTTCTCGGCGGTTACGGCCTGGTTAGACCTACTACATAAATTATGCTCTCAATACTTTCTTTTACATTCCTTTTGCTTATTTTTCTTCTTTTGAGCTTTAGCAAAAAAAATTTTCAAACCCAAAAGTGAAGGTGGTCACCCTGTACCAGCTCAAAAGTGAAGGTAGGCGGAGAATCGGCTCCGACTATCGCACCTCTGGCTAGAACTTCAGAAATTTATTTATTTCGGTAATTAAAGTGTTTGGCTCAAATCACTTATCGCTGTTACTACTGTTACCGATTGTTCGCGGTTTTGCCATTACTACTAGTGGCCGTTGTTCAATGTAACCCTTTCTCAAATGATTATCAGCGTACGGCTTCAGATAAATGATCAACTCGCAGTATCATAGGCTTTGCCATTTCACCCGTATCACCGGTGTTACTAATGTTACTAGTGTTACTCCTGCTACTCACCAGTAAATGAGATTGCGTTCTAGAATGAGACTGTATCTGTGATCATTTCATTATTCGATAGCAGTCAAAGGATAAGACCGGTCAATGGATAACAATGATATACCGAGGCGCCACCGGTTACGTGCAGACAGCAGCGGGACGATCGGAGGACTTCCAAATAAACGCTGGTGTACACCAAGGATCCGTACTCTCGCCCTCACTGTTTATCACGGCTGTCGATGCAATAGTCAGAGACTTCATTCGCCGACCACCATGGGCTATCATGTATGCAGATGACGTGATCCTGATGGCAAGAAGCAGGAAGGAGTTGGAAGCGGACGTGCAGATGTGGACGACCCAGCTGAAGCAACATGGCTTGAAGATCAATACCTTGAAGACAGACTACATGGAACTGGGAGCCCAAACACCCGGAACAATCCAGATCGAAGACATGCCGATTAAGAAGACCACGGCCTTCAAGTATCTAGGAAGTCACCTCACCTCCGATGGCACGATAAAGGACGAGATATCCTCCAGAATAAGCGCAGCTTGGTTGAAGTGGAGAAACCTCACAGGAATCAAGTGTGACAGAAGGATGCCGCTACACCTGAAGACGCAGATATATCGCACAGTGGTTCGGCCTACTGCTCTATACGGTAGCGAATGTTGGCCATGCACGCGCAAAGACGAACGAAAGATGAGCGTGATGGAGACAAGAATGCTTCGATGGACGATGGGCCTCACCATGCTGGGCCACGTCACCAGTGACACCGTACGAGCCACGATGAAGGTAGCCCCCATAACCCAGAAGATGCAAGAGAAAAGACTTCGATGGTACGGCCACGTGAAAAGAAGAGAGGAAGACCACATCACCAGATCGGCCACGTCAGAAGATGTACAGGGAAAAGACCCCGAGGAAGGCCGAAGATGAGATGGTCGGATAAGATCAAAGCGGATCTGAAAGAACTTAAAATCGAAGAAGAACAAGCCCTTGACCGCGAACTATGGAAGAGACTTACAAGAGTTGCAGACCCCGAGTAACCGGGAAGATGCCAGGATAAAAAAATAGCAGTCAAAGCGGTAACACAGGTAACAATAGTAACACGGGTAAGGCCTAGGGCAGAGTTCGCGATTTGATCGTCGCGATTCAATCGCTACAAGACAAGTGTAACAACATCATTGCATGCCGATTTTCTTGCATTTCGGTTGTGATATTCTTTTAACACGACTTATCGTGGCTAACTACCACAACCGAAATACAAGTAAATCTGCGTGCACTGCAATGAACTCGTAACGCTTGTCTTGCAGCGTTGAATCGCGACGATCAAATCGGAACTCTGTCCGAGGCCTAACGCGAGTAGCTCCCTATAACACGGGTAGCACGGGTAAAGTATGGCCGGTGCCATAGTATGCTTCAAATTACGGTCAGGTGGTGACTTTTTTGAGATACGATCTCTTACTTTAACTCTTCTTCATGCCTTTGACTTCCCACTGTTTTCAAACGCTGTCAAAGACAAACTAGAGTAACCTTCCTTCTCAAATTGTGGCTGTATAACTGTGCAGAATCCTGCTACAGTAGAGCGTCATCTTAAGTAATATTGGCATCATGTCAATTAATGTTACAATTTTCCATTTTTTTGCATTTTCCATTTTTTGTAATGTCCACTTTGATGTCTAACCCATCTCGTGTATTAGATTCTCAAAAAACGAGAGATGATTTCCAGCAATTAATACGAGGACATCTACGAAATAGCTATACAGGGTGCGCCACAATTATTTGCGCGTGTATCATCGAGCGCCATACAAGCATAAGACCGGCTCAGCCAGCAGTCAAGCTTTATATTGTTTTCTTGGTTCTACAACATTGTATCCTAGTAAAAGAAGTAAAATTGCTTGTTTTGCTTTCCGGTAGAAATTCATAATATTTCTCTAACTTTGTCGCGTGCTGCACGCAGGTAGAGGCCCACAAACTTGCCCAGTATGTATCTTTTTAGTGATCGCTTCTCTCATGTGAAGATTTCGCCTTAAAATAGATCTAATCTTTGACTTTAAGATCACCGAGGTTCGGAATCTTTAGGAGCATTTCAAACAAAAATTTTGACTATTCAATAATTTGCGTCAGCTTGCGTTTTTCTGTCACGAACATTGCTTTTTGCAATTCTTACTTCTCTAAATAAAGAGACCGATTTGGGACCTCGATAGTGCTTTTTGTAGAGTATGCTTACGGCATTCTATGACATTGAATCGAAACCAAATTTCTCATTGCCTTTTTTGTGGCATTACTTTGAATATTTTGGCGCAAATAATTGGCGCACCCTGTAAGTAGAAGGATTTTTGATAAAATCTATTGTGGTATTGTTGACTTTGTTGGAAGGCTATCCGAGTGCAGTAAGAAAGGCAGATTTGATGTGGCATTCTCTAAATGGATAAACTACAAAGCTAAATCTTATAGTTTAATTCAGAGAAGAAGAAGGCGAAGGCTTTCCTCGAAGCGGCCTATTTTGAGTTTGGAGTTGAACAGCTGAAAGCAGAGTCGCTTTACTTCAGGATACAAGCGCGCTCTGCTTCGAAAACCAGCAATAAGCTTGACTTCTACTGGGCATATTCCATGCGATTCAATCGCCTCCAGATAACTTGAAGATCAACACTAGTAGAGTATCAGAATCACTATTGTAAACCGTTGAAATGCCGGCTATCTTTTGCATATACAAAATGCGCTTATGATGAGCTACAAATAATGGAGCAAGTCGCTTCGCGACTGAATTTGCGTCAAGTAGGCTCGGGTTTTAGGGCGTACTAACTCCAGATTTCCAAATTACTTTCTCGCTTCTGTATAACGATTACGCACTTGCCTTGCCGAGAGCGTCCACTTTCCAATGGCTTCCATAAATCCCATCTCCGCCCAGATGCTTCCAAATGGGGGGAGTAGCTACCCTGTATGCATGACTGATGCTGACAGCCTTATCTAACTCTCAGCTTCAACATGACTTATCGAGAAAATGTTCGTCGGCTCCCAGATTCGTATGGAGGGAGTTGCGAACTTCCCTGATTTTCGGAGTAAATTTGTTAAACCTTTATGTTATAGCACTGTTTTGTACTCTCTCGTTAAGGTTATCCTTGAAATCAGGGAAGTCCGCGACCCGCCTCCACCCAAATCTGGGAGCCGATCATATCTTTCCTTCGTGAATCATCTCGCCTCGGTTTTCAAGAATGTCTTTTTTTGAATATGAAAACCGAAACTTGGAAACAATAATATATTTATTGGATGAATTCCAGCTGGTTTTCGAGCACATTCCAAAGCATTGATTTCTGATCTTTATGCTTACACAATCGCAGAAAATCCACTTGATGGGAGCAAAATCATAGCTGTGCACAATGCCTACAATGTTGGTTTTTGATGATTTCATCCTAAACATGTTGATGTTTTTGTGACTTTCAGTGCTGCGGCTTTCAAAACGCTAGCGACTGGTTTTCCGAATCGCTCTTTAATGTCAAGATGCTAGTGAGGCATATTTTCTGTAGTGCGAGATATGAGCGCAATCTATCCATCGACAGATGACGGGTGAATTAAAGAATCGCACAAATCGTTTTGGGTGGACGATGACTTCATGCACCAACAGATCTTCCAAAGAACAAATTCCTATTGCTCCTCCTTTCTGCTGCAAAGTGTAAGTTATTGACGGTTATCTAATGGTCGAGCATTGCAAGCGTTGAAAATTCTGGACAACAAATACACATACAAAGATAATCATGCGTGATACATTCAATCATTGCAGTAACCGATACTTAAAGTGTGATAGCGTTCAAAATTTCAGACCAGGCTGCTACAAATCCAATATCAAGATAACGGAAGGGAAAATGTGTAGCATTCCCAAAGTTGATTTTAGCTTCTATGAAAATGAAATCAAAGGAGAGTATCCTCCACCGTAAGATATTTTAAAAACCTTCGTGATTGTGCAATCCGTGCTCCCAACTTAAATTCAATCTAATCAAGTGTTCCCATCTCAGACAAATCACCGGAACTTCCACAGGACAAGCCAAACTTGCGAAAGTTTCACAGGACTTTGTTTACTATTGCAAAAATAAAAACGGTGAAAATCGGAACTTTCGCGGGATTTTCATGCCAAACTACTTGGAAACCGGAACTTCTGCTGGAGTTTCTTCAAAATTTTGCGGAAATTCCGAAAAATGCCGCAGGTTCCGCAGCATTTTGGCCTGCCAGAAATTTCGCAGGACTTTGATGTGTTGTCTAATAGGATGTTGCCTCGCCAACAACTAGAGTGCATTATTGAACATGTCAGTCCAGTGCAGACGATAGTGAGTCTCACAGTCAATAGAGTAAGGTTCAAATCTTGCTTCGGTGTTCTCTTTTGCTGTTGTAATTCGCATTCTTCGGAACTTCCGCAGCACGTTTACGGAACTTCCGCAGGTGACCCGACGGACTTCCGCAAGCGCTTTGCGGAAGTTCCGGTTATTTGTCTGAGATTTTCATTCAGAATTCCATTCATCTTGTGACCGTGTGATTATCATTTATTTGAAAGAATTATATGATTTTGCATACATTCGTTCAATTTATCACTCATTCGTCATCCTTTCCAGAGTTTTTTTACCTTTTCATCTATTCTATCTCTTACGATTATTGATTTCTCTTATTTATGTCAACAGTTGTGCCAAATCGTTTTATTGAAGGTATGACAAATTGTTTGACAAACCTTGCTTTGCTGCAATAACTGAAGAAGTTGATAACTTAATTGACGCCTCTTATAAATGGATTATCTTTCTGGCGCTGCTTACCATAGTAATGACAGCACTTGTCATCGCAATTCTCCTCTACAACTACGGCCAAGGCGAACTTTTCCCGCATTTAAATACGGTATGTTAATTATCCAATACGCGCAATAATGTGCCCTCATACAGGTGCGCTCCCCTCGTTACAATGCTTTGGTGTGGTTTTTTGTAAAGCTGGACAATAATGAATCTACCATGTAAGTTGCTAGGAGGCTCCAGTTTTAGTGTCAGAACTACTTTGAGTTCTCTCGTCAAAATACTGTTTAGGAAGGAAGAAGACTTGACTGATTTTAGCTTGGTAGAAGAGTTAAAAAAGTTTGACATTGACAAAGATTTGACTGTGAGTTTATTAAATCTTACTAAATGAGCAAAATAGTTACGCATTAAACTTCTTATAGTTTGGTGGTCCACTTCAGTCTTTTTCTTTGAAAAGAAATCTCTAGGCTTATTGCTGCATTTAGTTTATTTGTTAGCAACCTTAGAAACATATTTTTCTGCTGAGCTTGGTTTTTTGTGAATGATTACAAAAGGTACCATTTGATTCAACTGGCTTGGCTTCGTGAAGGCGGGGCTCTGTGACCTAATTAAGGCTAGCTAGTGATCAGAGAGCACCCGCGCGGGATAGACGCAGGTGCGTTGCACGCGCGAGCGGCCTTTTCTACGTCACAAAGCCCCGCCTTTCCGAAGCCAGGCCAGTTGAATCAAACGTTAAATATTCAGGGCGCCCCAAAAGTATGCGTAAAGTATTTGATCCTTAATTCTCTCTTCCCCACGAAGACTTCTGCCTACCTCCAAATACTATTTTGTAGAGCTGGCTTCAACTTATGTTAGATAAGTGAGCAAAGTACCGATCACTCTTTGCATGATTATGTCTCCCAATGATCCAAAACCCTCTTCGAAACTTTGAAAAGGCTTCTGGGTTATTCGGAGTCTTATTTCACACTAAAACGAGAACAAAACGACCCAAAAACACTTGAGACTAGTCAGAAATGCTGAATCTAAATGTGAGATTTGTACATCACGGTAAAAGTTAGCCTACAAGTTATGCAATGTATAACATGACAGCTTCTATGCGCATCAGACCTGCGATTAGACATAAAAAGGTTTGGCCTTGTAAAAACTCTAGTAGTGAAGTCAGCACGCGTGAAACCCCTGCTCACAGCTTTTCTCCTTATTTGATTTTCGGATGCAGCTAAATCATTTCAAAACAGCAAAAAGTTTCTGCCATGGCTCTATATTAATAAAAAGGGCGGTTGGTGATTTGCTCTATATTGCACAGCTAAGTTAAAGCCAGCTATTAAAACTGATATTTCGAAGATAGGCAAACGGCTTCTATGGAGAAGAGATATTATTGACCAAACACTATATAAATGCTTCCGTGGCACCTGTACCAAAAAAATAGAAATGCGCAAATTAGAAGGGAAAACGCTGAAATTAAGATTTTCTTTGGTTCATCAGTTTGTAATTAGCACCTTATCTTTACTACTGAGGTGTGATTATGCGGAATAAATTTGCTTACATTCAGTGAGGGATGTAAACAATGCTTTCTACAACGTCAAATAATAAATACTAGAAATAAATACGAAGCCCTCATATTGAGTGCAATGGAACAATATTTTTTAAAGCACAAGGAAGTTTCTTCCTAATCCAAAATGTAATGACATGCACAAGCTTATTTATTCCGTTTGCACAGCCGCTCTTAATCATTTCCAATAGTCTGTGTTTCGCCTAGACTGTGCTTTATATGATTGCTCAGAATCGACTTTTGATTTTACGTTAACGTTATTAAACGTTATTTAACGTTTTGATGTATACCTATGTTGTGTTAGTGTCTGATCAGTTGTTTCCTCGTATGATCTGCCCTCGCTGAGGCGCCTGCAGCCTCATTGCGCGGGAAATGAGCGCTATAAAAGGCGCTCGCTGTTAGCTATTGTCAGTTCGTCTGTTCACTCATCTGCCTCTCTTATTTTGCTGCTCTATTATTTTCTAATAAATATTCTATTTTCCCCGTGTGCCGCCCAACGGACGAAGGTACGAAGGAGTGTCCGAATCCAAAGGACACAACAGTGGCGATCAGGAGCGGCGGCTACTAGTCGAAGAAGTAGCCGAACCAACGAAGCCCGAGGAAATCAAACCGACGAAAAGACTGCAAAGAGCGGTCAGAACGAACCGATAGATCAGCATGGCGAAGATCGGCTCAGAGGAAATGCTGATCCTGCTCCAGGAGATGAGAGAAGAACGAAGAGAAATGATGGAGCTTCTGAAACACATCACAGGTACAGGACGAAGCGCTACCTCAGCCGAAATCCCGAATGTGATGTCCGCCCTCAGCAATAGGATCGAAAAATTCTACTTCGATCCCGAAGCGGATATGTGCTTCAGTAGATGGTATGCGCGCTACAAGGACGTCTTTGTCGAAGATGCGAAGCAGCTCACCGAAAGTGCGAAAGTGAGGCTGCTGTGCGAAAAGCTGGACAAGGACAGCTTCGAAAAATACCAGAGGCATGTGCTACCGAAGGAGGTAACTGCGATTAAGTTCGAAGAAACCGTCGAAACATTGAAGCAGCTCTTCGACGTAAAGATTTCGGAATTCACTATGCGATACCAGTGCTTGAAACTGGAGAAGGCGGATTCCGAAAATTACCTCATGTATACGGGAAGAGTGAACGAACTGTGCGAGAAAGCGAAGATCCACGACTTGGATAGCGATGGGATCAAGTGTCTTCTGTGGATTTTTGGCCTGAAGAGCCAAAAAGAAGCCGAAATCAGGCAGCGACTCATAGCCGTACTGGACAAGGAGTACAAGGCTGGACGAAAGATGTCGCTACAGGAATTGTACCTGGAGTGCGAAAACTTCCTTAGTCTCAAGAAGGATAGCGAGACTGTGGCTGGTTGCACGAAGATTGTCGAAGCAACAAGCAAGGAAGAACCCAAGAAGCTGGAGTGCTGGAACTGTGGTAAAGCCCACTTTGCTAGGGAATGCAAAGCGAAGCTGTGGTATTGCAAAAAGTGCAAGAAGACAGGCCACAAGGAGAAGTATTGCGAACAAGTGGCGGAGAGAAAAGCACTTGTTCAGCAAGATTCGAAACGAAGAATCCACAGAAGCAGCGATACCAGCAAAAACAGAAGTTGGACGAAATCAAAACGCCAAGTGCATAGCGTTGCGAAGATTGCGAACGCAATAATGGAAGTGAATTCGACTCGCGTATATGTGGAAGCGAAGGTTGATAGTCATCCAGTTAGTTTCTTACTGGATACTGGATCAGATATTACCTTGCTAAACGAAGCAATTTGGAGAAGTATGGGTGCTCCACGGCTGGAGAAAACAAGCGTGATCGTCAAGAACGCTAGTGGAGGCTCCATGAAAGTCCATGGAAAGCTATGGTGTGAGTACGAAATCAAAGGATCCAGAAGCGAAGGCTACGCATACGTGACGCCCCACAAGTCACTGCTAGGATTAGAATGGATCCAGAAAAACGAAGATATGTCCTATCACCTAAGCAGAATGGTTGCCGAAGTGAAGGCAGAACAAACCAAGGATATCGCTTCGAAGCTAAAGGAAGCTTACCCAGAAGTCTGCGAAGAAGGTCTAGGACTCTGCACAAAGGAGAAAGCGCATCTGAGAGTTGACGAAAATGTTCGTCCAGTATTCAAGGCTTGCAGGCCTGTCCCCCATGCTGCGCTCGAAGCCGTCGAAAAAGAGTTGGATAGACTACTGGAACTAAAGGTCATAAGTCCAGTGACGCACAGTGAGTGGGCAGCTCCGATCGTATGCGTCAGGAAGGCGAATGGAAAGTTGAGAGTGTGTGCCGACTTCTCAACTGGACTCAACAAAGCGCTAGAGTCGTATGATTACCCGTTGCCATTGCCGGAGGATATATTCGCATCCCTCAATGGAGGCACGGTGTTTTCGCAGACAGATTTGTCGGACGCCTATCTGCAAGTGGAGTTATCAGAAGAAACGAAGAAATTGGTTGTGATCAACACACATAGAGGCTTGTACCAATACAACAGACTGCCTTTTGGCATAAAGACAGCACCAGGAATCTTCCAACAGATAATGAATAAGATGGTGAGCGGTTTGCAAGGTGTAGCAACCTACCTGGACGACATATTGGTCTGTGGAAGAACCGAAGAAGAACATATGGCGAATTTGCTAGCTGTTTTTGCAAGGATAGCCGACTATGGATTCAGGATTCGCTTAGAGAAGTGCTCTTTTGGCAAGCCAGAGATACGATATCTTGGCTTCATAGTAGATCGAAATGGCAGAAGGCCAAACTCAGAGAAGATCGAGGCAATCAAGAAGATGGATGAGCCGAAGAACGTTAATCAATTGAGAGCTTTCCTTGGCATGATAACGTACTATGCGGCGTTCATGCCAAAGATTAAGGATCTGCGTGGACCATTAGACGCGATGCTGAAGAAGGATTCGAAGTGGGAGTGGACTCGAAGAAATTTCACAAGTACATATTTGGACGAAAATTTCTTTGTTGACGGACCATCAACCACTGCTAGCCATCTTCGGTGATAAGAAAGGAGTTCCTGTCTACTCCGCTAACCGACTTATGAGATGGGCTACAATTCTACTTGGATATGACTTCGACATAGAGTATGTGGAGACTACGAAGTTCGGACAAGCTGATGGCTTGTCAAGGTTGATGAAGAAGAATCAGAATCCCGAAGAAGATGTCGTGATAGCTGCAGTTGAGAACGACGTTGACTACATGCTGAAGAGCTGCATAAGGAAACTGCCAGTAACGGTATTTGATGTACAAACTTGGACGAAGAAAGATCCAGTACTTAGAAAAGTACTCAGTTACGTGCAGAAAGGAAACTGGCCAGACGCGAATGGAGAATTGGCACATTTTCGAAATCGAAGAGAGACATTGTCAATCGTGGAGCAATGTCTGATGTCAGCCGAAAGGGTTGTGATACCCAAGGAGCTTCGAGGAAATGTTCTGAAAGAACTGCATAGTGGTCATCCTGGGATTGTAAGGATGAAGAAGCTGGCTCGAAGTTACGTCTACTGGCCGAACATTGATAAAGATTGCGAAGATTTGGTACGAAGATGCACGAAATGTCAGGATTTAGCCAAAAATCCGACGAAGGTACCATTGGAAGCATGGCCGTCAGCGACTCGAGTGTGGCAGCGAATACACATCGACTTCGCTGGACCTATGCAAGGTGTTTTCTACTTGGTCGTAGTAGATGCGTACAGCAAATGGCCGGAAATGATCGAGATGAGCAATATCTCGGCTGCGAAGACGGTGAAGGCTTTGAAGAACTTGTTTGCGAGGTATGGATTGCCGCAAACAATAGTGAGCGACAATGGTACCCAGTTCACATCGGACTTGTTTAAGAAGATGTGTGACGAAGGTGGAATCACCCACATATGGACTGCTCCGTATCACCCTCAATCGAATGGACAGGCAGAGCGTTTCGTTGATACGCTGAAACGCGAAATCAAGAAACTAGAGGGGGAGGAAAGGCCAACAGAAGAGACTCTAAATGTGGTGTTACAAGCGTATAGGACAACACCAAACACGAACTTGAATGACAAGACGCCAGCAGAATTGTTCCTAGGCAGAAACTTGCGCACAAGATTAACGCTATTGCTACCGATGACAGAAGATACAGAAGACCCACTCGCACGAAGAAGACGAGAGCGCATGAAGGATCAGTTCGACCAGAAGCATGGAGTCGTTCGAAAAGATTTCGAAGTTGGTGACCTGGTATACGCCAAGCAATGGAAGCCACCCCACTTCCATTGGATGAAAGGAACGGTGATGAGACGTATTGGACGCGTCAACTATGAAGTTATGGTTGGTGATGAGATATGCAAGAAGCATGCAAATCAGCTACGGCATCGAAGCGATAGTGAACAGGTTGCCGTGCGGCAACAACTTCAACAACAATCCGAAGCCTTGAAGATACTGTTAGATGTTCTGACAGAAGACGACACACTACCGAGGAGTGGCAATGCTGCTGACGAGAATTCTGAGCAAGCGATCGCGAGCGATGTGCCAGCACCCGTGGATTCAACGACATCGACGTCGACATCAAGCCACGATCCCTCCACGCCACCGACAACGCTTCGCAGGTCGAGCAGAACGAGAAGACCGGTACAACGGTTCCAATCTAGTTCATAGCATGTTATTGTATGTTTGTTTCATTAGTTTGTAGTTGTTTAAATGATATGCTATCTATATATGACCGATTTCTTGTTATTCATATTTCATGATTTGTCGTAGGCTAGTTGTGTTGTAACTACCCTACTGGGGGAGGTGTTGTGTTAGTGTCTGATCAGTTGTTTCCTCGTATGATCTGCCCTCGCTGAGGCGCCTGCAGCCTCATTGCGCGGGAAATGAGCGCTATAAAAGGCGCTCGCTGTTAGCTATTGTCAGTTCGTCTGTTCACTCATCTGCCTCTCTTATTTTGCTGCTCTATTATTTTCTAATAAATATTCTATTTTCCCCGTGTGCCGCCCAACGGACGAAGGTACGAAGGAGTGTCCGAATCCAAAGGACACAACAACCTACAAAGGTAGACAGAAATGAACAAGAAAAAATTAAACCACCTAAACTTTGATCATTCTCAGAGAACATTAAAGGTTTTGATCTAACTTCCCTTCGCTGAAATTTGGATAACGCTCTGTGAGCGAGAAATTTTGTTCAAAGTAAAATGACAATCTTCGAGCTAACCTTACATGATAAATCAAGCTTTTCCATATAAGCACAGTCATGAGCGGTTACAACTGGTGCGGTACAACATGATTTTTCAGGATATGGAATGAAAGCGGCGATTTTCTGCAGGATTCATTACAAAAAAATCACAAAGAAAAATCGCCAAAATTTAATATATGTTAGCACTTTTATTTTTCTTTGTTTCTGTTCAATAAAATTGTTTAATTGACTCGGCATAGTATGTTGACATCTTGCATGGAAATATAATGTAAGAAAATCAGACGCACAGAATTTGAAAAATACTGTTGATACTGTACTATGTACTCCAACAGCATCGTTGGTAGTAGTTTACTTACCCGTTGATTCAAGTGGATTGGCGGGTGGAAGGCGGAGCTTCGTGACTGCCTTAAAGGCAGTGTCCGTGCAAAAAGTCGATTCTGAAATTTTGTGCTTACCCGGGCCGATCCGCTACGCTAAATCCGAAAGTCGTCCACACTAGAGTGTGCAAAATTGGTAAAAAAGGGCTCTAAAGCAGGAGGGAAATCAGCGGCAGCGGGGTCCTCCCCCTGTAAATTGACGCTCCCTGCTTCAGAAGCGATCTTCCCGATTCCCCTAGCTGCCCTAACTCGCCAACGGCTACGTGCGAGCGCGTGACTTAAAATCGGAACCGAGAAGATTGCTCCGGGAGTTGGAAGCGTGAGTTCACAGTGGATAAGACCCCGCCCACCTGCTGACGTCCATCTTGCGTTTACCCTTTTTTGCCATTTTCGTGCCCTCCAGTGTAGATTTTCGGATTGTGTCGAATAGGCCCGGGTAAGCACAATCTCAATTCGACTTTTTGCCAGGACACTGCCTTTAAGGCTAAGGAATGATCAGAGAGCATGCGTGCGAGAGAGACGCAGACTGCGTCGCGGGCGCAAGCCGTTGCCTTCGAACCGAATCTCGTTAAGTCAAAGCATATTTAGGTTGCACCGCACTTGTACAGGCGGAATGTACAATTTCCGCTCTTTTTCGTTTCCGACAAGAATCTAGGAGTGTAAAAAGTATTGATGAGCCACATGCATCCCTTTGTAAGTGAGAAAACATTGATCAATAGGTTGCTTGTAGTGTACAACTTAGTAATAAAATACTGTAATGTCATCGATATAAGTAGACAACATGCTCCCCTATAAAAACAATACTTTCTACATAGAATCTAAGCAATGTTTGGATGTTACCTTGCCTAAACCTTCTGAACCTGAAGCTAATTTTTGCTTTCGTATGCTATATCGTGCTGTTTTGCTAGAACGTATTTTTATATTTTCGGTATTGAATATCCTAGGAATGTTCCCAGTATACTTCATATTTATCTTTGAGGTTTGCAACACTTGGATTTGTAACAGAAAAATTATAGCTTCTCCATTTTTTCTAGTTTGAAACCCCGAAAAATCATGCGAAAATTTGGCTTCTTTCTTTCTACTTTGATATCCACATGCAAGGTTCTTCCTGACTGCGGGCCTTGACTGCGCCTTCAAAAGTTTTTATAATATACTCCCCCTTTTTCGTCTTCGTGCCGGAAAGCTGGTTACTGTAATGACAGGTTGTTTGAGAATAGGCCGAGTAGGACAGGACTTATTAACATAGTAAAAGAATGCGGAGATGCGAAAGCATTACAAAATAGCTAAAATCAACACAAATAAATGATATTACAAGAATTTGCCTAGAGTAAGCATGAAAAATGCAGAGGAATGCCCCTTTAAAGCAATAAGATCTTTTTTCTAGTTGATTCAAAATTCATGCATTCTATGTTTCTCTGACATAAATAGCTTATCGCTCGTTCATTTCTTCAAGCGTGAGAACTACTTCCCAATGATTATTTGAAGGGATTTCTCTCAGTGAAACGCAGGTTTTGATAGCAGTGAAAATGAATGTCGCAGAGTAAGCATAAAGCAAGTCTCTAGATTGTTTTTTTTTAACTTGTGGTGATCAACGGGTCAAATGTTTATTAACAAATCCGTTGTCAGAAAAATTTATTCGTAAAGCTAAGTAATGGAGTACGGATGCTATTGAGAAAAGCCTTTATCTTACTTCGCATTTCCTACACTGAAAACACAGACCACTTTCTCTTCTTTCTTTTTTGGCCTTAGCTTCACAATGCAGCCGCACCTCGATCCATTGACTTGCAAGATAAAGCTGGAATAACGTACTTATAGTGTTGCAGCATTCAGCTAATTTTCATCTCCTGCTAGTAGAAAAACAAGTCTCTGTTTGTTCTGCCTCCCAAAAACAGAGAGGATATCAGAAGCTGCAACTACTCGCTTACCCTTTGCAATCTTTCCAATTTTTCTATTACGAACAATGTAGCCATGAATCTGTCAGTGTTACGGCTGCAAGAAATGATTGTCGAAATCGAAATTAGATTCTACAATAGCTAAATTTACGTACATGTCGTAAAATACAGAAAGACGTTTGTATGTTTTCAGCACATTATTTTTCGGTACAGCAGCTAACTTTTCATTTTTGCAGTCGTAATGCTGAAAAAGTGAAGTTAGATCTTGTTACTTACATGTTAGATCTTGTTACTTGTAGGTGCTATTTTTTCTCTAATAAGCAACTTACCATGAACAGATCGTTCGCGCGGAGCTCATTTTCGAAATGATAATCAAACCCCCAATATTCACCACGGCATAATGACAATGCTAAGCTCATAGGAATAACCTACAATTTCACTTATGTATAACCAGTTGGCTTTCCCGGTCCAGCCCGGGCCATGGTTCACCGCACTGCGAGCCCCCCCCCCCCCCTCCCCGCCCTATATGGTATGGATGACTTACCCTGGGACATCCGCTTGGAAACCGCATCCTCGTGAGCCTGAGGTGAAAATGAGCTTCACCGCCCTCCTTTACATGAGTATGGAAAATGCTTGATTGAACATGATAACCCTTTAATTCCTTAGGAAAATGTAAACAAATCAATAAATCGATAGAAGAACCCAACGAATCGCCGCAAAAAGTAGCCTATCATTTGCGCAAGGGTCGAAAACATATGTTTGCAAAGTTTCAGCTAAATCGGTTGAGTGGCGCGCGTTTCTATAACGCACATACCCTCCAAACTGACAATTTTTGAGTTTTATATATATACCAGTGCGTCACCTCTGCTTCGCAGAGGCTCGCACTGGCTCTACTGTCTAGGTCCTACTCATTCTCGCATTATGATGGCATTGGAACTCACCGAGCAATGCCGACTGTCACGGACAAAATGTAAACGACTATTCATTCCGAAAGCTTTTTTATGTGAAATCGGTGATTTCGCGCGAATGAGACTTTTTGCAGGAAAACAAACGGAAATTTTTATAGGTTTTTATTTCCATGGTCTCGACACCTGCAATAAGAACAGCAGTCACTGTGAGCTACATCTTTGTGCAAAAATCTCGTCAAATGCTCTGGTAGAACCTTGGCAAATTGACCATATACGCAATCAATACTTTTTAGCGCCGTTTTTGTAAAGTAATGGACTTTTAATCACTTTTTTGGGCTCAAGTTCATGACTTGCATATTTGCTTGACACAAACATCCGCGACTCTGTAAAATGTGCAACTACGGACCCAAATTTGCGGCCCAAACGCAAAGTGGACCCGTTTGACGCGCAGTTTCGGAGGGATCCACTCAACGAATCCGCTCATGCTTTTGCATGTTGGACTTTCATGCGGGTAGCATGCGTTGTGCAAAATTTGAGCCCAGGAGGTTGGCTGGAACTCGCACTACGAATTTCGTGACAGACAGAGATTCACACACACACACACACAGACAAACGTAAACAACCCTTAGCCCGTTATTATAAGTTATGATATGCTCATGCTCAATAGGGTCTTCAACAGAACCAATCACTGACCACCAAAATCGTGGAAATTTTCCTTCAATTTTCTTCATTAGAAGCTATGTGGACCCGCTTCACGTGCGAATTTCAAAGGAACGGTGCATTGGTTCCGCTCGTCCATGCACATAGTGAACCTAAATGCTAAGAGCGTATGCTGTGCAAAAAATCGGCTTGAAACCTTGGTTGTAGCTCGCTCTGTGAATTGTGCGTGCGTGCGTGCGTCAGAGCCAGTGCGTAGAGCCAGTAGAGCCAGTGCGTCGCCTCTGCTTCGCACTGGCTCTACTATTCACATGCCTTCCTCGTTGTCCCAAAATGATGGCTTTGAAACTTACCTCGCGATGCCGATCATCACGAATGAAGTGTAAACAACTACTCATTCCTAAAGCTTTTTCATGTAAGATTGGTGTCTTTGAGGGAAAGAAGGTACTCTCCAAAAGATTAAATGCGATTCTGAATCAGTTACTGGGGTTATAATGGCTTGATAGTCGCCATAAAGATGACGACAACCCTGAGTGACATCACTGAGCAAAAATTTTCTCACCTTCCCAAGTAAAACTTTGACAAATCGATCATCTACGCAATTACTCTTTTTTGGCGCCGATCTTGCATGGAAGTGAACTTTTTGCTCACTTTTCGGGCTGGAGTCCATGGTTTGCGGATTTGCTTGCTAAACGAAACCATGACTTTGGAAAAAGTCCAATTACAGGCCCACTTTGGCGCGCGAAATGTCGCGTGGATCCGTTTGGCGCACAATTTCACAGGTTCCAATTATTGGATCGGCTTGTGCTTTTGCACATTTTACCTACATGCTGATAGGGTGCTACTACCAAAATTCTAGCGCAAGACCTTTGCTGGAACTCGCTCTACGAATTTCGTGACAGACAGAGATTCAGACACACACACAGACAGACAAACGTAAACAACCCTTAGCCCGTTATTATAAGTTATGATAGATTTGAAAGGAACAAAGTACGACTCACTCAAGATGTCATTTTATCCACTAACTAACTTGTTTACCCGGCTCCGCTCGGCCCTGTCAATACACTGTAATAAAGGTCCCATCCCTATCCCTGTACAGCCTTTCCCTGTGCCCACTTCTACAAACACTTCGTTTCCCGTTCCCTGTGTTGTTTTCGAAATCAGCATGACCACTTACTCCTCCTGTGCCAACTCCCAGCTCTTCAGCTCAAATTTTGTAAAAATCGATAAAAACGATAAAAGTAATAGGTAATGCCAAAATTAATATTGCATTCGGAATCAATATGCTCACTTACCCCCTGTGCCAACTCCCAGCCCTGTAGCTCAAACTTTGCAGAAAAAATCGATATAAATCGATAAAATCAATATCGATCGATACGAAAAGTAGCCTATGACACACTCCCTGCCCCGAAGTGTATCTGTGCCAAGTTTGGTCCGGATCGGTTCAGAAATAAAAATTTCTATTCCGCACATACAGAGGTTTTCAATCTAACAGGTTGACGTTGTTCAGATCCTCGTGAGCCGCCTCCCTTGGACTTTCACGTTGTACAATACCGCATCTGCTAAGGCCTTCGAGGTATCGGTTGCGGTAGTGTGCCACGTGAGGGACCCAAGCGAGCCGCCTCGCTTGGACTTTCACGTTGTACAATACCGCATCTGCTAAGGCCTTCGAGGTATCGGTTACGGTAGTGTGCCACGTGAGGGACCCAAGCGAGCCGCCTCGCTTGGACTTTCACGTTGTACAATACCGCATCTGCTAAGGCCTTCGAGGTATCGGTTGCGGTAGTGTACCACGTGAGAGACCCAAGCGAGACGGCTCGCGAGGACTTAAACCACGTCGACCGTGACACTCAGATTGAAAACCCCCGTACATACAGTCGTTTTCAATACGTATTGGTTTTTTCTACCGTATGCCTTCCAGCCTCAACATGACGTGGATTGGTGTGGATTGGTGCGGCGCCGCCGAGAAAAGCAACGCGGCGCAAACCCGAAGCGATGCGGCGCCTCACCAATCCATACCAATCCACACCAATCCACGTCATGTTGAGGCTGGAAGGCATACGGTAGAAAAAACCAACACGTATTGAAAACAACTGTACACACAGACATAGAGACAACATCCAGCTTTATATCTCTTTATAATAAAGCGCTAGAGATGAATCATGCATGTAAGATACCCCCCCCCTTCGTGGTGGCAATTCGGATGTCAACAACTTTGTCGTTATGTGCCGTGCAGATGCACCCGGTCATCACTCAGGATTGTGATTTTTGTCTTAGACGATGTTGATGGAGTTCCAGAAGAGTAAAGTGCAGACACCAAACCTGATGTTTATCAAAAACCATCCGTGTAAGGTGCTATCATCTAACAATCGATTAGTTCCATTGCAACTATACGATCGCTGAGATTCATCATTACAAGAAGGTCGACTTTGGATAGCATCACACAGGTTATTTATCACTGGCTATTTCTTGAAAAAGCAAATCATGGTTTATTTGCAAAGAATTGCATCTCTGGGGAGTCTTTGACTAGAAGTGCGTTCAATTACTGTACAAAAATACGAACTCAGGGCCAAACGAACATTTGGCGTTTAGCATCTGTTTCGCATTCCATATTTGTGCACGAATTATGGCAAAAGAGATTTTTATATAGTAAACATTCAAGCACTTTTTCTAAAAATATCCATCGTCTTTCGCGCTACGGTATTGACAAGTGCATTTCCAATACAAGACAGTGTATACTTACTTCTTATCCAGTGCTTTTTAAGCTACCGTGATGATATCATACAACCGTAATCTTCTCTCAGATTAATCAATATTTTCTCTTGGCGCTGATTACGTCAAGAGCAATTTAGTTGTTTTGGAGATATCATTTTGATTTTGGTACAAACTGCTAGGCTCTGATATCGGAGTCAATCGAAGCTCAGATTACAAAGCCTAGATTTTTTGGATTTTTCATCAAATTAATTGCTGTGCCATGCAAATAGAGAGTTTTGCAGAGAGAAAAGTTTTTGGATTTGTGGCAACTCACACCAGCAAAGCTTCTTCCCAAAGTTTTCCTAAGTAAATGACTTTGCACGCTGGAACTTATTTGCCTGCCAATGTTTCCTTTTCTTCAATGCAACGTCTTTCGAAAAGTCTGCTTGAACAAAAATCAAGATGTCGCAAATGTTTAACTTAAAATTTGAACGTAGCTGGAATCCGAACTGCAAAGAATGTTACGAAATAGTACCTGCACTCTTTATAATAAAGCGCTAGAGATGAATCATGCATGTAAGATACCCCCCCCCCCTTCGTGGTGGCAATTCGGATGTCAACAACTTTGTCGTTATGTGCCGTGCAGATGCACCCGGTCATCACTCAGGATTGTGATTTTTGTCTTAGACGATGTTGATGGAGTTCCAGAAGAGTAAAGTGCAGACACCAAACCTGATGTTTATCAAAAACCATCCGTGTAAGGTGCTATCATCTAACAATCGATTAGTTCCATTGCAACTATACGATCGCTGAGATTCATCATTACAAGAAGGTCGACTTTGGATAGCATCACACAGGTTATTTATCACTGGCTATTTCTTGAAAAAGCAAATCATGGTTTATTTGCAAAGAATTGCATCTCTGGGGAGTCTTTGACTAGAAGTGCGTTCAATTACTGTACAAAAATACGAACTCAGGGCCAAACGAACATTTGGCGTTTAGCATCTGTTTCGCATTCCATATTTGTGCACGAATTATGGCAAAAGAGATTTTTATATAGTAAACATTCAAGCACTTTTTCTAAAAATATCCATCGTCTTTCGCGCTACGGTATTGACAAGTGCATTTCCAATACAAGACAGTGTATACTTACTTCTTATCCAGTGCTTTTTAAGCTACCGTGATGATATCATACAACCGTAATCTTCTCTCAGATTAATCAATATTTTCTCTTGGCGCTGATTACGTCAAGAGCAATTTAGTTGTTTTGGAGATATCATTTTGATTTTGGTACAAACTGCTAGGCTCTGATATCGGAGTCAATCGAAGCTCAGATTACAAAGCCTAGATTTTTTGGATTTTTCATCAAATTAATTGCTGTGCCATGCAAATAGAGAGTTTTGCAGAGAGAAAAGTTTTTGGATTTGTGGCAACTCACACCAGCAAAGCTTCTTCCCAAAGTTTTCCTAAGTAAATGACTTTGCACGCTGGAACTTATTTGCCTGCCAATGTTTCCTTTTCTTCAATGCAACGTCTTTCGAAAAGTCTGCTTGAACAAAAATCAAGATGTCGCAAATGTTTAACTTAAAATTTGAACGTAGCTGGAATCCGAACTGCAAAGAATGTTACGAAATAGTACCTGCAATCTACCTCTATTTGGACTGTCAGACATAGTCTCCCAATTTTTAAAGTTTGCATCATCAAGTAAATCAGGCTGCTCAGTGAGTTTCATGCTCACCGAGAATCATGATCCTACAGGTGATCCAATCATTCAAAAAATTCTTTGCAGTCTGAAAAAACCTGATTTTTGACTCACTAGCAATTCTTTTAGAAAATGTGCATTGAAATTGACTCTTTTTCATCAAATAACAAGCATACAAGTTCTCTTTCGCTTCCTATATATTCTGCTTTTTGGTTCATTTGACAACAACTGTGCGTACATTACATCTGATTGAAGCGTAATTTTCAATTGCGCATCTAAGCAAAGGATCTATTGAAATTTCAACGTGATCTCTATGCCGCGCCTTCTTAGAAAAATTCACAAAGGGTCTCTCTTTTCACCACATCGTTAATATCGCTACATATATTAATATTATATGTAGCGTTGGTAAACGTCAAATTCTTCAACGAAAAAATTGTGGATCAATTGTAATAGCGTAGCAAAACAATCGGTATCTATCTCTTAGTTAGGAATATTATCGTTATGCATTAGATTACTATATCGCAACAGCGAGGAGCAAAGCGAGCCCGGATAGCTTCCGCTAGCAAGGCTTTGAAGTTTTGGAAACCATCAGACAAAATATAGAAACCATGGATGAAGCACAAAAACCATTGCGAGCTGAAAAAAAAACAAGATGGAGGTCTCCAATGGAAGTACGAAAAATATGGTTTGAATGCCACAAAATTGAGATGTTAAGTAGCGTAGAGGAAGTTGATACGAAAGAGGGGAGAGGGCGAGAGGGGAAAGAGGGAAAACTTGGGAGATTTGCACTTTGACTCCAGCAAAGGCAAAGATATACGCATGTTTCCAAGCAAGTCAGAGATCAAAGCTTTGAGCGGTTCTGACATGGGAAGCCCAAGAGTAGTTTTTGGTATGTAGTCGTAGACGAAAAATAGCAAAAATATGGCGCAAACACTTTGATATTGCTAAATTTGCATATTGATAAAGGGACACTCAGACATTTTTAGTGAAGGGAATGAGTGTCAGTTTTTCTCCTGATCTCAAAGGAGCCGGGGACGTTTCCGCACTTCGAAAAACGTTTTGGCGGAAAATAAATAATAGAAAAGCGGAAAGTGGGTTGGAAAATTGAAATTACTTTCGCTGGGTGTGTAATTTTTGAAAAATCTAATCTGAAACTCAAGAATATGATTAGTTTGGCACAATTTTGAAGAAATAAGGAACTAGGGAAATTTAAACATTTTTTTGAGGAGACTTTCTGGAAAGAAAGCAATATATGCTCTTGATGATAAGCCTTTAGGACGGGGGGGGGGGGGGTGTTGCAGCGCAATGTGACAGAATAGCTTTCAATTTCTTCCAAGAAGTTTTCCAGACGACTTAGATGGCATACTGTTAGTCCAGCTTGCACAATTTCAGCAGATTTGCCTATTTTAGACCCAGCAAGCTAATGTTATGCAAACAGCTGTAAATCTTCCATATGCCAAACATTTGAAGAGCTAAAAAAGCTCTGCTGTATATTTCATCCACATCAACATGTAAAACCTATAGAAATTTCACTTACTCTCCGTTTTCGCTAATAGCAGATGTCTGCAGACACCGACTTTTGAACTAACAATGGCAATGCACCAAACTTCTACCACATCCCACTTTACACACGACCAGACCAAAGTGCCGCGAAGCGGCACTTTGGTCTGGTATAAGATAAAGGGAAGCACAGTTGACAAAGAAAAGGAGAAGAGTTTGAAACATGGCTCGGCTTTATTTCTCTTCTGGGCTTAGCTTATTTGAAAGTTTGAGTTATTTCAAAGGCTTCCAATGTGGGCCCAAAATTCCTTATTCGTAAGCTTGTGAGCTCGCACGTTCTGGTTTTGATACGTTCAAGTCATAGAAAAGAGATTCCTGCCACAATTCATTCAATGATGTTAATAGCAATAATAGATTTTATCGATTTCTCTAAACTTTGGAAATTTATTGCATGAGTATGGGCTACTTTAACAAATCACTTGAGACTTTGGAGCTCATCCTGTAACAATATGAGAACCAATCATAATGTGTACTCATCACCTCAAATAAAGTAACTTATCTGAAACATAGCTAACCCTTCGAGAGAAGTGTGAAGGCAAAGGCCCTGGAAAACTGCAATTACGAGCTTTCCATTCCTCCTTGGCCTTCTGAATGCGCTGAGTCTAGGGCTGTGTTTGCAAAGTCGAAGAAGTGCATTTCATGGCGTTTACCGGTCTTGGAGATTACTGGAGGGGACGGGTGAGCGATCGCCAACTGAGTCGCGATTGGCTGCCTGAGCCGATCAGCCAATTGCTGCCAAATGGGTGGAGCTACAGTATCCTGCGCCAGTCGCTGTTTTTGGCGGGAATCGCTCGCCCTTCCCCTCAGCAATCTCCAAGGCCGGAAAACGCCGTAAAAGCATTTCTTTAACTTTTCAAGCACAGCTTCAAACTTAGCGAGTTCAGAAGGCCATGCGCGTGCGAAAAGCTAGCAGTCGCATTTCCCGAACCACTGCCTTTGTGCGATTAGAGGCAAAAGTATAGGTGTAATCCGATCCATAAAGACAAACTTACGCTACAAATGACGTAGAGACACAGCAACATGACTTCTTCACGCTTGAATTGGACCAACAGACCATATACCAACATTAGTGAAGCAGTACTTGTGAAGTCATTAATTAAATTAGAAGCTTTAGATGCCTCTTTTATGACCATTCGCATGTGTGTTTTTTAGTCCTTGTACTCATTAAGACAATTCTCCCAATTTTTGCAATATGACACAAATGCTTATGAATTAAAAACACTAACAATTATCTAGGGAAAGTGTGGATCTACTGTCATGGATATTAGCAGTGTGTTTTGAACGCGTTTTTATTTTCGGAGTCTGTGCAATTTGCCTTCGATAAATCGTTTTAAAAGTGCAAATTTGCAACACAAACAAAGCAGTTGCCCAAATGCATTGTGTGGGATAAACGAATTACAACTTCCGCAGGTAAGTATTAAGTATTTTGAGATCAAATGAGGATGTTGGCAGATAACGAATAGAGGGATCGTTTTTTTTTGCTTTGATAAGGTTGACACTCCGAATTTCGAAGAATTAACTTAATTTGAAACCTTGCTGATAGATAGGAAATCGACCACAGATGACCCAAATCCATCTACACCCCATAAAGTTCACGACTGCACTGAAAATTATGCGCTTACATAAGTGAATGAATCATTTCGTACAATAGCACGATTTTATAGAGTTTTAGTGCCTTCCATAACTACAAGACAAGCACGAAACTTGGGAATTCCAGTTTTATAGAATTGATGAAGTATCCCTATAGTACCTTTGACTAATATTTGATTTAGACTGAACCGACATCTTAATGACTATCTACTCAGTGATGGCAACCAAATGTGTCTGGCTATCCTTATGTGGGGGCATTACCTTGTCAACGTAGACGGTATTGAAACAAGGTGGAGATCTTCAAGTTTTCGGCTCTCGCTTGCCTTTTTATAGCGTCGTACGGTCTTTGTGACACCAAAATATCGCCCAGTCTAGAATGCCGGACATACATCACACAATTTCATCGCCTCGCGATTCTCCTGACAAGCGAATTGTTACTAGTCCATTGCATGTCGATCATCCTGCATTTTGGTTGTGGTAGTCAGTCCTCATTAGTTGCGTTGGAAAACTATCACAACCGAAATGCAAGATGATCGGCATGCATGGACTCGTAAGAGTTGTCTTGTCAGGAGAACCGCGAGGCTTTGAAATCGCGTGATGTATGCACTGCCCTTAACAAAACTTGAATTTCATGAATGGTTTTTCAAAAAAGTTGTAACTTTGAGTCCGACATTTTGTAACAGCAGAGCTTCCAGAACCTAGTACATATCGTGCATCCCCAGAATTGTTCATATGTGAACCACCAACGTGCCTGCCTTTCGATCGCTTTAGCACATTAACTACAGTCGGTTTCATCCCGGATTAGGCGAGGCATATTACGTGGAGCAGCGCATGCGCATCGCTGGAGGCTTCGCGAGCGCATAGCGCTGGCATTTTGCCAAGCAGAGACTAAGGAGATTGAAGAGACGCAGACATGGGTTCTCAGCGCGGTAGGATATACTGCAGCTGCGAAACGGCGCGAGCTGTTGCGAGGCGGACTCCCGCCGTCCAATTTCCGCGTCGAAACCTACTGTACGGCACATTTAAGGCGCTTATTCGAAGTTGACATATTGAAATGATCGAAAGACAGCTACGTTGATGGTTCATATGAGGACCCGGGAGGATGCACCATATATCCAAAGTAACCCAAAAGGGAATGCACTTGTCATGAGATTTCTATTACGCTTTCATGACACACTAGTTACAAGGGAAGAAAGACTGCAATCAGAAGTCTGATTGGAAAAGATGCTGGATGATGATGTTGTAAAAATATCAAATCGAGTTCTCGAATGCTAATAGGGAGCGTTATATATCACCCATCCTTCGTCATCACTTTAGGAGTACATTTGTAACTTGAAGAGGGTCTGAAGACATCAGTTGCTACATTTTGCCCTAGAAGAACACACAGCAAGCTAAAAATTTACTATTAGGCTAAAGTGGGTCGCCGATTATGAATATGAATTTACCTTATCGTATTATATTTTGGACAGGTATTCCAGGGAAACCGCATTAACGTTTTTTTCATTGGTTTTCAAAAAAGCGATTAAATTATTTGAAACGCTCCAAAAACTCGTGGGAAGTAATCCGATGAAATCAGCATGTCAGAAACCACTGATGCACAACTTTCCACATTCTTCTGAAACTTTCTCGAACGGCTTTCACAATGGCGTGTATGCTGGAAGTTCCTACCGCAATCCTACAGCAATGAAGAGAGACTGGTGATCCGTTCCATACTATAAATCTAAGTTGGACTCTGTTCTACTGAATGGTACTTGTTATGGAAAGACAGTTATCAAGGATTGAAAAGTTTGTATAGATACTTATTTTTGGGACACCCTGTATATAGCATGATGCTCAGGGTGAGGGAATCTGCTCATCTGTACCCTAACCTTTACACAAACTGAAGTGAGTTGATCGAACCAACATTACAGCTTGAGAAGGGAAAACGTTCCCACCACAAGTGCGATAGTGTGAGATTTTTCTCACCCCCTCTTCACCCCTGAGGCGGGACCAACGTGACCCCCTTCACCAAAAGCCGAGAAAAAAATTCAACAGTGAGGTAAGGTTAAGCAAAGGAGATATTTGTGCGTGAATTGTTTATGTATAGGAAAGAGGAGTCTGTTGAAAAAGTGCTTGGTGACAGGTGTGAGCAGTGATTTCTGGACATTTTCGAGTTTTTGATTTAAAAAATTCCTAACTTTTGTAGATGAACATCTTTTACGGCGAGGTAATCACCGTTAGAACCGCCTCTTCCTCCTTTTCCAAATGATATACAGTTTGTCTCAGATCCGTCCAAAAAACTGCCTGGGTGAAGGGTGTCCTTGTGATTTTTGGAGAATTTCGAGTTTGTAACATAAAAAAATTCATAACTTCTGAAGATGAACATCTTGTACGCCGAGATGGTCACCATTGGAGCCGACGTGTCCTCCGCTTTCAGAAAATATACACTTTGCCTAGGGTCCGTTGAAAAAAGTGCCGGGTGAAGGGTGGGTGAGACTTTTATAATGGGAGTGCTCAAGTAGACGTCTTTTCACAATGGTAAAAAAGCCTCCACTTGAGCACTCCCATTATAAAAGTCTCACCCACCCTTCACCCGGCACTTTTTTCAACGTACTCTAGGCAAAGTATAAATTTTCTGAAAGCGGAGGACGAGGCCGTTCCAACGGTGGCCATCTTGGCGTACAATATGTTCATCTACAGAAGTTATGAATTTTTTAAGTGTTAAAAACTCGAAAATCTCCAGAAATCACTAGGACACCCTTTAACCAGGCATTTCTTTTTACGGATGCCAGGAAAAGTATATATTTTCTGAAAGCGGAGGACGAGGCGGTTCCAAAGGCTACCATCACGTCGTACAAGATGTTCATCTTCAGAAGTTACGGAATTTTCTATCCTAAAAACTCGTAAATATGCAGAAGTTACTACCCACACTCTTCACCAGACACTTTTTCAACAGACTCCAAGCAAACTATATACTCTCTAAAAGCGGGGGACAAGATGGTTCTAAAAAATTTTCCTTGCTGACGTTGCTGTTCATCTACAGAAATTACGAATTTCTTCTTTTAAAAAATTCGTAAATGCTTGAAAATTGTCTAACTCTTTGCGAAACAAATGTTCTCGCATGCACATCTTCTATGGTAATTTCAAAAACAGGCAGGGTGGTGGAGAAAAGGAAAAAGGAAATGGAAAAAATACAAGGTGATGGTCAGAAATATAATTGGGTGCTAATCCAACAGCGCATCGGTTCACATTTCAGAAAAAAAAAACAACCGGTGATGGCAAGGAACTGAAAATTATAAACTTTGACTAGGAAAAATGATGAGAGAACACCATGGCTCCCACCCCCTTCACCCTGGAGGAGTCATTCTCACCCTATCGCACCTGTGGTTCCCACTCTGCGCTCGCAAGCAACACAGTACTGTGGCAGCGGGGGAGGGGAGGCAGAGCTACCGCGCTCCATCGTCACTTGTTCGCTCCACTGATTTTGGCAAAGTTTCTTTTTTCCATTTGAACTCCGACACTTTGTAATTGCCTTCCTTGTTTTGTTGAGGATCATTCTTTTCCTGTCTCTGCATGCGGGTGATTAGTGCACAGCTGTGTGAATGTGGCTTATTTTCTGACTTCATAGAAAAGCTCCTCAATTTTTCTCAATTCTTCCTCAATTTCAAGTGTCTCAATTTTTTTCGAGAGTAGCTGGTCAAAAGCTCACCCTCATCTTGCAACTTTATTTTCAACGACTTTTCATCTCATTACGTTTGTGCGTTGTTCTTCGACGCATGGTGTGGGAATATCGGTTAGTGTTATATTGGAGTTATATTTCAGTGTGCGCCTTAGCGTTGAATGTCGCTATCAAAAAGCGGTGGAGATGCGCAATTGCTTGTTCTTGACATATGTGAGAAGGTGATTACTCTCGAGATTTCACCGCAAGATGCTTTCGCCAAGCTTGAAGAGTTGAAGGTAAGCGTAATCTTGTGTTTATATCTTTCACCTCGCATTTCCAACAATATGTGCCTGCATAATTTAGACAACTTTTTCGCTTCTGCCATCTCTCCTTCTTGATGTACTCGTATCCGTCGAAGGTGATGCACAAAACAGTGAAATCAAAGAAGCTGTACCAAAATTTGCTGAATTCGTTGGTCTGGTGGCAGATAAGGTACATCGTCAAATAACACTTCTCCGCAAAGGAAACATCCAATTATTTTAGATTGTTCCTGCCGATATTCTGAAGATCGAACTGGATGTGTTAGAGGCATCTCTGCCAACAAATAAACAACAGCTTGTACGTTTGAAAACAAGGCTTTAGTGAGTTGGTTCAAAGTGCATGTTTCCATTTTTTTTCGCTTTATTAACTTCACGAGATTTCTATGCGCTATGGTTATGGTTGAGGTTGTTCGATTTTTGACATTACATAGTAAGCACAACACATCTCGATTAGGAAGTGGTTACGTGGTTGTTCTATAGGTCTAAGGCCTAAGGCATACCTCACGCGATTCCAGTCGCTGCGCGATCTGGCACTGCAGCGACTCTTCATAACTGCTCGTAAGCGCGCTTTGCATAGGTCAGACTTGAAGCTTTTGCTGCAACTTACGGAAGCTACGCGCCTATGCAATTTAGACTCGCGCACGGTTGATTTGTAAACATCTGGCAAACCGCCAGGTCGCTTGGATGCAGCGATTTGACGAAATCGCGTGAGGTATGCCTTAAGCCTAAGACCGGAAATTCTTTTTGGATACGAATTTTCCACAGGATTCGGTATTTTCAATATGCGTAGACTATTTTTTTACAAATGAGTCGATTTCATGACCAAATCTTCTAGAAAAACTCTTGATGTAATATTTTGATTCAGCTACAAGCAAGCCAAGTTCAATTTACTGCGTGAAGAAAGCGAAGGATATGCGAAGCTAATAACAGAGTTGATGGATGGTGGAGGAGGTATTCCAGCCAAGACCATGATGACAAGGGTGCTGTGTCTGATTGGTGAGTCTGGAAAGTGATACTTTCATTCGTTGGTGAGGATCTGCCACTCAATGACTGCTTTTTTGCTTAAAACTGTAATACTTGCTTTCTTGTCGCTCTTTTATACCCAGAAAGTTCCATCATAGAATCTCCTTCTAGGTCAATTCAATCTTGACCCGAATCGGGTAACAGACATCGCTCTGGAGTGTTTCGAGTGTTGCGCTTCTCAGAAGCAATTCTACATTGCTCTTCTGAAAGAAATCAAAGCCAACAAGGACTATCTATGTACTCTTCTTGGTTTCAAGTACACGTTTTATCATGTAGGTCGTTTGTCTGTCTCATCTATGCTTTTTCTACTTTTATTTTCTCAATCGCTAGCTAATAGACATCAAGATAATGAGTGTTTCAAACAGAGAATTTCAGGCCGCAGGAAAGGAGACACCCTTTTCTTTGTATGTTGTGACATCGTCTTTAATTCAAGAGGACATGATCGATTTGATGAAAATAACGGGCTTTGTAAGTCTAATGTCTCTCGCTTAGACTGCCCATGTGCATTCGCAATGGATATTCTGTGAATTTAGATGGTACCGAAAGCAGAAGGAATCAAAGAAACGCATCGCGCTCGCGCAGCAAAGGCTGGAGAAAGGGCTAGGAAGGTGTGTGCCTTGTTTTTGCCACAATTTTCCTAAGGTTCATAAATCCACTGCTTTGATTGTCCATATTTGTGGATATTTAGTGACTCGGAAAGTCTCTGCCTTAGTCATTTGGTCACACTTCAGCTCATTTGTGCTGTATTTGGATGTCCTATATGGGTGTTTCAATACGATCTTTGCAGGCGGAAACAATTCTTGCGTCGAACATCCCGTTAGAAGTTTCTCGTAATTCCAATGTCGACGCTATGGACACTGGTCAGTCCATTGTTGGAGTCTCTTTTGCCACAGTGGCTGCAATTCAAGAAGCCGACGATGCTAAACTTGCTGCTGAACTTAACGAGGTCGGTAACGGCATACCAATGAAAACTTTTGACTTGTTATGGCGGAGTCACTTTTTGCTAAAAGATGCAATTTAAGGAAGCCGTGCTTTCAACAAATCAGAAACTCGGACTGGTTTGCGCTCTTATCGAGGACGGTGCGTGGCCGCTGGCAAAGATACTCATCGACAGATTGCCCGAATACTATGCAGTACAAGCAAGGTTAGCGTTTCTCATCTGTTTTCGATGCATTCAAGTCTTTTTATTCTCTTCTTTGTTAGGCCCCGGGCAGACTTCACGCGATTTGATCGTCGCGACTGAATCGCGACGAGACAACTGTTACAACATCATTCCATGCCGATCAACTTGCATTCGGTTGTGATACTTTTCCAGACCGAAATTTTTGAATGTGAAATGAAAATGAATGGTCTTGGCGATTAGATCGCGACGATTAAGTCGCGTGAAGTCTGACCGGGGCCTTAGCTTGTTATCTTCCATACTCTTCTTTTTGCAGTGAAATTCTTTTCAGCGTACGCGTCAGCAATGCCATATCGGATCTTATTGGGCAGGTTATAGAAAAGTTCTACATAGAAAAATGTTCCAATAAGCTGGAAGATTTGAACCTCAATACAAAACGTGATCCTTCTAAAATGTCGTCATTAGATCCAGTGAGTTTTTTTTTGTTAAAACTATAGTATATACACTGACCTGTTTCCATAGGGAAAGTCGTGCGTTTACAGGTCCGTTCATGGTCTGACCTTGCGTCTCTTACTTCCATTTTGTGGTACGTGGGGCCTCGATTGGCCTATCGACCCCTTATTATGACCAAACTTGTGCGACTGATCGTCGCTTTCTATCGTGAACAACTGAAAGGACCAGATGGAGCACCAGCAGATTCACCAGGTATGTTGTGACATTTATGGCATTTCCCTTTTTAGACCTGACTAATTTTTTTTGTTTCTAGTAGCTCGAACTATGATGGATATCGTGGACGAAGTAATAGTGCCTGGATTATCGCTCTCTGATTTCAACACTGGGCTGTCCGAAGAGATATGGACGCTGCTACAATTCTTTCCTTATACGCTACGCTATCGACTATATGGACAGTGAGTAACGAATCACTCAGAAGTCTTTGCATCCAATTGTCTGGGACGAGCTCATCATCGCTGCAAGAAGTGTTCTAGTTGGAAGTATGGCAATACGATTCGTCATCCTGAAGTAAACATTATGCGAGGAAAAGTTCTCGGTAGAACAAAATATGTGCTAAAGTAAGTTGGTGGACTTGGTCTACAGAATCTCAAAAAAATTTTGTTGTAGGCGACTATCAAAGGAGACAGTACGAGTGATGGGTCGACAGTTGGGAAAATTGTGTCACATTCATCCGATAACGGTTTTTGACTACTTACTCAGTCAGGTAAATAAGCTGAAAATTTTCCTCGTCGCTTCTATCATTGTTTGCCGCAGTTTATGCGAAATAACAAGAGGCTTCTCATAATTTTTGTAAATTTTTCTGATCTTTATTCAGGTGGGACGGTAATGAGCCTACTGTCCAGTACTTTAGCTCTTTGCTCTTTTCTAACTTATCATTTCATGCTCCTGTACTAGCTGCTTATCAGGAACATCACAAATGTTTTTTGCACTTCAGCTTGCAATCTGTATAACTTCATTGCTATACAGCTCTTTTTAGGTGCAAACATTTGACAATCTTATACAACCGGTAGTGGAAAGCTTGAAGTTTCTCACTAACCTGGAGTTTGATATTTTGACATGTAAGCGACTCATTCTACTCTCACCTCCATGCTATATATGGAAGTTTTAGTTTGTATAATCGAACAGTTGGCAAGTCCCGATAAGCAGCAACTGAAAGCTTCAGATGGGAAACTCAGCCCATGGCTGCAAGCTCTTGCAACATTGGTGAATATCTGCGGTATCTGTTATACATACCAACCATGTAAGCAAATATCTTTGTCAGGTTGGTGCGATTTACAAAAAGTACAATGTGGAATTGTCTGGAATGTTGAATTATGTCATGAACCAGCTCAAAAATGAAAAAAGGTGCGCACCTAAGCGTTCGCTGTCGATCTGTGCATCATAGTTTTCTTGCAGCTTTGACTTGCTTGTGCTACGTGAAGTCATCCAGAACATGGCTTGCATCGAAGGTGTGGCTGGAGCAACTCCTGACCAGCTTGAGGCACTTGGTGGCGGAGAGCTGCTCAGACAAGAGGTAAGCGCTTTCGCGGTAAATGGTCTACGGTGTATCCCTGACGAATGCAACTCTTTTGAAGGCTGGAAGTTTCACTACTACAAGAAACAAGCGCGCATCTGCACGTCTACGTGATGCTATCATGAGTGGCGACACTGCTGTAGCCCTGTGCATTTTGATAGCTCAGCAAAGAGAATGTGTAGTGTACCATGATAGTTCCCGCTTGCCTTTGAAGTTGATTGGAGAAATGGTCGATCAGGTCAGTACTGCACTCTTTGTTTATCTTTGACTGTGGCTTGGTTTGTTCTAACTGCCTCAAGAACTTCTGCTTATCGTTATTAATGCCTTTTTCGTTCGTTTTCTTTCTTTCTCCTTCAACGTGTATCTGGGAAATGTTCCACTTGTAGTAATAACTTCTGCATTTTTTACAGCATCTTATGCCAGGTGTCCCAAAATATGGTCACGAGGTTTGATATCCGTAGTAACGCTCTTGTATGGAAGACCTTCGTCTTCCTTTGAACGCCATACTGTAGTGCTGCTTCAATCGGAATTACGGTATGAAGCGGACCATCGGCCGCTCTCCATTACTGTAGGATTTTGGTCGGAATGAAGAGGACTTTGAGTCATCGAGGGCCCTATTACACCTCAAGCAAACCAAATAACCTGAAAACTCTTACGCTAGGTTAATTAGAGCTGCTTTCTAACGCAACTTTTCGTTTATATTAAGTAAAATAGCACATTCTAGAGTGCTCCCTAAAGTTTGTACACTATTTTAAAATTTAAAAGCTCCTCAAAAACCAAGTGATGAAATCGGCGCGCGTGAAAATACACAACTTTACATTTTTTTTGTAGAATATTGAAATAAGATCACTGCACAAGGACTCTGTAAGCTGAAACTTCTACCGTAACCTTACAGGAGTGATCGATGATTCGCTCTATACCATCAATCTGGTTTGAGGGCGGCTCTGTAATATGGTGTTTGAATAAAGCCTTTTTATACAAAAGAGTTATCACAGAAACGTTCGATATTTATTCTAGGACATCCTGTATATTGTTCTAGGTCTTTGTCGACAATCCGGGATTATAGCTGCATTTTTTTAGTGTCGGGATACGCTCCTTCAACTTGGCACCTTTCTTCTGTCCAACTTTCGGCAAGACGACTATGCCCAAAGGATGCCTTCTGCACATTCTCTCGTCATGGACTATCATCTCCGCATCGACGCCGCAATGTACCTTACCCGGCCTACGTATTTGCCGAAGGTAAATAAATTATATAGTTGTGAAAAGTGTTGATGCGAGATGGGATACGCCGTTTATTAGTTCATCAAGTAATTTGGTTATACTTCCAGATACACAATGCATATGATTCTGCAAAGCGCGCAATGAAAACAGATAACGACACTAAAAAAATGGATGCACAACAAAAGGTACATTTTTTGTCGTATGTTGTTTTATTTCTGAACTTTGTCTTTTGCTGTGTCGTACTGCTATGTGAAGTTCTTCCTCTATCTTATTAACATTCCTTGATGTGAAATTATTGTTTCGCGTATAATCAGATTGAAAACCCTTTTCATTTCTTTTCAGCGTCAATAATGTCATTTTCAGTTTATATTCTTCAAATCCGCATTTGATGATGTAATCTCAAAACTGATCAAAGAACTCGAGCCTTGTATATCCAAGCATGCTTGCCGAGACATTCCCATCAGGTCAGCAGATTGATGCTTAGCTTCACTTTTCGATAGGAATCAGTTTCTAGAATTTCACCAACTTACAAGAGAATTGTTGGAAAAGCTTTTTGCAGGCTCTTCGTTGTTTTCTGGATATTGTCCTCTTACGATATTGAAGTTCCCACTGCAGCATATGAAAGAGCTATCGAGAACATTCACAAGCAGATAAAGGATGTGGGTGATTCGGCAGTGATGGTAAGTCTTCCAGCAATAACATCTGTCCTGAAGCATTGCTGCTGTTTTATAGAGTAAGTCCAAACGACAAAAGGAAGAGGATCGGTTACGTAGTCTAGAGAGCAAGCTCAGAGATGAAGAAAAGCGTCAAGCCGAACATGTTGCGCGGATACGAGCATGGTTCCAAAGTGTCAAGGATGATTTGTTTGAGGCTGGACGTAAGTGCTAATCACAGGTGTACTGCTATCCGTTTTCTGTTCTTCATAAATCCATTTTCTTTGGAATGGTAAAAAGCCGGTGTAATGATTTTTCATTCCAGGTGGACAACAAACAAGTGCCTTCATACAAACATGCATTTTACCTCGAGTGCTTTTCTCAGAATCTGATGCGGTAGGACGCTCATATCATGATGGTCAACCTATTTCAACCAGTTTTCAGATCTATTCTGCAAAGCTCATCATAATTTTACATCAACAAAGGATTACTCTGTTCCAGTCTTTAGTGTTTATCGATAAGGTAAGGTTATTTAGTCATACTGCACTGTTTTGCACATTTTGGACTTCACATCTGTAATCAGAACCAAGAAAGGCCCCAGCATGACAAAAAATGGAAGACGAACATTTGAGTGAATGTTCCTTTTGACTCTACGATGTTATAAAAAAACAAGAATTGAAACAAGAAAAATTACTGACAACTTAGACACAGGAATTATAACGCTTACGTATGGGGTCCTCAAACGGTTGGATCAGTCTATCACAAAAGACATATAGGCGAGTCTTGACACGCGGAGACTGGACGCCGTTGTTTCCGAGGAAGATAACCGTGCCTGAGAGAGGCAGCAGATGATGAGAGAAACGAAAGAGCGGTTCGATCAAAGAGACGCCGATATGTCCGCATTCTCTGCGTGCGATGAATCGCCCATGGAAAAGACTACCTCGCAAGCCCTTTACACCATAAGCGAAATGCTTTCGGCAATCATGGCTGAATATGGAATTTACATTACAAAGGTAAATCTATCAGGGGCATTAATGCAAAGATTTTGCTCTTCTGCCCATCATTAAAGACATCATTGGTGACACGTGACTGCATCAGAAGTCTGGAGATAATGGCGAAGTTAGAAGTTAGCATTATCGGGCGCTTTTTTACTGTTACAAACGGGCTCACATCCTCCCAATCGGGAGCCCGACGGTAAAACAGCGCTCGATTACGATTGCAAAATTGATAAATCCCGCCCCAGAAGTAATTTTTTGAGCATATAATTTTTTTGGGTATATAATACAAATGGCTCGAATGTTGGTCGACTTCATTTCCTCTTCTCAAATTTCACTAATCAAACCGGAGAAAAATTCGGCAAACGCATTCTTTTGCAAAAAAGGACGAGAAAGAGTATTCGTCTCTTGGTTATCACTCTTGATTTGCAATCCTTGATTTGGGGAATGGGATTTGGTTGGAGTTGGAGTCAACTATTCAACATCAAAGGCCTCGGGCATAGTTCAAACGAGTTCGTCGTCCTCACGATTCCCGCGACAAGACAACTGTTACAAGTCCATTGCATGCCAATCACCTCGCTCTTCAGTTGTGATAGTCGGTCACGATCAGTCGTATCGGAAAACTATCACAACCGAAATGTAGGAGAATCCGCATGCAATGAACTCACAACAATTGTCCTGTTGGGAGATCGCGAGGCGATAAAATCGCGTGAACTATGCCCGAAGTTAAACTAATTCAAATAATTTTATGTGATACATGTGATACGCACACGCTTGGGCGGGGAGACGACATATTTTCTCCAGTCATTTCGATTTTCTCGTCAATTTCATCTACCCTCACACACTAAACTTACTTGTGATGTAGTCAAGAATACATAACTTATACTGATGATTTTCAAAACAGCACAATAAGGCGAATTGCATAGAAATTTTATATTCACCACCGATGAAAAGAATCTATCGTAGTACATAAACAAATTATATGAAGATATATCAGAATCAGTGTTGAATGAAAGGAATTGAGGCATTCATTACACGAAGAGATCCATTATATTTCATTAGATTCTGTAGATACACAACACGTAACAAACAAATAATAACAGGTTTCGAGGTAACACAGGTGGGAGTGGAGCCTGATGCTTGAATCCTATGTCTCGCTGACTATACATATACTACACTACTTCCGCAAAGGTTTACTGAAAGAAAATTTCTTTGAAAAAGTAGATAAATAAATTAACACATAAATACATAGATAAATGAATGAATAAGCGAGTCATTAGAAAATAAGATCATGCTTACTTATCTTTCCTCCTGTCCTTTTTGTCGTCCCGCCTGTCTTTTTCTCGAATTGGTGATGGAACTCTGCGCTCACGAGATACCGGTCGGGTTACTATAGTAAGCAACTGTTTTAGAGGAAAAGAGCTGGTAAAGAAGACACTTACATCTTGACTCAATTTGTTCGCGATCTTTTCGTGGAACTTTGGAATGCCTGGAATACCTTAGATCACCTTTTTATAGAGAATGTTGGTTAGTTTGCCTAATACTTCTTGAGATTGACAAAAATGTTGAAAGTTTCACGCGGAGCTGATTTTGATCAACTCCGATGAGATTTGTGTCACAATGCGGTCATCCTTATTCAGATAAAGCGCAAACAAACTAATCAACATTGACAGAGGAGATCCCCCTCCCCCGAAATGCTAAATCCCTTCAAAGTGGTCTTCGTGACTTTAAAGTAATCTACATGATCAGATGAATGACTCTTTAAAGACGAAATTAGCTTTGTAAAAAGATTTTGTATGGCAGCCACGCCTCGTGATTCAAAGTTGCAAGCTTCCAAAGAAACTGAAAGGCTTCCCAAGGAATTTCTTAGAAGACGTAGCTGTCACCTAACTCGCCATTCAAAAAAGAGTTCGCTCGCACCCCCCGCAAAAGTGTTTCCAAAATGTTATTGCTCAAAAACATTTCTCAGTATGAAAAAAAAAATAACTGACAATAGAAGAAGCTTTCTGTCAAGGAATTACTCACCCATTCTGCTCTTCATCCCTAGCCGATCGCTTGTGCGCTTTTTGGTCACGTTTTCGATCATCTGTCCGTTCTTCTCTCATCGATGGTGGGAGCTGCAGACACAAAATTAGGAACCCTGGCTAAAATTGTTAGCGCGACACTTACCGCAGGTCCAACTTCTTCGTCGTCAAGTCCTCGATCTCTTCGTTTAGGTGATGTTACATCTTTGGGCACATCCTCTTTCCTTGATGGTGTTGGATCCCGTTTCTCCTTAGCTCTCGTTTCTCTTCTTTCGTCTTCTCTCCTTTCCTTTGTTTCTTTATGATCTTTCTTCTCCTCTTTCACCTCTTTGGCAGGAACTGCTTCTTTGCGATCTCTTGTTAAACCATTCGCCGCCTTCTCCACGGACAGTACTCTGCGTTGATACCACTGCTT